>OX336388.2:281171444-281853944 GCA_946902985.2 Meconema thalassinum
TCACATTCTGCGTTAAAAATGTTCTCATGCACAATCAGATTGCTAGAAATTACCCAAAATATACCCATGAATGGGTAGTTCATTTTTCTGCCACCACTGCCTGAGCGTGCTGCCGACTGTGAGCCAGGCGGCCAGGAACATAAAAAGCTCCCATGGTGCAATACCACAGCCGGAGCCATGCAGCGATCGACGAAAACTTTAACAATGCGTTTTTTAACAAAAGTGTTGTGACGGAAAGGAGCGTGGCGTTGCCGTATATTCTAGTATTTCACAATTTATCAAAGGTAAGTTAATAGTTGGCCTTACACTGACGAATTTTCCGTCGGTTTTAGAATGACATACCGACCCCGCCGATCTGGACTCACGGTACAAAACGTTTTCAACTCATACACCGCCATTCCAAATCTGCTGAATAGTTCCAACATTTGATATGTAGGTATATGGTCAAATCTGGCTACTTTTCCGTGGTTATGGTTTGTCCATTGGTCTCTCGACATTTAAGAAAGATTTTTTGCAATTCCGAACGATTATAAACCGCGTGACTTGTTTCGATTCGTGAAAATCTTAACAATTTTTTTTGTGAGTTAACCTTTAATTATTAATTAAAAATTAAATAATTGCATATTATAATTATTATTTATTATAATTTTACGTATTACCTTTTATTCACCACTTTTAAAATGTATAAAAATAAAACGAAAACAAAAATTGCCATTATAGGCGCCTATGGCTATCGTTGCGCAAAAATCTTCAAATCGTAAAGAAAGTTTCATTCCCGGTCCGTAATATACACATACACAAAAATTCCTACACCACAGATTTAAGCTGGTTTCCCACGTGCTTTTTAATGGCAATCAACAATTGCTTTGTTTTGAATGGGTTTATACACACTGCGCGAATGTTCGTAGTTTTGATCGTTATTGTTGATATATATCGTAGTAAACAATACGTTTGTCAAATCAAGTTCATATTTTCAAAATCATTTATTATACGTATTTGTGTAATGCATAAATAACACACACTTCCAACTGTGTTCAATACAGTGGAATCTCGTTAGCACATTCTCGGTTACCGGTACCACGTTTTCCCGTTTAACTCGATGATTTTCTCAAGTCCCAGTCCCATTCCTACCAAATACATGTTGATATATCCCCTTAATACGTCTTCTATTCCCACTTACGACGATCAATTTTTTGTTGTACTATTTCTTAGGTAACCGGATTTTATTCTTATTTCATTATAAAATTCGGCATCTTGATAACATGATGCGATATTGCTTCCTATTCTCTGATAATTATTGACAGTGTAGACAATTATAGTGTGCTTTGACGGTGTGGAAGTGGCTTGAGGTATGATGCAACACAGAAGATAGCTGACGGTGTAGAAGTGGCTTGAGAGCTATGACGCAACACAGAAGATAGCCGACGTGTCTCTCTCGCGCCAGTAGAACATGCAGGCTGAATACAAAATCGCTACCTATAACACCTTTTTTTTTTTTTTTTTTTTTTCGAAATACACCACTGATTGGCGTGCGTATGCCAGCCGACCACTAGCGTCTCGTCCTTATGCAAATGCTGCAGCGTGCGTTTGACGACCGGTCGGCATCTCTCGTATCGTGCGTACGTTGGCCGGTCAGAAAATATTAAAATAATATAATAATATTATTAAAATATTATTTTAAACTGCAAACAACCACGATGTCTGCACAATTAAAATGTAAAATTCTAGATAGATTGTTTGATTTGAAAATTGTTGGGAAATAATGATCGCAAATCATTTGCGGTTAATCGTCCCGTATGAAACCGAAATAAAATGAGCCATTTTAAACCGGGGCAATTGAAAATCCCGTCCGCCAGTTGAATAATCGCGTCGTGTGAAACCACTTTTAGTCCGTGACGGGCCAAAACTGTCGGAAAATCCGTCCGTGTATTTATTTTATTTTTTATTTTCCGCCTTTTGTTCATGGCATTGCGGCTAGGGATTTCTTTTTATTTTTGTTCATTCTTAGATGGCGGCTAAATGCTCGGTGCGGGACGAGTGGTTCAACAAAGAAGACGAACTTGGACAAAAGTACGCTGAGTGGGCCGCACGAGCCAGCCGTACTACCATCTCGTGCAGGCTTTGTAATTGCATGTTCAGCATTGATCAGAAGGGCTTCCAGGCCCTCCAACAGCATGTCAGGACGAAGAAGCATAAGACTGCCTTGGAGGTCCAACTAAACCCGCGGCAACTAGTGCTAGCTGCACGACAAGCGGCAGATGCTCAGCCCGCCGGCCAGTCTACAGCTGGCGCCGCTGGGCAAACCCCTCCCGCAGTGCTGGACCAACCTGTTCCCCTTCACCTGATGTTACGACAGCCCGGTGCCCTGCGCGCTGAGCTCATCTGGGTCATGAAAGGCGTTCAATCTAGTTTTCCAGCCGCTTCGAATGTTGGAATCGTAGAGGTTTTTAGAGAAATGTTTGGGAAGGAGCATGTCCCTAGGAATATGACTTTAGTCAGGACCAAGATGACGCACTTGTGGACTGAGGCTCTGGGCCCTTATTTTCATAAGTTTATGCTGGAAGATGCTATTTCAGCAGTTAGCTATACTATATGTTTTGATGAAACTACCAATGAGAAGCGCGTAAAGGAACTGCAAGTAGGGATAAGGTTCTTTTCAAAGAAAAGAAGTGGTGTTTCATCATCTAGAGACATTTTTTATTGGAAAAGCTACAGCTGACATTCTGTTTAATCTGTTGGTCAAATCAATAGAACGCGCTGCTTTGGACCCAGGGAAAATGTTGATGTTGTCAGCTGATGGCCCAAATGTAAATAAAGCCATTTATAACAGGTTCCGTGACAAAATAAAAACCGAGTGTGACAGGGATCTATTAAACATAGGTTTTTGTAACTTGCACATTTTGCACTATGCGTTTGAACGTGGCTTAAGTGTTACAGGGTCTGATGTATCTGAACTTGCAATTTTGGTGTACAATTTTTTGGACTATCCGAGTAGATTTGAAGTTTATGAGAAATCTCAAGAAGACAATAAGGTGCCATGTCATGCCTTTTTAAAACATGAGTGTTCTAGATGGCTTACACTAGGTCCTGAAGCTCAAAGATTACAAGAGCAGTGGCCAGCACTCTCTACTTACTTTCTGAAAGTTCTGCCACTTAAAAAGGGAAAGGATGCTGAAAAATTACTGCAATCAAAATGTTATCAGGCTATTGCTAGTGCTCTAAAAGATGATACTTTCCCCGCTCAGATTGCGTTTGTAGTATATAGTGCAAGTCTTTTCGAAAGATTTTCCAAAGCATTTCAATTACAGCAACCTATGATACATGTTCTGTATGAAGAAGTGTCAAATTTGTTCATATTGCTCTTGAGTAGGTTCTGCCAGGCAGAAGCATTGAAGAGTACCAGTGAATGTTTGAAAGAATCTTTCATCATGGATGGCAAAAATTTTATGGAATTGAAAAATGTTGACATAGGGAAGAGTGCTGAACGTCTCCTGATCGATAAGAGCTGTAGTGAACTGCAAGTATTGAAGTTTCATCAAGAGGTGGCGAAGTACATACTTAACAAGTCCATCCTTAGTACTGGAAAGTATGCCAAGCACTTGAAATGCTTGCAGCCTCAGTCCATCAAAGAAAGTAAGTCTCTGATGAGCATTGTCTTTGTTTACAAAATGTTGCAGCTGCCTTTGAAAGATGTGTACGAAGAGAAGCTTCGCGATGAATGGAAGCTGTTGCAGCTAGAAAATCTCCCACATTTTGAGGAAAGTCCAAGGATTGACCATAATTGGCATCAAATTTTTGAAATTTTAGACTTTAGTGGGCATGCAAAATATCCGCTTGAGAGCAAAGTCGTGAAAGCCATCCTACCAGCAGCTCATGGAAGCTCCGATGTGGAACGTGGATTTTCGGAATCAAGAAATCAACTTCCGGCAGATAGAGCCGCAATGGAAGAGCGCACCCTGAATGCTCGACTGAACATTCGTGACGGTATGAGAGAGTTCGGTGGGCGGGCTGAAGCGGTTCCCATCACAAAGGCGCTTCTGAAAGCGGCAGCTGGCGCTCACAGCAAATATGAAAACTATTTAGAGGCTAAGCGCGAGGAGGAAGAGAGAAGGAAAAAGGAAGAGGCGGAGGACATTCGGCGCAAGCAAGAAGAGCAGGAAAAAACTCAAGTTACAGAAAGATAGGACATAGGTAAATTACAGGAAGAGTTCACGAAGGCAAAAGAAGCGGAAGAAGAGGAGAGACAAGCTTCTGATTACCTAATTGATGAGGCCAACCAAAAGCTAAAAGCTGCTTTGGTAAAGGGTGATCTGAAAAGTGCAAAAATTGCCCAAGGTATGCTAGAAGGTGCCCGCAGCGTGCGATCCCGGGCCGAAGATCTCCGCAAAAGGCAGGCAGAGCCACTAAGGAAGAAAGTCGAGAAACGCACCTCCACCCTACTTGAAAAGCTCTTCAAGAATCATGGTAAACGACGGCTCGATGAAAACAGCGACGATCCAGATGACCCTGACATTTGAATTTATTTTTAAGACTGATGACAACTTGTGAATTTTATCTTAAGACTGATGATATCTACTTTTCTTTTTATGTGGCAGTACGACAGTATTATTTGTTTTAGGTGTGGTTTTTTTTCTAGTAAGGAGTGTCTATTATAACATAAACATTGTTTGGTTTTCCACATTTATATTTTTGTTGTACGATTTAAATTTCTTGAGTGTTGCATTGATTTTCCAATCCATTATTTCCAAGTGTCCTCTCTAACTACATGAAAAATGACAAACAGTACTCAGAGATATTAACATAGGCGCAATTTGGTCGACATTTTTGGGGGGGCTAATTTATTTTTCAGATACACATTCTTAAAAATTTTGTCTATTTCAATACAGTTTTGTCACTTTTTTGGGGGGGCTATGGTTGGTTTTTGGGGAGTTTAGCCCCCCCCCCCCCTAATTGCGACTACAGATATCAACGAACGTTAAAATTATGAACCAGATATACGGCCATAAATGCGAATAATGCTATGAATTTACTCACTATTTACTCACTTTTTCATACAAAAACTCACCTTTTTTTAACTTTTTTTGAAAAAAAAACTCACTATTTCACTATTTTTGGACGAGTGAGTGGATGGGAGCCCTGTGTATGAATCCACACCGGGCAGCATCTCATCAACTGTTAAAAACTCCCCTGGGGAATAGGAGGCTTGACAATTAGCGACAAACCTCGAATGGAATTCTCTGATGGCTGCTAATCTGTCTGTCACAATTCGTTCATTTCTAGTGCTTATGTCATCGAAACGCATACATCTGATCAAAAATAGAAAGCGCCTGGAGCTAAAATTTGCCCTGAGGATCATCATTCCAGTAGTCTCGTGACCAAAGTTCTAATGTATTAGCATGGTTGCCCTTTTTAGTTGCAATAAGAAATAATGCCCCCAAAAGTCCCATAATTTCGGTACGTCTAGTAGCCTTGAAGTCTCTACTTCGCGATTCCACATTCTTTGCCCGTCACCTGGCAATGTAAATGTTAGTGTATCTTACGATATCATCGATCATTTGAAGAGAAATTATTTGCAAGAAAGCATCAATCGGTGTGGGAGTGTTTCGTGCATTTGCTTTTGGCCCGGGAAACGTCTTCACAATATTTTTCAAACGGGTTTTAGAATTATTCATAACCACAGAGGTACTCTTCCACATTGTTTCACCATCTTTACCAAAATAAAATCTGAAATTTTTGGATTCAGTGTCATCATCCATTGGAATGTCACTCGAAATGGATTGTGCCGAGTCATCTACCACCCCTTCTTCTTCAAAATCCACGTCACTACCCTGGTCAAAGTCACTGTCTTCTCCCTCTCGGTCTGCAAGTTCCATGAGGCACTGTTCGATGTCATCAGGATTAATATATCTTCTTCGGTCCCTGTAGCATAAAATAAAACATATTTTCTACTTTTCATAAACACATAATATTTTCCACCTGCGACAAATACATACAACATGAAGTACCCACGTCCATTAGATATTCAAACCTTCTTGAAGAAACGTTGTTACAGCGGAAATAATGTATAATACTACAGTGGAACGTGGCTAATTCGAAATCTTCTTTAATTCGAATTTTTCTCTCCGTCCCTAGCATTTTATATACGATCAATGCTAAAATATCGTGGTTAATTCGAATTATATTTTGGATAATTCGAAGTTTTTATGTGTAGAGCGCCGATCGGAAGCCAAATAGTTGGGTCAGGAATTCCTGAAAAACGACGTATCAATGGTTTTGCCTACATGACTAACAACACGCCTGCGACGCTCCTTCCAAAGTCAATGTCCAACCCCTCCCCCTCCCATTGTTTTGCAACGCTCCACATCTCTTAACTCGTAAGAGTGTCATCCCTAACACTTGTCTCGTAGTGCGTGATGAGTGGTCTGATTAGATTTGTGGTTGTTGTTTAGAAGTTTGGTTTTGCCTGTGTTTTAAAGTGTGTGTACAGAACTAAGATGTTGTCATCAAAGCCTCGAGTTCCATACAAAACTTTGACTTGGCGGAGAAAATAGTGGTGATTAAATAAGTGGAAAAGAGAATGAAGGAAAAAATCTGAAATTGCAAAGGCTTTCGGGATTACTCCAAACATGTTGTCTACATACCTAAATGATAAAGACAAAATTCTCGGTTATGAAAATGAGAGTGGCAAAGGCCGAAAAAGGTTAAGGGAACCGGAAAATTTGAATTTGAATATTCTCTCTACCCTTTTCAAAGAACTTTCATAATTCGAATTTTTGGATAATTCGATTTTTTTACTGGTCCCTTGAGGTTCGAATTATCCAAGTTTCACTGTACTAAGAACTGTAGGTTCAAGCTCAAAAATTTACTTACATTTCTGTGTGCGTTGCGGTGTTAAGACCGCTCTCAGCAAACTGAGTAGTAGGTGCTCTCTTCAAGACTGTCCCCAGGCTGAACTTATGCAACACAAAACAAACCACTAATGCTATCTAATGCTTAACAATGCGACCAATGAGTTTGTAATAAACATTACAACCGAATTATTGAAAAGTGTGGTCCAAACACTGGGTTAAGCACTGCACTTTACCACTGACCTACGCCAGCTGGTAAAAATAAAAGGTAATCGGTGTGGAGTGATTGATAGACAATCTTACAGGTTGCATTAGAGTGAGACAGCATGCCACCTCGCGATGAATCAACAAGCCATTCTCACACCTTGCATTGCGGTGTCATAAGTATACAGATTGTGCAATTGGGTTACTATGGGATTTAAGGGTTCCTGTTAAGTCCCTCACCCTTTTGTGTTACATATAATTTGTAGCCAGAAACCATCCCTGGAGTGCGCACAACAACTCGCCCAAATTTCATCGCAATCGGATGAATGGTGTAGGGGACATACATACAGACAGGCAAACTATCATGTAACAATGATACTGAAGATAGATTTTTTAAGTGGAGCTATTTTTGTTTGAGGTACGACTTTACAATAGGTACTGTATAAACTAACTGTGCTTAAATTTAGTTCATCGTGGTTGATTACTTGTTACTATTATAATTTGGGTATTTCTGGAGATTCTTTTTTTTTTTAAGATTTATCTGTGCGTTGGCTGAAGTGAGCTGTGCAATTATTTGTTGCGATTACAAATTGGAAATTGCTTGACCAAAGGGCCTTTGAGCTATTTGGTCTAGCAACATAGCAGCAAAATGCGTGACTCTTTGCCGATATGTTGCTGTGGTGCTATGTTTCTAGACCGATAAAAAGGACCTTGCACTTTGAGAACAAACCACATATATAATGTAGAGAGTTAAAATGTTATGATGTGTGCAATATTTAAAACTTGCAACTGCCTAAAGAGCTCAAGGTAGTGTCTGCTTAGATGGTGGAGCATTGACAACCAAGGTCAAAGGTCGAGTTTTGTTTCCCGCATGTGTCGTGGGATTTTAAGTCCCCGTGTTACATATGTATGGCTTGTTCTCTACACTCGCAACTAGTGATGTGGGCCGGGTAAATACCCAGTGGGAAGGTAAATATAAATTGGGTATTTACCCAGTGGTCATTTAAATACCCTAAATGAGGGTATTTTCAGTTTTTTGAGCTTTGTACAACACTTTTTGATGTGTTGATGAAGTGTTGGACAAACAAGGACTGAAACACAGGTATTTGTTGCCTTAAATTGAAATCAGGAACAATACTGATCCTTCAAAACTAAAACTAAAAGAAAAGCAAAATGGATGTCCAGGTATTTTTAAGTATTTATATGTTTTGGCACTGTAACCTTGTCTGTAAGTGTGTTTTTTCCTTAAACTAAAGTAAAATATTGGATAAAACCTTTTGGGTTTAAAATTTTTAATAAATACCAAGATATTGAGAAGGTCGAGTTTTATTACGGTACTGGAAATGAGCAACAAAGACGTGGGTGGGGAAAAGCTACTTTTGTAGTGATAAAAGTAGGCTATATGCATATTAATTGAAAAGTGTATGCCAAAACTCAAAAGGTAATGAAATATATTCAATAGAAAGGACATTTGAAAAAAAAAAATGCGTAGTAAAGCGCTTTAAGTTATTTTTCATTCAATTTTAAATATACAAAAAATATTAAATTTTTAAATCATACGGTACTCTAAATAATATAAATGCATGTCAGGAAGTTTTTGTAGTTTGTGGGCTCCATAATGGGTGAAGATGTATGCCAGCAAGCATGTGAGTTGGTAACACTGCTAAGCTCATCCTACCCAGAATTCAAACTGACACTGTACTTAACCTAACTTTTTCAGTGTAGTGGAGTTGTTAGTTTATATCTCCTGAGCTAATTCCCAATTCACATTCTGTTTGTAAGTCCCAATTCTAATTAAACTTAATTTTATTAATTATCTAATGTTGTTACATTTCTAAAAAGTTAATGTAGAATAGTTTGCATACCGGTACCCTTTTTGAAGGTTCAACTTACCAGGACACAGGATTTTTTATGAACAATCTAAAATACCCGAGTATATACCCTGGGTATTTACCGCGATTTATAAATACCTGGGTATTTTACATCACTACTCGCAGCGTGTCCTAATTGGTTATTACAGTTGTAGAAATATAAAATGTGTTGAGTTGAGCCGAACAGAATTGGCCACAATACAAAGTGATTGCATGTGTCTGCTCACGTCGTGTACATTGAGAACAGTGGAGTCTGTTTCTACAGTACAGTATAGTATACAATTGGAGGGTCCAATAAATAAAATCCCTAAGTCCGTTTTTTGACAAATGGAGATAATGCATGTATCTAGACCAAAATTTCCCGCTCTTTTCAAATCTCCAATCAGTTTCAATGATAAATAACTCTAAGTCTATGTAACTTGCATATGTATAATTCGTACTTACTAGTAATTAAATTTAAGAAATCCCTAAGTCCAAAGAAATCATTAAGTCCACTCAATGCAGGAAAATAAATCATTAAGTCCACTAACTGCAGCAAAATAAATCACTAAGTCCACTAACTGCAGCAAAATAAAATCCCTAAGTCCGCTCAAGGCAACGAAAAAAATCCCTAAATCCCAAAGTCCACTAAATCCATTGAAATAGATCCAACATTTCCCTCTTCCCTTCCTAGATATTGTTTGAGTTATTAACGCGTTTCAGACTGGTTTATGACGGTTGCGCGCAAAAACAAAATTTGTGTCTGTCTGTGTACAACTTTGCACGAGCATCACTTGAGAACGGCTGAGTGGATCAACGTAAAATTTGGTACAGAAGTCCATCAGAGGCACGAAAGTAATCATTGATGTAACTCTTCTCCATACCTCTCATAAAAGAGGGCCTAACCCCTTAAAATGCATGCTGAAATGGGCGTAGAAAACAAAGCTAATTTTCAACGTCTCAATGTGAGAAACAAAACTCGGGAGCCCTACGGGCCCCGAAAACCACATTTTAAGACGCCAGTCTGATGAAATGGGTGACGTGGATGAGCATGAGTGACATTTGAAGCCCTAAAATTAACAGGAAAACATTATACAAACCAAAAAATCACTGTGTCCATGAGTGTATTTTGCATTTTATAAACTACATTTCACTACTAATAAGAGATTTTAGTTATTTTAAATAATAGTTGATATGTATATTTCCATGTAACAAAAAATTGGATCACAGAAGTGAAAAATATAGATTTTGTGTAAGTTTGAAACTTTGTATTTCACTTCCTGAAAAGTTGAAAAAACGGACTTAGGGATTTTATTTATTGGACCCTCCAATTGCAAAAACTACACGAGTCAACCTTTTTGTGAAATTGAGTTAAGATTATGGTGGCATTCTGTGAGGGTAGCTACACATTGTGTGCAAATAGTACATCTGTCACGTTGCTCCTAGACTACACGATTCCAGAGTGCGAGTTCTAAGCACACGAGCTGTGCTCCAGTCTTCTTTTAAATCATAAGTTTGCCGAGTTCTGTGTTCGAAAACTAACGTACCGTACATCAGCTTTTTAGGTGGACATGTCAAGTAGCAGTGAAACAGACAGCAATAATGGGAACTGAAGTGAAGAAAAGGAGAAGAAATCCTGTAACATACAAAAGTAATGCCATCCGCACAGCCAAGGTAAAAGTTGAGGAGCATGTTAATTGGCAGGGGAAGGTTGTCTGGTCCAAACTGCAACTGTGGTATGAAGTGCTTTTCTAAGTTAACACCTGAAGAGCAAACATCGCTTCAATGAATTTGCGACTAAAAATGAACAGGACATAATTATACATACAACAGTTAAAAATGTTCTTATACCATGAAGGTGATGCGAATAGGCTGAAGGAGAAAATGAAGTCTGTTCAATGCTCTTGAAGTACAGTACATAGTGTTGTACTTATTGTCTTGACAAAAATCACACTCGACAAAAATCACGGCACGCATGTCATACGTTGTTGACGTGTTAAAGAACCCATTTGAATTCAGTAGGCCGTGTTCATAATTGGCAAAATTAAACTCGGGATTTTCCCCCAACAAAAAGTTCCTCCTTTCTCTAATAGAAAGCGCTATAGTGTCAACGAGCTTTGATATCTAACCTCCTTGACTTTCATAGCGCTCCAAGGAACTACAAAAATTCGACATGCAAGCTGCCCTCTGGGCACAAATAACAAAGCTTGCACCCGGCATCCGAAGCCGTACGATATTATTATTATATTATATGACGGTTTATTTTTTCCATTTTGAATAAGCCGACTCAAGACATTTTAATATCTTGAACTTGTATGTTTTGCCTATTTTCATTTTACTGTACTGTTTGTTTGCTGTGAAGATATGCAGTATATTTAATCAGAAACATGGCTAATATTGAACTGAATTAAAAATTCACACTTCCTCCAACTGATTAGTGCAGAAACTACACGAGTCACAATATTTAAATATTTAATTACAATATGTTATTCATGCAATGTGGACCTAGAAAACTGTCAGAATCATGTGCGTACAGCTGCAAATAATTGTGGCAAAAATGGAATTTGTTACAGTATTACTTCATTCTACAATATGTTTTAAGTCTCTCCTGTAAAATTATATTTTAGTGACTCGTATAGTTCTTGAAATCGTGGATTCAATCATAGTAGTAAAGAACCCGCTGCAGAACGTGAACACGTGAGACTCACCGCAGTACGCCACGATTGTCCTGAGTTAGCTGCTGGCTTTGTCTCAGCATACTAGCAGCTTAGCAGCGCTATACTGTGATAAATTTGATTAAGTTAAGGCTTGAAAATGGAAAGCAAACGAAACCACAGGTATTGTACTCTTCAAGAAAAACTTGATGTGCTGAAACAGTTGGATAAGGGTGACAGTGCATCGAGATTATCTGACGAGCTTGGTGTTGGAAAAGCTACAATTCCTGATTGGAAGAAAAACCGTTCTATAATCGAACAGTTTTTTACAGCTTCGTCAGCAGACATCCTTAACCCTCTTAGTGCCAGAGTCGCTGTGAGCGATCCTCATAAAATGAACGAAACTTGCCAGCGTCGCTCTGAGAGACGCTTCGTTTTTGTATTCTTAGAGCGGCTTATAGACCGAAAATGGCGTCTAAACTTGACGTGACCATTAAAGAGAGTTCTAGCAACCATTTCCTGGCAAACATCTTTTGCTTTCTGTCTATCGATATACTCGAGCGATATTTGAAATTCCTTGACTTGTTTACGCGCGACTCGTAAAAGCATGGCGTCCAAGGGAAGGAATCATTGTTTGAGAGAGGAAGAAATTGAAGAATTAATGATTGATGAGTCAAGTGGTGAACTCTTGGACTTCGTGGACAGTGATTGCGATCTTGTGTGTGATGAATCAAGTGCCGTTTCCGCTTCGTACAATGAATTACCTGCGCTGAATGCGATCGTACATAACCAAACAAGTGATAGTGATGGTAATGATGTTGATAGTAATAGTGACTGGGAAGAAAAAAATGTTGACCAGGACAATCCTCCACAGGCTACACAACCACAAATGTGAAAGATAAAACTACAGGGTGCCCTTCTGTTTATTTATTTTCACTGTAATTATTTTTATTTTATTTATATCAACAATGCCATTGTTGGTGTACGGTATTTTATGAATATGCTAGATTTTAGAATTTTGGATTTTTGACACCCCTGCTGATATTTTTTTAACTAAAAAACTGCATTCCCTGGTTCTTTTGTTATGTATGTGTGCTCTCCAGTGTTCATTTTTATTCCATTTATAAGCGTGTGAATAATAGGAATAATCAAACTTTCTAATTTTTATTTTACAGAAGAAATTATTTTAATTAAATAATTAATAAAGAAAGAAAAATGTTTCATAATGATTTGAAAATTTCCCTGAATTTAGATAGCTGTTTTGCACTCCCTGACTAAATTTCGCTTTTGTATCTTTCAAAACAGAGGATATACATATTTTTTTCTGAAAGGCTACATTTTCCATTAAAACAGCCTGGCACTTTTAGACTTCACCTTTACCTTTTCGCCTGGCACTAAGAGGGTTAAATCCCACCAAACGTGTCCAAATTCGATAAACTTGATCAGAAGAGGCAGAAAGGTACTCCGTTAAGTTGGCCTCTTGTTCAAGAAAAGGCGCTTCAATGAAATACATTATTGAATTGAGATATTTCATTCACTGCCAGTACTGGATGGTTCTATAGGTGGAAGAAAAGGCATGAGATACGTCAGTTAACAATAACGGGAGAACAGTTGGGTGAGGGTAAATGCCGCCTGACTCAAATGGAAACAGGTCACTGGTGTCCTCTGCAACAAAAAGATGCCTAAATACCAAAAGGCAAAAGTTTATAAAACAGTTGTACATCCGGCAGCAATTTATGGGGCAGAATGACAAGAAAACATAACAGGCTCTGCACTCGATGGAGATGAAGATGCTCCGTTGGTCACTAGGACTGACTAGATATGACCATGTCAGAAATACAAATGTCACACCAATTATGGAGAAAGTGAGGGAAGCTCGTCTCCGTTGGTAGGGTCATGTTATGAGAATGCCGGACGACTCTGTCGCCAAAATAGCTTTCAACCTGGACACAGGTGGAATGTGACCGACCTGCGACGGATATGCACGATATTGGCTTACAACCTGCAGATGTCAACGACAGGATAAAATGGAGAGGATGTAGCAGAGCAGCGGACCCCGTACTGGGATAAACGCTAGGAAAGAAGAAGGTGGGTGATCATGCCGCTACAGAAGATTACATCAGTGAATTTAATGACTTGGTAGCATCAGGAAATTATTCACCGCAAGAAATTTATAACGCCGATGAAACGGGCTTAAATTTCAAGGCCCTTCTCAATAAAATACTTGCATCTGTGGAGGAATCTCGCGCACCTGGGTGTTACTGTATTAGCGTGTAGTAATGCTGCAGGAACAAATAAATTGCCCCTAATGGTTATCGGCAAATCAGCAAAACCATGGGCATTCAAAAACTGTAACATGAACACACTTCCAGTTTACTACAGGAATCAACGAAAGGCATGAATGAATGCACATCTTTTCAAGGAATGGTTTGGAAAACAGTTTGTTCCCTCAGTAAAAAGTTTTAGTGCAGAAAGTGGTTTTACTTCTCGGGTATTGCTCGTAATTGACGATGCTCCATCACACCCAGCAGTGAGTGAATTAACTTGCCGTGAAATAAGAGCTATTTTCTTGCCTCCTAATGTTACGTTGATATTGCAGCCAATGGACTAGGGCATTCTGCAAAGTGTAAAACTTGTGTATAAACAGAAACTTCAGGTATGATATTGAGAATGACAGCGCACTTCCTATTCTTAAAAAACTGAAGAAAGTGGATATTAAGGACGTGATTTACTGGGCAGCGGAGGCATGGGAGAAGTTCATGAGGAAAACTTGGCCGAGTCTCGCATTCATCGAGAGTCCAGTGGAAGCGTCTGCCTCTGTCAAACTCCTTGAACTCGTTTAACAAATTCCTGGGTGTGAGGAATCCAATGAAAAAGATGTTAGCGAGTGGATGGAAGACGACTGTCATCAATAATTCCTAGCAGGCCAAGAAATTGTAGCTATGGTGGAGAAAGATTCTGGAGTTGATGAGGAACAGAATGACGACGAAGAACACAACAATAAACAACTAGTGTCACATTAAGATGCTGCGCCTGTCTTGGAACGTGCCGTATACTACGTCGAGCAACACTCCGCTGCAACACTGCATCTTCGAGTAGGTTTCAATCACTATCAGGACCAGTGATTGTAATGTTTACATTAAGTTATTCTACTAAAGTTGGGCCTATGACTAATAAAATAGATCTTCATTCTATAATATGTTCTGTCACTTCAATAAGGAGGATGATTTGAAAGAAAAAAACGAGCCTTACAGTAATCGCATATGATGTGTAACATCTGCCATAGAAGAAACCTCACGTGAAATTGTTGATACACCTGTATTTTATACTATTATTGGCACAAATATTAATCTATTGTAAAAGGGAGTGTTTTACAGATATTGTAGTTTATAATATGGAACTCATTTTATTAGATGATTTGTAGCTTCCACCAGCACTAGCCTAAATAAAGAATACGATATGGATCAACTAGATTAATAGACGCGACACCGCTCATAACCTTAAATTCCTTATAAACAGGTCCTCTTCATTCACAGACCAACACGTAATTTCATATGGATTCTGTTAAAATGAGTCATATTGATATGATAAATATTGTTTAAAATGATAATCTGGTAGCAAAAATATCCACCCCGTCCGGGATTCGAACCCAAAATCTCTAGATTCACAGTCATAAGCACTAATCCCACGGCTATTTCGACTACGCAAATTTTGCGCACAAGATGGTGACTTATTTCCACGTTCCAGCAATACTGCACTACGGAATTAAGTTTCATTTATATTTTGCTTGTTTCGATAATGTTCCTGCGTGAAATTGAGTTTAAAATGCCTTATGAATAGGCACTCTTGTGAGTAAAGAGAATGAATTCAGCAATAGTTCATGAAGGCTTGCTCAATTCTCGTATAACCACGACAATTATATTGATGACTGCATTACCGTTATGTGGGTTAATATTTGAATAGCCAGTGTGCAGAAACATAATACCGGCAATGCCGACTAACAATGTTTGATATTAAAGCATTTTACCTTTTAAATACTGATACGAAGACTTCGATCATGTACCATGTCATTTGTTTCAATCACTTGACACCAGAGTTTGCATGAGTGTTTTCCGTTCAGTATGTCATATACATTCCACATGGCCGAGAGTACGTCGTGGTATCAATTTCCGACACCGCGCGCCCATTGTTTCTCGTACCACTGCCCGATCGATCGAGCGGGCAGTGCATACTTCCGTTTTCCACCACTGCCAGCTAGTACACCTCCGTTCGATGGATCGAGCGGGCAGTGCATATTTCCGTTTTCCACCACTGCCAGCTAGTACACTTCTGTTTGATCGATCGAGCGGGCAGTGCATACTTTCGTTGGATCCACCACTGCCAGCTAGATCGTTTTGATCCACTTCCTTCCCCAATTTTCAAAATCACTCCCACAAAACTATCCAGCAACCGAGCGGAAAGATGTTACACATCAAAAATGGAATATTGTTTTGATAGCAATGTTGCGTCTATCCTATAATGGCCCTGCCTGAGTGCATGGACTTACGCCATAGGCCACTCAGGGGTTCTTTAACTTCACTTACCTGGATCGTTATAGTTGGGGGTTCTTCCTGCTCAGGTAACGGGATCCTTACCGTGTCCTTACCGATTGCCTTACCCACGATTGACAGCACACCACTTATGCTAAACGAGGGGGGAATGAGGGAGTTCAGGATTCCGGGGTAGCTCCCCAATAAAAAGAGGTCTCTCATGTACTGCCGGTTTATTCCTTTCAACAGCTTCCAGGAATCCACCGTGCAGGTACAGGGCTTGCTCAAAAGACTCCCTCCAACAAAAGAAACAATAATACAAGATCTCACCTGATCACTCAGCCGTCTCTCTCTCTGACGATGCTCAGCACCAGTCCCTTTGGTCAACAGGTGCTTGGTCGCAGTACTACGATCCCCCGATCGTCAAACTTGCGTCGCTCTCGTTTACGCTGCCCTCACGGACAGTCCTCCTCTCTCTCAACTCTAACTCACTGCTCCCCACCACACCAGAGGTCGCAGCTTATAAGCACAAAAATCGCAACTCGTGCGTGCTTACCTAGCACCTCCTTGCAGGCTCTCATGATCCGGATTGAACCGGGGTTGCACGTTCGGTGTGGTTCAAGGCTAAACCAAAACCGGGCCATGACAATATTTCCTGTTTGGATTAATGGGGTTCCACTGTATACATATGTAATGTAAACTGTCATGATATGTGCTGGAATGTAGGCTACACACATACAGAGACCCTCCTCGGGTTAGGGTGAGTGTGGTATTCTTATTACATAAAGAAATGTTTTAGTGAGAGCCAGTTAATACAGTCAAACTTTGATATTACAATATTCATGGGACCATGTTATAGCATGACTACCACAGTACTGTACCTTAAAGGTCAGTATATACAATAGTACTTTTCTGATCAGAAAATATAGAATAATGAAAAAAAAATACAAAATGAATCTGGTAGAGTTGTACTGTCCATGACATTACAGCTGAAGGTACTGGATCAACTTACAAATTAATGGAAGGCAAAATAAAATGTATGTACTCTTACCTGGTACCGTATGCTTCTTACATTATTTTAGCATCGGGGATTTATTGATCGTCCGATCACCAATGATGTCAACTTATTTGTTCCTGACACGTTGCTGCAGAGAAGAACAGTTAGGCGTACTTTGCAAAAATCACGGAAATAAACTGCGTATAACCTGAACACAACACTTCTGACTGCAACTCGAGCTCAACAATGTACAGACTAAAACAGTTAACACAGGAGCTCTATCACTTTCTACTTTGCCGCTCAGCAGAGCTCGCATGCAGCTGTACCTGCTTACTGTCAGCACAGTAGCCTATGTAGAGAAGCTTCTGAAGGTCGAGAGGTTTAACAAACAATAAGTACCATTTTGGTCACATTCTTAGAAGCAAAAAATAGTAAGATCCCGAAACTTTGTCATCGTTATAACAGAGTGTTGCCAAAATTACTTCATTGTTGTAATGAGGGGTAATTAACATAGTAAATATAGGAAATCAGCCAGGACCATATAAAATTATCATTGTATCGCTAATCCTTGTACGGAGCTTTCACTGTATCTGCATACTATGCTTTCTTCGTTGAAGTATATATTGTGATACGTAGTTGACGACATCACTGATGATGTACGGACGTTGATGTTTGTTTGTTTGTTTTATGTTGTGGCTTGAATTTCTACCATATTACTCTGCTGTATTGGGTTTCAAACCATGCGGTTGCAGTCTTGTGTGTTCAAGTGAGAGGTTTGGTGGTCAGTTAGGAATGTTCATAAATTACTTTTAGCTCTTCAATTTAATTGAAAAGTTGCACTGCGCTATTATTGTAAAGCCATAGGCTGCTACTAGGTTAAACGACAGTCTGGGCGTAACCATTGGTCGCTACTGGGTTAGACGACTGTCTGGGAGGAGACCAAATCCAGGGGAAAGAATTCTTTAAGTACTGAAATTAGCCAAAATACCTTTGGTAAAGATGAAGAAAATCGGGGATGTAGTAGGATGGTTCTGAAATTAAGTGGAAATTTGTGCCCGGCTTTTTTGAAAATATCACATTCAGATATCTTCGTAATATATTCATACATCTATTCGTTTATTTTAGTTTCATAAGAATAAACAACCATCTGAACTCGAGTAGAACATTTTTGAAAGGAACAACATTTTAGTATTTGAAGAGTCATGGAGGTGACAGCAGCTTCCATGGAGGTGACCTTCATGAACATGGCAGCAGTCCATGACTATGGAAAGGACAAGCAGCTTCAGATTCGATGCCTTATATTCTTGGACCTGGAATTTGTTGCTCCAGCTACCGAGTTAAGTGTCTGAGTCACTGCTGGAGTAGACCGATCTGACCCATTTCCGGAGCATTGAATGACCTGGTGATCTGGCTAAAGAAAAAACTCTTGCAAACAAAAACTTCGATTTCAATTATACATTTAATACTATGTGTTTCCCGTTCTCAAGAGTGTCATTTCGTATGCTAAATCTATATACAGATTATCTATGAATATAAAAGGATATGATTTCCAGAAGAATTTGGTGGTTCATAATAGCCTATCCGATAGTGGGTACATGCTTGATACGGCCCACAGAAAGTGCAACTTAGGTGACGTATCTCAAGGCAGTTTCGCCTCGCAGAGCTCCAAACAACTTGATGAGCTTTCATTATGCCTTTGAAAGCCGGAATGTTGGAAGGGAGGAGTTTGTCCATCTGCTCTATGTCCTTAGGTTCTACCACAAACAGTTTGATTGAGTGAACTTCCTTAGATAGTACGTCCATTAGCTTCTCAAAATTGTGAACATCAGAACCATGTCCTACTATTCTGTTTGCGGTTCTTTTCAACACTGCGCCAACACCATTGGCAGCCCCCTTTCAGAGTAGTTCCAAACAAGTTCCTTCGTGCAAAATGTGGAAAGGTAGTTCAGCATGAAATAAAGCATCTTGAGTAGCAGGGCTGTCGCTGAGAACGTTAATTGTATTTACTTCACGTATGAAGCTTTCAGCGTATCTAATTATTTTTGTGAGATGTGCGCATATAGCACTTGAATCATGTCTCAGCGAGGTTGACAGTGAACAAAATGTACCGGACTCCAGTATGTAACGTAATATGTTCCCGGGAACCTCCAAAATGCATAGCTTGAATTTCTTTGGAATATTTACAATCATAGTTTTCGCTGAAGTCAACATGGATGAAGATCTCACAATTATGGAGATTCTTTTCTTCTCAGAGACAAATATACCGTATAACGTTTATCCGGATGTCAAACAACCGGAACGTCAATTATCCGGACGAGCAAAACAAAAAGCTTAAGCGGATGTACAAAAAGGAAGTTTTACGTCGTTTACTGCTGGCAGAAGATGAGGAGAGTGTGATATCTTTTTCAAAAGAGTTTTCTCTTAAGGACTACTGTTACCTGATAGCTGATGGATGGAACACTTTAACACCACAGAATCCTATAAATGCATTGAATAAATTGGTAGGAGAACAAGAGACCGTTAAGACCACAGACTGTTGATGAGGATTTGGATGCAGTGACAAATGAGTTATTCCCCCAAGTTGCTGGATTTTCTGACTGTGATAGAGAAGGCTCACAAGCTTGGTTGGAAAGTGACAGTGACTCAGGTTTTTAAATCTTAAATGATGATGCTTCTCTGGTGCAAGAAGTGGGGAAGACCAAAAGGATGAAAGCCTAGATGAGAAAGATGTAGGACCAAGTCACGGAGAAGCTTTTACTGCATTAGAAACTGCGCTATTGTGGTATGGTTGTAGTATGAAATAAACACATGTTCGATTATCCGGAATACTTTCGGTCCTAATTAGTCCGGATAAACGACGTTCCACTGTATATTGGTGTCAAATGTTGCACACATGCAACGTGAAACTTTGAGTTAATTCAAGGAGATTATTCACAAGATCTTTTGTTGACATCCCCACAGTTTCTTTGACAACTTTTACAACAACTTTCTCTTTTCCTTTGTCAGTTAAGGTGAACTTTTTCCTCATCCATTGATTGACATGTTTTGTTTTATTTTCACTCTCTTGATTTCAGTCACCCTGGATTGACATGACTCACAAGTTCTTCTTCTTTAGTTCGTGTAGTATCCCTACTGCAAAGTGATTTTACCATTTCGTCAGGATCTTCATAACTAGTAATTACACAGATACCCTTTAATTTTGAAAACTTCAGTTCATAGTTTTCATGTTTTTCACATGCACATGTGCTTCGTTTTCTAAAATCAGGAAAAACTTCCCAGAAAGGTCGGAAGGTACAAAATGTCGAGTAAGGTATATCACGTCCAAACTCAACTTCAAACTTTTTGTGCAGGCTGCGAAGGCTGGTGCACAAAGTTCTTTTCTGTTTCTTGACTCCTTCCCTTGTCTTGAAGTCCTTCACGCCTGGTTCCATTCTACTTACATCATCCTGTTCGAAGAATTTTTGAACTTGGTTTCTGACTTGGAGCTGATTCTTTGACTGATACTTCATTGTTCCTTTTAAGACATCTGCAATGCTGTTGCCTGGATCTAGCTTCCCAATAACCCTTAAGGATTACTTGATTGGAAGTTTCTGCATACAACGATACTTTTTCACAATTTTCCCAGATCGTACTAATGCAAATGCTTTCCTCGATTTTCGGGAACCTTTGTTCTTCTCAAAGTTCTCTGCTATTTGTCTTTCCATTGCCACTGCTGATAACATTAACTTTTTAACATCTGGTGAAACTCTCTCACCCTTCAAAAGAGACTCAACTGTCTTCCTTGGACTGTTCTGATTTTACGTTTTCTCTGTAAGTCGTTTAGCTCTTTTCCTGTACTTCTCCTTTTGTTTTTTACACATATTATACTTTTCTTTTTCACGCTGTAATTTTCTTTCTAGCTCTTTGATTCTTCTGTATGTCCATGTCCTGTTCCTTTGAATTCTCTTGCGTCCGCTATGCTTCCGACTGCTTCAGACTCTTGCAGTAACAGGTATGCTCTCAACCTCAACATCATCTTGATCTGACCTAGGTGGGGTGCAATCTTTCATGAGAGCCAGATGCGCCTTCTCTTTTCTCTTATCCTGCCGGCTCTTCCTCTGACGTTATCTCCAGTCCTTTCTCAAAGCTCTCCTTTTCCTGTCTGATAACTGAGAAATGGTATCAATTTTCCCCTCTGCTTTCCTCCTGTGGTACCTTTCCCTTTCTTTTCTCTTAGCTAACTCATACAGTTCCGGATCCAGCCTAATTTTATCTCTTCTCCTCTGTTCTGACTCCTCCTTTATTTTCTTTACTGCCTCATTGGATTTTGACTTTGCATTTGAATTGGAATTTTTCTTTACATTACTAAAAGCCTTGGCCTTTATTTCACATTTCACCTCTACAGACGATTCCCTTCCTGATTTACGTAGACTGCTATTTTCATCATTTCCCTCCATACTTCGATGTCCCTGACTACTCCTAGGATCCACCTTCATCGTATTCCGTACAGTTTTTCCGTTTACATTTGATGCCATTAGCTCTGTGCAAAGGAGAGAAAATGTTAAATATGATGGTTCACTAGTAACCTTCTGACTAAATGCAGATACTATTGGGTTTCTGATAACACAACCTCCATTTTATGGTATCGTGCCTCGAATTCCCAACCCAAACTTTATATCAGTGCTCACCAATCGCCCTTCACCAAATAAGAATTCAAAACTGACTGCATTGTGGAAACATACCTTGATAAATGATTTCTTAAATCGTTCAATAACAATATGTATTCATAACTAACTTGTATGCTGCATACAATGCACTCCAGAACAAGCACTATCTTATTTTGTCACCTCCATGGACACCTAAAGCCATGGAGGTGACATTCTTCCTGTTTACCACCAATATACCATAAGACATAGCTTGTCTTGTCCCGAGATTCAAAACTTTTGTAGCAATATACATGATAGAAATGTGTCGATATGAAGCTAAGAATACCATTTAAGAATATGGAAACTGCTGACAACATGGAGGTGACAGTAGTTAAAATAAAATTACACCTTGTATTCCCACTTTATCTTTGAAAAAATGAAGTGTAAATGACGTCTTACCTTACATTTCCTAGAACCTTACACAACATGTACACACATGTACAAGTCTGAGCTGCATTCTGGTGGGAATTAGCTACTCTATACTCTGTATTTCAAAAGAATGAACGTGAAGGAAATGGCGGGAGCTTGGAACAGCTGAGCTGTGTTGCCAAGTTTTTATTGTTGATGTAGAACAGCTGATTCGAATAATAAACAGGGATACACTTCAGATATTATTTCGGTACTATTATGCGCAATATAATGCAAATGTCGATCATGAGTCAACGCCGAGGACAATCAAATAGAGAAATGCGGTATAAAATGAATAAATAACACACCGAAGCTATGCTAACTTTGTCACTGCTATTCAGTAAATACGAGAAAGAGGCCAAACACTCGACAGCTATACAAATATAATACAAAATACAAACACAAAGTAATATGATGATGAATATATCAACACTCACCATGCAATGAATATCCTTCAAGATGAAACAAGAGTTTGGGTGAAGGTCGTTCGCAGTTTACAGCAGTTAACACGGAACGCAGAAATATCATGACAACATCAAGCACACTCACTCACTGTATCGCGACTCTGTACGGTTAATAATAGCCTCCACATACGTAATGTTAGCACCAAGCACACAAACAAGCTGCTCTGTGACGATATTACTGCAGTGATTTTACATTGTCGATTTGTAGGCTATTGAATGACAAGCGTTAATTTGAACACTACGGTATGCAATGAAACATTACTGGATACGTAAACATTAAGCCTAAATGTACATAGCCTATTTTGTACGTCACACATGTATTCTAAATTAAGTATATTTAAATTTGAATTGAACAAACAAGACTAACCATGAAAATAGTTTGATGTCGAAATGAACGATAGCCGGCCGTTACAGGTTGGCGCGTGAGGTCTCTAGCTGTATTTCCAGCATTTTCCCACGTTCTTCCTGCGGTACTATTTACAACTTATTGACTCAATGCTTAAAGTAAACGATACGATGGCAATGAAACAAACTCCGACACAGTTAACAGGCGACTGAATGAATAACTATAAGCTGGCAACGGATGGTATTAGTTGTCAAAATCCAGTCAATAGGAGCCCGCGGCAGTCAGCTGTTCCAAGCTCCCACCATTTCCTTCACATTCATTCTTTTGAAATACAGAGTATAACAATGTTATTCCATGGAGGTGAACAAGTGACCAGGGACACATACTTGGTTAATTCTAATTATGAAGCGATCAATCATTCTGTTATAATTTACTGATAACATTAATAAATAGACAATTATATTTAATTTACATGAAAGACTCAATATATGTTCTTTCAGGCAAGGTATTATGACTTCGTTTCATTTGTGAAACAAGGGTGCGGACATTCCATGGAGGGGACATTCAGCATATTATTTTGATAAAATATGCAACATACACTTTCCCAATTTAAAAGGTAATATTCCGATATTATAATTTCATTTGAGGACAAGCTGTACATTTGTGCTGAAGGATTATATTAAACTGTAAACATGCACAAATAAGTGTGGACATGAATTTCCACTTAATTTCAGAACCACCCAGTAATAGATGGTTTACTCCTCCGCTCACTATAGCCCACCGACCATCCCCTTTTTAGACCACGACTTATATAGAAAAAATTCCAGCCGAGTCCATCATTATATGCGTGATTTATGGACAAATACACAATTGCCAACCCCACTACTCTATAGCCGGTATCGTAAAACAAAAAAGCGCCAAGTTCAGTCATCTTCAAGATACCCCCAGTGGACCAGTTTTCTTAAATAAACTTCTGATCTATATCCTCCCATCCGCTAAGACTGAAATTACCCAGAAACGCATTGGTATTTTTCATCCAAGAGAATAATTGCCAGGTAGTGCGGCGCAGCTAATATATACAGCCGTGGTTTTTGTCACGTGCTGTGGAGGTTTCACTCATCAATAATCTTTATCCAGACCAATGGCTTTGCCAATTATTGCTTTTTCTCATACAAGGCACTACAAGGACCAATTAAAGCAGACCCTGAAATTGACAGGTCTTGATCCACAAACCTGGGACATGCTGGCTGAAGACCGTACCATCTCGGATACTGTAAAAACGTTTGAAGGGATTGATGCACACATGAATAGGCCAAGCGTCAAGCTAGGAAACTTGGAGCAGCAATACTATGAGTCTTGTGTGGACGCTTGGACTCTTTAGTCACCGTAAACACATCCATAAACTGGACTGAAGGAAGATGATTTATACTCTGATTCGAGTTAAAGCCGATGATGATGATGATGATGACAATATTTAGTTAGTTATTGTTTTTAAGGAGCGGAACTACAAGGTCATCTGCCCCCAATTGCAATATTACATGTGTCGTGTGCTATACAATGTGTGCTCCTGAGTAACATGAGCATAATAAGGAAAGCTTTTTAGGTGGGAAACACACTAACTCACTTTTTATGCACAAATACCTGCTTAATTGGATGCCATGTTTCGAACATCACGCTCTCATCCTCGGCTTAAGTTAACTAGTGGACGATGTTTATGAATCACAATTAAACACAAATAAATATGTACACAAGTTTGTAAAAACTTGTGTAACGTGTTAACTATTTACTAACAGTATATTACACTTACCAGAGTGTGAGGGGTCTGGTGTGGAACCAGGAAGTTCCTGAGAAATGTAAAAAGATCTTGTATTCAACATATTACACACCTATGTTGACGTATGCAGCAGGCACGTGGACAGCAACTACACTGGAGGAAAGTAGAATCCAGGCAGCAGAGATGAAGTTCCTTAGATATATAATTGGAAAGACCCGCAGAGACAAAATCAGAAACAAGGAAATTAGGGAGAAAACAGGATTCCCGAAGTTACAAGACAAAATCGAGATCAGTAAGCTAAAATGGTATGGACATGGTCCCGAAGCGACTATTTACTGAGCAAGTCCCGGGAAGGCAGAGGATGAGGTGGATGCAGTGAGGGAGAGCATTGAGAAAAGAGGAGTGAGAGTGGAGGATGTACTGGAAGAGGGACGAGAGTGGTGGAGGTCCTTGAATCACACCCCGACCCAGATCACTGCAACCAGGAAATGAAGAAGTAGAAGAAGATATTACACTTGTATGGTTGTTGCATTATTATTATTATTAATGTGCATTAAGTATGTTTCCTGTTGTCTATTGAATTGTTATTATGGATAATCTCAGTATTGAAATTATCTGCCTGTTTCGTTATTGTTATCCTATTTAAACTATTGGCCTAATTGTATTGCAATGTCTCGCGTCGTGAAGTAATGGAGTGATGTCAACTAATCTGGTGTTCAGAGCCGAGTGGAGACTACAAGTTGAATGAGCAACAAATACTTCTGGTGCAGCAGTGATAATTAACAGGAATTTCAATTCCTAATGACTCCCAGAAATGTATTCATTCATGTTCTCAATCCGTAGATTGGTCGGCAGCAATCCTCCTCTTCGCCAGTCAGTCTCTTCATGTCTCTGTATGAATGGACATTAACATCTGTTATGATCTGCTTGATGTATTGCAGTCTCGGTCGCCCTCTTCCCCTCTTGCCCCGAATTATGCCGTCTAACACAGTTACCATAAAGTCATTGTGGCGGAAAAAAATCAGCATAAAAATAAGTAAATATGTGTTTGACCGTTTTTTTTTTTTTTTTTTTTTTTTTTTTCATAAATCCAATTTAAGAGGCCCATGGAGAGGGGTGAAATTCTGGGGGGGGGGGAAGGGAAAGAAAATGTCCTAACTGATTGACTGACTGACTCACTCATCAAACTCAGGGGGAAAAACTGCTTTAAAGTAAGTAAATAGCTGTTCGACAGTTCATCGGGAGGGGTGAAATTCTGAGGAAAAAATGAAAGAAAATGTCCTGACTCATTCACTCACTCATCATCGCCCAGCCAAAAATATTGAAGTTGGAAACATGGCATTTTGGGGATATGTTCGTTGTATGTCAAAACCGTACACTAAGGGAGGATTTTTGGATATTCAGGCTCTAAAGGGGTCTTAAGGGGGTTAAACCTGAATTTCATTGAATAACAATATCTCACGAGTCGTTTCATTTATGGATGTGATACTCGGCATATAAACTAATCATTAAAAATACGCCGACATGTGTCTAAGGGGTATTTCGATGTGGTGTATTATTATGAGGTGAAAGGGGTGAAAAGTGGGGGTTGAAGGATTCCTAACGGAGCGTGTATCTCTTAAACGACATAGGCGAGAAATTTGAAACGCAGAGAAAAATCATCAGCTAAAAAGATAAGTAAATCGGTGTTCGACCGTTTTTTTCATAAATTAATTTAAGGGGCCAATGGAGTGGGGTGAAATTCTGGGGGAAAAAAAGAGAGAAAGTGTCCTAACTGACTAACTCACTTACCAAACTCAGGGGAAAAAGACAGCTTTAAAAATGAGTTAATAGGTGTTCAAGCGTTTTTTCATCAATCCAATTCAAGGGGCCCATGGGGAGGGGTGAAATTCTGGTAAAAATAATTGAAAGAAAATGTCCTGTCTGACTCACTCACTCACTCATCACGCCCAGCGAAAACTATTAAAGTTGGAAAAATGAAATTTTGGGAATATGTTCGCTGTATGTCGAAAACGTCAACTAAGGAATGATTTTTGTTTATTCGGGTTTTAAAGAGATGTTAAGGGGGTAAACGTGCATTTCATTGAATAACGATATATCATGAGTTGTTTCTTAGGG
This sequence comes from Meconema thalassinum, assembly GCA_946902985.2. NCBI lineage: Eukaryota > Metazoa > Arthropoda > Insecta > Orthoptera > Tettigoniidae > Meconema > Meconema thalassinum. The sequence continues at coordinate 281,198,322 of OX336388.2, forward strand.
GATGTGATATTCGGTATATAAACTAATCATTAAAAATAATCAGACATATGTCTAAGGGTTTATCGATGTGGTGTATATTATGAGGTGATAGGGGTGAAAATTGGGGGTTGAGGGATTCTTGCCGGAGCGTGTATCTCTTAAAAGGACATAGGCGAGAAGTTTGAAATTCGGCGGGAAAAGAACAGCTTCAAATACAAGTAAATAGGTGTTCGACTGCTTTTTTCATAAATCCCTTGGTGAGAGGTGAAATTCTGGGGGGAAAAAAACAGGAAAGTGTCCTAACTGATTGACTCACTTACTCACTCATCAAACTCAGGGGGGAAAACAGCTTTAAATATGTAAATAGGTGTTCGACCGTTTGTTTCATAAATCCAATTTAAGGGGTTCATGGGGAGGGGTGAAATTATCAAAAATAAATGAAAGGAAATGTCCTGACTGACTCACTCACTCATCATAGCCCAGCCAAAATTATTAAAGTTAGAAACATGACATTTTGGGGATATGTTCGTTGAATGTCGAAAACGTCCACTAAGGAAAGAGTTTAGAATATTCAGGTTCTAAATAGGTGTTAAGGGGGGTAAACGTGCATTTCATTGAATAACCATATCTCACGAGTGGTTTCATTTGGGGATGTGATACTTGGCATATATACTAATCATTAAAAATAAGCTGACACATGTCTAATGGTTTTTCGATGTAGTGTATATTATGAGGTGAAAGGGATGAAAAGTGGGGGTTGAAAGATTCCTAACGGACCGTGTATCTCTTAAACGACATAGCGAGGAGTTTGAAACTCGGAGGAAATCAATCAGCTTAAAAATAAATAAATAAATGAATAAATAAATAAATAAAATAAATATATGTTCGACCGTTTTTTCATAAATCCAATTTAAGGGGCCTATGGGGAGGGGTGAAATTCTGGAAGAAAAACGTCCCCTAATGAAGGATTTTTGGATGTTCACTCTCATCGACCAACCCAAACGATTAAAGTTAGAAGAATGATATTTTGGGGATATGTTTGTTGTGTGTCGAAAACGTCTACCAAGGAGGGATTTTTGGATATTCAGGTTCTAAAGGGGTGTTAATGGGGTTAAACCTGCATTTCATTGAATAACAATATGACACGACTATGACGCGAGCGAAGCGAGGCTAAAAATGAGATGATGTGCGTATATGTATTACTCAATCACGCAAATACCACTGGTCCGATTTACATGAATTTTACATGGAAGTAGCTGATTTACCTGGTTAACATATAGGTTACTTTTGATTTCAATATTTTGTACTATTCAAAGATGGCGACCATTTTAGTGGCTTCACTACACCCTTTGGTTTAAAACTTTCATATTTCCATTTCAAATACAAAGAGAACGCTAAGAAATAGCAAACTTTTGATGGTATATACGAGGTTAAAAATTACATTTTCTATCCGAAAGGTATCTCCAACCGTTAGCGAGTAAAACCTAAATTTGTGCTATAAAACACGGTCAACGCCGAGCGGTGTAGTTGGACAAAATGTTCCATCCTTAATCTCCCTCTGCGCAGCACCTCGCCTATCCCCTGTTTTAACTGTCACCTTCATATTTTAATTTATTTATGACGCGTAGCGAAGCACGGGTACTTCAGCTAGTTTTTAATAAAAGCAAGGTAGAAATGTAAAAGCCTGGATTTGCTTTCCTCCAGAAAATAATCCCCAGGTTAGGATGTTTTGGTATGTTAAACCCTATTCACATGTAGCCTATGCGTCGCAAGTCGTTAAAACCTTTAGTGTTGTCCATGACGTGGATGCTGCCATTTTGTAGTGTAAGGTATCGCGATCAATACTACTAAAACGTTGAAAGAATAATAAAATTTCCGCCTTTCAATACTATTTATAAATAGTAATAGTATTGAAGGGCGGAAATTTTATTATTCTTTCAAAGTTATAGTTACGTCAATACGGACCTGAATAATCGACATTATGAATCAATACTACTCCCGTTTTCTTCCACTCTCTCATTGTGAAACAATTCCTTGGGGACTCAAGATGTACTTAATTGGCAAAAAAGAAAAAAAGAGCATTGAGGTGTTGGTGGTGGTGGTGGTGGTGGTGGTGGTTGTTGTTAAGGGATGGAACGGTGAGGTCATCTGCCCCACACTGGGGTGTATAAACTGAATATCGGATAGGGAATCGTGTCAGCCTATCTTCCCTGAACTGGGAATATACGATAATTTAATTAAAATTAAAGCAAATCTTGCAAAATAATGATTGAGGTAGCCCTAATACAAGAGTTCCTGGCCATATTATTAGACGTGCCTGATTTGTTTCTCGGGTCTGGTTTTGTAAACTGGCTCACCTATCGTTATTGGGTGGGTTGAATTGAATATTGTTAAAAGAATGGAATGAGCTCATTTGTTGTGCTGTATCATTCCTGCGAGAGCTGCCAGGATGGGATTGACAGTTCTCGCCTTGCCATATGGTCAGAGAGCGAGGTAGCCAAACTGCTCGCTCGTACTGCACGCGCATTAGTTTCGCTATAATATATTTAATAATTATTTCAGTGATAAGCTACAGAATTATTCAGAATCTAGAATAGTTGCTGCAGATGAAGAATATACAATTTCTCCTTATTTTTTGTGATAATAGTAATGGCTTCAAGAAAGCGCTGAGTAGAACATCAACTCTCACTACCATTATTGCTATACGCACCAGCCATAATGCTGTCAATAATCTTGTTACTTTTCATTGTGGCTTCATGAACATTCCTCAAGTCGGCTACTTTGCTTAACGTCTCAAGCTATGCCTTAACTTTGGAGAGAGCAAGATGTTACTCAAAGCAAAATCATGTTTAAGAGAACACAAAAAAAAAATGCGAACTGTCAGTTCAGAGACATAAAAGAAAAAGGAACTTATCATTTGAAGGATAGCATCAAGGACCTTCACACTGGTAGCTAGATGATGGGTGACCCACTAAGACCGATAGTGCTGGAAGTTCTTGTTGCAGGTGTATCCGTAGATTTATTTCCAACTAGAGTCATTTTAAAGGAAGGTTCAGTTAGTTATTGGAGTTTTAAGGGGTGGAACAGCAAGGTCATGTGCCCCTGGAGATTATGGTAAGAGAGGTTCCACACCACTGATATTACTGTCTCCGTCATTGTCACTCTCGGAACAATCACTTGAAGATATCACTAAGATGTCAATCTCTTGTTCTAAAATGCCCTCCTTCTTCCAAGCATCAGCTATTACTTTGCTGGTGTGTTCCACGTTTTTTTTCTCCGGTCTTCAGCAGTCGCCTTACCGAATGATTTTCTGCTTCAGCATGTTTAAGGCATCAGAAGTTCTGTCGACAACTTTACTAAAAGGCTATCTCTCTCCTTCTCGAAATATCCCCATAAAGTACATACCAATTCACGGAACTGACCTCGCCCTGTGGTTTTCAGTTCACTCTTTCCCTTAGCCACCGTACCCGCCTCCGACATAGCAAAACATAATGTGAAAATAGACTGTTAATGTGAATGAAAACTGAATAAAGTCACAAATATAAGTTACTAATGACTTTAACTACTGCCGTACTACACAGACAATACACACTGAAGCACATGCAACGCAGGGGCCGGACATTCATGCACTAAAAATGCACTTAACAATAAGCCAATCTTATCCAATCTTCTTCCACTCCTTTGCCGTAATAAGTGCAGTCGTTCCTGCACGTTGTTAAAGTTTAATTTCTTTTCACATTTCACTTCCTTCAAGCATATTTGACAATGCCATCAGTTCAATATGCACTATTACCTGACACCCACTGTTTAAATAAATACTTACCACTGCTCTTCTCTTTAGGCATTTTGATTTAAAAATATGGAGACTAAGAATAAAGTAACACATTAACTGAAGAAACTCCTCACAAAACTAATCCCGGGCTACTGGCTGTCGAGATGGTGAAAAGAACGTCCCACCCCATTCCCTTCTTCAAATAGCCAGGCAGCATTGTGTAAAGTACGAGTAGTCATCTCGTTATCTGTTGGTCCAAAAGTTTTTACAAGGGATGTCCAACACGCAGGCGAAACCTATTTTGTTCAAGATGTTTTAAATTATACTTAATTCCAACACTGTATTTGCTGTTATGTTCAGAATATGCAAAAAAATCCAATCTTTTTTCTTTCTTCCTAGCATTAATCCCTTGCGGGGTCTGCTATTTTGCTATATCTCCTCCTATTTTCTCTGTCATTGACATTTTCTGGTGTTAGACCAACAGAGTACATGTCAGCCCTGATGTTGTCAGTCCACCGCTTTGCAGGTCTTCCACGTGGTCTTGTTTCACCTGGGTTGATGTGGAGTGCTGTTTTTGCAACCAAGTTGTTCTGTCTTCTCATGATGTGACCGTACCAGCGTAGATGAGCCTCCCTCACCTTCTCGACAATTGGTGCGACACCAAATCTTTGCCGGACGTCTGTGTTCTTGCGTGGTCACATCGGGTCAGCCCCATCGACCATCGGAGCATCTTCATTTCCATTGTATGCAGAATTTGGTCATAATGGCGACATTCAGTCCCATAGATTGCTGCTGGGCGTACCACAGACTTGCAGACCTTTGCCTTTAAATGCAGAGCCGTCTTTTTATCACAGAGAACTCCTGTGACTTGTCTCCACTTGAGCCGGGCTGCGTTTAACTTCATCCAAGTATCAGGAGTGGCGTGACAATTTAAAGTAACAATGGACCCTAAGTACTTCAAATGCATAGTCTTCTGCAGATTTTCTGTGCTGATACTGATAGTACCTCTGGTTTGGGGGCCTCATTCCAGGTATTCTGTCTTCTGGATATTGAGGTGTAGTCCATTTTCAGCCAGTCTGTCGTTCCACGTTTGAACCTGGTGCTGGAGTTCAGGGCGGGTTTCTTGGGCAAGTACCACATCATCCGCATAGAGAAGGGTCCATGGATGTGAGGTCTGTCGTTGCTGTATCCATGCCAAGGATGAATAACAGTGGTGATTGAGCAGAACCCTGATGAACACGCACAGTGATTTCAAAAGGTGGGGAGACTCCAGCTGGATTCCGAACTACACTAGTGGCATTGGATACAGAAGTTGCACCAAACTTACATAATCCTCAGGGACCCCATGACAACAAAGAGCTCGCCGAATAAGATCATGAGGGATACGGTCAAAAGCTTTCTCTAAATTGAGAAATGCCAGGTGTACACTTCGCTGCCTCTGTGCTTTTCCATTAAAAGGCGTGTGGCATGGACAGCATCGATGGTACTGCATCCCTTAACAAACCCACACTGGTTTGGTGTTACCGTGACAATATTTCTGAGTCTACAATCAAAGAAATGCCAGGTGTACACTTCGCTGCCTCTGTGCTTTTCCATTAAAAGGCATGTGGCATGGACAGCATCGATGGTACTGCATCCCTTAACAAACCCACACTGGTTTGGTGTTACTGTGACAATATTTCTGAGTCTACAATCAAGCTCACGCTCAAATACTTTAAACGTATGACAGAGGAGTCGAATAGGGCGATAAGTTGAGCAGTCACCCACATCACCTTTTCCCTTCCAGGGGCCGTTAACCAAGATGTTAGGCCCCTTAAAACAACAATTATCATCATCATCATCATTTTCCCTTCCAGATTGGAACTGTTATGCTAGTTGTCCATGCATGGGGAATTTGGTTCTCAGCAATGATCCGGTTAAAGAGTGTGGCAAGGAATTCTGAGGCAAGCTTTCCTAGCATTTTCCATATTTCCGTCGGTACGTCATCATGAGCCAGTTGCTTTCACACTCTTCATCTGGCTAATGGCAAGCATTACTTCCTCGGATGTAATTGAAGGAATGGGTCCTAAGATAGGATCAGGACTTGCAATTGGTGTATGTGTAAATTCTTCGTTGCAGATGACAAAAAAGTAGTCGGCCGAACGTTGGAGGATAGATTGCTCTTCTCGTAGAAGCTTAGCATTCGCATCCTTGATATGCATGACATGTCCAATGTCCTGAGTTGAACGATTACGGGACTTAGCAAGACGATATACATTGTATTCTCCTGATGGTGGGTGTCAAGCTGGTCGTACAGGTCTTGATAATAATTGTCCTTTGCAGCAGCTACTGCTCTTTTTGCTGCTGATTTCAGGTTACGGTATTGCTGGAGGTCAGTATCAAGACGCGAGTTCCACCAAGTCTTGTAGGCTATCTTTTTCTCCCTGATAACTTGCTTGACTTCATCACTCCACCACCAGGTCTGTTTATCCATGTATTTTCGTCCGGGTATGGTTTTCCCCACAGTTTCTTTCTCCGCCTGATGTATCTGTTTCACAGCTTCCCTCCCCAAGCCATCAACTGATTGATCAGACTTCGCGGAGAAGTTTGCCAAGGCTGTGACCAACTCATTGCGGTGGGCATTCAATCTCCACCACTTGATACGCTCAGGCCCCGTTTTAGGTTTTGTTTTGGGTCGCTTAACGTTTTTCTGAATATCAAGGACAAGCAATCGGTGTTGAGGGGCAACGCTGTCATACGGAATCACTTTGGTATCTGTCGCCGAACTAGCTAGTAATCGATCTGAGTAGCATGACCTCCACTAGTATAAGTAGCCAGATGTGTTAGCCACTTTTTGAAATATTTGTTGGTCACAATCAAATTATGAGCTTCTGCACAGTCAAGTATCCGACATCCGTCATCATTTTGCATACCAAGCCCATGTCCTCCATGACATCGCATATATCCTTCACGCTGAGACCCAACATGTCCATTAAAGTCTCCTCCCAGAATAATGGACTCATTCTGGGGGATTGCTCGAAGGTGGGTATCCAGACTGTTCCAGAATTCATCTTTCTCATCCTCTGTACATTCAGTTTGATGTGCGTAGCAAGATATGTGGGCAGTGATTTCTGTCAAATCAATCCTGATAGACATAAGCCTATCTGACACCCTGTTGACACTGTTGCGGTAGTGCTGGTCTACGATTATTGCTACACCGTTTTGTGCTGCACTGGTACCGTGATAGATGAGTTTGTAGCCATCTCCAATTTCTTTCGCCTTTGAACCCCTCCACTTGGTCTCCTGGATGCAGGCAATGTTGACACGTCTGTGTTTAAGCATTTCTGCTAGCTCACGATGTCGGTCAGTCAACGATCCAATATTGAGGGTAGCAAATCTTAGTCTTAGTTTTTTTGGTTGAACTAACTTCTTTAACCTACCCCGTTCATGAGTAGGTAACCCTCGCTCATTTCTCACGTCACTAGGGCAGAAGTGGCTGCGTTACTTTGGGGGAACGCCCTAGCATGTTCCGAATTTAGAAGAGACTTAGCGATTGTGGACATATCGAAGGATCTTACGAGTGAGCTGGATGGATAGAGTCACAAATCTTGAGATATTGCATAGCATAGGTAAAGATAAGGAGATAATTACCTGGGTCAACATTAGGAAGTTACAATACTTGGGCCATATAATGAGAGGAGACAGGTACCGTCTTCTACAAGAAATTATTCAAGGGAAGGTTGAGAGCAGAAGGAGTCGAGGAAGAAGGATCTCTTGGTTGGGCAACCTAAAAAACTGGTTCAAGTGTAGTTCCAGTGAACTTTTCAGTGCTGCTAGATCCAAAAACTGGATTGCTGTGATGATCGCCAACCTTCTTACAGGAGACGGCACATGAAACAGAAGAAGTAGCCATTGATGCGACAGAAAACCCCTCAACCGGCGGGTCAATTCGTCTGTCGTTGAGGGCATTTTAACGCTACTGCCAGCATATAATTCGGCCGCCCCTAACATGGGATACAGACGCCGTGTGTAGACGCCCGCTCCGGGTCAGACGCTACACCTGATATCTACCCCCAAAGTGAGGATGACACCTTTTACTCAATTAATCACGAGCACATCCGCCTCTCCACTGTAGTTGCCGTCGAGGTCTGCAGCGTAACCCTGGCAAGGGACCCATACATGGGACTACCAGCCGAAGAGGTGTTACTCCTCTATCACTCCCCCTTTGTCCTGACTTGTGGCCTGACTTCCCAAACATTGGGTCCAGGTTGGTGGGGTTATGAAGAAGAAGAAATCCAATAAACCCTCAAAATATGCATTATGAAAAAATCCGATTCCTAATGATGACATCAACTGTGGGCAAGAGGCAGAGGGGTGATGACCGGCAGCGTACGGCCCAAGTGTTACGGATCTGATCCAAGTGAATTTGTTTATTAATCTTATGTAAGTTTTTTTCAGGTTCAGGTAAAATACCCATGACACTTCGGTATTACACTTTCACGAATGTATTGCCGGCGGTCGAGATGGGAACTATTCTCTGTTTAGTTGTGTCACACGTCACTCTGCTTCGTTGATAGGTACAGTAGGATATGACTCAGCTCAGTAGCTGTCCATGGTGACATGACGCTTATCTGTGCTTCTAAGACAGGTAGCACGCGCAATGCTGCTTGACTTATGTGCAGACTGCACTGTGTCCTCCTCTTTACCCCGCGGGGCTCCTACTACACGTGCTCACGCTCGGCTGCAATCAAATGTTAAATGGGTGTTGACCAACTGAAAAACATTAATTTGTATATATAATGTTTCTTTACTTTATACATAAAATTTAGAGAGAAAATAACCTTTACCTAGACATACGGTAACTTGCCTATAGTTGGCCTTAAACCAGCCCTCTTAAACTGTTGGTTGTTACTTTGGGGAACTAAGTCCTGATAAGAGAACATATCATGTTCACTTCACTTTTGTTTCACCACGTTCTCCTCTTACAAATGACTCATGACATTCCATCAGGCTGGTGTTAGGTCTGCAGTGCATTGCTGTGTAGTCACACACAGGTTGGACATACTTCATGTCACAAGTCTGAGACTAAGGTAAATAACACTTTGTTATCCATCACTGCTATTGCATGCTAGTTCTATTGCATTGTGTTTATTACTACTGGGCTATTATTTTGTTCCTAATGCTGAAAACCAGTCAGTTTCGAATATTATTTATCATTTTCACCCACCACAACCAAAGAACCTAAATTGTATAGATCTATCTTTCCAAATATGGTGCAGCCAGCTGGATTTTGAGGGTGTGCAATTGCGAGCAAAAGCTACATACTACTGAAATGCGTATGTTACGTTGGGCAGGTGGAGGGGATAAAATATAATTAATCCCCGAAACATGTACTGTAAAAAAGTTCAATAATTAATTTTATCTGTATAGTATTGATTCAGGCAGATGTTCATTTCTTGTTAATAACTATTCTAACGTATCAATACGGAACCACCATGAGTCATTTAAATAATGTAATCAGGTGGAGTTACTCTCAAAGATAAAATCCATAATGAACATGTGCGGGGCAGTTTCAAAGTAGCGCCTATAACAGAGAAACTTTTAGAAACCAGGCTAAGGTGGTATGGACATGTTATGCGAAGACCGGAGAATCATGTAGTGAAGAAGTGCCTTTCCATGACTACGCAAAAGAGAGGGAGCGGCAGACCTCAAACAACATGGATGACGAATGTCCTGAGGGACATGAGAGTATTGGGCCTATCTGCTGGTGATGCTTTCCAAAGAAATGAGTGGCGCCTCAGGATTAAGAAAGCCGACCCCGCGTAACGGGAAAAGGCGAGGAGGAGGAGGAAGAAGAAGTTAAAGATCCCCTTTGGGGCAAAATTCTGGCACCCTAGCATCTCTAAAAGCCACAGTAGTTAAAAGGGTTGTAAATAACATTGAATATCTTTCCAAATGAAAGTTCTTACCATCATTCTCAGTGGACTGTGGGTGAAATATGTTACTAACAATGCATTTCTCTGTGCCTCATTTCTCCGTTTGAATAGTTTCTCATTACTGTAAAGACATCTCTTAGGTTTCTTGAACATTTAGGAATGAAATCTTCAGGTTATTTTTCCGGGATGTTGATAGATAATGTCTTCCATGTTTGTATTTTTGTTTTGTTTATACTTGTAAATGTTATGGTGAACTGTTTATTATACAGGGGGATTCAAAAATACTTTTACAATCTTTGGGGATGGGTTCCTTACACCGAAATAAGAGAAAAAAAAGTTCATATAAATATATGTCCCAAAATCAGTCATTTTTACGTTATTAATTTATTAATGAAACTTTGTTACGATCAACAACTTTCCAGGTCAACCAAATAGCTGCATTTAACTATGGACTCATTCATAAAAGGCTTTGACTGTATCCTACGTAGATGGCGATGTGTTGCGATGGAGACTTGTTTATGTTTGGCATTTGTTGTTTGTGCCATTAGTGTACATGTAGGGAGTTAACTGGAAGTGTACCTAGTAGTTTGTCTTGAACATTTCAATTGAGTACATCTTACAGTGAAAGTGTTCCTGTCAACCATGGCAGGGTATTCATTTAGTTTGGCAGACATTATTTTTATGTACGGCTGCGCGAATGCATGATGGGGCTTCAGCACATTTTAGTCTCATTATTAGAGATGCACTGGCCGGTATCTACCATGACAAATGGATAGGTAGAGGAGGACCAGTTCCATTGTCTGCACGTTCCCCCAACCTCAATCCCTTGGATTTTTATCTCTGGGGGCACCTTAAACAAATTGGTGTATACAGCAGACAACCCGGATGAACAAACTCTTCGCTGACGTGTCATGGAAGCTAGCGAAACAGTTTGACACCGTCAGGGACTATTTGGAAGGGTGCGACAGTCCATGATTCGACGAGTGCATGCCTGTCTAGATGCAAGAAGAGGACGTTTTCGAACATTTGATATGAGTTCCTGTGTTAAACACTTCCTAACAGGCTGTCAATTAATGTGTTACTTTAAAATGTTCTTTCATTAAGAAATCCAATACAACGGATTTTGGGACATATGTATACATGGTGGCCCCTACTCCTGGAAAACTCCTGGAGTTTTATTAGGTCTGGAAAACTCCTGGAAAATAGCGACTGTTAATTATTATTATTATAAAAATCTTTCCATCCACTGCTAAAATTTTCAATCCGCTCTTAGTCCTCGACGTCATGATATTGCGGATGGGGTGGCAAGGGCCATCTAGCGGTCGCTCTGCAAACCCTGCTAGGCTGCCTTGCGCACCTTCCCCCTCCCCTCACTCCTCTCCCCGCATCTGCGCGGGGTGACTGCTGCAGCGGCAGCGCCCTCATGTGATGGTGTCGCTGTAAACAAATGCCGAATCTACGATAAGATATCTTCTGTCGGATGTATCCAAAAGTTTGAGATAAGGAAGCCTGTCATACATGTTAGAAATTCTCATGCTAAGTATGAGGAACACCCTGATCGTGAAAAGAAGAAAAAACTAGCCATGAATGAGATGGAAAGAATGAAAAAGAGAGTTGCTGAAGAAACCAAACAATTGAAAGATAAGAGAATTGCGGTTGCTGGCGGAAGCCAACCGAGAGGCAGCTTTGATTGACGAACAAATCGCAAACCTCCGAAAATAGTACATGACGAAGAAACAAACTCTTCATTGATTTTTAATATTTGATATTTTACCAAAGCTTCCGTTTATTTTTCATGCTTGGCTTGTATCTAGCTGCCAGTATTGTAATAGTGAGATTATTTATTTGTATACGCTGTACTTAGTTCATATATCCCTATATATATTATAATTGTGAAAGTCTCTCTGTGTGTCTGTGTGTTAGTTTGTTACCTCTTGACACTAAAACGGCTGGACGGATTTGGATGAAATTTGAAATGGAGACAGCTTATACCCTGGGATAACATATAGGCTACCTTTCTTCCGGAAATAAATCATTGTTCCCGTGGAACGGGCAACATAACTGAAAAGTCACCAAAAATACTCAACCGGGACAAAATATCGAAGTTGTTGCATAAAGACCGGACTAAGCTCATTTTATGCACCTCGATGCAAGAAACAATACTCTGTGTGTCCCTATGGGACATCGAAAACCACATTTTAAGGCCCTAAAACCAACAGTTTCAAAGATATTCGCAGAAAACTATCTCGCTCTGATAAACTTATGAACTAATAATGGCAAGTCCGTTTCCATGGCAACAGTAACTCAAGGTATGACATCTGATTTTCTATATATCCCTGTAGGAGGCAATGTCAATCCATTTATTATCTTTTTCAAGATATATATAAACATAATAAGAACAGGGTAGCGCACCTGCCTCTCATCCGGAGGTCCCGGGTTCGATTCCCGGCTCCGTCAGAGATTTTAGACACTGACGTGAGGGCTGCAACGGGGTACACTCAGCTTCGTGAGGACAATTGAGTAGCTGTCTGATAGTGAGGCAGCGCCCCGGTCACGAAGAACAAATTAACGGCCGAGGTGACACGATGCACTGACCACGTGTGACCACAATATCTGCAGGCCAAATGGCAGGGAAGCGGTCGCATGATAGGCCTAGGCCCTTCATGGGCTGTGGTGCCAGGGGTAAAAAAAATAGGGAAAGCGCCTTCTAATACCACCTTTAATTTTTAAACACTACAGTAGCGGCTACTAAATAAAGGTAGCGATATAGCTACGTTCAATTCCATAAACACTGGACTCACAAATCCCGTATAGTTAAGTACAAATATCAGTCTGGTCGTTATTTCAGTAGCAACGAAGCTCTGTGGCGGCTATTGCCGTTTCCGTAACACTTAAGGCATCCCGCCGTCACATACCTCAATGTGCACTAACAAAATTGTGAACCAGTCTATATTACTGAAATGAATTTCTACGAGCGCGTATCCACTCCGGTAAAAACACACTCGCTACCTTTTCCAAAATTTACACAAGACGTGATTTCTAAAGCACTCTTCTGTATGTTGAAGTACAGAGATATACCACATGGAAAGATACAATAAAATGTTGGCAAATATGTTCAAGGATCTGCTGTTCAGAATAGCCTTTCAGTACAGGTTATGCCGCCCATGTTCGTAACATGGAATGTTTTCCTTTGACAATACATCTACACCATTTGCGGAGGCAACGCATTTCAAAGATCTCTAAAAACACAATAATCAGGGAATTGGAGAAAAATTTAAATTGGGAGCGAAGATTCAAGGAGAACTAATTTCATCTCTGAGATTTGCTGATGACATCTTCATCTTGGCCGATACGCCAGAGAATTTGAACGAGTTTTTGAATGGTATGGACTCCGTCTTGAGGAAATAATTCATTATGAAAATCAATAAATGTAAAACAAAATTATTGGAATGTAGTCGAAAGAAATCAAAAATCGCTATGGATGTCGAATTGGCAGGCGAAACGCTACGGGAAGTAGGAGACTTCTGTTAATTAGGAAGCAAAATATCCAGTGATGGACGAAGCAAAGAGGATATAAAAAGTAGGTTAGCTCAGGCAAGGAAAGCATTTCTACAGAAAAGGAATCTGTTGACATCGAATATACATTTAGGTATTAGTAAGTCATTTATGAAAGCTTTTGTCTGGATCGTGACGCTATAAGTAAGTGAAACTTGGACTAATGGTGCAGCAGAAAAAAGGAGAATTGAAGCGTTTGAAATGTGGTGTTACAGGGGAATGATGAAGATCAGATGGGTAGATAGGGTAACAAATGAAGAGCTACTGTATTAAGACGAGTGGGAGAGGAGAGATGTTTCTGGCGACTGCTAATGAAGAGAAGAGATAGGTTGGTAGAACACATATTAAGACCCCCAGGAATAGCAAGCTTAGTTATGGATGAGAGGGTCGAGGACAAGAACTGTAGGGGTAGACCAGGGTTAAACAGATTGCCTCGGATGTAGGGTGTGGTAGCTATGTAGAGATGAAACGATTAGCTCAGGAGACGGAGGCATGGAGGGCTGCATCTAACCAGTCAAAAAACTGAAGACTCAAACAACAACAATCAGTAATTTTAATTACTTAGAGACACATGTGAGGCAAAAGGGTTGTTGGGGAATTTCAATCCCTGGGATGTAACACTGGAAGAGACTGCATAATGTACATCAGCGGCCAAGGTGCGAGTTATTTTACTATAGGTCGATTAATAGCGACATGTTGACGTTCAAATCATCAATAAGTGTGGCAAAATTACTGCCAGAATAGATTTAGGAAAAATACTTTTAATTCCCCATATTCCGATAGATTTGCCATTCCATTGAGCAAGAGTGCAGTTCCCTCTTCAAACAATATTATCAATTTCTATTAACAAAGCGCAATGACACACACTTAACAGCAGTAGGTATACATTTAGACAAAACCATTTCTTCTCATGGGCAACTGTATGTGGCGTGCTCACGAGTATCCGGACAACAAAATCGTTATGTCTCAGCAGGAGATGGCAAAACCAGAAACGTAATTTTCAAATAAGTTCACATAATGTAACATCGTTCCCTGCAGACTTTCACAACTCTATACATTTCCCACTATGCTGCTCATTTCAATATACGGTACGTATCAGAAATTTTCAGAATTAGAATGGACCCACCTCTAGCCGCGATTGCTGTAATAGAATAGACCAATTATCAGCAATAATGCATCGTCCCCATTGTCTTGATCGCGAGCGAAGCCGCGGGTACCTGCTAGTATTGTATATATGCGTACCAAAAATATATATATAAGTTTATATATGTAAAATATTATGTATATATTACATTCGATACTGTTTATTTAATTTTATATGTAAACGTCTTGTGTGCTGAAGTTTTTTTAATTAAAATAATTTTACTTACAATTTGCTTATTTTTTACCGGAAATTTTATCTTAAATCATACTCCTGCTGCGGGTTTGGGTGAGCACTCTATCGTTAACGAAAGAAATTTCCTCAGGCTACCTGTTTCTGTGTATGAGAACACGCTATAGTATTTTTGTAAAACATATTGAGTGTAGACAACTTCACCACAATAAAATTGCAGGCGGCATTCTTTTCTCTTTATTTTTATTTTAAAGCGGATATTTGAGTCAGAGGCTTTTCTAAAACCAGAATTAAATCATTTGTGTATAGGCTTGCGTATCAATAACGCAATTACCACTAATTTTTGTCCACATCTGTATAAGTAAACCAAACACAACTGCTTTATTTTGGTCTTGAAGTTGGCAACCGATAAACCTTCCCCCCCACCCGCCCCCTCCGGACTCGCGCTTATTTTGAAGTTTGGAAAAATTAGAAATTCTCCTGGAAAACTCCTGGGAGTGGCCACCATGGTATATGACAATAATGAGGGTGTCGTTTTACAGATGTTTTAAATGTATACAGATGAAAAGAAAATGGTGACATGACAATTCACTTGATTGCATTATCGTCATGCAGGCATTCGAGGAACAGACGCAATGCAGCCTTTACTGTGTATTTTCATTTCCTCTTCTCTCTTTCTCTCATTTCTGCAACTGATATTTCCCAACCTGTGGTCCATGGACCCCTAGCCTCAAAAAGGGGTCTCCAAAAAAGTGACAATTTAAATGTTCATACTCTCTGTTCCTCAAATGTTATTTTCTTTAGTGACCAAATACATCTAATGTGAACAATTGTAATTCCAGCTTAAATATGTTTCCATCAATGAAGATTTGGGAATGTAAAAGTAATAGGAATGTCCAACAATGTGCTACTCTTCCTATTCATGCAATGTCTTGAAATTCTTTATTTATTAATTGATGAGTAATCAATTTCACTATTTTATTCAAGATGATAATGCAATTGACATTCATTGGGATAGTCTTATAATATGTGCCACTGAGGTTTTTCGATCAGGACTTCTCTTTCACCACATTTTGTGGTAGTCTAATTGCTCATTGATTGATATTATGCAGGGCCACCATCTTTAAGCCCTAAAGGAGTCAAGGTATGCACCCTTATGGGCTCACGGGCCTTCAACAAAGTAAATCTTCTCTACAGTTCTACCGTTTTGCAAAGTTTGAAATTTATTAAATGGTGAATAGCCAATTTTGAAGATGGTTGGTTTTACGTCCTTTTTAACAACTGCGGCTTTTAGAGAATTGTAAAGATCGATGTAACTTCAGCAACATATGTCCATCATATGTAGGTTGCTGAATTTCAATTTTGGTGACCATTGGTCTATTGAAACGTGGTTGGTTAGTTATTATTTTAACTGGGAATACAGCAAGGTCATCTGCCCTTATTGAAACATAAGTTATTGGTTATAATACAGTCGAACTTGGTTAGTAGAAATAACGTTCATTTTTTAGGTTCTGTATTGACAGTATCAAGAATAAATTTTGCAATTTTTCCACCTAGTCAATATTTTAATTATTAAATTTTTGTACAAATAGGTACATGTTTTGGGGTCTACATTGGTCCCTTCTTCAGCCCATGTTTTTGCTCTTGGAACACGCAAGCAACATCGTAAACACAGCTAGGAAAACATGTGATAAATATCAAACTAATTAAAATCTAGTAAAATGCATGCAAAGGTTGTCAGCACTCAGGTACACAATCCTGAGTCAATGAGGAAACACTAGAAGCACCATCACGCTCATTATGAGGCGTGACTTAAGCTGTCTTGGTCAGTACAAACTTGAAGGAGCTGACATTTAAGGTCAAATGATTCAACATTTCAAATTGGACAAGTTTCTGCATCATATAGGAGTGTGAAGGGACCGCGCATCAAGTTCAACTGTACTTGAAGTTACGCACAGCCACCATATTGAAAATAAATTGTTGAGAATGTTGTAACTTTGGCATCCGGCTTCCTTAATAGGACAGTGCATAAGACTCACATTTATTAAGGACGTGATTGGTTCTGCCAATAGCAGACTTAGGCAAAGAAAATTAATGAGGCTGCCAAGTTTTCATGAATTTGGTAGCCATATGAAAAGTGTGGTTAAGGTGCACGGAAGGTGCAATGCTTGTCAATTTGGTTCAGACTGAGGGGTGACACACAGACCCCCAAATGATCATTTCATTTTTATGAAAGGCTCAAAACTGCTTGCATTATAAACAACAACAACAACAACTACTAGTTTGCAGAAAGTCATTAAAGAAAAACTTTTAATAATAATGAAACCTGAGTGTATTTGGTATTGTTCACCACATCAATCATCTATTTTCTTGTTCATTATCTTTAATAGACGCTGAGATTGATTTCTCAAAGATCATCTAAAACGTAAACTACTTCTTCTTCTTCCTAGCGTTGTCCCGCTGGTGCAGGGTCCGCTTTTTTGGTCATTGACATCCATTTTGTCCGGTTTCGTGCGTCAGCTGGATTTAGGCCGGTAATTTTTAAGTCACCATGTATTGTGTCTTGCCAGCGCTGCTTCGGTCGTCCTCTGGGGCGTAGGCCTTCAATCTCAAAATGAAGGACAGTGTTAGTAACAGTATCAGGCGCTGCACGCAAGGCATGGCCCTACCATCGGAGCAGTTTCCCTCTCATTTTGTCCACAATTGGGGCGACATCCATTTGCTCCCGAATTGTGTCGTTTCTGACATGGTCAATAAGGGAGATGCCCATTGTCCAACGGAGCATTCTCATTTCCATGGCGTGCAGGCGACGTTCTGAAATTTTGTCGGATGGTCGACATTCAACGCCATACAGCGCAACTGGCCGTGCCACTGTCCGATATATCTTCGATTTGAGACGAAGTGGCATTTTCTTGTCGCAAAGCACACCTGTGACCTCCTTCCACCGCAACCAGGTTGTGTTTACCCTGGCTCTTACTTCATCATTGAAGTTGCCATCACTCTGAAGACGAGATCCAAGGTGCCTGAAGCATTCTGTCTTGACTAGATTCTGTCCAGCGACTTGAATGGTACCGTCGCTTGGGTTTAACTCCAGATACTCTTGTCTTTTTCACATTCAGACATAGGCCATACTGGGAGAGGAGGTTATTGCAGTCTTCAACTTGACATTGGAGTTTTTCTCGGGTGTCATCTGCAACCATTATATCATCTGCATACAGAAGGGTCCAAGGAACATTCTGTTGCAGGTCACGAGTGATGGTGTCCATCACAAGAACAAAAAGGGACGGTGATAGTGCTGAGCCTTGGTGGACGCCGACATTTACAGGAAGGTTTTCCGAGGTGCCAACAGCACAACGTACTCTACTGCTGGTGTTCGTGTATAACATCTTGACCACATTTACAAATGACTCTGGCACACCCTGGTTGTGGAGCGCATACCAAATCAACTCATGAGGAACACGATCGAAGGCCTTTTCAAGGTCAAGAAAGGCAATATGTAGAGGCTTTCTTTTCTCACGGTGCTGCGAAGATGGCATCATCGGTTCCAGCCCCCTTGACAAACCCGCACTGGTTGGAGCTTATTTCGGTGATGGCACGTAGGCATTGATCAAGAATCCTCTCAAAGATCTTCATTGTATGTGAGAGAAGACGTACTGGGCGATAGTTCGAACATTCCGCTGGGTCTCCTTTGCTCTTGAAAATCGGTACTGTAATGCTTGTAGCCCAGTTAATAGGGATGTGGCCAGAGTCCAATATGGCATTGAAAAAGGTAACAAGCCAATCTATCGCAGTAGATTGCAGTTCTTGAAGTTTCCAGAAGTCAGCAGGGAGGTTGTCTGGCCCAGGAGATTTATGATTTCTCATGCTTTTTAGGGCAGTGGTAACTTCCTGTGGAGTGATTTGGGGGATAGGCCCATTAATTGGGACACCTACTGGGATTGTTGGATGTGGAAACTCTATGTTTGAGATCTCCTCGAAATGCTCTTTCCATCGCTTGAGAATAGCATGTTTGTTCTGTAGTCTTTGGCCTTCCTTGCTCTTTATGCACACATAGTGTTCAATATCCCTTGCTGTTCTTGCTCGGGCTTTGGCCAGACGGTAAATATCCTTTTCACCTTCTTTGGTGTCCAAGTTAAGATAGGTTGTTGTAGTGGTTGGCTCTTGCTTCAGCCACGGCTTTCTTTGCCTCTCGTTTAGCAGTGACGCACCTTTCTCTGTTCACGTCTGTCTTTAGAGAAAGCCAGCTTTTATATGTTTTCTTCTTATCACGGACCTTATCTTGTACCTGATCTGTCCATAGCCATGTCTGCTTGTCAATAAGGCGACGCCCTGGCTTTGTGGTACCCAATGTTTCTGCTGCAGCAGTAGTCACTGACTCACAGAGATCAGTCCACATGGTGTCGATGGAATTCGGATTGACAAGAGGAAATGTTATACTGTTAACCAATGCTGGTTTCTGGTTGTGTAGTTTCCACCATTTTACTTTTGTTGAGCCTCTTGTACATCCACCTATCCTGCGCTTACTGATCCTCAGGTCTGCAATGAGTAGTTTGTGTTGGGGGGCAACACAATCGGAAGGTATAACCTTCACATCTATGACTGTTCGGAAGTTACATCGCCGTAACAGTACAAAGTCGATCTGGCTTCTGCTGTCACCACTGTTGTATGTTACGAGGTGACTGGTGCGCTTCTTAAAGAAAGTGTTGCCTATGAGAAGGCTGTTTGCTTCTGCAAAGTCGAGGCCTCGGCATCCGTCATCATTTCGTGTACCATAGCCATTTCCACCATGACAACTATAACCATTCTTATTTTGACCAACATGTCCATTTAAGTCACCACATACGAGTAAGAAGTCCTCCTCTGGGCACAAGACAAGATCCTGGAGTTCTTGCCAAAACCGTTCTTTCTGACTCTCATCACAGCCAGTTTGTGGGGCATATGCACTAATGATGTGTAACCGACAAGATGGCATATCTATGACAGTCATGAGATGGTCTGACTGTCGATTGACCTCGGCAAAACGTAAATGTTCAATCAAAAAAATTAGAAATTGTGTTTTGACTAGGAAGACTCTTTCTTCTTCTTCTTCTCTTCATCATCTTCTCTCGAATTGGCCTACTTAGGAGCACATTTATTCAACTGGAGGGTCTTGATCTTCGCCCAGTATTGACACATTTTCTGCTGGTGTAACTCCTTTCTTTCAGTAGTCCAGGGGGTGCCTTCCTTCCGAGGTTTCTCCTGAAAATCATGGACTTCCTTCAATGTACGCCTCACAACCTGTCTGTCATGGATATCTGATATTCCCAGTTCGTTAGTATCCTTCTCAGTTCCCGTCAACCACGTGGTACGAACCTTCTTATTGTGCCAGAAACTGAGCAAACGATTGGTCAATCTTGTGGGAGGTAATCTCGCGATATTCTCGCACAATCAGATAGTTTCTCTATATGTTCGTAGAGCTCAGACCCGAGGATCTCTCTAATTTCCAGCTTCTCCATTGTTTTATATTTTTCTTCTCGTAAAAAGGAGATTTTGATTTTGGTAACACCATGGAAAAACTCTTGAATAAAAGCTTTCCTTTAATGCCAAGTCAGTCTTACTGGAAATAGACGTCTTATAATTGGTGCGTGTGGAAGATATGGCCGAATGCTAATACTCACCTTGGACCCTGTACGTTGGTGAGTTCACAAGTTAAGTGTTTACCAGTCATTCTTAGCAAATTCTACCTCCAAACACTGGCAAAGAAGACCAGTGACGGCTTGTGCCTAAAAGTGAGGGTGTGGTTGAAACAAGACACAAAATCGTGTTGGCTTAGTCTATAAAATGTTCATGTTCATGTTCTAGCTGCTGAAGTCATCTATAACCTTCGAGTTGAATCCTTCCCTCTCTGCAACCATTTCTTCTGTATTGACAACATTGCAAGGGCAGTAAGCTGTTATCCTTCCTTAAGACAAGAATCATCTATCCAGCTGCACAGTTGTCATTGGTGTTGTGACAATGATTCTTAGAAGTTTTATGTGATTGTTAATTTCTCAGTCATGAGCCACAGGACCTCCATTTTTATGTGGAATCCAAACCACAAAACGAGATATTTCACTTTAAAAATATCATGCATTGACTGGGAATCGAACCCAGTCCACCTTGGTGAGAGGCAAGCAGCTTGACCACTGCACCACCATGGCCCCTAGTAACCATCATCATGGTTCACTACTGGAATTTGTTATACTCCAAAAACTCATTAACTTAATTTCATCGAAATTACCCCTGAGAGCGCGGTAAATTGTCTGAACGTTTTGAAGTCCAAACTGGGCTTTTCCGAGGTTTCTAAAAATTTTGTCATAGCTGGTGGTAGATGGCATCATCCAATACATGCTATCTGCGTCATCATCATCATCAGTGTACCCGCCTGATGGCAGGTTTCCTCATGGTCGGTCTTCAGCAGCACGTTTCATCAGCTCATAAATTTATCAATTTTGATGGAATCCAGCATCTGAAACCTTCTTCTTCCTCTTTGGATTTTCCCTTGGACTGTCCCTTCTAATGCACTTTCCACCAAACCATCTCCTCTTAGGCAGTGACCAATCCAATTCATTTTTCTTTTCCTTATCTCCTTTAGCATCGTCCTTTCTTCTCCTACTTTCTTTAATACTTCCACATTTCTCACTTGTTCTCTCCATTCTCCTCCACAGCCACATTTCGAAAGCCTCTATTCTTCTCTCGTCCAAGTTTCCGCTCCACACATTGCTACACTAATCTCTTCCTTAGGCTTACTTTCATTGCTCCACAAAATAATGTTCTTTTCTTACTGAAGGCTTCTTTTGCTATTGCAATCCTTGTTTATATTTCTTAGAGCATATCATTTCTTGTGTAACCCAACTTCCTAGGTATTTAAAACTATCTACTTGTGCAATTTCATCTTGTAATTTTATTGCAATTTTTTCACCTTTTCCACCTATGAGCATACATTTTTTTTTTATCCCATATATTCTTCTTCTTTGCGAATGGGTCGCTTAGGACCATCCAAAATCAACACTTTCTAGCCTTCCTGTTGGCCCAGAATTCCTTCATTCGCAACGAGTGGGTCTGTTTCCGCTGCTCTGACCATTGATGTCTTCTCTTCTTCCTCGAAACCCCGAGTCTGAGTGATTTTCCTGATATTCTTCCGGTCATGTAAGTTTGGTGATCCTAATTCCTTTAAGTCTTTTTTCTGTAAATTTATACCAATTCGGTCTAGTAGCCTTGTTATTTAAGAAAGTATGTATTTTATGTGTCAGTGTTTCTATGTGTCCCATAAATTGGATTCTTCGCATTATGTGTGTGATCTTGGAATTTCTTTTGTATATTTCTGTATTAGGCTTGGATAATGTACACCATCTTTTGTTCTTGTTCCAAGGATTTTTCTCATTAATTGACGTTCTTTCACTTCTATTTGGTGTTTTAGTGTTTTGTGTTGGAGATTGAGTGTCTCTGAAGCTTAGAGAGCTTCAGGTTTGATTACAGTTGTATAGTGGCGAATTTTGCATTTCCAGGAGAGACTCTTTGTTGATTGAAAAGCAGTTTCCATTTTCTGAAGCCGCGATTCAATTGATTTCCTTTCGTTACAGTTTGCTGTAATCCATTCACCTAAATATTTAAATTTGTTTACTGAAAGATTTTGTTGTTGGTAATTTGACGATGTGGCATAATGTTGTGAATTTCTTGTTGTCGCAGGATGGCGGCCATGAGCAATGGATTGAGAATAATGGATCAGCACATGGCAGCGCAGCAGGCGGTCACAGACCGTTTGAAAGTGCTGTACCCCATGGTTAACGAGGAGGAGACTCCATTGCCACGGTGTTGGAGCTCCAAAGATAAGTTCAGTTACATTGGCTTGTCCCAGAATAACCTCCGAGTCCATTACAAGGGACATGGCAAGGCTCATAAGGATGCAGCTAGCGTGCGGGCCACTCACCCCATCCCTGCAGCGTGCGGCCTCTACTACTTCGAGGTGAAGATCTTCAGCAAGGGGCGTGATGGCTGCATGGGCATTGGCTTGTCCACTAATAACGTCAACATGAACAGGCTTCCAGGTTGGGATAAACACTCCTACGGCTACCACGGCGATGATGGCCACTCTTTCTGCTCGTCCGGCACTGGCCAGCCGTACGGACCCACTTTCACCACTGGTGACGTTATAGGCTGTGGAGTCAATCTCATTGACAATACTTGTTTCTATACCAAAAATGGACACAATTTAGGTATCGCATTCACAGACTTGCCCTCAGATTTATATCCAACGGTAGGTTTACAGACCCCTGGAGAAGTTGTTGATGCCAACTTTGGACAGACACCATTTGTATTTGATGTAGAAGATATGATGCGAGAATTGAGGGCCCGAACTCAGCTTACTATTCAACAGTTCCCCATACCTGATAACCCGGGTGAGTGGCAAGCAACATTACACAAGATGGTCTCCACCTATTTGGTCCATCATGGTTACTCCACCACGGCAGAGTCATTTGCTCATAGCACAGGACAAGTCTTTGATGAGGATATAACATCGATAAAGAATAGGCAAAAAATTTTAAAACTAGTCTTAGCTGGTCGAATGGGAGAAGCGATAGAAACTACATCTGATCTTTATCCCGGTCTGTTAGAACGTGATCAGAATCTCCTTTTCATGCTCAAATGTCGACAGTTTGTGGAAATGGTGAACGGGACAGATTCGGAGGTGCGTCCTCCACGCTGCCCCCGCGGTCAGAGGATCTTCTCCCCAGGTCACTCGTCTTCTTCCAACGGCAGTGGTTGGTCTGCAAGACCTAATCAGACGTCGGTCATTCAGTCAACCAAGAGTTATAGTAATAATCGCAGCCGGAAACTGTCGGCAACGGTGGAGGAGAACAATCTGAACAACCTGGCCATGAACGGCAATAGTGGGATGGGTGACCAGACCGGAAGATTATCCACGCTCATCAGGCCGACCCTGGATGGAAGCGGCGACGACACAGACGTGGAGATGGAAGTTCACGAGGAGCGAAATGGTCACAAGGCTTCATCGCCGAGCTCTAACGGTTTCCAGAATGGAAATAGTGTTGAGGGAAGCGAGGTGAATTTGGATGACGATCAAGATATGGATATAGATGCGGCAGCAAGCCAACGACAGCTGTGTGGAGGGAACCGGTACGCCATAGAGCGTATGCTGGAGTTTGGCCGCGAGCTATACACCATGAGCCAGCACCTGCGACAGGAACAAGGTAAGGGTCCTCAGATCGAGAAGATGCTGCAGGACGTGTTCAGTTTATTGGCTTATTCCAACCCTTGGAGTAGTCCCGTCGGCTGGCAGCTGGCACCAGTCCAGAGAGAAACGGTGTGTTCAGTCCTCAACTCGGCCATCTTGGAGTCCAGTCGTCTCCCTCGGCGGCCACCACTCGAGATTGCCATCGGCCATGCACAGCAGTTACTCCAGTTGATGTTGAACTCAGGATTGGGTGCGTGTGCCTTCGCCAGTGTCGATGATCTACTCAAGCACTGACACTTTCACTTGTTTTACCCGCATTACGATCTCAAATTGAAGGTGTGATTTTGTTTTTAATGAGGGGGAACTGTTCAGAGCTTTACTGGTTTAGTGGCAGGCAGGTTAGGTTTCAAAGTGAGTGAAGTGCACCAGAAAAAGTATCAGTTGAAGATACAAATGTGGCAACCAAAAGAAATTCTGTTCCAATGTGTTGGTTTTGAATAGTGGACACAGACAAATGTACTTTGTTGAAGATAGCATAGTCATGATAATTTAGTTGCTGTTATTGAATTAAAAGTTTAGATATCAATCTCAGTATTTTACTCACCTGTAGATAGGTACCTAGATGTGAAGTCATTTTATTTTATGAACAATGCTTTTATATTAAATGTTCTTAATTGTTGAATTAGGCTGAATTTATTTGTTGTTGTTTTTTTCCCCATTGGTTGTTTAAGGAAAGGAAATGTGTAATTGTGCTCTAATGTATTTCGATCTATCAAATGTACGTGCTCGACATGTATTGTAAATGTGTCCTGGTGTGGCTTCAAATTGTTGGCCACCTGAATTTTTGTTGAATCATTCTTGTAACTAACATGCCATAAATGAGATTGGTATTTTAGGTTTGCAGGGAAGATACCCGACCGTATTCTGCTGTACTTGTCCTCGGTTCCTAGAAGTTGGCTGAGGGGCAGATGTTGTTGACCTAAAAGATGTGGAATAAGTTGTCCTTGAAATTTGGCGAAAATATGTTGCATTAATAAAAAGATGTGTGTAATATTTTACTGAAGTAAACTCAGGTGACTTACTTTAAATGCTGCACACTTATTTTCATGTTGAAGGAAATAATAAATTACTGAATGTAATAAGCTTGAAAATATGAACATGGTTACTGTGCAGCTGTTATACCTCTGTGGTTCTCTCCAGGGGTTTCCAAAATGTTGTGGATATTGTTTCAATTCTGAAATTTAGTTCTCCTGAAAAGAGATGTTCCGTATAATGAGAGAGCCATTCTACATTGAGGTTTTAAATCAAACTAATTTTTACTCTCATGTTTATAAGTCATTACTTCTTGTTGGTTTTGTTGGAGGTGAAACGCCATAAAATTTTCCAAGAGGATTAAATAACTACTTGTTTTACCTATGCGGAGTTTTAATTTTAGTGGAAAATAAAAACTCCTGCCGGAAGTCACAGACAGAATCTTAAAATTATCTCATTTTTACAATCAAGTGTAAAACCTGTTATGGGATGCAAAAAAGACCCTATATTAGCCATTTTGTCCCAATAACCACTTGTGGCCTTGAAGTCTGCACACTGAGTAGAGTTGTCTTCAAGCTCCGGAAATGAAGTTTCTACTATGGAGATGAAAAGAGAGAAATTAAGGAATAAGCAGAACAACTCTATGCGAGTGGAAGAGTTGGTGTAGCGGCTTCGGTGGCGTAGTCGCTAGCATGCTGAGCTTCTATGCCCAAGATAGCGGGTTCAAACCCGGCCTAAGCCGTCGGATTTTTTAAGAGCGTTAAAAATCCCTCAGTATGCCTTCCTTCGGAGGGGAAGTAAAGCCGGCGGTCCCATGTCATAGATTTATGGCATGTTAAAGAACTTTCCACTAATTACACCTGTGTGAAACTAAATTGTATAGGTTAAGAATGTAAACAACGCTCTTAGGTTGCTACGTTCGTTGCCAAGAGCCGACTGCGGTGGCGTCTAGTAGCTAAGTTCTGAATTAGCCCTAGTAGTCGTTGACGGTGGCGTTTGGCGGCAAAAGTAGGAACTACTTGAAATTAAATGTCTGCAGTCCTCACTTGAATTAAAAACAGATACACACACTAATACAGTCATCACAATTAACACCGGTTATCAGACAGATTCTACACACACCCAAAGTACACGGGGCTACATGACCGCGTTGTCGCAGCCCCTAACCTAAGGAACCAACCAACCGAAGAGTTGGTGGTAGGAAGAAGCTGGTTGGCCAAGTGATTATGGAGCAATAAACTGATGATGTAAGTCAATATGAAACTTTTCATGTTTTATAACCAAATGGCATTCTGTTAATATTGCAACTTTTCAGCCAACAATATAATCCCAACTAATTGGACGTGCAAAAATAAATGGAAAAAAAATAATTTTGGTCAAAATCAGAGCTGTTGATTGGTTGACCGAATGCCTTTAATCAGTCGAATAATCGAACTTTAGTCACTTTTACACAGTAACAGTTCGAGAAAAGCAAACTTATGAATACGAGGGCTGTTTTTAGCCTACTTTCGATTTTTGCAAAAAATGAAAGTAGACTTATGAGATCAACACAGGGCGAAATAAAAGTGTGTCTGTCTGTGTGTGTGAGTGTGTGTACTCTGAATGTCTGTCCCCCCCCCCCCCCTATCAATTCGAACACGGTGAACGTGAAATGAACGAAATTTGGTACAAAGGTAGCACTAGCAAAGGACACCTCAGTGCCATGTTTTATATCGCCGCCATCTTGACGGAAACGTAATGGCGGCCACACAAATGTTCAAAGCTTAAATCAAATTACGACTAACCTAATCATCCGATCTCTACCAAATTTTGCAACAACATACCTTTATGGGGGGAGCATCCTTTGACCAAACTAATAGGTCATCAGCCTAATAGTTTGCGGATGGTGGCCATCTTTGTGTGAAAATCGATTCCCCCTATTAATTCGAACACGGTGAAACCAAATGGAACGAAATTTGGTACAGAGGTAGTACTAGCAAAGGGCACCACAGTGTCATGTTTTATATCGCCGCCATCTTGATGGAAACAGAATGAAGGCCACCCAAATGTTAAAAGCTAAAATGTAATTACGACCAACCTAATAATCTAGTCTCTACCAGATTTTGCAACAACATGCCTTTTTGTGGAAAGCATCTTATGACTGACTACAAGGTCATCAGCCCAATAGTTTGCAAATAGCGGCCATGTATGTGTGCAAATCCATTCCCCATATCAATTCAAACACGGTGAAACCGAATTGAATGAAACTTTTTACAGAGATAGCACTAGCAAAGGGCACCTCATATTCATGTTTAATATCCCTATAGCACGTTATATTTCAACAAGCTACTACAACCAACATTCAATTATACTCCTTGAAAAGGACAAAGAGTTATAACAATACCCATGCATTTAGGAGAAAGTAGGCTATATGTTCTTTACTGAACATCTTGTTTTAAGTAAGGGCCTTTTTTTTAAGCCCGTAGTTAGTGCGCACGCCACAACAAGCTTGCGCGCTACCTCCCGGCATCCTTTGCGATCAAGCAGGCGTCAGTTGCAGCTGTGTTGCTAACCTGAACGCTGAATTATGCATCTTTACAATGATCAAGATTATTGATTCGCCCTCCGCGTGTGAGGTACGATCTGTGATACGTTTTTTGAGTGCAAGAAACATGTCGGCTGCAGACATTCGTCAGCTTTGTGAGGTGTATGGTGATAATGCAATGACGGAAGGTAAAGTTCGAAAATGGGTTTGCGAGTTCAAAAGTGGCCGTGAAAATGTTAATGACGATGAACGCTCGGGTCTCTGATCACAGATGACTTGGTGACTGCAATTGACATGAAAATTCACGAGGTCCGAAGATTCATGGATTTTCCTCAAGTGTGAATTCTTGGTTGTCAGAGCAGGCGGCAAACTTTTATGCAGAGGGATTTCAGAACTTAATTTTAAGGTATGACAAGTGCCTAAATAAAAAGGCAACTATGTAGAAAAAATAGTGGAAGGTATGTAAAACCTAAAAATAAATGTGGTTTCAAAATAAAATGTTCGGTTAATTTTAAAAAAACGGCCCTTACTTAAAAAACAGCCTTTGTAATATATTTTAAAATGTTTACAATTCCATTTGCTATGAGGAAGATAACATATTTTATTGTATTGCTGGCCTGCAAGTAAAAAGAATAAATTCAAAAGCATTTGAGTTAATATCATTATTTAATATATATTTCAATATTGATTGTTTAATGACACAAAAGTTTGAAGTTGAAATTCACAGTCACACTTCTTTGCTCCATGACTTCAGACATGTCAGCAAGTTGGCTGCACTTAGTAACAATATTTCCAGCGATTCCTTCGCTATGCGTGCGAGATGGGGAAGTTGGACTGAATGTATTTTCCACCATTGTAGAAGTCCTCTTCTAGGTTCCACCAACGACTTGTAGACTTCAGTAGTTAGACAATAATAGCCTGTCCGGTATTACCGTTCCTATTGTTTGTAAAAGCGGTGGGCAAATCCCTCAGTTTAGAAGAAAGCAATTAAGGAGATATTAAGGTAAATGCACCAATAGTCGTCATGTTAAGACTTATTTAGTCAAGAAAATATATATACCTTCAGGGTGTCGAGCGATACAGGAATTTTAGTGACCCGGGGAAAATACAGGAAATTCGCACTTGATACGGGAAATCTTGAAAAGTCTCATAATGCCTGACTTCTTAGCCCCCAAACGCTCGGTAGAGTCCTCCTGCTCAGTCTTCTATTTCGCCTGCAGACGGCGCTGCCACCCGCAATTTGCGCCACCTATAGAGGGCTAAGCGGGATGAGAACCCAGCCAACGTCGAATGCATGCTTTGCCTGACCGACCGCCGGCCGTACCCTCTCCGCGCTCGTTGCTGACAATGGCATAGAGGAATCAGTCCGCATTGTTATTCACAGAGGAGACCTGGGTTTCTCGACAAGAGCAGCCGTTAAAGAAGCTAACAGCTCAAGATCTCAGAACATTCCAGACGCTAATATGCTGCAATTTCGCACCAACTGCCGAAAATTGTGCATTCGTATCCCATGGCTGAAAAAATCAAAGAGAGGTCAACTCTTGCTCACAAGAGACCCGTGCTATTTCCTGCCTATACCCTATAGGGGTCGCTGAGACTCCTAAGTTGGAAGAAGTTAGGATCGTCATTGCCCTGGAAATTCTTTGTAATCAGAAGAATTTGCTTTCTGGCGCAATGGCTGACCGCATCAAGAGCAGCTACTCCGCACTTCTGAGACTGCCCTCCGTCACTGCGCGTTTGAAGCAGTTCGACGGAAAGGAGCCGTGGCTCGACGTGCTGTTGTCTGAATTAGTGGCTTCAGCACCTTCCTCAGTTCCTGTCAAAAACTATATCACAAGCTTCGTTAAAATGATACTGATTTTGTATCACAACAATGCAGCTCTAGACAGAGGTTTCTCCCTGAACAAGGAGTGCATGATCGTCAATCACGAAGAAGCAAGTCTGATTGGCATGCATACTGTTCAGGACGCTGTGATGGCAGCTGGTGGAGTAGAAAAGATAACCGTGAGCTAGAGTCCATACTGCATGAAACTCCTACGCCGTGTTCAAGGAAGCAAAATAGGTGCGAAGTGACGGCTAAGGTGGCAGATTAACCATTGAGAGTCGCGATTCAGTGAGTGTGCATGGTGTTATCTGTCAACTACTGTAGTAAGCTGTGAACGACCTCCACTCAGACTCTTGTTTCATGTTAAAGGATAATCATTGCATGGTGAGTGATTTTATATTCATTAGCTGTAGAGTGTTTGCCCTCTTTGTCGTATTTATTGAATTGAATACCGATGATAAAGGTATCATAGCTTCGGTGTGTAATTCATTTATTCATCTAAAAATGTCGTATTTCTCTGTTTGAATGTCCTCGGCGTTGACTCAGGATCTTTTTTTTTTAATATATTATGTATAATTGTACAGAAATAATGTCTGAAGTGTAGCGCTGTGTATGATTCGAATCAGTTGATTTACAACAACACTAGAAACTTAGCAACACAGCTCAGCTGTTCCAAGCTCCCGACATATCCTTCGCGTTGTTTCCTTCGAAATACAGGGTGTAGGTGAGAAACATGCTCAGAATTCTTGCAGTTTGGCAGTTGGATGTAGGGTCTTGTTATGTGGCGACCGTGGGTTGCGGAGAGGAAAAGCGGGGCAAAGTGACAGGAAGGCTGTCAGTACCGAATGCGCGGGGTTAGCAATTCTGTATGTATCCCATAATTTACACGTGTAATAGCGGACACACCTCCAATTTTACTATGAAAGTCGTGATCTAAAAAGGGATTGTGGGTGGGTAACATCTTATTACTACATGACCCCCAAATTTTTTATTCATTATTACAAAGGGTATTTTGACTATTTTCAGTAGTGTAGAAAATTGTATCGCCTTAATCTGGGCTCCTATAGAGCTTACATTTTCTTTCGATCTTTCATTTGCCATAGGATGCGCCACCGGTGCATGGTTATGCATTACCAGCTCCTGGTTTAGTAGTCAGGCAATGGAAGCAATGGGAACTGTGTACTACAATTTTCCTTGCATGTAACTAAGCAAATTATTGTTGTTAAGAGAACGAAAAATGCACCAAGATTGATATGATTTTCAGCTGTGTGCAGTGAGGAAACTCTGCATGTGTTAATTTCTTATGTATTAATGATGCGAAATGTCAGCTAACGTTGTGCCACATACAACACTTGTAGTCTCTAAATGTTGCACATTTTCCCGTAAATTATACCAGTTTATGTATGAATTGCTTATAAGATCGTGACAAAGAAAGTGTTTCTCCAATTGGATGATTGTATTTAACTGTATGCACGTCGTATAATCTTGGCGAGGTGTATTTTCTTTTTCGCGGAGCAACTTTCCACCATAGTAGGCACGCAGCTTTTAGTATTTAGTTTTCTGGCATCTTGTTTTAAATTATTGACTAACATATTTATAAATGCAGACAATCTATACCTCCATTAGGATTCGGGTTCCATAATTCATGCAAAATTAGGTTCGTTCGTTTGTGTACTCTACGTAGACTAGGGTGAAGATGTAAATAAGCATTTCAAAAAAAAAAATATCGCCAGTTGTTTGGTTTATTAACTTACGGTAATATTTTTCATAGGTACTGAAAACTGGGCACGGTTGGATTTTAAGGTAAAACCGCATGTGCTATCAAATATCGCTTTCTTGCAATACCTGGAATATGTATTGAATTGTAAAATGATTATTGGTTAAATAAGTGTTAATAGATAGGCTATTATAATTATAGATTAAATAAATATGAAAGAAGAAACGATGCGTTGTTAGTAAATATTAGGCCTACCGGTACGGCGAATAGCCTATAACTCGTAGCATCCATCACAATTTAGCATTTATACGGGCTGCGTTAATGCATAATATACTAATACTGTATAACAACCGGATAGCAAATTGTAATAATATTCTCACATATAACATATTTAATTTGCACCAACTTAATTATTGTAGTCTAAGATATATTAGACAACTGCCGTTTGAAATGTGCAAATCACACACTTTGTAGGCAAGCTGTTTGTTATGGTCATCTCTGATGCGAAGTTTTACTAATTACTCTTTTAGGAGACACTTGTCTTTGGAATATTCATGAAAGGCCAACCCTCTAGTTCTTATTTCATAAGTTGAACGCCTAAAAACAAAACCACAATCCGAAATAATAAAGTAGATAATCACGAACGAACGATGAAAATCAAATGGAGATTCGCTGACCGGAAGTTCGCTATGCATAAGCTTCGGTGCCATTTTAACTCGTGGAAGCTCTATACGGTTTCGGTACCATACAATTCAGTCACTTCCCGTAAACATTTATTATGTGACACTTCTATTCTCTACTCTCTCAACCCTCCTCAGTAAAACAGTCATTTATATCAGCTCTCCCCAGGTAAACGGTATTTTATTTGTGTTCGTAGCATCTCATCTCATCTGCGAGAGTGTTCACTCGCGCGCGCGTGCTTTGCTCATGCTACGGATTAAGCCTTAATCTCGCCATCACCCGCGGGCTGCGGAAGTGTCTCCAAAATGCAGTTTCACTTACGCCAGAAAATCTTGTTTCGCGCTTTAAGATTCATTTTTCAGCCATTCGGTATGCGAACTCTAGTCGTAGAGGACTCTAAAATATACGGGAATTTGAAAAAGGTCATCGCTCGACACCCTGACCTTATACCTTTTGGTAATTTAAATCAACCTCAAACACTACGAAACTCTCAATGTCGAAAGTATTCGTTCTAGGAAAAATTATGTATTTAAAAAATGTGTTTTTGCGCTAGTAATCGTCACGATGTATTTAGATTTTTTCAATATTCGTCACCCGTTCGCACCAATTGTTGTCAAATTGTTCGTTGTCCTTATCTGCCGTTTATAATGCATTTCTGTCAATATTGTTGCGTAAGGCACCGATTTATTGACATGGAGGCTAACATTTACGAATAATGCAGTGCCAGTAATTATTTAAAAAGGAAAAGACAAAAAATCGGCATCTGCAATCTGGAATGGCGGGTAGACATACGGGCATGGAAAGATCGTAATTCTCCTCTCAACACATTTATTATAAGTTATTTTTCTATTTCTTAAAGTGTATTAGAAATAAAACAACAATAATAATAATAATTGAAATTCGAACAATATAACCACAAGAACTTGTATTGATGTAGGCATCCCCGACCGGTTTTTGAGAGTGCTGTTATGCCGTGATCTTTTTTTTGCCAGGGGATGGCAGGCATAGTCACATAAAAAGTGAGACCAGACCATGGCATATTATAACGTCTGCATAGAACATTCGCCGAGAGTCTGACAAGATAGACTGTAAGTCGTTTTCCACCAAATAACTGTAGATTTAAATTTGATGTTCTGTAAATGCAGCACGGTTTACTGTCAAATTTTGAGGGGTTCGTAAAGACAGGCTTGGATTTCTTTTTAGGAAAGATTCACACCATTTCCTCCCTGGCCGCCCATCTTAGAAAGGAGAGTCCCTCTTCAATTCTTTTGTGAGGCACTGGACGCTATTTTGCAAATCGTCCTTTGTTACCGGGAACCCTGCTTTCCCTAGTGAGATAACCCATTGTACCACCCTTTGTTAAAAAGGAACTTGGCCCTATCTTCCTCTCTCTAGTTTTTCCTTTAATTTTGTCCGAGGGGGCATTTCTCGCAACACCATTCCTCTCCGCGGCCATTGTAATACTCGTGCCGTCCTCCTCAACGACCTTATAGCACTCAGCTTCCATTTGCTGAATATCGTAGGCTAATTGACAAATGTGCGTTTCGACATATTACTTGAAAGCAAAGATTTAGTCTTAGAATATATTTTTCATCTCAATTTAAAAAGAATCCTCTTTAGCACACCTAAAAGCCTAGGCCTAGACCTACTGATGATGATAATGTTATAAATAATTCATGTTTTTTGGGCTAATGCCATGTGTATTTAGATTAGAACCATACATTTCAGAGAAACCTTGCCTCCTTTTTCAATGGAAATCAAACAATGTGAAAGCCTTAATATACACAATAATAATGTTATTTGTTTTACGTGCCTTTTAACTACTGCAGCTTTTAGAGACGCCGGGGTGCCGGAATTTTGTTCCGAAGGGGAACTATAACGTGCCAATAAATCGACTGACATGGCTCCTTCGCATTTGCGCACCCTCAAATACCAGATAACTGCGCCAGGATTCGATCCTGCATCATCAAGCGAGGACGTTACAGCTGAGCCACGCAGCCAGCCTAGACCTATGGCCGTCAAAAAGACAGTTCTACATAATAACACCACACTATAAATGTTTATCGGTTCTGAAATTTTAACGCAAACTTTAACATTATCGTGCACTAGTGTTCATCATGCATGTGCTCTAACGATCGTCAGTTGAGACGACTATTGGACACGATGATCAAACGACAATTTAATTAATGCAGTGTGCTTCAGAACTACATTATAAGTATATTGCCGCTGTTAGTTAAGTCTTACGAGGAGAAATGACAGTGTGCCAGTTTTTGTCACTAATGACGGGCATTGGTAAAGTGCGTAACTTTTAATCCACTGTTCGTCACCAGCATTTGTAACCAAACAAGGAACGTGAGCACAAAATACCAAATTGCATATGTTACAGAGACAATTACCAACTATATCACACACTTGTAACATTTTAAAACGTCGGAACATAATACGTATGCACATACTTAACTCGCGTGCCTGCTTAGCGCATTCGAGAAGCAATACGCCGCGTCAAGACAGCTCAACTCACGCAAAGTTGCTCCTTATTGGCAACGAAGGTATGACGAATCTCGTAAGACTTTGTGCGTCGACATCCTTATTATATGTACTTATATAAAAGTGACGACTATTGGCTCAGTTACCTTATCGCTTTTATCTTTCTGAAGCATCAGCTAACTTGAATAACCTGTGAATCCTATAATAGTTCAGGCTAGCAAATAACACAATACACAGGTTTTGTGCTACACCACGCTACTATTTTAATTGGTTCCATAATCCACTAAAACACATTGGTCGGTTAATCAGTCCGATAGATCGACAGCTCTAATTAAAGTATATATATTGTTTTCAGGTTATTTGTTGGAATGTCGAGCTTATGTTGTGCCGACCGACTGAAGCTTCAAAGCTTTCTGTATTCTGAAAATAATCATTCCAATTTTGCAAAATAAAGAGGTGTTTTCCTTCGAGTAGAAAATTCAGAATATTCCACCCTTGTACACTTCTTTTATTTCCTACTCTACTTCCAAGCAAGGCTGTGTACTTCATTTTAATGGTCGTCTTTTGAAACTTGAATTTCTGTGGAATATGTATTCAGAGTTCTGGAAATGTGTGTCTGTTGATGTACAAGGTGTTCTGGCTGGTACAGAAAGCAACTTGTTGTTCAACTATGAATGAGATGGAACAAATCATTATAAAAAGCGTTAAATTGCAAATAAAGAAAAGGGTGTGCATTGGTTTGACCCCACCTAAATTTTAAAGGTAGGGTTTTTCAAATGTTACAGGGTTTTCAGGGGTTCATACAGCTGCACAAGTGGCGTCACTACTAACGTCGTGATTTATTGTATTTTTGTTGTTTTTGGGTTGCATTCACGGCTGCCACCATGTTTGCAGCTACCTTGCTTAAGCTTTGAAATTCTATTAGTGGTGCGTTGTGGAACAATGACTGGCCAAGCTGGGACGGTATGTGTGTGTGAGCACAAGTGTTTGCAAGAATTATAACAGTTTATAAATAATATTTTTCAGATAATAAAAGTAGCTAAACTTCTCAATGAACAAGGGAATACATGTAGGGAACAGCTGACCTGCTAGAAAAGAAAGGAACTACATTTCAGACCAAACAGACATTGACCAGCTTTGAGACAGTCGAATGTCTTCTAAAAGACAGAACAGTAGAGAAGTTCTTCCAAGATGCCACTACCTTATCCAACAACAAGCAGTGGCGAAACATTAAATCCACTTGGGGAATCAATAAATATAAACCAAGCAAGCACACAGGAGCATTGTCTCACTGCACATCTCCATTGTTTCAAAATCTTTAGTTTCAATTACTGTAGTGTAGCCTATGTAGTATGCAAAGAGCAGAATATACCTCTCAAGTGGTTAATGTCATACCAAGACTGTACTGGGATATCAGATATTCACAGTTCTGTCATTGGACAACAATAGCAACATATTTTTCAGAGAGCTGTTTTGAAAAATTATGTGTTACTGGTTAATGTTAGAGCTTTAGGATCAAGGGATGTCTAAGAAGTAACTACCTCTACTTCTGCGAGTCCAAATCTCAATATTTCCAGTTCTTATTTTCTTTTACAACCGCACAAAGATTTCTATGCAAAATAATTTCAAAGTCCAACCTCCACTGATCCTCCCCAAAAGGACCTGTTCACTCTCTTGCAAGGATAAGGGAACACATGGTATTTATTTTGTAGGTTTCTGAATTTATTTTCTAGCGACTGTACTTTCTTATTGATTTTCGTGAATAAGATTTGATTTACAGTGAATGAATATCTATCCCAGTCCTTCTTACTGGATAGATTTGAAGCTTCTAGGTGTGCACGATAAAGTTTGTTATTAAGATTGTTCTTCCTGATACAAAGAAATTTAATTTCTCTTTGGAAAACTCTACTATTAATTATCCTCTGTGTTCTGGCACTTATTGACGTCTTCATCAACCTATTTTATTTGGGCAGCACTTAAGACATTCCCTTTATATACTGGATGTAGTTAACAATTGTACATGAAAACACACATAGATCACTGTAACACATTAAAAAGTTGTTAAAACATTTTCTTATGTTAAAAGCTCAATAAAATCCTCAGCCGGGCTTGGCAGTCTTTCTTGGTTTATTTCTAATGTTAGCTTCAAAAGCCCAAGCAAGGGGTGACCATTCCCAAGATGTAATGCGGCAATGAGCTAACAGAGCCGTGCTGAGTCGGACGGAGACAATTGTATCATGAAATTTTAATAAACAGTATTGACGAGGCGGAACCATTTGGAACTTTGTTCTTAATATAATTCAGTCAATACGGAAAATATGTGCGACTCTCCGAGTCAAAAAGATTATGAAGCAGGCCAAGCTAACTACGCTAAAAAGGCGCGTTATAAATATAAAGATCTGAAAATTAAATTGGCCAGCACTGTCAAGGACATCACTTTTTTTTAAGAAATACAGAGAACATAACTCCGTCACATTTTAAATCTTACCAGAAAAAGGGCCCATTAAATAAATATGAAGCCAGAACACAGAGGATAATTAATAGTAGAGTTTTCCAAAGAGAAATTAAATTTCTTTATATCAGGAAGAACAATGTTAATAACAAACTTTATCGTGCACACCTAGAAGCTTCAAATCTATCCAGTAAGAAGGACTGGGATAGATATTCATTCACTGTAAATCAAATCTTATTCACGAAAATCAATAAGAAAGTACTGTTGCTAGAAAATAAATTCAGAAACCTACAAAATAAATTCAAAAAAGTCAGGGATGCGAATGAACACATGGTATACCGGAC
This sequence comes from Meconema thalassinum, assembly GCA_946902985.2. Taxonomy (NCBI): domain Eukaryota; kingdom Metazoa; phylum Arthropoda; class Insecta; order Orthoptera; family Tettigoniidae; genus Meconema; species Meconema thalassinum. The sequence goes on from OX336388.2 coordinate 281,235,152, forward strand.
TTGGACCTGTTTATACATAACAACCCTGTGCAATGGTAGACAAACTACAGGCTTTATAAATAATGGTTGCACCTACAGTATCTGAAAAATATTATTTATATCTTGAAGAAAGCATTAACCAAACTACAACCTGTTGTACTTCTGGGTAAAAAGTTAATCTTATATAAAGTTCTGAGGATTAAAAGCCTTAAGACAGTATTAATTTGTATGTTTCATTGTGTGGGGTCTTCCTCAGCGCAAATAATAATATGAACAGAAAAGCAACACTTACAGTACATGAAAAAAATTTACCTTAAAAGAAGGTTATTCTTGAAACTATTTCTAAAAAGTTAATCATCTAAAAGCTAAAAAACACATACACTAAAATTTAAAAAAAAAAAAAATCTGTTACAAAAAATTACAGTCAGTCTGAAAGACTAGACGTTATATCATTTCAAATGATGCATGCTACGAATGCTACTCATGTTAGAAAGGCTCAGGAGGGCTCTTTCAACAGACTCCATTACCCATTAACTTAGGCTTCCCGCGCGGGCACCTCTCTAAGGGTCACCCTGTATTTTTCTCTGCCATCTTGTACACCTATTTAAGAGTCATCTTGTATTCTTAATTGGCATCTTGTATATCTCTTTATGAGTCACCCTGTACAGAGGTGGCCAAATTATTAGACTAAAGCTTGCAAAATAACATATTGAATTTTTCTGGCTAGCCTTACAAATGAAAATTAAACATGCATGTGCCTCATTACTTTGTATGCATTCCTTTGTTGGAAATAAGCATTTTCATCCTTTTGGGCATACTTTTAACGAGTGTTTGGCAATTGTTTTTGATGTCATTGTCATGGTGCCAAATCCGTACCAAAGTTTCAATCAGACCAATTTTTGTTGTAAAAGTGGTTTTCTTGATTTTCTTCTTGACAATAGCCCACTAATTTCAACGAGGTTCATGTCCAGGCTATTTCCGGGCCACGGAAGCACAGAAATGTTTTTATCACTGAGGAATTGAGCCCCTTTCTTGGCCACATGACAGGGAACACCATCATGCATGAAGACACAAGGATTTTCTCCAAACCAATCTCTTATCTGAGGTAAGAGACGCTTCTCAGGGACTTTTATATATTGGTCCTGCATCATGGTACCCTTGACAATATATAATCTTCCGGTTCCATACACAGACATCATACTCCAGAGCATAACTTTTATTGGATATTTTACTGTCTGTTGTATGCACTGGTGATGAAACTCTTCTTCTGGCCTCCTACGAACATACTGACTCGTTTTTTCACTTACTTCAAATATAGATTCATCACTGAAGCAATCCTAGGGTCAAATTTTCATTTTAGTAGTGCATTGGCGGCATTATTACAATCAATCAAGGAACAATAATAACAACAATTTTTTAAAGTTTCCAGTGAGCATTGTTAAATCTATGATAAGAGTAGTTAATGTGTGAAAAACTATTATTTTGATGTTACATGTACCTTCCAGTCATCTGTAGAGCAAACTTGTAGGCCCTTTGCCCTTTCCAATCTCTTTTTTGCCAAAACTGGAGTGATCATTGCTTTTCTTCTGGGTCGTCTAGATTTTAATCCACTATTGTACAATGTTCTTCTTACAGTACTTGCAGATATATCTATGCCACTACTCTTCAAATTATTTCTTAGTTCATTGCTAGTAGCTGGGCGATGGTTTCGTGAAATTGACATCAGTTTTCGTACAACTCTAGGGCTTAATTTACTTTTCCTACCACATTTTTCTTTTCGTTGTGACTGGCAAACTTAACGGTTTTCTTCCATTTTCTTACTTCTACTTACTGATTACTGTGCAAAATTAAGTCTTGTTGCTGTCTCCTGCTGTGTGCAGTATCCTTCAGTAAGCAATGCTCTTGTTATCCCAATTTTTCTTGAGGACATAACACTTTTTCCTACCCAAAAACATAAAATTCCCTTGATAGGTCGATGTTATGCACTGTCTTCTAATCACGTCGCAAATATAGGATTAAATATGTCAGCATAAAGCACCGAAGCTCTGCTGATGGTATTAAGTGAAAATAGTAACTAAACAGTCACTAAATTCTTGGTAAATTTCAAACAAACAACAACATGTGCACAGAAATAAATAGTTCCTTGAGACAGCAGGCAATTATTTGTAACCGTTTTGCCAAACTATGAGACAGAAAATCCTAAAATCATTATGCAAATGTCGCTATATCATTGTAACAACACCAGTGTCAATTCCCATAGAAAAACCAATAAATTTGAACTCGGCAAAATTGAGTAATGCATTTTCAGACCTTTAGTCTAATACTTTGGCCACCTCTGTATTCTTATCTGGCATCTTATACTGTATTTTGCTCTGACATCTTGTGCACCTCTTTAGGAGTCACCCTGTAATCTCCTCTGCCATTTTGTACACCTCTTTAAGAGTCACCTTGTATTCTTAATTGGCATCTTGTATATCTCTTTAGGAGTCACCCTGTATTCTTCTCTGCCATTTTGTACACCTCTTTAAGAGTCACCTTGTATTCTTATCTGGCATCTTGTATATCTCTTTAGGAGTCACCCTGTATTGTTATCTGGCATCTTGTACTGTATTTTGCTCTGACATCCTGCACACCTCTTTAGGAGGCACCCTGTATTATTATTTGGCATCTTGTATATCTCTTTAGAAGTCACCCTGTATTCTTGTGTTCGCTTCGCTCAAAGCCCCAGGTTGCTCGACGCCCGAGGACTCTTTCAACTGACTCCAATAACCATTAGTAGCTTCTGCTTCCCGCGCGGCTGCGTGACGTCACTTCCGTATCCGTAACGCATAATGTTGGACCCAAGCATAACGACGAAGTCGACAAGATCGTTTGAAATGATAAAAAATATGTTAAATACGAAAGAAATCTTTATATAAAACCAGCCTGAAGAAGGAACAGTGATGTGGATTTTATATAGACCAAACATTTTTAGGTTAAGATTGAAGTTGTCAGAATGGGAATACGGTAATCATGTAAATTTGTGAAAAAGCTATGGAATGATATCATTGAAATAAATATTCCAAGCTATCTACATGATTATACCCATTCTGACAACTTCAATCTTAACCTAATTTCTTTTGGTCTATGTAACATCCACATCAGTGTTCTTCAAGCTGGTTTTATATCAAGATTTGTTTCTTTTGTATTTAACATGTTTTTGCAACAGGCCTGGATTTTTATTTTAATTTTAGTGAGCGGTGTGTGTTTAGATGATGAATTTTTTAGAAATAGTTATGAGAACAACCTTCTTTTATGCTCAAGTTGTTCATGCACTGCAAGTCTTGCTTTTCTATTCATATTATTATTTGCGCTGAGGAAGGCCACATACAATAAAAAGTACAAATTAATATTGACTTCATCATCATCTTGCACAGTTTCCAGCCACTGGCCGGGTCTGTTTGGAACACAAGCCTCTCCAACGTCTTCTGTCTTCCCACCATCTCTCAGCCTCCTCCCTTGTCCAGTCTTCTCCTCTCTTCTTCACGCTTTCTTCCACCCCCTTCAGCCACCTGTCTCTCGGTCTCTTTCCTTCCCACTTCGTCTCGTGTACTCTCCTGGGTATCCTCTTCTCCTCCATTCGTTTTACATGTCCATACCATCTAAGTCTAGATTTCTCTCTACCATCCTGTAATGGTTCCTCCTTCATTAATTCTCTGGTCCTCTCATTTCTTATTCTGTCCATCTTTGTAACTCCAATACTGCTTCTCAAGAACCTCATCTCACTGGCCTGTATTTTGCTCTTCTCCCTTCCTTTCATAACCCAGGTCTCGGAGGCATACGTCAGGATAGGGACATAGTACGTCCGATATATGATCTTTTTGCTGTTCTGAGGGACATCCTTGCTCCATAACATGCTTCTCACACTCCTCCGAAATGCTTCTGCCTGCCTACCCCGCTCATTTATTTCTCTATCGTTTCTTCCATTATCTTGTATCAGGCTTCCCAGATACTTGAAACTCTCCACTTTCTTCAGCTGTTCCCCACCAATTGTTATTCCCGTTGTGGTTCTTTCCTTCTTCCTTGTTGTCATCACCATCTCACTCTTATTTATGCTAAATTTCATCCCATATCCTTGTATTATTCCTTCCCACACATCCAACTGTTCCTGTACCTCCTCCTCCTCCTTGTTTCCCCAAATCATCTGCAAAAACCATTGCTTTCATCTTTCCTTCCCCAATCACTTGGGTCATTATGTCATCCATCACCACAATGAAAAGTACCGGTGACAGTGCACTTCCTTGTTTCAGGCCGTTTCTCTGTTCCAACCAGTTTGATCTCTCTCCTCCCACTTTCACACAGCTCACGCTTCCCTTGTACATCTCCATTATCCTCTTTATAGTCCATTTCTCTACTCCTCTATCCTCCTGGGACTTCCATACTTTGTTTCTGCATACACTGTCATATGCTTTCTCAATGTCCAGGAAGGCCATCAGTAGATCTGTTCCATACTCATAGTGCTGTTCTTGTGACTGCCTTACAGCAAAAATCAAATCCACTGTGGACCTTCCAGCTCTGAAGCCATGTTGTTCTTCCCTCATCCCTCCTTCTATCCTTGTCCTAATTCTCTTTTCCAAAACTTTCTCGAAGATCTTTGCACAATAACTCATCAGTGTTATTCCCCGATAGTTTCTGCAATCTGTTCTACTACCTTTCTTGAAGACCGGGACAATTATTCCTTTTTTCCAGTCCTCTGGGGTCTTCCTTTCCTTCCATGCTGTCCTCATCACTCGGTACAACCACTGTATCCCCACCTCTCCTGCTGCTCTCACCATCTCCACACTCGACTCATCCACACCCGGTGCCTTCCCTCCTTTCATCTTGTTCAGTGCATCTTCCACTTCTTTCCATGTTAAGTCCTTTTCTGTTTGCAGTTCATCTTCCTCTTCCCTGATTTCTTCCTCCTCACCATCTTTTCCATTTGGGTTCAGAAGTTCTTCAAAATATTCTTTCCACATTTTCTTCAGTTCTTCCCTATTTTCTATCTCTTGTCCCCTTTTGTTCACCATTCTAACATAATCCGTAGGATCCTTCCGCCTCTTATTTTTTACCATCCCATACTGGACCTTTTTTGTACCTCCACTATCCTCCTCCATCATCTTTGTCCACTCTTCCATCCACTTTCTTCTCTCCTCAGCCACTACTCTCTTCGCCTCCTTCTTTCTTTCCTGGTACTCTTCCCTTGTCTCTACCGTCCTATTTTGATACCTCCTCCTAAAGGCTCTATTCTTTTCCCTTACTATATCTTTTGTCTTCTCATTCCACCATGGTGTTTCCTTCCACCTCTTCTTACTACTTGTCCTCCCACATACTGCTTCTGCTGCACCTATTAGTGTCTTCTTAAATCTAGCCCATTCCTCTTCCACCCCTCTTTCTTCATCTGTTGGAATTCCTTCCTTTACCATTTTGAGGTACTCGACCCTTCTATCCCCTTCTTTCAGTTTCCATATCCTTATACGTCTTTCCTGGTTCTCAGTCCCTTTCTTCTCCCTACTCCCTCTCAAGTTCATTACCAGCAATCAATGGTCGCTATCCAGGTTCTCCGATGGTATAACCTTGATGTCCGTGATGTTCTTATTTAGTTCTTTCTCATACAGTATATAGTCGACCACCGACTTCCTGGTCAAGTCATCACTGTACCATGTGATTGTGTGGCTCTCTCTTTTCTTAAACCAGGAGTTCCCAACTAGCAGGCTGTTCCTCTGGCAGAAGTCCAACAGTCTCTTTCCTTCCTCATTTCTTCCGCCCCAACCCTCTGGTCCTAGAACACTCTCATAACCTTGTCTTTCTCTTCCTACATGGGCATTCAGATCCCCCATAACAATCATATTTCTTCTTACCAGCTGCTTCTGCAATTCATTTTCAAACTCCTCCTTCTCTTCAGAGGTGCAGCCTACTTGTGGAGCATACACTTGCACTATTTCTACAGTCTCTCCCCTCACAAGGGAAGTCTCTGAACCGGGGAATCGCAGATCCTGCTGGAACTTTGCAGATACGTTGCGTGAGCCCAAATAGGCAGAACCGTGAGGTGAAATCTTTCGGAAATTAACTTCCCCTTGTACTGGATGAAAAATTAAGATTTACACGTTTAAATTGGCGCGCCAGCGGCGTGAGCTTCATTGGCTGCGTCAGAGGTTGCTTCCCGGCCTACGGCGTGCAGTCACCGAATGAGAGGCGACAGACCCGGCATACGCTTATATCCATATACGGAGAGTGTCCCATGCATTGCATGATGAATATTAACATTGCAAAAGTTATATGTTGTCTGGAGGAAAAATATGGAAAATGTATGGAAAGGCCTCTCAGCATTCAAGAACAGGACCTGTTGGACAGTTTGGATGGTAGGCTATAGGCTATTGATGGTTTTGTGCCTATCTGACTTTCGGGCGTTCATCTCTTGTAACAAGTGTGTTTATTTGTCGTGCTAATTGATATTTACAGGTATCATAACTGGTTGTATAGAGAACAGTACTATGAACGTGGACTCCTATTCTACTCTTACTGTCGCCACACATGAGCTACCGGATGGCAGTAACACCAACAACTCTGATGAAGATAATATTTGAGCTGCCACCGATAGCTCACCCAGGAAAGTGTCAGATGAAGCTGTAGGTATGGAATACAAACAAAATGCTGTTGGATTATTGGAAAAGCGGCAAGAGGCTTTCCTTTTCGTCGGTAAAAAGTAAGTTTCACCGTTTAAAAAGCAAGAAAGATTTATATTTGTGCGCAGAGCAAGTGAAAAGGGGAGGCACCTGCCGCGACAAATTGAGGAGAATAACATGTGTCGTAAAAGCCCAATTTGACATTGCCCATCAGAATAATGAAGTAATACATGACGTGGCAATTCAGCAATGGGCTATGCTAGCAGCACAGGACGTAAAATGTACGGGGTTTAAAGCCAGCCATTCCTGGGTGCAGCACTTTAAGGATCGCTATAATATCATTTCGCGAAAAATAACAACTGTGACGACATCAAAGAATGCCCATCGAGAAATGGATATTATGTCAGCAGCAGAATATTCGTAAAAGAGGTTACATCGGTTCTTGATTCTCTCGGCTCTGGGAACGTATGTGATAGTGATCAAATTGGGTTCAATTTGGAGATGTGTTCGGGTAGGACACTGGCTATAAAAGGGTCGAAAACGGTTTGCTCCAAAGTGCAATCAGTGGGGGCCAAACGCACAGTTGTACAATAATGCCAACAATAACAGCAGCCGGCAAGCTACTAGGACCTCTCTTCATAACTCTGAAAGAACAAAAAGGTGTGTTTGGAAAAAGGGGTGAAAGAAACTATGTTTGCACATGACAATATTTACATTGTTCCTACAAAATCTGGCAAAATGGGATCCGCACAATTGAAGGATTTTTTTCACAATGTTTTCAAACAGCATGTACCGTCTGGCAATGTGACACTCCTTCTGGATTCCTTTTCTGGACATAAATCATTAGAAAGTGAAGACCGCATACGACTGATGATCATCCCTCCTGGAGCCACAGCCTATTGTCAACCATTGGATGTATACGGCTTTAGGATCTGGAAAAGCTTTGTCCGTAGATTTTCGAACACCGTTCGGTTATTGAATTTTGACATCAATTTTGCCCAGAGAAATACAATCTTGAAAATGCAGTCTCTGACAAATCACCAGTTGTCGTCCCCTCGTTTTACTTCAATGTGGCAATACGCATGGTACCGAAGTCAGTACCTGTCCGACAATCCCGGTGGGTTTGAACACCCTGTGCCATATTGTTTCGATATCAGTGCAATACAATGTAGTACTTGCACTCGCCCGTGTTTCATACTGTGTGGATGGTGTAAGACCAGTTTGTGTTTCCAACATTATTACCACGAACATCACTGTTGTCAGAACTGTATGAAGTAGCTTGGTCACTTACTCACTTGTTTGATTATTGGTTCAGTTTACTCTGTGTTGTAATGATATGTATTTGTGATACCTTACATTGCATGATTAATAATAAAGCACGACGTGCAATATATTGTAAAGATGCAGCATTAATGTCCACGCTGCAGCGCAGGTTGTGAGCGCGAGTACGGGAGGGCAGTCGTTTGGAGCCTGACCTTTTGAGCCACCAATCAGGCGTGAGGCACACCCGCGCTTGACCGGCGTGCACAGTTCAAAATTGTTGTACTTATTGCCGTCTACGGAGGGCAGGAGTTAATTTCCGAAAGATTTTTCTTCATGGTTCTGCCTAGTTGGGCTCAAGCAACATATTTACTAAGTTTCAGCAGGATCCGCGATTCCCCGGTTCAGAGACTTCCCTTGTCAGTGCTACTTTCACTTTCATCATCCTATCACTTATTCTCCTCACTTCTTGTTTTAAACCATCTCGTACTACTACTCCCACTCCATTCCTCTTTTCCTCTTCGTTCCCACTCCAGTACAGTCTATAGCCTTTTCTCAGTTCTCTCCTTCCTTCCCCTTTCCCAATAAATCCAACTTCCTTCTTCCCATCATATCCACTATCTCCTCCACCTTCCCAGTCATCGTTCTTAGGTTTAAAGTTCCAAATCTTAGTCCGTGTGTACAGCCGTGTCATCGTCTATTAAATCCATCATGTCCGAGGCTCGTTCCATTTTTGAAAGCATTTGGTTTCATCCACTACTGGCTTGCTGGGCCTATCGTAGCTTCACTTTTCAGGGTTCCTGTAGGACCTTCACAGCTACCGTAACGGTCCCGGGACACACGAAGTCCCCACTGTACTTCGCCCCTACAGGCGATCCCCTACTTTGTGCCGTTGCCCGTCTCCCAGGACGTGGTCGAGGGGTTGGACTTATGGGAGACTTAATATACTTGGTCAATAAGGAACAGGGAGATTTTCTTGTCACATTTTAATCTTATATATAAAATGGACTTGTGGACCTGTCCGTCTGTCTGTCTGACGTTTATAGACTCCGACATCGTTTAACCGATTGCATTGAAATTTCGTAGGGTTGTAGTGCAGGAAGGTTTTCAGTCACAATAATTTTAGATAGCCCTGTCCATTCCCTTCATTTTGGCCCTTTGGCACAACTCTACACCGATCTGAACCAAAGTGTTGATCCACTGACAGCTGCTTAACATCTTCATCATAACATATTTGACTCACAGAAATATTTTCCTTTCATTTGCTTTGGGGCAGATGACCTTGCTTTTCTTCCCCTTAAAACAACAATAACTAACTTACCTTCATTTGCCTAAATAAGCTTCACCTTTTCATTCAGTGCTAATGACATGTGCAAGTCTACGAAAAAGTTAAAAACAGATACAACATAATATGCAAATGCCTACCAAGTTTGGAAATAACTGTTTCCTTAAGGATCCACAATATTTTTGTCTCCGAATGAGCACAATAACACTTCATCAAATTTGAAAGATTTCTGAAACTTGATCCAGTTAGCTCAATTCTCCTATTTCAATTTGGACTTAGCGTCTGTGAATTTTTGCTTGATAAGACTTTGGGTCGAGTCCTTGCCCGTCCAGGATGTTGAAGAGGTGCTATCTGTCGACAAAGTCGTATGCCTTCTTGAAGTCGACAAGCGTGCATATGATCAGGCGGTTTCTGATTGCTTTATACTTCAGTATTGTCTTCAAGTTGAAGATCTGCTCAACATAGGAGCGCTCAGGTCGGAAACCTGCTTTGTATTCGCTGATCTTATGTTCAAGCTAATCTTGTGGGCAACTTGAAGTAAAGAAATCCCTCTGTAGTTATTCACATTCGTACTGTTGCCTTTCTTGCAAAAGTTGAATGTTATATATTTTCAGATACTCTCATTCCTTCAATGTAAGGAAGGTAAGCTACACCTGGTTGTTGGTTATGTTTTTCTGGTTTGGCTTTCAAGGATTTTTTGGCTCTGCATATATTTCCCTTCCTATAGCTGTTGTTGACGAAAGCCTTGAAGAAAAGTTCATACCGTAGTTCTCAAAAGACTGAGGTGATCGCAGGTAAATTGCATTACTTCAAGAGGATCGTCTGAAAGGCACTTCAAATACATCACATGGACTGCTTTACCAGGGAGCTTGGCTTTCCTTTAGGCAAAATCTGGTCTTCTTTACCATCATCTTTTCAAGGAGGATCTTTATGTTCCAGGCTAGTCGAGAGTCTCATCGCCCCTGTTGTATGCATGCATTGCGTAAAACTGTACTTCACATGATTGTATTTGACAAAGATTCAAAAGAAATATTGTTTTAAAATAAATACACCAAATCTTTTAATTGTTTTAGGGTCTGTTTTTCAAAGTTCGGAGTGGCGTACTCCCAGCATTAAACGCAATAGTGTGTTTTTCAATTGCTAGGCAAAGTTCGGAGTAGCGTACTCCCAGCATTAAACACCATAGTGTGTTTCTCAATCGCTAGGGAGCGCTGCCAAGGGAATAAATGTGGTGGGTAAGTTAGTCAGCTATAATTCTATGAATCTTTATTTCATGGCTTGTTTTCGTTTTATCGAAAAGGGCTGTGATGTCTGCGCTAGAATTATCAGCACACAGGTGACGATATTTGCTTACATGACGGCAATTGAAAATTACACATTTCAATGATCTCATATATTACACATCTTGGACATTCTTACAATTGTGACGAATGTTAATTTACTCTCCATTTTCATACCGGTACTATGATGAATGTATACATTGAATTGGAGATATGTTACTGTCACACTTGTTTCAACAAACATCACATATTATACTGTAAATTACGAAGAGGGATGAAACCATAGTCTCTAGCCTATCTATAGACTACTAGAAATGATGTTCAATACACTCAAATTTCTCAAATCCTGCCTGCTGCAACATATTGTATTAAAAATGAGATAAATCGTAATTTCATGTAGATTCTTTTAAAATGATTCATAATGATATGGTTTAAATGGATAATCTGGTAGCAAATAAATGCCGGGACTGGGGTTTGAACCCAAGACCTCATGATTCTCAGACAAAGATGCTATCATCGCGGCTATTACAACCACAGAAATATTGAGTACAACACGGTTACTTATTTTCACATACCGGTAATAATATGGAAGTAATATTTCATGCTCTGATTTTTTTTTTTTTTTTTCCTGCATGGAATTTAGTTTTAAATTAGTTATAAATACGCCTACTTGGCAGTAAAGGGAATGCGTAGAATGGTCCATGAAAGGCTTGCCCAGTTCCCGTATAAACACATCGATATATATTATATTGATAGCTGCAGTACCGCAATGTGGTTAATACCTGAATAGCCACTGTGCAGAAACATAATACGGCCTTGCCGACTAGTAACAATGTTTCATATTAAAGCATATCATCATTTAAATACTGATACGAAGACTTTGAGCATGTGGTTTGTGTTTCAATCAGTTGACACCAGAGTTTTTGACCAATCGCCATTCGTTGATACATCCGACGAGTAGTAGCTCGCCAAGTAACTTTGCATTGAAAAACATGTTTCGAATGCCGAAGGGATCAACGTGTTGGGCAAAGTTACTCGGGGAGTAGATGCCATCACCTGTATCCAGAGATTGAATAACAAGACACTTATTATGGGATAATATGTGTTAGGTTGGCACAGAATGTTCAAATTATGTTATATGAGTGAGAAACAACTTTCTATGATTATAATTAATTTAAAAATGAACTTTTAAGCAATTAGAGAAAACTGTCTGTTGTAAAGATTTAAACGGATTCTCTGCATGATGTGAACATTTGGTTGTTGTTAATTCATTTAATGGCTTCGCCATTTTGCCTCACTTGTTGAGAATAACATTTCACCGATTCCAGTTCTGGTATTATAGCAAAATTCAGTAAAAACAAAACACAAACCTAACAGAGAAGTGACTTGTCTCAAATATTCATAAACATATTTCAAAATTTATTAACATTCTCTGTTCTTTCACGAGACAGTTTCAAGTGTAACGCTGTTTTCAAATGAAGTACTGTTAATGTTCATTCAAATATTGACTACTTTCCAGTTCCTCCTTACATTTTGCCCCAGTATACAGGTTGTATCCATGATGATGTTATGGATCCACTTGAGATAAGGACCCTCAGTCCAGAAACGATCGAGTTCGCAGTTGTTAAACGTCGGCCCTCTATTCTAGTTCTTAACAGACGCCAGGGTGGCGGAATTTTGTCCCGCAGCCATCCTTTAACGTGCTGGAAGCTAACGGCATGGGGTTGGCACGTGTAAACACCCGTAAACGGCACCGACCACAGTCGGGTTTGACCCCACTAACCTGGGATTAGTGGACTAATGCCGTATCCTCTACACCACTGGGACCAGCAGTCAAAAGTTAAAGCAAAAATCTGTCTGATACCTCCGACAGTGGAGTACATGTGATGTGCTACTCCCGACGAGCAGAAGAGGCTAGGAGGATAACTCGACTACTCCACTGCGGTGTAAGATGTCTGCGTTGGTACTTTGCTATGCCTGCATTGACGCAGGGGGACGCCATGAACAGTTGTTGTAAATGTAGCAGCTTGTGACTCGATGGTTCCTGATCTCACATTTACGGTATCCATTTGCCTTCTTGCATCATCCCTGAAAGTTAGTAATATATATATACAGGGTGTCCGAGAAGTCCCTGTAACCCTAGTTTCATATTATTATTTTGTTATGTCATGACTTGGACAATTGCGTTTGTATAATTGGGGAATTAAATAGTTGTTTTATTGGTATCCCTGGTTTGATGCTCTCAAAAGCGTTGATGTCGGACTCATTTCAGTTTTGAAGCCATGCCTGAGGTGAGCAAACACAGCTACACTGTTGAGGAGCGATTAGTAGTGTGTGTGTGGATGCACGAACGAGCACATATGTTATTGTTTTGATGGGTAAGTGAATGGAAAATCGTACTTGCATATGTTACAATCGTGATTAATAGCTCAGCTTCAAGACAAGGGAATCATGGATCATGTGTGGTCACAGCAGATTTTGCTATTCAGGTGCGCGAGTTCCTTGATGAACAATTTCAAGGCCGCTGGATTGGCCGTGGCTCACCAACATTCCAGCCCCATTGAAATAGCCACCACGAAGCCCAGACCTTACCACGCCAGACAACTCTTTATGGGGAATAATCAAGTTCCATGTGGCTCAACGTCGGCACACGACTAATAAAGAATTGCGCCAAAGTGTGGAGGAAGCCGTTTGTACCATAACTCCTGAGATGCTCCTCAAGATGTCAATGAGAACTTTGAGATGGTTATAACTCTGTGTAAGGCATGATGGTGCACATACAGATCCCCTGGATACAAGTACTCCACTATACAGTGTAATGTTTTGACGAGGGGATACGGGAACTTCTCAGACACCCTGTATATATACATAGGTTGTTTTTTTAGTTTTGGCACCTTAGTTATAACTGGATTAAATACTCACTTGGTTGGTTCCAAGTTTCACAGGCCCTCAACGTAGTCCCCATCGTAGCGTACAATGTGTTCCCAGCAATGCTGTCTTCGTACCATCAATAGATTGGGCAGTGCCAACGGGATCCAACGACTTCCGCGTCGCTGGGAGCACGTTGTACGCAACGGTGGGGACTACATCGAGGGCCTGTGAAACTTGGAACCATCTAGGTGAGTTATTAATCCAGTTATAACTAACGTGCCAAAACTAAAAAACCAACCCATGTATATTTAAGGCAGCTTAAACTAAAAATATCTTGTGAATTTAATTCTTTCAGACATTTTCAATATCTTTGTGCGCCCCGATAAACACGGCAAGCTAAGTCGGCTTTGACTAGCGCAGATAGCAGGCGCGCATACACGGTTCAGTCGGTGGTTGGAGCGCACCTTTACCAAACATGTTCAATAATGTATACTTACAGTGCTCATAGCTCCTCCCTCTCTTGTAACACACACCTGACATCTTCTGATGAAAGAATGGACAACAATCTCATCTAATTTTTGTTGTCGGTTAACTCTTTTATTATTTATGGAGCCAGTTTTCTTGAATCGTTTAGCGAGCCTCATAATTGTACTGACATTAGGCACAGGTCTTCCTGGAAACTTGATTCCTAATTTTAATTTTCGTCTTGTTTCAGAACAAGACTTTCTCCTTTTGATATACGAATTATGGATATACACACGTTCCTGATGTGAATTGGTGTCTTAGACATGACCAATAATCACAGTTATCACAATGCTCGCTCAACGTGCAAAAATTACATCTAAGCTTTGCAGACACGTCCATATGAATGACAAATCACGTGTGAACTAACGGAGCGGGGTATTGCGAGGTCCACTTGCTCCGCACCTGGCCAGTCAAAAGACGCCATAGTTTGCCGCGATTAGCGGGGCGCACAAAGATAATCACCCTGTAGAAACCAATACAGTACCTGTTGGAAAATGGCTTTGACAGGATATTTGTCTTGGTAGCAACAACAAGTCTGCCACAACAGATACTGTCGCCTAGACAAGCAGCATATAGCATCTTGCCCATAACTCCACCATTCAACTAGCTCCAATTCTCTCCCCATGCTATCACTGCAATAGGCAGTGGCAGTGTTGCCAATTTGATTTTTTTAGCAGCAGCTCTGGTGTTTCTGAAGTTCGTCTGGTGCCAGAAATGTTCTAATAGTGCCATAGCCAAATCTGGTGCTTAACGGATTTTTCCAAGAAATTGTCTCCTATGTCAAATAAGTATATCCTGGAAGCCATGTAATAGTTTTAATATAGTTACACGTGTAAAGATCAACACTCCAACAGGGAAGTCCCTGAAATTCTCATTTGCGTGCATACGTGCTAAGTAAACCCAACTTGCAGGGCTCGGTGCAAGTGCACTTGTACAAAGAATCGACCTATCATCTATTTTCTTCCCAGCTCCCTGGGGATTTCCCAGTTTCATGCAAAGGCAGTTTATTTACTTTGCTCCCTCACTCTAATGCAGATGTCGGGAGAGTGTTTAGCCAAGTTTAATTGGTGAAAACAAAGCAAAGAATCGAATGAAAGTTCAAAAATTGCATTCAATTCTGTGTGTGCGATTTGGATAAAAAACAGAGGGGAAAATGCTATCACGACTACGAACTTCCGAAGGATATAATAGTGGCCAAAATTGAAAGTATGCAGAGCTACAACAGTAATATACCTTCCTGCTCTAAAGATATAATAGCGGTAGCAGGCTCCGCTAGTGAAGAATACGATTTTTAATGAAAGAAATGTAAGTAAAAAGCCGTTTATATATTTATAATTTTTGGAGTTTTTCTAGTGTTTTGAATCAAGTCCAGCTGGTGCTTTTCTGGTGTTTTAAAGCCTAGGGTTTAGTTCTTTCCTATTTCAAGATTTGGCAACACTGGACAGTGGCTGTCCTCATTGTGACTTTTCCCCCAGGTATTTTCACATTCCCTTCATAGAATAACTGTATTTCAAATACTGGGGCCCTACTCAAATCCCTGTACCTAAAAAAGAAAAAAAAAAAACTACAGTACTCACACTAATACAGTCATTGTAAATACAGGATATCAGACAAGTTCACAGGGCTGATGAAGTGTTTTGTGTTAGATGATTTTGAGTCTTTAGAACCAGCTTTTCACTTTTATGAAGCAGATTTATTGTACAAAGAAGTTGTAAAGAGTGAGTATGCTCTTGTGAGCAGAGCAGTTTGTGACAAAGACTACCTTATTTTAGCTGTGTTGCCTGTTTTCGTTGCTCCTGCCGAAAGAAGTTTCTCCAGTCTTAGAAGATTCAAGACATTTCAGGAGTACTACATCAGAAAGGAGATTAAATGGCCTGGCACTACTTTCCATCGTGACATTTATATTAGCGTTGAAATAGTTATAGACTAATTTGTAAGCTTCCCTCGAAAACTCTTATTTTGTTCTTTAGTTGTTTCAATCTATAACACAAGGTTTTAAAATATGCCAAGTTGTGTAACGTACTAATTTGGACTTGGTTTATCGGGACACTAAATAATATGTAATTATATTCACTGGCCAGCAAAATAGAAAAGATCACTTGAAAAATTCAACATTCATGGACTTCAAATCCTGGGGCCCTACCCAAATCCTGTATCACTATGTCATCAGCAAAGAGTAAGTAAGGCCTTCGTCCCTTTACTTCCCATTTTCCGTTTCACTCGTTTATGGATTCCATCCAAGACAGTGAGGAAGAGTATGGGGGACAATACACTCCCTTGTCGGTGACCTGTTTTTACATTGATCCAGTTTGTTTGTCCAATCTTGGTCTTCACACTGACGATACATTGCTTTAATCATTTCCATTTCAACTCTGCCTACTTTCTTCCTTATCGATGCATCCCATCCTTCATATATTCCGTGATATCTTCTACCGTTGAGGATTCATCTAATATTCCAATGAACATCCATTTAAGTCTTTTGGCTGATTTCAGTCTTATTTGTTTTGGCGTCCTTACCTACTTTCGGAGTCGGAAGCGCTTTCCTCGGGGTGGGTTTGTGGGCGCTTCACTATTGCAGTAGTGTTCTTAATGTCTCATTAATTATGAATAAGTTTGTTCATGTAACTGGGGCTATCCCGAGTTTGTGGTTTATAGCATTTTACAACAAATTGAAAAGAAATAAGGATTTAGTTCCATATCACATGTAATATATAGGTGCGTTCAAAAAGTAACGAGCTGGAGGCTGTAATGCGCAAACCGGTGAAGACATCGGCTAATCGTGGCGTGTGTAAAGAAGTGTGGTTCCGACCAGAGCATGGAAGGTCACAGCCCGTCGCTAGAGGGCACGCGTGTACGTCACGTGACGATTCAAAGCGAGCAGCAGCATGCATCAATCGTCCAATGCTGCCAGTCTCATTGCAAACAGTGACATGGAGGCGTCAAACGAAGAGCAAAGAGGTGCTGTTCGGTTTCTGACAGCGAAAGGCATGTCCCTTGCAAGGGTCAAGGTGTGGCACAAGCGCTTCAGGGAAGAACGGGTGTCGTTAGCCGATGATGCCCGGTCTGGGGCACCCCCTGCATTACCGATGACAACGTCCAGCTGGTTGATGCACTCATTACCCAGGACCACCGAGTGACAGTGAACGCCATAGCCGCCGTGGTTGGATTGAGCGTCGGAAGTGTGCACACCATCATGAAGGAACGACTGCACTTGCGCAAAGTGTTTGCCCAATGGGTGCCCCACAGTCTTCAACCACACCAGGAAGCATGTCGAATGGCCTACTGTCTTGGTCTTTGTTGGACAATTGATGAATGCTGCTGCTCCCTTTGTATCGTGACGTGAACGCGTGCCCTCTAGCGACGGGCTGTGACCTTCCACGCTCTGGTCGGAACCACACCTCGTTACACACGCCACGATTAGCCGATGTCGTCACCGGTTTGCGCATTCCAGCCTCCGGCTCGTTACTTTTTGAACGTACCTTATAGTTGAATCACATAATAATTTACGGGACTACCCAGCCAGCGAATTGTTGCCGGTGGTGGAAATTGGAACTAAGCCACACGCCCGCGATAGATATGCAGTTGTCACCAGCGAAACTTCATCGCATGTCAGGTGTGTGCATAGTTCGTGCGGTGTGTTCTCATTGTATTACTATACATGCGTTCCCCCTCTTGGCCTGCACCCGCCCGCGGCAGGCATAACGTGCAGAGCTGACATAATGTATACACAGCGCTCCCTGTCAGGGTAGTATGCAGTGGGAAATAAGGGAAGTAGCAGACTGTCCATACTTACATACACACTACGAGTGTTCTAATTTGAATGGAAACTCGGGCACTCCTCAAAAAAATTCCAAACACAGTCTTCCAAAAATAAAGATATTGCACGTAGGAATGAAGGTTTTAAATATGTCATATTTTTACAGGGTGCTGCAATACAAAATACTGCACCTGTTTATAAGAAAATTATTGTCACATTCTAAACTGATGAAATGAACCCATTTTTGTCAAATTCCCCGGATGCTAAAAACCACGACGCTGAGTACTCGTTCTCTGGAGTCTTGTGATGCGTGGTGGCCGTACTCATTATAAAGTTTTAATGGACCGCGTAAAGTTGGGTGTTGTACCAACACTGTTGATTAGCTTCACATTATATCTTCTAAAATGGTTGGCTAATGTAAAGAGATATATTAATCATGAATGTAAGTAAATGCCCATGATAAATCAAGACTTCTTAAATTATTTCTTCCTGTTCATTTATAATTCACAGAAGAACGAACTCAAAGACTGGGTACACACGAGAAATCAGATTCGTGCATCCTGTAGAGCAAACTGCAGAGCTTCATAGATGGCAAAATGTTCAGATGTGTGCTGTTAAAGTTTCTCCCAAACTTGAAATGGAAGGATTTGTACGCGTTTATTGTGTGTGCTGGTGATGGACCCATTTTATGCCTTTGCGGCTTGATGGAGATCAAGTCGTCAGCGAAAGAATCACCAACCTCGATGGTTCAGGAGGTTCAGACCAAATGGCCAAGAGTCTGGATCTTCCTCCACTTAGCTTGCGTGTGCAATTGCCCTTCCACAATAAAACTACAACTGACAAACTACAGAAGGTTGATAGACGGATACTTCGGACAATCTATATAATCAATAAAAAACACCAGGTTGAGGGCCAGTGGAGACTTTTGCCCAATTCAATTCTTTACAAGGAAAATGAATCTATCATTGACACGATGCGAAAATGAAGGAGTGCGTTTTTTCAAGACATATCCTGCTTGCCAAATACTAGACCCCTGAAACAACTTGTTGACTTCTTTTGGAACAGTAAAACAAAAATCACATGGTTTAAAGAAATACAAATGGATTTAGACGAATTGAAAATTACTAAGCATCAAATTGAACATAGAGAGGAGAAACGGCTTCTGAATAACAAATACACTCGACTAACATTCAAAATTTCACAGCGTAAGCAATATGTTATATCAGCAGAAGAACGGGCTGCAAGATCTTCCAGAATGAAGAAGTATTGGGAGAGAAAAAAATTATCAAGAATTAAAAATTGAACTTAGTATTTGAAGACTTTGTATATAAGGTTTGATTTTTGGTGCTCCAGTGTGAGCGTAAACAGTGTAAATACATAAACAGCAGAGAAAGTAGGACTACAAATTTCGTTCGAGAAAACAAAATACATGACTAACATCGGTGAAGGTCCAGAATGGTTGTTCAGACCATGGATCACACGTCATGATATCTTTACTGAGTTGCGTCATACGACATCCACGAGTCCGGGTCTGGATTACATTACTTATGGGATGCTTGCTCATCTCCCGGACCGCGCACTGACGGTCTTGCTTGAGCTATACGATAAGGTACTGACAAATGGGACATATCCTGCGGAATGGAATAACTTTGAAGTTCTACCGATATTAAAACCTTTGAAAGATGCCAGAGACCCCCTCAGCTATCGTGGAATTAATCTTGGTTCGTGTTTCAGAAAATTATTTCAAAAGATTTTATTACGTAGATTGCAATGGTGTATGGAGTACTATAATTTGTTTTCGAGATCTCAATTTGCTTTTCGTAAACGGTTAGGAACAATCGACGCTCTTACGATTTTCTTGACGGATATATTATTAGCGAAAGCTCGCAAACAACACACGATTGCCGTATGTTTGGATATTCAGGGGGCCTATGATACAGTGGATCCGGTCATATTACAGCATCGTCTAGGGGAACTGCTTTTCCCATTACCTTTCATATGTTTAATACGGAATTTTTTACATCATCGTCGACTATTTTTACTCACCCCCACTGGTGTATTTGATAACCGTCAGACGTCTCGTGGATTGCCTCAAGGAGATATTTTAAGCGGTATTCTTTTTTCTCTTTATACTCAGACATTGGAATCAGTTATTATTCCACATGCACGAATTATTCAATATGCAGATGATTTTCTTATCTATTGTTCGCGTGATAATATTCAGCTCTGTCGTCAGGATATATATGATGCATTAACTGCAGCCCATACCTGGTTCCATAATCACGGATTTGTAACGTCGGCGAGTAAGAATGCTGCTATCATTTTCACCCATCAAAGGCAAGTTGATCGCTCTCCAATTTTATTGGGACAAGGAGCTATTGAGGTAGTTCGTAGCATCAAATATTTGGGATTACATGTTGATGACCAATTACTGTGGTCGCGCCAGGTTCAGATACTCGCGGTGAGAATTGAAAAACGACTCCAAGTTCTTCGAGCGCTAGCACGGCGTAGGTGGGGAGCGGATCCGCATTTATTACTTACGGTATACAAGAATATTATTCGTTCCCAGATGGATTATGGTGGCTTTTTCTATGACATAATGGCAAGTAGTAGGTTGGTCACTTTTGACAGGTTACAGTATCGGGCTTTACGTATTATTTTAGGGGCGCTTTCGTCCAGTCCAACCTGTGCATTACTAGTTGAATCTGGTGAGTTACCATTGAACTTACGACGGAGATTTTTAGCAAGTAAGTACCTGGCAGCTAAAATGTCCTTGTCTGCGTCACCCATTCTCAATAAAGTACAGCTGCTTGTGGAGTATTATGAGCAAAATCGTTTTACACGTCTGAAGAAGCCGGCTTTGGTACTGGCGTATGAAGGCTTGCAAGATTTTCGGACAGATATACTACAGACACTCAAACCCTTACCATACACGATTTCATATAAGGTCATACAATCCAATCCAAAAATATTGCACACTTCCTTACCGGCGCTATTCCGGAGCTATCAGCGTTTGCCGCAAGTACTTTTACGATGCTTTCGGGAGATTGTCAATGAATATTCCCAGTATATTTTTTTTTATACAGACGGCTCAAGAATGTTGTCACCAGCTGGCGTAGGGGCGGCTTTTTATGCTCCGGATCGACAGATTATACGAACATATAGTTTGCCGAAATATCTAACGATTTTTACAGCTGAGGTATTTGCCATTCGTCAAACTTGTCAGTATATACGTCAAAACAGTATTTCACCAGCAATGATTTGCACGGATTCCATGAGTGTCATTCAGGCAATATCGAATCCGAGTAGCTCCGACAATTGGTATGTGTATCAAGTTGCTCAAATGTTGTATGAATTTCAGATTAGGGAGCAGAAAGTTATGCTCACTTGGATCCCGGGGCATTCGGGTATACCAGGAAACGAGGATGTCGACCGCATGGCAAAGTGGGCAGCACAGGGGTTTGGGGTAGTTTATAATGTCGCTGTACCGTATACAGACTTTCAGCCTGTTATCCATGCACAGCTACTTCATGAATGGCAAATGGTTTGGTCTAGTATCGGTCCCTTTAAGGCGCGTCATTTTTTTCTGATACAACCTACGATTCGAACAATACCTTGGTTTCGGGTTGGCAAATATACTAGACGCCACATTATTACCATAATACGGTTACGTTTTCAGCATGCCATGACACCTGATCATATGGCACGCATGGGCATGCGCGAGAATGCGAGTTGCGTGTGTGGTAAAACGCGGGGTACACTGAGTCATCTGATGTTCCAGTGTGATGTTTTCAATGAACCGAGGATGGTGATGCTACACAAGTTACGATCATTAGGCTATACCTTACCATTAAATATGTCCACTATGTTGCATAATCCTGTAGTTCCATTGGTTGAGGCCATAATGGAATATTTGGATCATCTCCCTTTCATGCTATAATCTAAGGTCCCTCCCTTTTTTTTTTTGCAATTTTTTATGATATGTCATGAAGTATGTATGTACTGATTTTTCTGACCCCTTTTCAAAGTTTCGAGCGTACCAGTGTGCTCTGGAACATATCTACATCATTATTTTCTAAGGTGAATGATTAGGTTAGTTATATTTCGTCGGTGTTCAGAAACATGGCGTGTGAATGTTATGTGCTACGTTGGTGAATTCTATACAGAAGCTATTGGGCGAAGAGGTCAACTGTGTCCATCAACCTTACCGCAACAACAACAACAGACCATGGAAAGATTCGAAGAGACTCGAAGTTTAAATACCTGAGTGAAGTAATCCAAGAGAATGGGCTAGAACAAGAAGCGACCAATATCCGCATCCTGAAATTAGAGCGAGCTTTCCAACTGACTAAAAACATCCATAATAAGAAGATGCCGAGTATAGGAGCCAAACTAAGGCATTACAGCACTGTTGTTAGACCAGAAGGTTTATATGCTTCGGAGACCCTGCGTATGAATCGAACAGGACAATTCAATCAGCTACTTAAAAGAGAACTGTGGGTTGATGGACAGGTTCGACTGGAATCAAAGAAGTATACATCAAGATGGAACCGATAACAACAACAATTAGAAAGCGAAGATTGCTGTTTCATGTGCACATCTTCCGTACGAATAATGACCGGCTCACAAAGAAAATCTGGAATTTTCTTAAACCGAAGATCTCCAAGTTGAAATGGTTTTAAGAGTGTGAGAAAGATATGAGACAAGTGGCCATTACGGAGGATAAAATCAAAGACGGGAATAGTTTCAGAAGGATGGTGAAAAGCTCTCAAGTGTATTATGGTGGAAGCAGAAGACGGAGAGGCCCTTTAACAGAGGAAAGGAAGAATAAGCTGATAGATGGGCTCGAGAGATACTGGCAAGATCTCAAAGCCGGCAAACGAACAAGACGCAGACACTGAAATGGGAAGTAGTTAGAGTCCATAGAGGCTCAAGTCGACAGATAAAAATATATTAATAATAAAAAATCAGTAAGTAATAGACTAAATCATTACCGAGAGGAAATAAGGCATTGCAGGATATTGATGGACTTTTATGATGAAACAGACCACGAACTGATCTGCTGTGAACTGAACACATTTAGGCCTAAAGTGAGGCTTGTTACAGACTGATTAAGTTTGATAAGGAACTCGGGCAAAAATACATGGAAGTGATTGATGAGAAATAAAGGGTAAAAGGTAAATTAATTGCACGAGTTAGAAAAGGAGCGGTCAGGAATCAGGGATGCAGTACTGGAAGTAGCAAAAATACAGTAAAAAGCGAACATCACATAGTGAAGTCTGCTTGTGAAAGTAAAAAGAAGGCTTGGCTCCAACCAAGGAATCCGGAAGACAGAGTTTTATGTAGTGAAGAGGAACTGAACCGAACAAATAATATTAGAGTCCAAAAGAAAATCATGCGGGGAATTTGGAGTTAAATTAGAAAAGTTAAGTAAGGCGGCAGGAAGATCTGCCTGGAGTGTTAATCTCAGAACTGGAGGAAATAGAGAAATGATCAGTGTTCTGGATAATTCAGGGAAGCACTGGCAAGATGGCAGGACTTGCTAAATGTTAATGGAGACTTATCCGGCAATGTGGCTGATTTGGAGATATAATAATATCATATGGCTTCTGGTGCCTAGTGCAGGCTTTGTTATTTGACACCCAAAGAGTAGCTTGCATGTCTAATTTCGTTGTCCGTTGATGCACTATGAAAGTCAAGGAGGTTAGATATCAAATCTCCTTGAACATTATAGCGCTTTCTAGTAGAGAAATGAGGAACTTTGTATTTGGCGCTAAATCCCGAGATTAATTTTGCCATTATGAACACGGCCTACTGAATTCAAATGGGTTCTATGACATGCGTGTCGTAATTTTTGCCGCCTTTCAAAAATCACTTACCCCGGCCAGGAGCGAACCTGCAATCTTGGGGTTGATAGACCGACACGTTGTCCACTCACCCACCGTGGCGAGCTATTTGGAGATTATGTGGGAGGAGAATGAGGGTTGGCAGCTTCGGTGGCGTAGTTGGTAGCATGCTGAGCTTCTATGGCCAAGATCGCGGGTTCAAACCCGGCCGAAGTCGTCGGATTTTTTAAGAGCATTAAAAATCCCTCAGGATGCCTTCCTTCGGAGGAAAAGTAAAGCCAGCGGTCCCATGTCATAGATTTATAGCATGATAAAGAACTTTCCACTAAATAAACTTGTGTGAAGCTAAATGTGTAGGTTGGATTTGATTAATGCTCTATTAAGTTCCAACGTTCGTCGCCAGGTGACAGTTGTGGTGTCATCTGGTAGCCAAGTTCGCAGCTAGGTGTCGTTGACGGTAGCAAACGTAGGAACTACTTGAAATTGATCGTCTGCAGTCCTTACCTGAATTACAGATAACACACACTAATACTGTCGTCACAATTAACACCGGTTATCAGACAGATTCTACACACACCCAAAGTACACGGGACTACATGAGCACATTGCCGTCGCAAAGCCCATGAAATCAATCAACAAGAAGAATGCCACCATATGGCAATAGGGTACACTCAACCTCGCAGAAACTAGGGGCGTAAAACTCCTAGCAAACGTGAGGGGGTCAAATTTATAAACCAGTGATTCATGGGCGCCCGCAGGATTTTTTTCAGGGGGGGGGGGGGGGGGGGCAAGCAAAAAATTACTTGTTCGTGAAATTCATTATTTGACTGCTCTGAAACCGTTGGCTACTTTGTTGCAAGAATGGGAGGAATATTTTGTTTGAGTTTTTGTCCATTAAAGGTCGCTTGTCTGCATGATTCATCGTCGTAATGTTCAGTTCTTAAAAACAGGTAAAGATTAGTGGTACCGACAAAAATAAAAATCAAATATCATAGTTTATTAAATTGTATTGTTAATCCATTTCGCCAACTTTCTAAGTAACTGGACATATTTTCAGATAATCCCAAAGTACTAAGTTAAATTAAACTGTGGAATCTGAATCAGACCAATTTATTATTTAAATAGCACTGTTTCCAAATACGGTACGGTATCTAGTTTGTACTGGCCGTTACAGCAGATCGTCACGTTTTTCCTCTTCTACACAACCAATCGGAAACACTTCGCATTATGATCATAAAACACTTGTAGCCTACGAAGTGATAACCTCGTAGTGTGAGCCTATAGTTTTAGTAAAAATTAGTTTTGGCAATAAAAATATTTCGCTTGATTATTACTAACCACTAAGTAAAATAGATAAAAAACACTATCACGTACTTCTTACTACCAGTATTCGCGTTCTCATGTGGCGGTGCTGCCAAACAAACCACTGCTTTCAATGTGTAATTGAGCGTTATGCTCAAGCTTTTCTCTGTTTCTGAAAATAATAGACTATAAAAAGAAACTAACAGACATTGTACAATTCCGTAGAGTTTTCTAAAATTAACAAGTGTTATTTTGCAGTATTATTTTCAGCCTATTTTTCGATTTTTGCAAAAAATGAAAGTAGACTTATGAGATCAACACCGGGCCAAAAATTGTGTGTCTGTGGGTGTGTACTCTGAATGGCTGTCCCCCGTATCAATTCGAACACGGTGAAACTGAATTGAACGAAATTGGGTACAAAGATAGCACTAGCTAAGGGCATCTCAGTGTCATGTTTTATATCGCCGCCATCTTGACAGAAATGTAATGGCGGCCACCCAAATATTCAAAGCTTAAATTTAATTTACGACTAACCTAATCATCTGATCTCTACCAACTTTTGCAACAACATACCTTTATATGAGAAGCGTTCTATGAGCAAGCTACTAGAGCTGGTAATAATCGATTTTCAATTAATCTATTAATTTGAAATTAATCGGAATCGATTAATCGAAGCTCCTTAAAACCGATTAACCGAAAAATCGATTAACTGATAGTAGACACGAGATAAGAAAATAAGTTTTGAAACTGGTTTAAATGAGAAGTCATCGCTTAAGTTGAGTTAGGCTTATTTTCGGAATGTTGTATAGAAATCTATAAAAGTTAAATTCTGCGTAAAGAGACGTGTCCTTCCTTGTTAATGTTAACAATAACCAAATAACAGTCAGTGACCGTGGAAGGACAAACAGCAGTCACATTGGGAAGGGTTTCAGGAAAAGCTTTTGAATCTTGTTCAATTTTTGTTGGAAAGGCTGTTTACAATTTAGGACAGAAACATTTTTGTTTTATTCTGGTTTAGCCTAATTTCCACAAAGACCTGTAGGTTGTAACTCTTCAGGAGGTCAACTTGAATTTGCCCAAAGACTGGGCGGAGTCCAATGTATAAACTATATGAATTATAAGTAAATAACACTCCTAGGAACATTGCACGTGTTATGATCGCTATTACAATCACTATTACGTCACCACACTCGAATGCTCCGAGTGGGTAAGAGATTTCACGAGCTCTTCATCCAGGAAAGCCACCAACAGCAAGGAGGTTTAGTCATGTTTTGGGGTGGAATCATGTTCGGTTGACTTACGCCTCTACAGTAATTCCTATCCAAGGTAACATGACTGGTCTGGTGTATAGAGACAGCATCCTTGAACCTGTCGTTACAGGATTTGCTACCACAATGGGTGAGGGCTTTACACTAGTGGACTATAATGCTCGTGCCCATCGAGCTAGGGTGGACAATCAGTTCCTTCAGATGCTTGTCATACAGAGAATGGAGTGGCCTACCTATTCTGCGGACATGAACTGTAATGAACATGCCTGGAAAGAGCCTAAAAGGGCAATTTCGCACCGTCCCAATCCTCCAACAAACAAAGAGCAACTGATTGAAGCTGCTTTCCAAGAGTGGGGGAATCTGCCCCAAACCACGTTGGATTCGTAGGTGTTCAGCATGCCTCGTCGTCTGCGAGCATAGATTAGAGCTCGTGGTGGCCATACATGGTATTGATATGCCCCAACATGAAGAGGACGGTTGTGTGCTCAGTCCCACATTATCACTTTTGTTATTCATCGTGTGTTTCTGTCTCTTTTGCAAAGCAGATTGAGTGTGGTTTTTCTTAGTATATTGTGTATAATATGATAACATACACATAGCAAAATGAACAAGTTACTGAATCACAATATGCGATACATTTTTTGAGCATTGTATAAGTTTAGTTTGTTTAATAAGGGTTTGTGAATTATTTATGAGTATTATGATCGTGTATACAAATAAGAATAACACAATATAATAAATAAAATTAGAGCATGCACTTGAATTCTATTATGCATAAGTTTACGTATCTCAGCGGAGCCTTGGTCGTACAGTTGTTACGCTTTAGCCTGCCTACTCCCGCCGGGGTCATTGTGATCATAACTAATACGTGTAATTTTTCAAGGAGTTCATTTACTTATTACTCATATTTTATACACATTGCACCCCGCACAGTCAATGGACAAATTCATGTTGACCGACTGAAGAGTTACAACTGACAGTTTTTGTATAGGCAACACTGAAACAATGGCCTCAACAGTTCACAAACAAGATTCATTATTTAAAAATAAATGTGACATTATATTTCAATAGACGGTCTGTTTTGGTGCAAAAATACTAGCAAATACTCATTTTCTGGGACGAGGCAGTTCCGCTTTGCAGTCACAATGTTTCCAGCGGGGAATATCAAGTATTTTGTCGCTAGTTTAGCGGGCCTTTGATATATTGTTTATTCATTTTCCACCTGTGAAAAAGGGTGAGTATGCAAGTCAGGCGGTGAATTCCCAAGATAGACGTCCAGCTCGTCTTTTGCAATGATTGCAATATTTACGCTACATCTACAAAATTTCCTATTTTTACCTCGCTTTTTATAACTGCCCTACCATGAGATCATTGAGTTTTTATCGAACTTGCCTACGTGTTGACTTTAGACATACCTTCGTTCGTAAGAAGTCACATTTGTATCTTTGGGGTCGAAATTTAATGTTTTTCGGACGGTCAAAGACTTTTTACATGAGATTAATAAATACAATTAGATGACCAGTTTCGATCGCCAAGCGATCATCAGATCTTTACACTTCGGCTATTAATCTGTGTCGACAAGTATGGGTCATGATATTTACAATACATACAGTTTTTTAGTTGCAGTAGTAATTAATCTAGCACAAATAGTAAAGATATGTTATTTTTTGTTGAGATACTGATAGTTGTGATTGATCTTCAAGTTTGCTTGCTTAGTGCCATTATGTGATTGTTATTAAATGGTCAGGTTATTGCGTCAGCATAATCGTCCTCACGCTGTGCACAAAAACGGACCACACATCGCTCAAACTGCGAAGTACACCATTTAATAACTATCAGTATCTCAACAAAAAGCACATATCTTTAGTTTGGTAGTTTAATTGCTACTGCAAATAAATATGTGTATATATTGTAATTATCATTCCATACTTCTCCATATACAGTAGATTTAATAGCCTACGTGTAAATGATCTGATGATGATCACTTGACGATCGAAACTAGTTATCCAAGTGTGTTTATTAACATCATGTTGTATTTTTTCAGGATTAGCGAACAAATTTTGATTTCTAAGGCAAGCCTGAAAATGGCTTCCAACACGGTAATCCTTGGAGTGAAGTTAAATGAAACCTCAAAGCAGGCGTTGAGCAGTGGCTAGCATTCTTAGCTGTCACCACAAAGGTTTGGGTTCGATTCCCGGCTCTGCCAAGAATTTTAATTCTGGTGTGGGGGCTGGAACGTGTACACTCAGCCTCGTGAGGCAAAACTGATAAGAGGAGGCTTTGATTCTTACCTCAGTCATCCTGGAAATTCATTTCTACTCCAGGCAAATGCCGGGATGGTACCTAATTCAAGGCCACGGTCGGTTCCTACCCATATTCTACCTGAATTACAAATACACACTGGTACAGACATCGCAGTGACACATGTTATAAGACAAGTCTTAAACATACTCCAGTACGCGGGGATACGTGACCACGATGTTGCAAAGCCCCTAAAAGAATCAAAAACATTATCCATCATGGGACTGCCCCAGCCAACCATGTCGAGTGATTGCATTAAGAAACCAAGTTGTGTCATAGTTGGTTGATTCTGTGAGAGCGTAGTTAAAAATGCGAAATACATTGATTAATCGGCAAAACAAATAAAAAAAACGATTATTCGAATAATCGATTTTTCTGAAAATCGACTAATTGATTAATCGTTATTTACGATAATTAATCGATTATTCGGTTTCGATTAATCGAAATCTGAAATTAATCGTTTAAAAGTAACAGCCCTGCAAGCTACAAGGTCATCAGTCCAATAGTTTGCATATGGCGGCCATGTATGTGTGCAAATCGATTCCCCCTGTCAATTCAAACACGAATAACAATCGCCGAAAGGCAAGCCGGCGTAAAAAAATGGCGAGAGTATAATACAGTCAGGCCCATATTTAGGGTTCTTGACGCCTCTGGGCCAAAAAGAAAACCTTGCTGCCCCTGACTTGGAATATGAAGATTTATTCAAGTTTCCATAACATATGGGGCTGTTTCTTCACCTGAGTGTGTATTTAACTATGAGTGGCATACATTATAAATATGCGTTCACTAAAATTACAAATAAACAAGATGTTCAGTAAAGAACTTTCTCCTAAATGCATGGGCATTGTTATAACTAGGGCTCGGATTCGAGCATATTTGCATATTTCTTTCCTGAATAGTACACATTGAAAGAAGTCTTTCGGTGGCAGTTTCACCTCTCTGGGACCAACAGAATTGAAATTTATCATGCATATAAATGCATAAAACCGCGTTTTTTTAGAATAGAAGCATATATGCATATTCTAGTGGTTTTCGTCTAAATAGTTTGTTTTTCTTCGAATTCCCCCCACCCCCCACCCCCAAATTCGGGCCCTGACCATCCTAGGTTCGAAAACAGAAATAATTATTGAAAAGCCTATCTGGTGCGAATAATAGAACCGCAGGTTTTTTACCTTTAGTGAGGTCGTTCTCGTCATTGAAACTTTTATTGACTGATTTAAGAAAATCATTCAAAACTGAAAACATACAACAATTATTCTTGTTGTACAGACCAATGCAGATCTACTTCATTGACTCGTCTAATTCTGAACATTTTGTAAATGAACTTTTAAACTGTAACTTTTATAAGGTCGCCTCCGTAGCGTAGCGGTCAGCATGGTTAGCTGCCGCCCCGGAGGTCCTGGGTTCGATTCCCGGCTCTGCCACGAAATTTGAAAAGTGGTACGAGGACTGGAACGGGGTCTACTCAGCCTCGGGTGGCCCAAACGAGTAGAGGGGGTTCGATTCCCCCTCAGCCATCCTCGAAGTGGTTTTCCGTGGTTTCCCACTTCGTCTTCGGGCAAATGCCGGGATGGTACCTTCTTCAAGGCCACGGCCGCCTCCTTCCCTCTTCCTTGTCTATCCATCCTAACCATCCCTTGAGGCCATGAGGCCCCTGTTCGCTTTGCAGGTGAGGCCGCCTGGGCGAGGTGCAAATCCCACCTCACCAGTTGTATCCCTTCCGATTAGATGTTCCCAGCTCTAGGACACTGCCCGTAGAGGCGGTAGTGGTGAGTTCCCTCGCTGAGTCCGTGGGTTCCACCAACCTGGAGGGTAAACGACTAAAAAACTTTTATAAGAAAACTTCTCTTATAATATACTTGAAATACTTGAATGCGAGTATATTGCAGTGTAACATACATACAATTAGAAAATAACGCTCGTATATAAAGGTATGTTATATTGTTTTTTTTTCGTTTCACTTTCCTTTCTATAGTTTTAACGGTGTTTTTTCGAGCATATTCTGTATATTTAGTTAGTTAGTTATTGTTGTTTTAAGGGGTGGAACTACGAGGTCATCTGCCACTATTCTGCATATTTAACCGCATATAATGTTTTTTTTCGAGCATAAAACACATGGTTTTCGAGCATATCTGGAGATTTTATCGAGCATATCGATCCGAGCCCTAGTTATAACTCTTGGTCCTTTTCAAGGAGTATAATTGAATGTTGGTTGTAGTAGCTTGTTGAAATACAACGTGTTATACTGATATTAAATACGAATATGAGACGCCCTTTGCTAGTGCTACCTAGTAGAGAATGTCATTCTATTCGGTTTCACCGTGTTTGAATCGATATGGTAAATCGATTTGCACACATACATGGCCGCTATCTGCAAAGTATTGGGCTGATGAACTTGTAGCTCAGTCAAAAGATGCTTCCCACAAAAAGGTATGTTGTTGCAAAATATGTTAGAGGTCAAATAATTAGGTTGGTCTTAATATGATTTAATCTTTTAACATTTAGGTGGCCGCCATTACGTTTCCGTCAAGTTGGCAACGATATAAAACATGACACTGAGTTGCCTTTTGCAAGTCTGTACCGAATTTCGTTCAATTCGGTTTCACCGTGTTTGAATTGATAGAGGGAAATGATTTGGACATATACATGGCCGCTGTCTGGAAACTGTTGGGCTGATGACCTTGTCGTTTGGTCAAACGATGCTTCCCAAATAAAAGTATGTTGTTGCAAAATTTAGTAGAGATCTGATGATTAGGTTGATCGTAATTTGATTTAAGCTTTTAACATTTGGGTGGCCGCCATTACGTTTCCGTCAAGATGGCGGCGATATAAAACATGACACTGAGGTGCCCTTTGCTAGTGCTACCTCTGTACCAAATTTTGTTCAATTCGGTTTCATCGTGTTTGAATAGATAGGGGGAATCGATTTGCACACATACATGGCCGCTATCCGCAAAATTATTGGGCTGATGACTTTGTAGTTTGGTGAAAGAATTCTTCATACATAAGGGTATAATGTTGCAAAAATTGGTAGATCGGACGATTAGGTTAGTCGTAATTTAATTTAAGCTTTGAACATTTGGGTGGCCGCCTTTACGTTTCCGTCAAGATGGCGGCGATATAAAACATGACACTGAGGTGCCCTTTGCTAGTGCTACCTCAGTACCAAATTTCGTTCAATTCGGCTTCACCGTGTTCGAATTGATAGGGGGGGGGGGGGGACAGACATTGAGAGTACACAGACTCACACACTCACTTACACACGCAAACACACACACAATTTTTCGCCCTGTGTTGATCTCATAAGTTTACTTTCATTTTTTTTGCAAAAATCGAAAGTAGGCTAAAAATACTTAACACAAAGAATTTACATTACATTTTATCAGATATCATTATACAACCATGTGCAGAACAATTATTAAAATACCGCTAACAACGTTAGAATTTCCTCATTAAGTTAGTACAATTTCACATTCAAGTCAGATCAACAGCAAGAACACCAAGGTGACTAAGACGATCCTTTTATTCATGTCCTTAAATAATCATTATTGCCAAAGTATATTCTCTCGTGGAGGGTTTAAACTTTAATAACTTGACGTTTAATGGCCAAGCAGTTTTGTGCAGTTTTCCAGAAAATTTGCCGTCCATAAAACCTACCGCCCTGGGCAGTTGACAAGTTTGTCTCCCCGTAAATACGGGCCTGAATACAGTTAAATATCTAATGTTGCAAGCACGACCTTACAGTATCAGTGTTTTACTAGTCAGCATAGAAAACCGTATTTTAGGGATTAAGATCCGCTAGAGGTGTTGGAATGTCTAAAAATATCTCCAGAACGTGCTTTTTATCAGACCTTTCTCTGTTCAGAGTGTTCCTTTAAATTATTGATATAAAGTTTGATTTATGACACCCCAGTTCGCTATCTGCCCCAGGCAGACGGTGCGCCTCAATTTACATTAGTTCATTGTAAGCCTCCGTGGCTTAGGCGGCAGCACGCTGGCCTCTCACCGCTGGGTCCGTGGCTCAAATCCCGGTCACTCCATGTGAGATCTGTGCTGGACAAAACGGAGGCAGACAGGTTTTTCTCCGGGTACTCTGGTTTTCCCTGTCAAAATTTCATTCCAGCAACACTCTCCACTATAATTTCATTGCATCTGTCATTCATTTAATCATTGGCCCAGAGGAGTGCGTCAGGCCTCGGCAGCCGGCACAGTCCATATCCTCGCCGCTAAATGGGGGCTTCATTCATTCCATTCCTGACCCGGTCGGAGACTGGAAGCAGGCTGTGGATTTTCATTTTTTCATTTCCTGCAATAAACTTAAAGTGCTTGGGTGATATGTCTCATCCCTACAAACCAAATTTGCTTTGTTTGATAAAATGTAATCTTCAAATGAATTCTCATCAGTTTTTAAGTTCATCTCGCAAAGAAAACATGGTTCTTACACGAGAAGACGCTGCAAGAGCTGTAGCCTTGATTGAAGGTGGAAGAAGCGTGCGATACGTTGCAATACAGTTAAATGTCAATGTTTCGACCATCCAAGGGACATACCAACAGTATAGGGAACTTGGAACATAGGCCGCGGAAGGGCAACATCAGACAGAGATGACCAGTATCTGCGACTCCCAAGTTCTGAGGAACCGACACACCACGGCTGTAGAAGCAATAAATCGGCTTCAGCACGCGATAGGTGTGAATGTCAGTGAGAGGTCAGTAAGGAGAAGATTAAGAGGTGTGGAAATCTTCACCAGAAGACCTGCTGCCGGCCCCAGATTGGAACCTCAACATCGCAAGGCACGTCTTCTCTTCGCTCGCCTCCATCAGCAATGGCAAGCCGTTCTCTTCATAGACGAGAAGAGATTCCGTCTCGGATCGCCTGACGGAAGAGAAAGAGTGTGGAGGAGGGTTGGAGAAAGGTTTTCTCCTGTAACATTTCCTCCAGGACTGCCTTCCGACGGAGGTTCTGTCATGGCCTGGGCCGGGGTCAGTATGGACGCCAGGACTGAACTTTACGTAATTGAGAATGGGACTCTCATAGCTGACCGGTACATCATGGAAGTCCTTGAAAACCATGCTGCACCTTTTGCTCCATTTGTCGGGGATGAATTTCGCCTGATGCACGACAACGCACGAGCACACACTGCCCGATGTGTCCAGCAGTACCTGCATGTGGTTGGAATCTACGCACTGGACTGGCCAGCTAGGGGCCCTGACCTCAATCCAATTGAACATGTTTGGGATATGTTGGCCAGGAATGTTTGGCAACGTAATCTTGAGACTCTCCAGCAACTTCGGGTGATTCTGCATGAGGAGTAGGAACGCATCCCACAGGAAAGCATTTCACAAATCATCGCAAGTATGGCAGACAGCTTGCGTGAGGTGATTCGTGCTGGGGGTGGAAATGCCCGCTTTTAAGTGTTCAGTTCTTGTGTCACTACCCAAAGAAATGAATTAATTCTGTAATGATACATTTTGGAACTCAGATTAACATTTTTAAACGACTTTGTAATTTAATCAAAATTTAAGACATTTTCACTTTTTTTTCTTATTCAAGAAAATTAAACAGAATTTTTATTTGAAGCATTTTTTTGTATGTGAAGTGGTTTTAAAATGTTTAGAAAATAATTAATTATGCATAACTTATACATAAGAATAATTTCAGTGCAATACATTATGAGAATAATTAAAAAATACAAGTGTTGCGTTTTTTTTTGCTGGTGAGTGTAGTTATGTACTATTACATGAAGATCATTGCGTAGGTGTAGTATATTATTCAATCGCATGATTAGGACACAATAAATAAGAAAGAGATTTTGAAATTTCGCACAACCGCCATCTTCTGGTTGTGAAAACAATTGAAATAAATTAGATGTCAGTGGATTGAAATTTGTATAAGCATTTACCGTACCACGTTTCACTGAGCTCGGATGGTTAAATCGCGAGAAACGTCCATTTAAATAATTATATTTCGCGTCGCCGCCATGTTGGATTTGTGCTCACCAGTTTATTGGAAGTCCCATAGATGAACTTACGTTCATAGCCTTTATCAACATAGAAAATTTCAGTTTGATTGCTGTCATAGATTAGTAGATATAGAAAACCGTCCAAATATTTCGGATGGTCGCCTTGTTAGATTTTTATATAATTATGTAGGCCTTAGAGTTATGTACTGTTACATGAAAATTATTGTGTAGGTTCGTTATTCAAACGTTGACTTCGATCGCATGATTAGTACACAATAAATAAAAACTTAAGATTAAAATTTTTCACAGCCGCCATGTTGAGGTTATGTAAACAATTGAACCAAATTAGATGCCAGTGCATTAAAATGCGTGTAAACATTTGCTGTACCATGTTTCACTGCGCTCGGATGGTTAAATAGCGAGAAAAGTATATTTACATGTTCCAAATTCGCTTGACCACGTTCGTTTTGTACTTAATGGCGTTTTGAAAGCCACATAGTGTGCCCATTTAGCAAGAAATATGCCAATCACAGTATACCAGCGTAGCTCAATTCGGGATTTCGGGGCAGCGGTAAGTTCCCCCACTCTGTGACTCACATATTTTGGATTAATTAGAGGATACACTTGCAAAAATAACAACAAAATCAACTCCTATTTAAACACATTTAATTAATAAAATTTATGGCGCTACAAACATTTTAACAATTTAATTACTGACCCAAATATCAACTGCTTGTTCCAAATGAACAAGGAATCACAAATATAAACAAATATTGTATTCAAAACCTGTGGTTTCCACATAAACCAACAATTCTTACTTAGTCTCACTTCCATAAAGCACTAACATTAAGTTTACATAACTCCGAGCTCTTTGGCTCCATGCATTTACATTATTATGGTGTCATTCTTGTACACCTCAAACACTATCCTTTATATTTTCTTATTTCTCAAAAACAAATATATAATTATATTTAAAATCTATGTTCATTATCTAACTCAATATTTTGGGCATGTCCACACATTCAGTCGTTATCATCTCTCTTTATTTCACAAATATATTAAGGTAATCAGAAAATCAATTGTGTACTCCAGAGCGTGAAGGTACTTGACACAGTCAAAAAACTATAGTTACTCCCGAACTCAGTTGCCTTCAATCAACTCGTGGAACCCCACGTCCTTACATTATTACAATAGGGATTGTTATTTATCTCTTATGTCTTAATAGACCATTATCATATAAGAAACTACGATCTGAACCGGCAAACGAAATATCCATCTATAAGGACCTCGGTTCAACGCCCGGGTCGTTAACAACTTTAACCCTCCTGGTGTATTCATTCTCTTTACAACAGCTTACGAGACGGTCTCTGTTCCTTCTCGCTTTAAGAGAGCTAGACTCTACTACTTGGGGTGCGATTTATGACACGTTAGGGTGACGGCGACTCCCTGTCTGACCCAACGTTAGTAGCTTATTTCCAAGGCTTTCAAAACAAACCTTCCCATTATATCCAGTTCTGGGGAGACCGGGCTTTATTGTACCGTATACATTCAAACAACTATTCTTTGGTTCACAGACCATTTTCGTATCCTTGGCATTTATTAATTATGAGAGGGTCCTCATTGATTGGGAAGATTAATACACATACGACGACGGAGAATTACAGGGGCTTTTATCATAATAAGATCCTGCATTCGAATCTCTTCAAGTGCCTCGGGAACCAATCCCTTACAGAGGACTTATACAAAATGCGATTTAGAGTCGGCCGTGGCCCAATGACATACGCTCAATAATACCATATATTAGCTCCCTTTTTAAATACATACACAATGCCTCGTGATACTATGTCACAAATAGAGGACTCATACAATTATCAATTCACTGCAATCAACTACCCTCCATAAGTAATGTACCAAGTATTTCAACCACTACGCGTTCCTAGCGTGACACTTTAATATTATATTTGCGCTCATTATGCGCTATGCATTATTGTAAGCCGAAGATGTCTTCCCAAGAACTGATAAAATCTCTTTAGTAACAATTCATATTATTTTAATTCACATATTAATCTTTCCGTTGTCGATAAATCGCTCCCTGTTTTAAAATATTCCATTGAACCTCATCTCTTACACATACGTTAAGGCTTAACGTTCTTATATTCATATCAATTTATTTGATTTTTATTTAACATTTCCATATTTAATTATTATTATTATCTTTATTCTTTATACAAGCTCAAAAGCTATTTCTTTCCTATCTCAAACTTTACTTTATTTCAATATCTTTCATGATAATTAATGATATTTCGCTTGCTCTTATGACATTTGTTAAATACATTAACCCTTTATTCACATATTTCCTCTACGGGATTTATTCTTTACATAATTATTTCTAATTTCTCAATTTTATTATTGTTCAGACCGTGTTCTTGATTATTCAGTATTTATTTATTAAAACACATCCCTTTCACTCAAAAACTCCGGTGGGTTTGTACACAATCAATTTCTGACACCAAAATAAAATGAATTTAGTACTCACATGTTTCCAGATCATCCCATGATCTTTAATCTGGTGCGGTGCTTCATTTTTGGGCCCACTTTGACCTTTTTACTCCATATTAAAGGTATTCATCTTACGTAAAAACACTTTTTGACATATATTTAAAACACTTAACATTGACGACATTGTTATATACTGATGTGTTCCCTTGGAACACATAATAAACACTAAAAATATTAATTTAACACACCATCTTGATTATTTTACACTTCACAATTCTCGATCACTAGGCCGTATTTCTGAGCCTATCACACGTGATCTTCTGAAATTCCCGTTTCCAAGGGTGAAATTTATTCGATGTCGGCTTCCTATCCTGCAGAATGCGAAAGTCCCGAAACATCTACTGTTCCCTGGAGTCCAATTCTGCTACTCCTATCCTGGATAACCGGCTATTTATCTAGCTTGAACGGCTTCTTTGTAGATCTGTCTATCGATCCTAACGAAAGTCTATACGGATCGAGGTCTCCTCTAAGACCTATAGATTTAGTTTATAGCAGCTAACACTTCTCAATTCTAGTATTTTTAGAATAGTTCGCCGGCTTTCTGGAGATAATGTTTATAGTCTCCTATCGTCTTTATTTGAACTGTTTTATTATTCTGTTCTTCCCTTTTAGGTTTCTTTAATTTAAATAACAGTTTATCTGTCTGGTACGATACTTCCGTACGTTATGATCTATTCGTTCGTACATTTAACGACCTATCGCCTTTAAGTCCGATGTTCGCGGCCTGCTCTGACTATATCTTACGAATTTTCACTTTAACTTGTATACAGTCGGGCCTAAATCCTATAATTAGGATTTTCCTAATATTTCACTACGGCGATACTTTAAAATTTCGTCTTGACCACTCCTATGGAGGCAAGCAAGTCGTCAATACTGTGACGCCTGTGGCTATCAGATCTTACTTCTACGGTGTAACACAGCGGAGTACTGGTAGCTGTTATCGATGTAACGCAGAGTTACGTCCCTCACGGACTGTCGGAATGACTACTTCTACGTCGTGGAGCAGCACTTCCCCTCACGGAGTGCTCGTAGGACTGCATGTGCTGATATAACTTCACGTCCTCCTGGACGGATTCGTACTGCGTGATGCGTGGCGACACCCCTTGGGCTGTTCAAGACTGTATTCAATGATGATCATGACACAGTGTCATGCCCGCAGGCTGATAATAACTGCATTCGGTGCTTATACTTGTTGCACAGTATGACCTCCCCTGAGGTTCATACGTCTGAAGACTTTGATGCAGCACCTCCGCTCACGGAGTGCTCGTTGTAAAACTGCATGTGCTGTGATGTAGCCTTACGCCCCTCACGGGCTATCGGAACTGCATTCGTTGTGATGTAGCACAGTGACGTGCCCTCAGGCCGTTTGAAACTGCATGATTGGCTTGGAAACGCCCGAAGCTTTATACTGTTTTACTACAAAAAAATAAGACTCTAGCCTTTCCTGTGGTCAACTTCTAAAATAATGGTGCCACAAATATAAAAATTATACCTTCCGAAAGCTCTTCTTCTCAATGTCACATAATCTCATTGCACCTAAGAATCGATCGTGCAATTCGGAGATATTAATTAATTTCTCGTCCTCAATTGTGTGGGTGTTGCATTCCTTTTGCTCTCTCCCCTCCACAGAGGCTTAGGTAATTCCCCAATGACGTCGTCTTACGTCGGCAGTTTTTTTCTGCGCAATTATTAAATGGTTTCTCTTTACTGAAAAATCTCTCATTCAAAATGATTCACTGTACTGTGCTTCTTTACTCATTATTATGCTCGTAAACGTGTTAATTTTAATTATTCCTCTTCTGGTGCATAAGCGGCGTTGTCAATTTCCAGCAACGTTAGCTCGAATTCCGATTCAGGCTTCCTTGTCTATCACGGTGGAAATTTCCATTCAGTTATTAATACTCGTGACCAGCCCTCTCTTGAATGTCGAGTGGGGTGATCTCATCTAAGGAACATCTGTCCCTAGTCGCTTGCACAATGTTAAGCTATAATCCTGGCTTAAAATCTCTCTCCGTTCCTTTAGGAAACTATACGTTTCTTTCATTTCTTCCTTCAGGACATGGGTTCGACCTTCCATGGACCCTATGGCCCATGGGTTCAATAGGATCACAGTACAACATTTCAGGGTGATATCAGTAATAGTTTTTGAGATATACACACACCAAAAAAAGTTTTGCATCACCTCGGTTCCCAGATCTCCGGCATATAGACGTTGACTGTGTATATTGTATCCAAGATACAGTCCCTTTGACTGTTCATAGATGTCACTAAAACTGCTCAAAGATGTAAACAACCATGCATGAGCAGGGCCTATTAGACGGAGGGGGTACGACAGCCGATCAGTTCCAGTCATTCCACCAGGACGAAGGTACGCTGCTCATGTTGTCTGTAGTTCTACCATGCCTAGAAGGTCAATACCGCAGTTCGATCGCGTCCGCATTGTTACTTTGTGTCAAGAAGGGCTCTCAACAAGGGAAGTTTCCAGGCGTCTCAGAGTGAACCAAAGCGATGTTGTTCGGACATGGAGGAGGTACAGAGATACAGGAACTGTCGATGACAGGCCTCGCTCAGGCCGCCCAAGGGCTACTACTGTAGTGGATGACCGCTACTTACGGATTGCCGCTCGGAGGAACCCTGACAGCAATGCCACCATGTTGAATAATGCGTTTCGTTCAGCCACAGGACGTCGTGTTTCAACTCAAACTGTGCGCAATAGGCTGCATGATGCGCAACTTCACTCCCGACGTCCATGGCGAGGTCCAGCTTTGCAACCCCGACACCATGCAGCGCGGTACAGATGGGCCCGACAACATGCTGAATGGACCCCACGGAATTGGCATCACGTTCTCTTCACCGATGAGTGTCGCATATGCCTTCAACCAGACAATCGTCGGAGACGTGTTTGGAGGCACCCTGGTCAGGCTGAACGTCTTAGACACACTGTCCAGCGAGTGCAGCAAGGTGGTGGTTCCCTGATGTTTTGGGGCGGCATTATGTGGGGCCGACGTACGCCACTGGTGGTCATGGAAGGCTCCGAAACGGCTTTACGATACCTGAATGACATCCTCCGACCCATAGTGCAACCATATCGGCAGAATATTGGAGAGGCATTTGTCTTCATGGACGACAATTCTCGACCTCATCGTGCACATCTTGTGAATGCGTTCCTTCAAGATAACGACATCGCTCGACTACAGTGGCCAGCATGTTCGCCAGACATGAACCCTATCGAACATGCCTGGGATATGTTGAAAAGGGCTGTTTATGGACGTCTTGACCCACCAACCACTCTGAGAGATTTACGCCGAATTGTCGTTGAGGAGTGGGACAATTTGGACCAACAGTGTCTTGATGAACTTGTGGATAGTATGCCACGGCGAATACAGGCATGCATCAATGCAAGAGGACGTGCTACTGGGTATTAGAGGTAGTGGTGTGTACTGCAATCTGGACCACAAATGCTGAAAGTCTAGCTGTATGATGGTACAACATGCAATGTGTGGGTCTCATGAGCAATAAAACGAGCTGAAATGTTGTTTGTGTTGATCTCTATTCCCTTTGTATTTAACGGTTCCGGAACTCTTGGAACCGAGGTGATGCAAAACTTTTTTTGATGTGTGTAGAATGCCGGTAAAATATTTCGCACAGCCGCCATGTTGGATTGGTGAGTCATAATCAAATTTAAAGGGCACGGTCGGGGTCAGAAAAAAAAGTACTATGATCTTACGGAGTTTCATTGAAATCGCTCCCGCCATGTTGATTTTATTAGGGGGGGGGGGGCACACACACAAGGACAAAAGGTGATCTCATAAGCCTACTTTTTCATAAATGAAAATAGGCTAAAAAAAACAAAGATGATTTTTATTCATTATTTCCAATTAAAATACAGAATACACCGTTTAGCAAAAGACCCGAACACTGACTTACCTCAGTTTTAAAACGGCGCTCAGAAATAATAGTTAGAAAATGCATCTTTTCGAATTGTCATGGTAAGGGACAAAGCTCAAAGCGTCTCGGCTAAATTGTCGCCTCGGTGGGAAGCGGGGGAGAGGAGGTAAAACAGACTTTGTTCGGTAGAAAGAGAAATTATGACTTTATAAGCGAGGAAAGATGGCCTTTCCGATTTTCCGACTAACAAAGTACCGGTATTAGAATGGATTCGGGTTATTTTACAGTACTTTTATTTTTTAAGGGTACCGGTACTTTAAAAAATGTCTTGCACCTAAAACTTGAGGCCCCTCGCCCGCAGGGGAGGGCAAGGAGGGGCCGAGCCCCCCTGGAATCCCGGAAATATTTCGATTGTATATTGCCACATCAGTTTATTTCATAAATTGAAGTTACTGATAGTTAAGTGATTTAGATGTAGGGATAATTCCACAGTTTTATTTAACTTCGTAATTTGGAATTATTTGAAAATAGAAAATCGGCGAACCGAATTAACATTACGGTACCATTTTAATGAAAAGCTTTATTTTTATTTTTGTCGATACATGGTGATACAACTACCTTTCATCTGTTTTTAAGAATTGAACATTATGACGACGATTCACAAAGAAAAGCGACTTCTACGGACAAAGATATCTGAACTAAATATATATATATATTCCTTACATTCATGCCGTAAATATAATGTACCTAACGGTTTCAGAGCAGCCAAATAATGAATATCACGAAGCAAGCAGGAAATGAAACGAAAGTTGCGGGGGAGGGCACGTCTCATCACCAAGTGGCAGGTAGGTAATGAAATGAAAAATTTTGGAAAATATCCTGCGGCCGCCCATGCCCTGCCCTCTCCGTGTTTTACGCTCCTGGTGAAAACAACTGAGAAGAGTGTTAGATTCGAATCACACTCTTAGTCACATTAGAAGTTTTTTTTCCCATGGTCTCCACTTCATCTTCAGGAAAATGATGGGCCTCTACTGAAATAGGCCACGCGAACTAGTTGGGTTATTCCAGTTAGAGCATGTTGTTGTTTGAGTCTTCAGTCTTTTGACTGGTTTGATGCAGCTCCCATGCCTCCCTGTCCTGAGCTAATCGTTTCATCTCTACATAGCTACCACACCCTACATCCCAGGCAATCTGTTTAATACATTCTAACCTTGGTCTATCCCTACAGTTCTTATCCTCGACCCTTCCTTCCATAACTAAGCTTGCTATTCCTGGGTGTCTTAGTATGTGTCCTTCTAACCTATCTCTTCTCTTCATTAGCAGTCGCCAGAAACATCTCTCTTCTCCCACTCGTCTT
This sequence comes from Meconema thalassinum, assembly GCA_946902985.2. NCBI lineage: Eukaryota > Metazoa > Arthropoda > Insecta > Orthoptera > Tettigoniidae > Meconema > Meconema thalassinum. The sequence goes on from OX336388.2 coordinate 281,277,234, forward strand.
AATACCTCTTCGTTTGTAACCCTAACTACCCATCTGATCTTCATCATTCTCCTGTAACACCACATTTCAAATGCTTCAATTCTCCTCTTTTCTGCTGCACCAATAGTCCAAGTTTCACTTCCATAGAGCGCCACGCTCCAGACAAAGGCTTTCAAAAATGACTTCCTAATACCTAAATCTATATTCGATGTCAACAGATTCCTTTTTTTTTTTTAGAAATGCTTTCCTTGCCTGAGCCAACCTACTTTTTATATCCTCTTTGCTTCGTCCAAGTTAGAGCATATTACTGTATATTGCGGCATGTACATCGGGATGATGACCACAATATCCCAGCCCTAGGAATGACACACCAACTGATTCGCTATTTTAACAGTGTTCGAAACTGGAAAATGCTGCAATATGGCCCAAGTTGAGTAGGCCTACCCTGTCAGTAAAGTTTCCAATTGAAGCACCGTTTCTTTGTTGATTGATTCCGCTGCCCTTGTTAGGAATCAGCTGATTGCCAACAATTACACTTTAGTTCCAGTACTACTCACTAGGCTGCAGGACGCGCGCGCCCCTCGCTCATGCCCTCTGTGGTGTGGTTTGCCATTTATTTCCCCGGCTCATTTCAGTTGGTTCAGCAGCGTGAATACGTGCGATCGCGCGGAATCATGGTTTTGGAAGTAGCGCTCAGCATAACCTGTATTTTCCTCGCGGTTCTGTACCTTCTCCAGCAGTCTGTCCGGCCCAACAAATATCCTCCAGGTGAGTCACCATTATCAGTCTGCTTGAGGTAGGCTATGTTACACAAGATCTGTGAAATAATGTCGAAACTCTCGGTTATTGAGAAATTTGGAATAATAAATGAAGTATAGGTTATTTATTGATAGTTCTGATCGTATGGTGTACTATATATATCTGCAATATATAATTTTCTTTCTATGGGCTGAAGATAAAACTCTTAGAATTTCATGAAGTCAGGAGCACCTTCAAATGTTATTTGCTTGTTCCACTGTCGGGCAATTCTCATGACATGGTGCCTCTGGCGTGGAAAATGTTGCAAAACATTTCGGCATAGTCTCAAAGACAATATCTGCGGCTACAGTGGCGTAGTTGGAGGCATGCTGAGCTTCTATGCCCAAGATCGCGGGTTCAAACCCGGCCGAAGTCGTGGGATTTTTTAAGAGCGTTAAAAATACATCAGTAACCATGTCATAGATTCATGGCATGTAAAAGAACCTTCCACTAACCACAATTGTGTGAAGGTAAATTTGTAGTTTAGCTCTATTAAATTCCAACGTTCGCCGCCAGTTGCGGTGGCATCTAGTAGCCAAGGTCACAGCTAGGTGTCGTTGACGGTAGCATTTGGTAGCAAAAGTAGGAACTACTTGAAATTGACCGTTTGCAGTCCTTACTTTAATTACAGATAACACACACTAATACAGCCATAACAATTAACACCGGTTATCAGACATTCTACACACACCCAAAGTACACGGGGCTACATGACCGCGTTGTCTCAGCCCGTAAACTAAGGAACCAACCAACGAACAAAAAGTATCATTTTAGGGATATGGGACATATTGGTCATAAGTTGAGTTTGCCTAATAACCTGTTATTCACGGTCACGTGGAATCAGAGTCGCCGGTCGTGATATTTCAACTCGAAATCTCGCATGCATGAAACAGGAATCGAACCCGGTCCACCTTCGTGAGAGGCAAACATGATTAATTAATTATTGTTATTGCGTTTACGTCCCTTTTAACTACCACGGATTTTAGAGACGCTGGGGTGCCGGGATTTTGCTCCGAAGGGAATCTTTAACGTGCCAGAAATCTACTGTCAGGAATCCCCAACGAGCTAGAGAAAGGTATATAGAGTGGAAATGGCGCCGCCATTTTGGAAGCAGGTTGAACTGGCAGCCGCCATGATATACACTGTCAAGAGGGTGGGAGTCAGGTAGGGAGAGGCGTGTCTAACGAGGCGTAATATATGATTAGGCCTACGCAAGACCTGACAATTTAATTTGTACATTGAACGATAGCTAACACAATCATCTTACAAGACAATATGCTACGTTGCTTATGCACAGTACATTGTATGATTTCATTGTCCTTTAAAAAGAATTATTTTTGTGTACAACTGACGCACCTGTTGACCTCTCTCTCGTTGAGCTGTATTTCTGCAGAAGTGGTGAAGCCTGCATTTATAATACTGTTTCACAATTCGCTCGATGAGTGAAGCATAGTGAGACTTTCCCCAGGTTCAGTAGCTGTAAATAGATGGTCAGATTTCTGAAACAGATAACCCGGCAGCATAGCATAGACATCTGTCTGCAACTTCAGTATGAAATTCTTCGTGTTCTTTCGCAACATACTGTCATTATTCCTGATGACAATCCCAGCTGTTTTACATAATTTCACTACATCATTTGATGGATTCAAAAGGCCATCTTTCACGTCTTTCTCTTTAATCAGTCCTTCTTTCTGAACATCTTGACCCGATAAAAGCACTTCTAGGCATTCAATACAAGTTAATTTTTTAGACACTTGGCGAACGACACTTCCTGCTATGTACTGAACAAAATTGTCTACATACATATCGTTCATATGCATACCCCACCCAGGGGGCTCACAACTTGTGGGACGTGGATTGGCGACCACGGGACCTCAGCTGAGACTGGCATTGCTTGCAAATCCACCCGTCAACCTTCCTCAGTCACCCCTTGTTCTCTTCAGGCACTAACGGTATCCGAGACCTGGAGAGTCTTTCAAATTCATGTCTTATTTGGCCCTTGTCTCATCTTTCCTGATACCCTCATTTTTCGAGGGATCAGACCTGATCTTTTCATTGTATCTATCTCCTGCCTTGTGCACAAGACCCTAATGGAGGCACGTCCGGCGTGAGCAGCCTCTTGAGAATTAGGCATAGTTACTAACGAGCTACCCCCCCCCAGGGGTTCACAACTAGTGGGACGTGAGTTGGCGACCACGGGGCCCCAGCTGAGTCCAGCATTGCTTCCACTTACTTGTGCCGGGATCCTCTTTCCTGTCGACCTCACTTGGTCAACTCTTGTTCTCTTCCGACCCCGACGGTATTATGGTATCCGAGGCCTAGGGAGTCTCTTCCTTTCCCGCCTTAATTGGCCCTTGTCTCATTTTTTCTGATACCCTCCTTCTGCGAGGGGTCAGCCTTCTTTTTCTTTTCCTGTTATCTCCTGCCTTCTACTCAAGGCCCTCAAGGAGGCAGGGTGTATGTAGCCCCATCACTTCTGGTGCACCCTGGATATTGCTACACCCTCAGGGGCTCACGGCTGGTGAGTTCGGGAGTTGGCGACTCCGAGTGATTCCTGACCTGGGTCCGGTTTTCCCCCTTTTATCCAATACCTCTGGGGTGGACCCTCTCCTCTTTCACTTTCCTATCTGCCTTTCATGGCTCTCCTTCCTTCCAAGTCCCTCAATCCTTATTCTTCGAGGGTTGAGGGCATTTCTTTTCCTCCTGTCCTTTATTTGTCTTATTATCCTTTTATTTTCCGTTTCTTCTTCTAGTATATGCAGTAAGTTAGTAGTTAGTTTTAGTTTACATTTTATTTTCATCTTCACGATCGCCCAAACCATTAGGGGCCGATAACCTAGGTTTAGGCCCCTTAAAACAATTATCATCAACATCACCAACGAGCTAGAGAAAGGTATGAAAATGAAAATCCACAGCCTGCTTCCAGTCTCCGACCGGGTCAGGAATGGAATGAATGAAGCCCCCATCTAGCGGCGAGGATATGAACTGTGCCGGCTGCCGAGGCCTGACGCACTCCTCTGGGGCAATGATTAAATGAATGAAATGAAATGATAGTGGAGAGTGTTGCTGGAATGAAATTTTGACAGGGAAAACCGGAGTACCCGGAGAAAAACCTGTCTGCCTCCGTTTTGTCCAGCACAGATCTCACATGGAGTGACCGGGATTTGAACCACGGACCCAGCGGTGAGCGGCCGGCGTGCTGCCGCCTAAGCCACGGAGGCTCACAACTAGAGAATGGTATATAGAGTAATGTTAGTTCCTGCTTCTGCAAAGGAAATCTGAAATATAAATATCACACAAACTTGAACTGCTGCATCACGCTTTCGTCAAGAGTCTACCTCATTAATTTATGAATTTGGATGGAATTTCTTATCTGAAATACGACACTCCTGTTGTCTTATTACTTCTATTCGTACAATTGAATGACGAACACACTGACGGCATTAATTTATTAAATAAATTTCATTCAACGCATGTTCCTGTACAGCCCGAATAATCGCAACAAGCTCTTGTCAGACGACGTTCTGAATCATGGCCGCCTTAACTCTGGTTGCCTCCGCCCAGAGCGCTGCTACGCGGCTCGTTGCCTCTCTATATGCCTTTCTCTAGCTCGTTGGGAATCCCTCGCATTTGCGCACCCTCAAATGCCAGCTGACTGCGCCAGGATTAGATCCTGCGACCTTGGGAACAGCAGGCGAGAATGTTAGCGCTAGCAGTGCGTTAGTCGCGAAGCAAATAAGCCGTGCGTGCTATCCCTTTATGGAATAGTGGTCTCTATATGGACGAAGCGAAAAGGATATAAAAAGTAGGTTGGCTCAGGCAAGGAAAGCATTTCTATAGAAAATGAATCTGTTGACATCGAATATAGATTTAGGTATTAGGAAGTCATTTTTGAAAGCCTTTGTCTGGAGCGTGGCGCTCTATGGAAGTGAAACTTGGACTATTGGTGCAGCAGAAAAGAGGTGAATTGAAGCATTTAAAATGTGGTGTTACAGGAGAATGATGAAGATCTGATGGGTAGTTAGGGTTACAAACGAAGAGGTATTAAGACGAGTGGGAGAGGAGAGATGTTTCTGGTGACTGATAATGAAGAGAAGAGATAGGTTGGTATGACACATACTAAGACACCCAGGAATAGCAAGCTTAGTTATGGAGGGAAGGGTCGAGGACAAGAACTGTAGGGGTAGACCAAGGTTAGAATATGTTACACAGATTGCCTCGGATGTAGGGTGTGGTAGCTATGTAGAGATGAAACGGTTAGCTCAGGACAGGGAGGCATCAAACCAGTCAAAAGACTGAAGACTCAAACAACAACATATTAACCACCTGTCATAAGGACAGTTTATGCTTTCAAAGATGCTGATAGTTGAATCTTTCAGTCAAATTTCGGAGAATTTTCATTCCCAAGTGCTAGTATTTCTAATAATCAAATATTATATACGTAATGTGTCGGGTAAAATAATTTAAAAAATAATACTAAAAACATTAACAATTAAAGTGTAAAAATAAAATATAAATATAGAAATAAAAATAAAATATTAAACATAACTATGAAAAATATGAAAATAATTGTAGAAATCAATTCGAAATTAGTTAATTAATAAATTAAATAACAATATCAACATTAAATCTATAATAACATAAATTCAAAATTAAAATAAATATATAGACATTAAAATTTGAGGAACCAAAAATAACATTATGTCTTCTTTCTTCGTTTGTCCCAAGGAGTAATAAGGAGACGCCCTGCCAGCGCTATAGCATACGGAGAGTTGAAGCACTGACCACGCCCCCATACTTGCCCGGCTCGCAGTAAATGGAGCCAAATGTAACATTACGAAGGCAGTGATTGAGCCTGCGACCGTAAACTTATTTATTAGTGCGATTTAAGTATGATTACCAGTAAAAGATTCGTGTGCAGGTATAGTACGAAGTTGTAAGGTAGGCCTATGTATGTATGTCTACCCCTTATTATTCCCGTTTTCCAACGGGGTCGGGGATGAGATGCGATGGAAGTCTTTGTGGCGATGGTTTTTACGGCCGGATGCCCTTCCTGACGCCAACCTCATGAGAGGAGTTAATGAGAGATGAAATGAATGATGGTGAATGAAACTGGGCAAGGATGTGGAAGGAAGCGGCCGTGGCCTGTCAGAAGGTACCGTCCCAGCATTTGCCTGGTGTTGAAAATGGGGAAACCACGGAAAACCATTTCAAGGACGGCCGACGGTGGGGCTCGAACCCACGCGTCTACCGAGTCAGCAGAGAGCTTGGCCCCATGACCTAATGCTGAGCGTTAGCCAGCGTAGCCACTACTGTCGATTTGTAAGGTAGGCCTATATGACCATGGAAATCAAGGAATATTTGTTGATCTTTGCTGGCTAGCGTGAAGTGTACGGCAGTCAATAGGCAAATAATCGAGATACCAGTAGGCCTGCCATTATATTCACGAATATGTATTAAATAAATTAAATACATTTAAAATATTAAGGCATGTGAACTAATTGGGTGGTGGCGTTATTGTTTTTATTGCACGTTGTTTTTTTAAATAGGCCAGGTCATTTCCGGTAACAAAATAAACACGGTCTAGGCTGAGGTTTGAGATTAACAGGCTAAAATTTGCAAATAATAGCATATCAATCTTCTAACACCCACGAGCAATAAATCTAGAGTTCAAGCCCCGTTAAAAATAGTTTTGGGGTAGGCCAATTAGATTACAGTAATACCGTTCATTAATTGACAAGCAGAAACTATTTCCAGTAAGAAACGAAGAAAAAATATCCGTAATTAATTCCTAGCAATCAAAATACTTATATTTCTGGACACATATGCCAATATTTGAACATTTAACGAATGATGCTAGAACTGTTTCGTAAGGTGGCTACTCTAAGGATGAAAACTTAACTCAATAAATGGCAAATAAAGTGCATTTTCTTGTGAAATGACATTACTTTGGCAGGTGGGAGTTCTGTTTGTGCAAACATATGCCCCACACGCCGACATAACGTCCCACACGCGAAATATCACCACTTTTAAGTGCGTACGTCACACCATTACATGCTTTTCTTATGGGACTACCGCAATGTTTTGAGCATATGTGAAGGAGTAACTTCTGGCTTCACTTCCTTGCCGTTAGGGCCTCTCCTTAGTACTCCTTGGTTTGTCCCACTTGGGGAGCGCGTTTGAACTTGTTGACTCGGGTTGATGGTGTTTCCTCTTCTTCTCGTCCCAAAATCTCCTCATTAACTCACTATGCACCTTCTTACGTTCCTCCGTCCATTTTGTTTCCAGTGGTCTTATTCGGTGCAAGAGTGATTTGTAACTAGAGTTCCAAAGGTATTGCGTAGAAAATAACATTATTTATAATTAAAATGTTTGCCCTATAAAGGGTTATATCGCCCCCCTCCCCATGACCACACGGAGCGCTGCAGCAAGTCCGGTTTATCCCCGCGGGTTACCATACTCCCAATTGTATCCTATCCTCGACCCTAATGTGTCTCGAGAGGGCGTGGGTTCGAATCTCACCTCGGTCGTCCTGGAAATGGTTTTCGTGGTTTCCCATTTTCACCATTATGGTTTCTTTCAATGGGTCCGCGGCCGATTTCCTTCCAAAATCCCTTTCCTGACCCGTGCTGTACATGGTCATTCGCTGCATTAATAACATCACAGGTTATCAGTCACACATCCAAGTACACGGGAACTGATAACAACAAAGCAATACAGTACAGCCAACGAACTGCTTATTCTGCGCTGGAGCGACATTATTAAGTACTTTTAAAAATGTACTTGGTATTCTGCCCGAAGGCAGGTCCGAGCCTCCGAAGAGGCCATCCTCAGTCGGAGTTTACGTGCGGTAGGGTGGCCAGGGCCTTATGTTGGCCAACAGCGCGCAGTGCCTAGAGCCAAGGTCCAACCACGCCCAATGCAGACTTCTCATGGGATCCGGTGTTTCAACACGGCCAGACGGTTGGCCTATAAAGTAAAGTAAGCATCCATAAAAGAAAACTCGGCTACAAATTATAATACTTTTGTTGTTGTTGTTGATTCTTTTTGGGGCATTGCGACATCATGGTCATGCAGCCCCGTGTACTTGGGTGGGTGTTGGTTGGTTCCTCAGTTTATGGGCTGCGACAACGTGGTCATGTAGCCCCGTGTACTTTGGGTGTGTGTAGAAATTGTCTGATAACCGGTGTAAATTGTGATGACTGTATTAGTGTGTGTTATCAGTGATTCAGGTAGAAAGACTGCAGACGATTAATTTTTTCAAGTAGTTCCTACTTTTGCCGCCAAACGCCACCGTCAACGACCAGCTAGTTCAGAACTTAGTTACCAGATGCCACCGCAGTCGGCTCTTGACGACGAACGTAAGAACGTTAGTCAAATGTTTAACCTATATATAATTTAGCTTCACACAGGTGTAATTAGTGGAAGGTTCTTTAACTTGCCATAAATCTAATACATGGGACCGCCGGCTTTACTTCCCCTCCGAAGGAAGGCATACTGAGGGATTTTTAACGTTCTTAAAAAATCCGACGACTTCGGCCGAGTTTGAACCCGCGATCTTGGCCATTACCGACTACATTGGGTGTGTGTAGAATTTGTCTGTACTAGTGTGTGTATTTGTCATTGAGGTTGGAAGCTGCCATGGCCTTACGTTAGGTACTATTTGCCTGGAGTAGAAGTGGGAAATCACGGAAAACCATTTTCGTGATGTTTCTTCTTCTTTTTTCCGATGAGGCCTACTAGGGACCACGTGCCAATTTCAATTCTTCACACTTTGTTGTTTTCTCTTCCGTTCCCTCCAGTACTCCTTCATCCGTTCACTATGCTGCTTCTTTCTGTCCTCGGACCACTTCGCACCAGGTTTCTTTGGCAATCTTTCTTGGAATTCTTTCATACTTAATACCCTTTTTCTAAAGATCTCTCTGTTCACCGTGATGTTTATTATTATTATTATTATTATTTATTTACCATAAATTATACTGGAAGTATGGAAGGCCTAGTGACAAAGGCCACCCCATGTGGCACTGGCACAATTTACATCTATATTGGGTTTGCAATATTTACGTGTTTTACAAAGTATTTCCATTATTTAGCCTACATACTGTAGTTCACTCAGTCACTAACGCACGCACTTTCATCACCTTAATCACTCCATACATTAATTCATTCGGCGAGACAATCACTCATACAGAAGTTTATTTATACAATGTACCTTTTTATGTGTCGGCCCCGTGGTGTTGGGGTAGCGCGCCTGCCTCTCTCCCGGCTCCGTCAGGGATTTTAGAAACTGACGTGAGGGCTGGACCGGGGTACACTCAGCCTCGTGAGGACAATTGAGTAGCTGTCTGACAGTAAGTCAGCGCCCCGATCACGAAAACCAAGATTAACGGCCGAGGGGATCCGATGCGCTGATCACGCGTCACCCCAATATCTGCAGGCCAAATGGCTGGGCAGCGGTCGCTTGGTAGGCCTAGGCCCTTCACGGGCTGTAGTGCCAGGGGTTATTTTATTTTATTACCTTTTTATGTACGGTCTGAATTTCTGCAAAGGCAAGATCGTGGCATCCCCAGGCAGCGCGTTCCATAACCGCGCAGAGCGGCCGTAGAAACCTGTCAGGTAGGCATTGCTACGAGCGAAGAGGCAAGATCTTGGCATCCCCTGGCAGCGCGTTCCATAACCGCGCAGAGCGGCCGTAGAAACCTGTCAGGTAGGCATTGCTACGAGCGAAGAGGCAAGATCTTGGCATCCCCTAGCAGCGTGTTCCATAACCGCGCAGAGCGGCCGTAGAAACCTGTCAGGTAGGCATTGCTACGAGCGAAGAGGCAAGATCTTGGCATCCCCTGGCAGCGCGTTCCATAACCGCGCAGAGCGGCCGTAGAAACCAGTCAGGTAGGCATTGCTACGAGCGAAGAGGCAAGATCTTGGCATCCCCTGGCAGCGTGTTCCATAACCGTGCAGAGCGGCCGTAGAAACCTGTCAGGTAGGCATCGCTACGAGCGAAGAGGCAAGATCTTGGCATCCCCTGGCAGCGCGTTCCATAACCGCGCAGAGCGGCCGTAGAAACCTGTCAGGTAGGCATTGCTACGAGCGAAGAGGCAAGATCTTGGCATCCCCTGGCAGCGTGTTCCATAACCGCGCAGAGCGGCCGTAGAAACCTGTCAGGTAGGCATTGCTACGAGCGAATAGGCAAGATCTTGGCATCCCCTGGCAGCGTGTTCCATAACCGCGCAGAGCGGCCATAGAAACCAGTCAGGTAGGCATTGCTACGAGCGAAGGGGCAAGATCTTGGCATCCCCTGGCAGCGCGTTCCATAACCGCGCAGAGCGGCCATAGAAACCTGTCAGGTAGGCATTGCTACGAGCGAAGGTGCAAGATCTTGGTATCCCCTGGCAGCGCGTTCCATAACCGCGCAGAGCGGCCATAGAAACCAGTCAGGTAGGCATTGCTACGAGCGAATAGGCAAGATCTTGGCATCCCCTGGCAGCGTGTTCCATAACCGCGCAGAGCGGCCATAGAAACCTGTCAGGTAGGCATTGCTACGAGCGAAGGGGCATGATCTTGGCATCCCCTGGCAGCGCGTTCCATAACCGCGCAGAGCGGCCGTAGAAACCTGTCAGGTAGGCATTGCTACGAGCGAAGGGGCAAGATCTTGGCATCCCCTGGCAGCGTGTTCCATAACCGCGCAGAGCGGCCGTAGAAACCTGTCAGGTAGGCATTGCTACGAGCGAAGAGGCAAGATCTTGGCATCCCCTGGCAGCGTGTTCCATAACCGCGCAGAGCGGCCGTAGAAACCTGTCAGGTAGGCATTGCTACGAGCGAAGAGGCAAGATCTTGGCATCCCCAGGCAGCGTGTTCCATAACCGCGCAGAGCGGCCGTAGAAACCTGTCAGGTAGGCATTGCTACGAGCGAAGGGGCAAGATCTTGGCATCCCCTGGCAGCGCGTTCCATAACCGCGCAGAGCGGCCGTAGAAACCTGTCAGATAGGCATTGCTACGAGCGAAGGGGCAAGATCTTGGTATCCCCTGGCAGCGTGTTCCATAATCGCGCAGAGCGGCCGTAGAAACCTGTCAGGTAAACATTGCTACGAGCGAAGAGGCAAGATCTTGGCATCCCCTGGCAGCGCGTTCCATAACCGCGCAGAGCGGCAGTAGAAACCTGTCAGGTAGGCATTGATACGAGCGAAGAGGCAAGATTTTGGCATCTCCTGGCAGCGCGTTCCATAACCGCGCAGAGCGGCCGTAGAAACCTGTCAGGTAGGCATTGCTACGAGCGAGGAGGCAAGATCTTGGCATCCCCTGGCAGCGTGTTCCATAACCGCGCAGAGCGGCCGTAGAAACCTGTCAGGTAGGCATTGCTACGAGCGAAGAGGCAAGATCTTGGCATCCCCTGGCAGCGCGTTCCATAACTGCGCAAAGCGGCCGTAGAAACCTGTCAGGTAAGCATTGCTACGAGCGAAGGGGCAAGATCTTGGCATCCCCTGGCAGCGTGTTCCATAACCGCGCAGAGCGGCCGTAGAAACCTGTCAGGTAGGCATTGCTACGAGCGAAGAGGCAAGATCTTGGCATCCCCTGGCAGCGCGTTCCATAACCGCGCAGAGCGGCAGTAGAAACCTGTCAGGTAGGCATTGATACGAGCGAAGAGGCAAGATTTTGGCATCTCCTGGCAGCGCGTTCCATAACCGCGCAGAGCGGCCGTAGAAACCTGTCAGGTAGGCATTGCTACGAGCGAGGAGGCAAGATCTTGGCATCCCCTGGCAGCGTGTTCCATAACCGCGCAGAGCGGCCGTAGAAACCTGTCAGGTAGGCATTGCTACGAGCGAAGAGGCAAGATCTTGGCATCCCCTGGCAGCGCGTTCCATAACTGCGCAAAGCGGCCGTAGAAACCTGTCAGGTAAGCATTGCTACGAGCGAAGGGGCAAGATCTTGGCATCCCCTGGCAGCGTGTTCCATAACCGCGCAGAGCGGCCGTAGAAACCTGTCAGGTAGGCATTGCTACGAGCGAAGAGGCAAGATCTTGGCATCCCCTGGAAGCGTGTTCCATAACCGCGCAGAGCGGCCGTAGAAACCTGTCAGTTAGGCAATGCTACGAGCTAAGGGTGGAACGAGAGATACACCTCGTCCTCTCCGAAGTGAGTTAGTTAGTTATTGCTGTTTTAAGGGGGGGGGGGGATCTACGAGGTCATCTGCCCCTTCTCCGAACTGAGCGACTGGCCAATGACAGTCGGCAGAAGGGGTCAATACCAGTGACGGCCGGTAACGAGGTTACAATGTTGGACAGCGACCAGATTAATTCATGAAAAACAATTAACTTAATGACGTAATAATAGTTTTAGTAATAAAAGTTGTATGTTTCCTTTTATGTGTTTGGAATTCATAATTCTGTTCTTTAATAATTCAGGAAATCTTATAGTAAGTTACTGTGAACTGACTGAGAAAGCGAAGCGCGCCAACTGTCTATACTCTGCCATAGCAACAGCGAGCAGTGTTGCAATGTATGCCGACACAGCAGTGAGCACATGGTTTGACTTAGTGTTCTACTGTGCCTTCACCCGTCACGGTCATTAGACCGCCACTAACTTACCCAGTAGTTGTGTCTTCCTGCAAGCCTCTTGGAATGTTATGCCTCAGTGGCAACGCAGCATTTCCCCCACGTGCTAGCTTTGACAACTGTCAGCGACCATTATTCGTAATTCAGAGTATAGGATCGCTCATCCGTTTGGTCGTTGCCAATGCCGGGCCCAAGCACGGACTAGATCTCGCACCTGGACCAACACGAACCAGGAGCAAAGACATATCATCACGAGACTGGCCATACATGGTTTCCACCACAAGATTTATGAGAACAAGCTTTTCCACTCGCCGAATGAAAGATGTGTGTGTGTGTGTGAATTATGAGGACGGAGGTGTACGCTGCATCACATCACAGTGTGCCGGAAGAGGACGAAATCTTTGTCTGATTACAGCAGTGAAAACTAATAGATAGATAGATAGATTTTATTAATTCCATTTGATCAAATACATGAATACAATACATTTTTGATATAGGACACGTCAGAATTTACATCTATAAAATAAAAGTACTAATAGGTATATACAGTAATACTATAACTATTTATAACTTATTATAATAACAGATCTTTAGAGATACAATCTTATTGGACAACTATTTACACCTCACTCTATTATCATAATATGAAAATTAATTCTATAAATACAGAAACATACAGCTAGGTATTACAATTAAATTAAAAAAGTAAAATATAATTATAGATTTCATCGCTCCTATACGCTAAGATATTCATCTACAGAGTAAAACCAATGGCACTGCAGATGAGCTTTCAACATTCTATCAAAGGTTTTTATTTTTTGGGGCAAGTTTTATATACTGGGGTAGTTCATTGTATAATTTAACTCCTGTGTGAAAAGTTCCTTTTTGATATATGCTTGTGTGTGTGTGTGAAATATGAATGTTTTGATTTTGTCTTGTGTTATGCCTATGAACATCATTGTTTGTTTTAAGAAAAACATCCTTATTCATTAAATTCTTTTTAAAAAACATAATACTTTCAAAGATATATATGCAGGGCAATGGGAGAATGTTTAAATCTTTAAACAGACGTCTACATGATTCTCTAGTGTCTACATTTGCCATAATTCTAATCGCCCTCTTTTGTATCCTAAACGTGCTTAGTACATCTGGCGACATACCCCAAAATATGACCCCATATCTTAAGTATGAATGGAAATAAGCAAAATAAGTATTTCTCAATGTGTGCATGCTAGTGCAGGTTTTCAAAATACGTAACGCAAAGCACATCGAGTTCAGTTTAGTATTCAGATATTGTATATGTTTATTCCATTTCAAGTCATGTTGCATCCATAGTCCTTAAAACTTTGTTTCTGATTTATTTTCTATTTGATGACCATTTAATGTTATATTGGGCTTCGCAGGATTCCTATTCTGTATAGTGTGGAAATTTAGAGATACTGTTTTTTTATAGTTTATTATGAGGCGATTATCTTGTGACCATTTGGTTAACTCTTCTGTAACGGAGTCAGCAGACTGCTGTAAGACCTGTGTAGTTTCACCTTTTATTACGAGTGTTGTATCGTCCGCAAAAAAAAATTCCTAAATATATTTCAGTATTATGTTACTTATTTTAGCTTGTAATTAACGCTCTTTAGAGCGCACCTTATTAAATTAATAGTGAAGGGTATGGCAGAGTAAGTCCTATCCCAAGCGTTAATTCGGCTGGTCGTTGCCTGCTGACTGCAACAAGGGGCCGAGATGTCTTGCAATGTTGCGCGTACTTGTGACACTCGCAGTTCTTGATATAACTTACGTTGTTTTGTTCTCGTGAAGGTTTTCATGTAGACTAATCCGATGAATATGTGATGTCTCTGAACTGCAGCATTCGTTATGAATGAGGTACATCCGTTTTTCCGCGCAATTGAATAGGCCTACAGTTTTCTCCGATATCAAGCAGTCCTTTACCCCATCACCCCCGTGCCCCCACCCCCTGAAATCCCGAGAATATTTCGACTGTTCATTGTCACACCAGTTTATTTCACAAATTTAAGATACCGATCGTTAACTGATTTAGATGAAGGGATGATTCCACAGTTTTATTTAACTTAGTAATTTGGGATTATTTGAGAATATCTTGTTATTTAAACAAGAAGTTCCGTGACGAATTAAAGAGCCTACTTTTCATGCCATTGATTATTCTACAGTATATGCACCTATCTAGAATAATGACGAAATTAAGTTGGTAATATCGAAATGTCCAATTAGTTCGAAATACTCCTGGTATAATGTAGCCTAATAGAGCACTACAGTTGGCAGCCCTGGTGACTGAATATATTCTTAGTTCCATCTCTTAAGGTTCAGAATACAAAATTTGGTTGAAGTCCAATGGACGTTACATGCAGTTAGACATTGGATCTATCAGCACGCGTAAAAGCATGTTGGCAACAATGTCATGCGTGTGCTGGTTAGAAATAATCTGAAATATTATGATATATTGTTGTGCCAATTTTGGATGAAATCCATTTGTTAGAAGTCACATGTATTTTAAAATTGGACCTATCAGCAAGCATATAATCATGTTGGCAGCACTGACTTATATTAATTACTCCAAAATTAATCTAGAATGTCAGGTGTTATACGTGTGCAAAGTATAGAACTGTTGGCTTTCATATATATTAATATTAGGGTAAAAAATATAGACCGCATTTATTAACAGTTGGCAGCCATGATTGCTCTTAAGAATACTTATAGTCATATATGTTATGTTACACATAGCACATACGAAATTTGGTTG
Organism: Meconema thalassinum; assembly: GCA_946902985.2. Taxonomy (NCBI): domain Eukaryota; kingdom Metazoa; phylum Arthropoda; class Insecta; order Orthoptera; family Tettigoniidae; genus Meconema; species Meconema thalassinum. The sequence goes on from OX336388.2 coordinate 281,292,335, forward strand.
AAATCCAACTGATAGTATAGGAGTTACATGCAGGCTTAGAATCATGTTGGTAGAACTGAAGTATATAAGTTACTCCAAATGAATCTAAAATGTCAGGTATTATACGTGTGCATACTTTAAAGCTGTCGGCTTGCATACTTTCAGATATATTGGTATTTGGATGAAGAAAATAGAGAGAGCAATTATTAACAGTTGGCAGCCCTGGTGGCTCTTAAGAATACACTCAGTCATATCTGTTTATGTACACATATTACATACAAAATTTGGTTGAAATCCAATTAATAGTGTAGAAGTTATATGCATTTAAAATCGGACCTATCAGAAGGCTTAAAATTATTTTGGCAACACTGTCATTTATGGTCTCCTGGAAATTAAACTGAAATAGTATTATCTACATGTGTGGCAATTTTGGAATAGCTCCCATGCATACCTTCCAAGATATCCAACATGGAGCTCAAATTTCTATTGCGTTTTTTCAGCAGTTGGTAGCACTGACATCATTTTCAAATATGGGCTTGAGTTATTCCGGTATACATCTTTACTTATACTAAATTTGGTTTCGATTGCTGCAGCCGTTTAGGAGTTGATGGGGGCGGGGAGGGGACACACACACATTTTCCCGGATCGATCTCATAAGTCTACTTTTTCCTCATTTTTGCAAAATGTGAAAAGTAGGCTAAAAATCAGCGAACTACGTTATGCCTGTTTTTAAAAAATAAACATTATGCCGATGATTCACAAAGAGAAGCCAACTCTTATGAACACAAACTCTGAACTAAAAAAAAAAACTCCAATTCATGCCATAAACCCAACGGTTTAAGGGCAGCCAAATAATTAATGTCACGAAGCAAGTAAGAAATGAAACGAAAATTGCAGGGGGGGGGGGGGGGTTGTACGTCTCAATATCACCTAGTGACATGTAGGTAATGAAATAAAATAAAGATACATGCCCCCGCCCCCTAGAAACAATCCTGCGAGTGCCATGTACCACCTTAATGGAAATAGTGCAACACGCCAGCGACACTGGTCAATATCAATGGAACCTGTGAGGGATCTGTTTGTTTGGCTGTTGCCTTTAGAGAGGGAAAATGAATGACGAGCTATTAGCCTCTCCGCGCGGCGCTGTGGTGGGATACCAAGCAGGTAGCCGCTCTGGGTTTACAACCACCCAGAACTTTGGTGACCTTTGAGCTAGGAATCGAACCCACCTCAGTTTTGACTCACGAGCCCTCAGACCAGAATTATTAAATGTCTTGGCAGAGCCGGGAATTGAACCCGGGCCCCCACAGTGACAATCAAGAATGCTAGTCACAACTTCTAATATTTTTCAAAGCCGTCGGTTTAACTTAATATTCAACCCCCACCCCCAGGGGCTTACAACTTGTGGGACGTGGGTTGGCGACCACGGGGCCCCAGCTGAGTCCGGCATTGCTTCCACTTACTTGTGCCGGGCTCCTCTCTGTCTTCTTTCCTTTCGACCTCCCTTGGTCAACTCTTGTTCTTTTCCGACCCCGACGGTATTAGGGTATCCCAGGCCTAGGGAGTATTTCTCTTTCCCGCCTTAATTGGCCCTTGTCTCATCTTTCATGATCCCTCCTTCTTCGAGGGGTCAGACCTCTTGTTTTCCTTGTCTCTTTAGGATTCCCGCACTGTTTTTGTTAATTGGCTCCCCGTGTATCCAAATTATCTTAAACGAATTTTTTGAATCTACACTACATTTTGTAGGTATTTTCAATATACGTTGCATTTTGTGAGTCTTTTCGATCTAAATTGCATTTTGCGAGTATTTTCAACCTCAATTGCATTTTTTTAGGGATTGCCAATCTAAATTGCTTTTAGTAAGTCTTTCAATGTAGGAGCAGGAAATTTTAGTGAGTATTTTGAATTTCAATTGCATTTTGTAAGTATTTTAAACCTAAACCGCATTTTTCAAGCATTTTCAATTTAAATTGCATTTTGTATGTTGGGCAATTTGTAAGTATTTTGATTGTCAATTGCATTTTGTGAGTATTTTGAATCTAAATTGCATTTTGTAAGTATTTTGAATCTGAACCGGCCTTTTTCAATCTGGTTGGTTGGTTCCTAAGTTTAGGGACTGCGACAACGTGGTCATGTAGCCCCGTTACTTTGGGTGTGTGTAGAATCTGTCTGATAACCGGTGTTAATTGTGATGACGTGATGGCTGTATTAGTGTGTGCTATCTGTTTTTTAATTCAAGTAAGGACTGCAGACTTTTGAATTTTTCAAATAGTTCCTACTTTTGCCGCCAAACGCTACCGTCAACGACTACTAGTTCAGAACTTAGCTACCAGAAGCCACCGCAGTCGGCTCTTGGCAACGAACGTAGTAACCTAAGAGCTTTGTTTAAATTCTTAACCTATACAATTTAGCTTCACACAGGTGTAATTCTGAATCGTATAAAAGACTGCGTAGAAAAAAGGCTTCGGAAGGAACAGGCTGGATTTCGACAACATCGCAGCTGTGTGGATCTCATCAACACCCTCCGAATCATCCTGGAGCAGAGTGTGGAGTGGCGGAATACCCCTTACCTCACATTTGTTGACTTCGAGAAAGCTTTCGACTCCGAAAATCAAAGAATCATGTGGAAGACACTCGAGGAATATAAAATTCCAACAAAGATCATCACAATCATGGAAGAAATGTACGAAGGGTATGAGTGCCAGGTTCTTCACGAAGGCAAATTAACAGAAAAAGGTAAGTTCCGGAGTGAGACAGGGGTGTGTCCTTTCCCCCACTCTGTTCCTGTTGGTCCTGGATAGTGTGATGAAGAAGGTAATGGGAGGACGGAAGAGGGGTATTCAATGGGGTATAAATGACAGGCTTGAAGACCTGGATTTCGCAGACGACATTTGTCTTATGGCACAACGGTATCGAGACATAGAAGATAAGCTGGGGAGGCTGCAGAGAGAAGCAGAACGTGCAGGACTGATGATCAACACCAACAAGACCAAAGAGATGAGGATAAATTCTGACGTCACGACTAGCTTGACAGTCAACGGAAAGGAAATTGAGCGAGTTGAGTCCTTCCTCTACCTTGGAAGTATAGTCACAAATGATGGGGGAGCAGAGGAAGATGTTCGAAGCCGTATCAGGAAGGCAAATGGTGCCTTTGTCCAGCTCTACCCCATCTGGAGAAATAGAAACATTTCCAGGAAGACCAAGCTCCGCCTTTTCAATAGCAACGTAAAGTTGATTCTTCTCTATGGCTGTGAAACATGGAAAGTCACAAAACCGATCAACAACCAGCTACAGGTGTTCATTAACAGATGTCTGCGTCGCATCATGAATGTGAGGTGGCCGGACATAATCTCAAATGAAGATCTTTGAACCGTTACCAATCAACAACCGATTAGCATCCAGATCAAGGAGAGGAAATGGCGCTGGATTGGTCACACACTAAGGAAGCCGGACGAAGCTGTTGAGAGGGCGGCGCTAGACTGGAATCCTCAAGGCGCCAGGAAACGAGGTCGAGCTAAGAAGATCTGGAAGAGGACGATCGAAAATGAAATTGCAGAGGTGGACTGGAGTCAAGTGAAGAGAATGGCCAGGAACCGTACTGCGTGGAGAAATTTCCCCAAGGCCCTATGCTCCGGAAGGAGTGGCAGGAATTAAGTTAAGTAAGTCAGGTGTAATTAGTGGAAGGTTCTTTAAGGCATGGGACCACCGGCTTTACTTGCCCTCCGAAGGAAGGCATACTGAGGTATTTTTAACGCTCTTAAAAATCCGACGACTTCGGCCGGATTTGAACCCGCGATATTGGGCATAGAAGCTCAGCATGCTACCAACTACGCCAGCGAAGCAATCTATAAATTGCATTGTGTATTTTCAATTTCAATTGCATTTTGTATGTATTTTGAACCTAACCTAGATTTCTTGCGGGTTTTTCAATTTATTCCTTTTGTGAGTATTTTCTTCTAAATTCCCTTTTGTAGGCTAAGTATTTCCACTCCATTTTGCGAGTCGTTTCAACTTGAGTTCAATTTTGTAAGTAATAGACTATCAGTCTCACTCAATTGTCGTTATGATATCCATTTCATTGCCATTTTCGCTATTACCCAGACCATTGAGGGCCGATAACCTAGATGTTAGGCCCCTTAAAACAACAGTTATCACAATCATCATCATAATATTCAACCGCTGCACCGATAAACGTGAAACCCTGAGAGTTTACTTCCCTTTTGCTGCAGGCGAGAGGCATTCTTGTTCTAAAGGGGGTGAAATGGGGCTTAATCTTGCATTTCATGAATATTAATGTCGCACAAGATAGTCGGCATATACCAAACCAATCAATCAATGTCTAAAGGCAATGCCTTGTCGATTCAACCATTGTCTTCTGTCTTCAGCTTGTCTTTTCATCTCACAATAGGAACCACATCTTACGTTTTGTATCAATGCTTGAAGGAATTGCTTCCTAGGTCGACCTCGTCCCTTCTTTCCTAAGATCTTTCCTTCTAGTAGATTGGTTAGAAAGGTATTATGACGCACGGTGTGTCCAATGAATTTAGCTGTTCTTCTATGTACTGTTACCATCAGCTGTTTCCTTCCCTGGATTTCTCGCAGTATACTTTCGTTTGTTCTTTTTTCAGTCCAACTGACCTTTAGCATTCGCCTCCAGACCCACATCTCAAACGCTTCAAGCCGTTTCCTATCCTGTTCACGAATTGTCCAAGATTCACATCCATATAAGAGTACGCTCCACACAAATGACATCACAAAATTTTTCCTAATCTCAATATCTAGATGTACACACATCAAAAAAAGTTTTGCATCACCTCGGTTCCCAGATCTCCGGCATATAGACGTTGACTGTGTATATTGTATCCAAGATACAGTCCCTTTGACTGTTCATAGATGTCACTAAAACTGCTCAAAGATGTAAACAACCATGCATGAGCAGGGCCTATTAGACGGAGGGGGTACGACAGCCGATCAGTTCCAGTCATTCCACCAGGACGAAGGTACGCTGCTCATGTTGTCTGTAGTTCTACCATGCCTAGAAGGTCAATACCGCAGTTCGATCGCGTCCGCATTGTTACTTTGTGTCAAGAAGGGCTCTCAACAAGGGAAGTTTCCAGGCGTCTCAGAGTGAACCAAAGCGATGTTGTTCGGACATGGAGGAGGTACAGAGATACAGGAACTGTCGATGACAGGCCTCGCTCAGGCCGCCCAAGGGCTACTACTGTAGTGGATGACCGCTACTTACGGATTGCCGCTCGGAGGAACCCTGACAGCAATGCCACCATGTTGAATAATGCGTTTCGTTCAGCCACAGGACGTCGTGTTTCAACTCAAACTGTGCGCAATAGGCTGCATGATGCGCAACTTCACTCCCGACGTCCATGGCGAGGTCCAGCTTTGCAACCCCGACACCATGCAGCTCGGTACAGATGGGCCCAACAACATGCTGAATGGACCCCACGGAATTGGCATCACGTTCTCTTCACCGATGAGTGTCGCATATGCCTTCAACCAGACAATCGTCGGAGACGTGTTTGGAGGCACCCTGGTCAGGCTGAACGTCTTAGACACACTGTCCAGCGAGTGCAGCAAGGTGGTGGTTCCCTGATGTTTTGGGGTGGCATTATGTGGGGCCGACGTACGCCACTGGTGGTCATGGAAGGCTCCGAAACGGCTTTACGATACCTGAATGACATCCTCCGACCCATAGTGCAACCATATCGGCAGAATATTGGAGAGGCATTTGTCTTCATGGACGACAATTCTCGACCTCATCGTGCACATCTTGTGAATGCGTTCCTTCAAGATAACGACATCGCTCGACTACAGTGGCCAGCATGTTCGCCAGACATGAACCCTATCGAACATGCCTGGGATATGTTGAAAAGGGCTGTTTATGGACGTCTTGACCCACCAACCACTCTGAGAGATTTACGCCGAATTGTCGTTGAGGAGTGGGACAATTTGGACCAACAGTGTCTTGATGAACTTGTGGATAGTATGCCACGGCGAATACAGGCATGCATCAATGCAAGAGGACGTGCTACTGGGTATTAGAGGTAGTGGTGTGTACTGCAATCTGGACCACAAATGCTGAAAGTCTAGCTGTATGATGGTACAACATGCAATGTGTGGGTCTCATGAGCAATAAAACGAGCTGAAATGTTGTTTGTGTTGATCTCTATTCCCTTTGTATTTAACGGTTCCGGAACTCTTGGAACCGAGGTGATGCAAAACTTTTTTTGATGTGTGTATATTGGTCAGAAGAGTTCTTTTGTTGCTGAATGCTTGTTTGGCAAGCGCTATTCTTCTTCTTATCTCTTTGCTGCAGCGGTTATCATTTGTGATTAAACTTCCGAGGTATGGGAATCTGGTGACTTGTTCCACTACTTTATTAGCAAGCCTGATGTTGGTGTGATTTCCAGAGGCGGCTGGTGATATTGGACTCAAGGACGCCGCCCTCCCATCCTCCTCATCGGCCCTTATGTTCTCTCTCCTCGCACCTAATGTTTTGCCATCGTGACAATGTGTGTGTAGTTCGTCTCCTTGTCGGTAGAGCGCACCGGATACTCATGAGGACTCATCAAAAATCGCCCGCTTTGTAATTTACGTTGCCATGACAACGAATACCCCCAGTTATCCCCTCTCCATCCTCTCGCGTGCTACGTCACGAAGTGTGTGGACTCAGTCAGCCTGAGTCTGAAGCAGCTACTGGATAGCTTCCCTCCTGGCGCGCTAGGAAGCAGCACCAATTCACTGTGGCAGATATAAGTTTAGTATTCATGTTAATGGCGAAGTTGGAATGTATTCTGAATGATTTTATAATGTTGTACTGCTGCGTGCCCTTTTGTAAATCAGAACTGGGCAAGTTAGAATCACGAGATTCAATCGGTCAATTAATTGCGTGAGAAGTGGTTACGTGGAATTTCCAGAGAAGGTGACAAGAGAGGAAGCAAATGGTTACCTTCTGATCGCTCTGTTGCGTGTAGTCTTCATTTTCTTCCTGAGAGCTTCAGATCACATAAATTATCAAATTGGTTACAACTAGTGGGATGTGGGTTGGCGACTATGGGATCCCAGCTGAGTTTCCTTGAGCTGAGCTCCTCTCTTATATATATTTCATGTCAACTCTTACCCCAACGTTATTAGGGTATCGGAGGCCTGGGATGTCTTTCATTTCCCTGCCTTAATAGGCTCTTGTCTTTTTCTTTCCTGATGCCCAATTTTTGTAGGATCAGACCTAGTGTTGTACAAAGTCTAGGCATTTATAAGTCGGGGCAAATGCCCAGGATGAATGTTCGGGCAAATGCCCAGGATGAATGTTCGGGCAAATGCCCAAAACCCATGAATGCCCAGGCATTTTGGGCATTTACCCCTTTTGAAAACATATTCAAAATGCAACGCTTATATAAATATTGTTTTAGCCATATATGTATCCACATATATGTATTCTATATATTTAATCCATAAAAACAGGAGTTGAGGCCAAAATAGGCTGCGGAAGTTGTTGTAGGATTTCACTGAAAGAACTTGATTTTGGTTCTGAGGCTGAGCTTGTGCTTGGTATTGCAGATTTGTTGTTGAAATCATCCACTTCAATTAGTAAAGGTTCAAGCGGCTTCGGTGGCGTAGTTGGTAGCATGCTGAACTGCTGTGCCCAAGATAGCGGGTTCAAACCCTGCCGAAGTCGTCGGATTTTTAAGAGCGTTAAAAATCCTTCAGTATGCCTTCCTTAAGAGGGGAAGTAAAGCCGGCGGCCCCATATCATATATTTATGGCATGTAAAAGATCCTTCCACAGGCTGAACTTGTGTGGAGGTAAATTGTTAGGTTAAATTTCGTCGAAACGCTCTATCAAAGTTCCAACATTCATCACTAGGTATCATTGATATCTGGTGGCGAGAGTTTGAACTACTTGAAATTGAACGGAACTTGTAGCTCACCCTAAGGATGTCCGCTGGAAGCAGCTACAGACTCAGGCGAGCCGAACATGTCCTCGGACACTCCCGGCACGAAAAGCCATACGATAAATAAATAAGTAAAGGTTCATAAGGGGTTTTCTTTCGAAAAGGTTTTTTCAACCACTGTAACTGTACCTAACTGAAGCACTTTTTTTTAGATGCTGAGGGAACCTAAAGCACATTTTTATGTGCCTTTCCATTTTGTAACAATGTGACTGTTAATAGTCCTTATTACAATATTTACAAGATACTACTTTCCCTTTCAAATTAAGACAGTTCCAAATAGGTTCTTTTTTCCTAAGCATTTTGTAAAGATTTAATCTAACACTTAAAAATATAAATAGCCTAAGAAAGAAGTGAGGTTATCTTAGACTCAACCACTCAACAGACAGCTCTACTTCACAACTCCCTGGGGCTGCTGGTGGTAGAACGCCTCACCAATCTCAAGGCCACAACCACCCTACCCCCACTCCAATATCATAGCACAATGGCTGACCAGGGCCTAGCCCATCCACCCCCTCCCTTCCCCCTCCCAAAGCCACTATTCACAACATAATCAAACTCCTACGTACTTTTCCTAAATATAAATGAGTAGGCCTGCAGGCCTAACTCAGTAATACAATGTTTTATTCAAACCAGATATACGTAATTCCCATTTAGATGTTATTGACAACATTGACACAGGATAATTAAATTATTATTAGCAATATTCAGGCATTACTAGTTTATCCATGAAATGTACCTTTGATTAATGGTCTTTATTATGTTTTAGAAGCTGTAGCAACAATCACAAGTAGTAAAAAGTAAAAAAGCACGTTTTTTAATGCCCAGATTTTGGGCGCTTAAAACTGACATATCTAGGTCATCTACCCTTAGTGGTTTAATTGATGGTGAGAAATTATATCATCAGGCAAATGCCCATTTATAGATGTCCTGCCCACTGGGCATTTGCCCGGCCCACATCACTAATCAGACCTCATTTTGTCATTTTTTCTGCCTTCTCTAGGAGGCCCTAAAGGAGTTAGGGTGTGTGTTGTCCCACCTTGCACGGTGCACCTATTAGATATCGATACACCCTCAATGATGGTGATAATTGTTGTTTAAAGGGGTGGCATATCTAGGTCATCTACCCTTAGTGGTTTAATTGATGGTGAGAAATTATGATGAAATGAAATCTACAGCTAGGCTTAACTAATTACTGACTTACAACTAACTTATGTCCAGAAGGAGAGAACGACAATAATAAAAGAAAGAAACGAATAAGGGAAATAAATGACGGAAAAGGAATGCCCTCTGTCTTCGAAAGGCAGATGACCTTGCTGTTCATCCCATTAAAACAAGAGTCAATCTTCGAAGAATGACTATCGAGGTACTTGGAAACTACTAGAGCCATTAAAGGCAGGTAGAAAAGAGAAAGAGGAGAGCGTCCACCCCAAAGTCAATGCAAAAAGGGGAAAATGGATCTCGCTCTGGAACACATCACGGTCGCCAACTCCCGAGCTCAAAAGCTGAGCTCTTGAAGGTGTATTACGTGTGGTGGAGCTTCACACACCCTGCCTCCTTTAGAGCCTTGTTTAGAAGGTATTAGATGTTATGAAACTAAAAGAATAGGGCTGACCACTCGAAGAATGAGGGTATCAGAATGGATGATATAAGGGTCAGTTACGGCCGTAAAATGTAGACTTTGGATGCTCTAATGCTATCCGGGTTGGAAGAGAACAAGAGTTGACTAATGGAGGTCGACAGGTAGATGACAGAGGAGAGCCCGGCACAAGTGGAAATAAGAACCGCCTCGGCTGGGGTCCAATGGTCTCCAACCCAAGTCCCACTAGGCCTAGTTGTGAACCCTTGTAGTGGGGATATACCCTCAAGGGCTCATGGCTAGTGAGCTTGGGAATTGGCGACCCTGATGGATTCCTGAGCTGGGTCCGGTTTTCTTCTTTTTCCAGTGACTGGGAGCAAATAGTTTTAATACCTTTGTTATTTCTTTAAAAACAGTAGTGCCTATTCCAAACGAAATAAGGAAATCAAGCTACAAAAATATGTGAGAAGAAAAAACAATAATGAAATCATCTCTGTCATTTACTGGATAAACATCTCAAAAACGGTTTACATCTTAAACGGTTGAGTCCCCCCTCGGTAAAATTCACGAGCCGCCACTGGTGATTTCGCTCAGGATGTTTACTTACAACTAATATTTTTGTCTTCTTCGCGTTAATGTTTAGGTATAAATCTACTAAATATGATGACAGTATATTCAGCATCTTGGATAATTCCTTTTCTGAGTCTGCAACCACTGCTATATCATCAGCAAAGCGAATACAATGGATTTGTTGTCCATTTATTCTAATTCCTTTTGTGTTCGTTTTGAACTTATTTATAGCTTTTTCGATGAATACATTGAAGAGGTACGGTGAAAGGGGGCAACCCTGTCTTACTCCCTTCCTGATTTTTATTTCCTGACTGCTTCCTTTGATGTCTACTATTGTGGTATGATTTTCATAAAGTCTTAGTATCAGCCTCCTATCCTTCCAGTCTAATCCTGAAGATTTAATAATTTTGAAGAGATGGTCCCAACTTACATTATCAAAGGCCTTTTCAATATCTACAAATGCTATATATGTGTTTCTATTCATCTCCATTCTTCTTTCTAATATTGTTCGTAGAGCCAAGATTGCTTCTCTTGTTCCCATTCCTTTCCTGAAACCAAACTGATCTGGGTCAATTTGGAAATCAAGTTTATTATTTATTCTGGCTTTTAGTATTAACAATAAAATTTTAGAAGCATGAGAGAGCAGTGTTATGGTTCTGTGTTCAGAGCATTCTGTACTAATTCCTTCCTTTGGTATCATAACTGTTCTGCTTTTGGCGAAATCTTCAGGAATTTTGCCACTATCATAGCATCTGCAGATTGCATCAAAAAGTAGGTCTTTCATTTTCTCACCCATGCTCTTTAGTAGTTCTCCCGGTATGTTATCTGGACCGCAAGCTTTATTGTCACTTATTCTTTCAAGCGCTGATTCAAATTCTCTTCTTGTGATAGCAGGGCCCTTATCATTTTCTTCTATATCATCTTCCAGTTCAATATACCATGTTTTATTAGATACATTCCCATCATATAGTTCTTCAAGATATTCTTTCCGCCGCATACTGACTTCATCCGCATCTAATAAGATTTTCCCATTTTTATCCTTTATTATAGAACTTTTCACTTTCGGTTTCTGGTGTAAGGCTCTGATGTGTCTATAAGCCCTGTCAGTTTTTCCCTCAGCAATATCATTTCCAATGTTCTTAGCTATCTCAGCCATCCATTCCTCTTTGGCTCTTCTACAAAGGGTTGTAATTTGATTTTTAACAAGTCTATATTGTTCCTGACTTCTTATGGTATTTTCCCTGCTGTGCTGGTTTCTCTTTACTATCAGATCCAATATTTATCTTGTAATCCACGGTTTCCATGGTTCTAAAATTCTTGTTCCCAGTGTTTCACGAGCTATATTTATCAAACCTTCTTTTATATCTTCCCATTTCGATTCTTCAAGTCTTCTAGCCAGTTCATTCGTTTTGTGGGCGAAAATCACTTTATTGTTATTGTCCTTTAGTTTAGTCACATCCAGAGGTTTCGTTTTTCTATGTCGGTTCTTTTTCAGTTGGATATTGCATTTAGCCATGACTAGGCGATGATCACTGTCAATCTCTGCTCCAGGGTAGCTATGGCTTGATTTAACTTGAGTGCGATATCTTCTCTTGACAAGTATATGATCATTCTGATAACGAGCAGTGTCACCCGGGGCTGTCCAGGTATATCTTCGCCGTAATGGTTCTTCAAATAATGTGTTTGTCACGCTCATATTGTACTGATCACAGAAGTCAAGTAATCTCTCTCCTCGTTTGTTCCTGATACCCAGTCCAAACTTCCCAATTCCTTCCCGATCTGGATGACTTCCAACAATAGCGTTAAAATCTCCCACAATTATTACATTATCTGATTCCTTTATCAGATTCCATATTTGGTCAATATGTTCGTACATTTCTTCAATTTCTTCATCTGAGCTGTTTGATGTGGGAAAGTACACTTGAATAACAACTATATTCCTGGGGCTTGTTTTGATTTTTACTACTATAATCCTTTCATTTACGTGATAGGTGTTCATCACATTTCTTGCCCATTTGCTTCTAAGCAGAAGTCCTACTCCATTACTTCCTCCTCTTGTGCTGCCACTGTAGATCATTCTGAAATCATCACTGTAGAAATCACCATTTCCTGGCCATCTGATTTCACACAGTCCCAGAACATCCATGTTTTTTTTCATTCATTACATTTTTGGCTTCTTCCAGTTTTCCTGCCTCTAGGAAGGTTCTTACATTCCACGTTCCAATGTTCATCAATTCATTCTTTTGAGGATTTCGATGGATGACGACCTGAGAAGCCTCCTTTCTTCCCCTGCCGGATCTTGGGTTCCGCGCCTCATGATCAGTAGACTGTACTTCTTGCTCTGACAATATCATGGTTGATTATGTACTAGGGAAAAATAATTGAGGTGTTTTCCCGTTGCCTTCCTCAATGCGCAGTAACCACATCACATCCCAACATCCAAGGATGCCATGATATGATGCAGCTGTTTGCTGATACAAGGTCGACAGATCGGTCTTGTATCAACAATAATGATATAGCTGCTGCCAAACCAATCATTAAAATAAACAGACACGTATCTGTGTGTTTCCGTCTGATGTATTTTAGGGGACCCTTCCTTTAGGGTTGGAAGATTCCTTACGGTGCGTTGACATCTAACACGACATAAACGAGAAATGTGAATTCATCTTTACAAATATGTAAGTATTTGGGCCTACGTTCATGACTGATTTTTCGAGACCCCGTAAGTGCCTCATGGGGAGGGGTGAATTTTTAGAAATTAAAATCTCTAATATCTCTGTCAATATTAGTCTTATGGCAATGTTTAACAAAACTTGTAGGCAACAACATGGTGGATCTTTAATGTCTTCCTATGTTATCATGAAATAAAAATCCACATGATGCATAATAACTAGATATAACTAGATTTTCGTCATTTTTTCCAAGTTCTATTTCTTCATACGAAGTGTTATAAACGGATTTTATGGTTATTTTTAGGAGTATAACACCAATTGAAAATGAAAATCCACAGCCTGCTTCCAGTCTCCGACCGGGTCAGGAATGGAATGAATGAAGCCCCCATCTAACGGCGAGGATATGAACTGTGCCGGCTGCCGAGGCCTGACGCACTCCTCTGGGGCAATGATTAAATGAATGACATATGAAATGAAATGATAGTGGAGAGTGTTGCTGGAATGAAATTTTGACAGGGAAAACCGGAGTACCCGGAGAAAAACCTGTCTGCCTCCGTTTTGTCCAGCACAGATCTCACATGGAGTGACCGGGATTTGAACCACGGACCCAGCGGTGAGAGACCGGCGTGCCGCCGCCTAAGCCACGGAGGCTCTCAGTATAACACCAATTACTAAAATTAAATTTAAATAAACAATGGGGTGTTTCGATCCGACAATGAACGGTGGGTTAAATGCAGGGACTTCGACAATGAATAATTACATATCAATAAGTTTAAACGTCACAAGTACGAAAATGACCAAAGAAGGACATAGGCTTCTGTTTGGACACTGATGGATTGTGCACATTTCCCGCATGTGGTATTTTTGTATGTGTAGTTGGTACTACTTTGTTTGTTTTTTTGTTTGCTTTATTCTTATTGGTCAGGGGATATATTACGACGACACTGGGATATAATAATGGTGGTAAGTCACCCGAATGATAATATTCCGCAAGTTATGATGTACAGATTAGAATTATATATAAAAAACAGTCCTACCAGATCGTTTTTGTTGTTCCCTTGAGCGTTGCGCTTAAGGCCGGTATGGTATCATCCATATTGTTGGTCCTCCGGGCCGGATAGAATGAAGCTATCAGGTCACTACTAAAAAAAAGGTGGTTTTCTGCAAACGAGACGCTTCTAACAAGATAAGTAGTCATAAGGCAATACCTTATTTCCTTCCCATTTGTTATTCCCCTTTGTACATGTAACACGTTTAATCATGACCTCTGAAAGTGAAACCAAAGTTCTTGTCAGGAAGAGAAGCATTATTAGAGCTTCACTCACTAGGCTACGTAATCAAGTGTACGGTTTTGACGACAGTACTCCCATTGAACTTCTACATATTAAAAATGAACGGTTATTAACGCTCTTGCCAGAATTTAATGAAATTCAGTCACAGCTTGAAATTCTCGATGAATCAGGCAGTCATGAAGAGGTAAGAGTAGAATTTGAAGACACCTTCGATGAATTGAAGGCTAGATTACAGCAGTTAATCAATGCTCACTAGTGAAAGTAGTGGATCTCAAAGCAATAATACAGGCTCATACAGCCTTCTTAAAATATGTTTGCCTGAATTTTCTGGCGACATTACGCAGTTTATGCATTTTCACGATCTCTTTGAATCCCTAATATTAAGAAATCACTCATTAGGGAATGTAGAGAGATTCCATTACTTAGCTTCATCGTTACGTGGCAGTGCACATGACCTCATAAAAAAATATTCCTGTCACAGCAGAAAACTTCACTCTAGCATGGGATACAGTGTGTAAGAGATACCGGTATCATAATGCTAGACTTATCGTAAATGCACACATCAAATTACTTTTATCTGCAGATATAGTTCATAAGGAATCTGCTTCTAACTTGCGTATCCTACTCAATCAGGTTCAATCAAATCTGAAGGCTGTCGAGTCATTAAATTTAAGCGTTCCTTTGCATGAAGTAATTATCAGCCAAATCATACTTGACAGGCTCCCAGAATCCACCAGGAAACAATGGGAAATGACAAGCAAGTCCAAGGAGCTTTCTACATTATTAGAACTCGCAGATTATTTGGAAAAGAGAGCTCAAACCTTAGAAGTGATAGATTTTTCTTCCAAGGTTCAATCTTGTAAGAAGGGCATTAGATCTTATCAGGATAAGAATTCCAGGCATGGGTTCAAGAATGATAATAAGTTACTCCCTCTAGTGGTTCGTATGCAGTTATCAGTGATAAATGTAAGATATGCAATGGTCAACATCCAATCTACAAGTGTGACACATTTTTAGGTTATGAGTCACAAAAAAGGCGTAACATAGTCAGACAACATGGGCTTTGTTACAATTGTCTACGAGTATCACACAGTGTTGTATCGTGTCCTTCCAAGTCATCCTGTAAGATATGCAACAGTCAACATAACACATTATTACATATTGATTCAAACAATCAGTCCTCTAACAATCAGCATCCTACTCAGTCTCATCATGCAGCTAACAACAGATGCTCCAACACACCGCCCACCCAACCTCATAATGGTTGGAATGAAAGCAATTCATCTACTTATTGCAGTATGAAAATCAAGCCACAGCATCATGTCCTACTTTCTACAGCCGTAGTCAAGGTTGAGAATAACGTTGGCAGACCATATTTAGCTCGTTGTCTCTTAGACAGTGGAAGCCAAAGCAATTTCATAACAGAAGGTTTAGCACAAGTTCTAGGTTTGAAGAGAACAAGGAATCCTACGCCCATAGAAGGCATTTCGCAATCTATGTGTGAAGCTAAGTACAGTGTTAATGTTACTGTAGCCTACAGTCTTGTATAAATTCTAGCAGCTACAATATTGATTGTTTCATCAAAAATCACTAGTGACATGCCAACTCAAAGGGTGCCTTACGACACTTGGAATATTCCAGGCGACATTCAGTTAGCTGATGTTAATTTTCATTCTCCAGCCAAGATAGACATGCTTTTAGGGGCTGAGGTTTTCTTCAGTATGCTCAGAGCTGGACAGTTGACCAGGCCAGGCAAATTTCCAGTTCTGCAGAATACAACATTAGGCTGGGTTGTGTCTGGAAGTTGTGAATCGACAACAGAGAGAGACACCCCGTCTGGAACCTTTTTCCTCCGCAATGATATTGACCTTCACGCACAAGTACAAAGACTTTGGGAGGTTGAAGAACTTCATGAAACAATAAGATCTAGTGAAGAGAGGGAATGTGAACAGCATTTTTCACAACATGTGTCAAGAGATGCTACAGGGCGCTTTGTTGTCCGACTCCCACTCAGGCAAGATCCTAGCACATTAGGCAAGGCATTGCAAACTGCCACTAATAGATTTCAACGTATCGAGCTCAGACTACGACGTGATGAACAGCTAAGGGTTGAATATACCAAATTTATCTCCGAGTACGAAGAGTTAGGTCACATGCAACCGATAACTGCCTCTTCAGAGACATCGACATCATATTACATGCCGCATCATCCAGTATTCAAGACGTCCAGCTCTACAATTAAGACCAGAGTTGTGTTTGATGCTTCATGTAAGTCAAGTTCAGGAATTTCTCTCAATTACCATTCAACAAAATTTATGTTCTATTGTTGCCAGGTTCAGAACCCATCCAGTATGTTTCACTGCTGACATTGAGAAAATGTATAGACCGATTCTTATTGATGACAGAGATAAGAACTTCCAACGTATCTTGTGGAGGCCGTCCTCTAATGAACCCATCAAGGAGTATCAACTTAACACTGTTACATACGGGACATCCTCAGCACCTTTCTTATCTGTCAGGTGTTTACAACAATTGGCAGATGATGAGAAAGAGCTTTTTCCGAATGCAACTACAGTCTTACTTCGTGATTTCTACATAGATGATTGCATATCAGGTGCACCCAATGCTGATGATGCATTAATTTTACAGCAAGAATTGATTCAACTGTTAGCCAGTGGCGGTTTCAAACTTCGGAAATGGTGTTCCAACCATCCAGCGTTGTTACAGGCTGTTCCAGAAGACTGCAGAGAGACTCAGCTTCCTCTCCGTTTCGAATCTGATGAAGGCGTCAAAACTTAGGACTTTTGTGGCATCCAGCCATTGACAGGCTTCAGATCTCTTGCATCAAGCAAGCAGTTAATTCCCCAGTCACAAAACGCATGGTCTTGTCAGTTGTATCCTCAATTTACGATCCTCTTGGTCTAATTAGCCCTTTCGTTATTGCATTAAAAATGTTCCTGCAGCAATTATGGCAAGAAAAAACATCGTGGGATGAGGAGCTTCCAGACGAGTTTGCAAAATGTTGGAATAAGCTGTACTCACAAATTCCATTGATTAGTAATATTTGTATAGAAAGGTTTGCTCTTTGCAACGAGTACACGCAAATACAATTACATGGGTTTGGAGATGCATCGATGAAAGGTTATGGTGCATGCTTATTTATTCGTTCTTCATCTTCATGTGGTCAAATCACTACTCATTTGTTATGCGCCAAGTCAAGAGTGGCTCCAATTAAGCAAGTGACGTTGCCGAGACTAGAATTGTGTGTTGCTGTTCTTCTCTCACGACTGGTCAAGAAAATGCTTCCAGTTCTATCACCAGTTCCACAGTGTTCACCTGTGGACAGACTCTACAATTGTCCTTTCATGGATCACTTCTCCACCATCGAAATGGAAAACATTTGTTGCCAATAGAGTTGCTGAAGTGCAACGCAACACTTCCATCGGTGATTGGAAACATGTCGCTTCTGAATCAAATCCTGCTGACATTATTTCACAGGGCACCAATGCAGCAAATCTTGTTAAAAATGACCTTTGGTGGCATGGTCCGTCCTGGCTCAAGGCTTCAGAGTCTCATTGGCCCATTCCTACTGATGAAACTTCAATTCAAGTTACAGAACAACGCAACTCTACCATTAGTTGCGTGGTCTCATCCCAGTTGGAGGAGATAATTTCAAGATTTTCACCCTACCACTTGAAGAGTGACAATCAGTTTATAATTCAATTGTTCAGTTATTTCATGTTATTTTCTTTCAGGTACATATTTTATTGTTTATTGTTGATATTGAAGTCAGCACTTAAGTCACCAGATAACACTTGGAATACTCTGTATTAAATACGTTCTTTATGAACAAACTACAATATAGCCTACATTAGGTAGCCATTACTAACGGACACGATTTGAACTTCTGTACACCAAAGGCACACCAGTGAACACAGAACACCAACATTGTAACATGAAATGTTACAGAAGAAGAAAGTTATTGGATAACATCAACCCTCTCCCTTATTCAATAACTTGCAGACCCCCATGCTGTCACACAATTGTTGGAGTCGAGTTGCAAACAATGGTTTTGAAGTCATTTTGAATTCCTTCTTGAGATAGTCAATAAACTGCTGAAGTTCATGCTCATTGTCAGCTGCTATCAAGCCATCATCAACATAGAGGACGAAGAAAATGTTGCTGCAACCTCTCTGCCTAACGAAGAGACAAGGATCAGCTTCACTCCTTCGAAATCCTAATTTGATTATGTAGTCACTGAACTTTTTGTTCCAACAGCGAGGGGCTTGTTTCAGCCCATACAAGCTCTTCTTCAGACGACATACTCTACTGGAACCATCATTGTACCCTTCAGGCTGCTTCATGAATATGGTCTCCTCTAAATTACCATAGAGAAATGCTGTTGACACATCTACTTGAGCTAGCATCATGTTTCCATTGGCAGCAACAGCGAGTAGTTTCGAACAGTAGATGTTCTTGCCACAGGACTGAACGTCTGGTCATAATCGACACCTTTCTGTTGTGAAAATCCCTTTATCACCAACCTGGCTTTAAATTTATCCACAGAGCCATCTGCATTTGTTTATACCTTATAAACCCATTTGCAGGGAATGGACCTTTTTCCAGGCGGTAAATCCTCCATGACCCAAGTCGCATTTTCTTGATGTGCTCTCATTTCTCGATCCATGGCTTCTTTCCAGTCATCCCGTTCATCCGATTTCAAAGCTTCAGCATAGCCATCTGGTTCTTTAAAAGTTGTTGAAACGGATGCTACATAGTCTTGAAGAATATTTGGACGTTTAAGTGTAGACCGATCTCGCAGCTGTCGTCCAGTCATCTCATTGTTTTGGTGATCATCTTCATCTGGGAAAAGGTCGTCGAAACCTAAGAAATCCTCTTCTTCATCACTGTGAGGTTTAACATCAGGCTGGTCCTCTGTCTGAGTACCTGATTCTAGAAATACTTGGTTAGGTAGCTCGACATTTATTGGGATATCCATTCTTTTCCTCTCGATTAAAGTCTTCTCCTCAAAAATTACATCTCGTGATCTGATTAGCCTGTTTTCTTCGCTGCACCAAATTCGATACACTTCATCGTGATCATAGCCAATCAAAATCCCTTTCACAGCTTTACGATCCATTTTCTTTCGTCGTTGTTTTGGAACATGAGCGTAGCAAGTGGATTCTATTATTCGCAAATGCTTCGTTCCGGGTTTCTTGCCATACCACATCTCATATGGAGATACCCCAAAAACATTGGAAGGTCCTGTCCGATTCAGGATGTATGAAGCTGAATTTATCATTTCAGCCCAAAGTCTTTGTGGAATATTTCCATGAGCATGCATAATGGCTCTTGCTGTTTCCACGACTGTTCGATTTTCTCTCTCACTCCATCCATTCTGCTCAGGAGTGTACGGCATTGTGAGACGCTGTGTGATTCCTTCCTTTTGAAGAATTTTCTTGACTTCTTCGTTGTCAAACTCTCTTCCATTGTCACTCAGAAGTTCTTTAATAACATGTCCAGCTGTCTTTGCTTCAGCTATAAACTGATTCAACTTTTTCACAACCTCACTTTTTTCTTTGATGAAGTAGATTGTCCTAAATTTTGTGTAGTCATCTTTGAAAAGAACAAAATATCGATATCTCGACACTGATTTTTGGAATGGTCCGCACACATCTGTGTGGATAAGCTTTCCTGGTTCCATTGTCTTCTTTCTGGTGCCAAACGGTAGACGATGAGCCTTGCCATAAATACAGCATTCACACAGTTCACTGTCCATTTCCACTTTGATGTTTAGGTCCTTGCTGAGAATCGACTTCACATGGCGCTTGTTTTGATGTCCATATCTTTCATGATATAGCTGTAGCAGGTTATCTTTGCCTGTGACATTAACTTCAGTAGTGGAGTGGTGACAGTTCCAAATAGTGTCATGGCCGCCGCGTGAGTCCAAGCCAATATCTCGCGAACCCATGGTCGGATGTTGACATATGAGGTGTCGTTGAACTCAAGCTGACGTCCTCTTTCCTATGGACCATGTATTATATTTTTCAAAATTTTTTTAAAAATTTTCGTTTTTGAAAATAGGCTATAGTTTGAAAACCAAACAGGATAGTACGTTGTTCCATGGCTCAAACGAATGGTCTTTATGACCTTTATTTTCTATAATAATTTTTTTTTACTTTTTATGTTTTTTTGAAAACACTCGAATTTTGAAAATCCTATATTTTGGAAACTAGGAACTCTACAAAAAAAATTGTTTCACGTAAATCAATGGTCCATACCCCCTCTACCCCCAAAATAAATTTCAAGTCTCTAGGATGAAAACCTGCAGTAGTGTGGTAAGGACAGAGCTGCTTCCAAAAGCAAGTGGTGAGCCCCTGCGACCTTGGAATGGAAGGAGCCATGCTAGGAGGGCGTGCTTGGATTCGTTTTTTTCGTCTCGTCGTGCTCTTTACGGGAATGTAGGTGTCGAAAAGGTGAAAATCTGGAAACACGGTCTTTTTGGGGTAAAAACGTGATTTTAGACTTTTTGCTATATCTCGCGAACCAAGTATGCTAGAGACATGAACGAGGGGTCCAAGGACTCGGAGTGACGTCCTCTTTGCTATGGACCACTCGTTATATTTTTTTTAAAAATTTGGAAACGCGATTTTGGGGTAAACACGTGTTTTTTGTGATTTTTGCCGATATCTCACGAACCAATAACGCTAGAGACGTGTACGAGGTGTCCTAGGACTCGGGGTAACGCCCCCTTTCGAGTGTGGCAGATATTTTTTTCAAAAAATAATTCACAAAGGGCCTAACGCCATACATGTTGAAAAAACGTTTTCTTTTTCTTTACCTGTTTATAATGTCCATGAAGCGTGGTGGTTGAGAGAGACGATACGGCTGGGTGTGTGTGTGTTTCAACGAACCTGTCGCTGACCACGGTGGCTGTGCTCAATAGATCAATCGCTATTTCGGCGGGTCGGTGTATGACAGAGCGAGGGTGCGTTTTCTGATATTTTACCTTTAACGTGTAAACGGTGATGAGAACTAGGTTCTATGTTGGTCGAAGCGAGTAGAGAAAATAAACTTGCCGACGAGCAGGAGGTGAATGTCATTTGAGCTTATTGGAAGGCTCCGATCTGACTTGACAACAGGTGACGCTTGAAGGTGAAATAATCTGACCATCGTGGTGGCAGGGGAGTGTGAAAGGCATGCACACACATTTGTGAAACCACATGTAGGCTAAACCAGTGACATCCTGTTTTGCTTCGTACGTGACAAAATGCAAGTTCATGTGAAATTTGATCTTCCACAGGTGTTCGCTTGGGTGTTATCTGTCCACGTGCGCGATAACTGTTAACAAGTGACATCCTGTTTTGCTGCGTACGTGACAAAATGCTAGTTCAGGTGAAATTTGATCCGGCACAGGTGTTCGCTTGGGTGTTATCTGTCCACGTGCCTGATAGGAGAATGTTCAAAGCGTGGGAATCGCTGAATCAGTAAAAAGTATGATGCAACTTGTCGGAATGATGTCACAACCAATAGATAGGCAAGAGCTGCAAACAGCAGTGGTGGGAGGTGAAGGGAGGGAGAGGGGAAGAGGTGATGTATGAGAGAACACAGGAGGAAAGGGAAAGACAAACATGTATGAATATGCACGAAGAGCGGAGCGCTGTACACATAGAGCTGTAGGTGGTGTACAACATGTGTGAATAAATAAAAAAGTACACAGGTTCACACAACATGTAATTTATTGATCCAAGAATTAAACGTAGAGTTAAACCCTAACCATTTGACGTAGAGTTTATTTCCTTTTTGTTTCAACACTTTTACCACAAGATAATGCTGAGGAAATGATGTTTTCTGAAGTTCATGTAGATAAAATCTACCTTTTATGGGTTGACGGTTGAGGTCCTCGAGTAAATAGGTGACTGGACTGTCCAAGTTGACTTGACGAATTCGAAATAGTTCAGTCCCCCACTGAGGCGTGTAGCCCTTATTGAAGGCAGACTTAAATTTGCTCACACGAACAAAATCCCCAATGTTCAGTCGGTGACGTTTAGGATCGGCTGTTTTTATGGGGTTGAACAGTTTATCCAATCGCTGAATATTTTTAGTTACGAGACGTGGCTTGGTCCCAATCGTTCTATGTTTGGTGTCATTGTAACGTGATACTAGCTCAGGTAACATGTCCAACCAGCGATAACTGCCCTGAGCGGTAAACGCTTTCCACATATGGGTTTTCAATGTTCGGTTGAACCGCTCGACCACACTGGCTTTGAGATTGCTGTACGTGGTGTAATGGTGAATATCCTTAGATTTGAGAAAACTGGAGAAGTCCTTGTTGAAAAATTCTTTCCCCTGGTCGGTTTGTAGCAGCTGAGGTTGACGTTGGGAGTGTTGAATAATATGTTGAAAGGCCTTGGTAACTAGTGGGCCAGACTTTCGACGCACAGGTTCAACAAAGGCCATTTTGGAATAGACATCAATGACGGTCAACATATAGCGTACACCGTCGTTAACGCCAGCATAGGGTATCATTTCAACCAAGTCAGCCTGCCAAAGTTCATCCACACCTCGTGAAATCACCTTTAGTCGCGGATAGTGACGCCTAGCTGGGCGATGCAACTCGTGAGCAATACCCATTTTAATGGGTGAGGGCTTAAACAATAATTTTGGCATTTCGAAGTTCTTGTTCAATTTCTTGAATTTCCCAATCGTGACCGGTGTGGCCAGCTTGACGTGAGGCATGCAACAACTGTAGCCGCTGGACGAGCTTATTGGGATTGTGCCAGTAGGTAACATCCACAAGGGGTTTTAATGGTTTAAAAGTCACTCCCGAAGCGGACACTTTACGACGAATACTTTGACTAGTGGGAAACATTTTTGCAATGATGGTTTTATATTTTTGAGATATATTGGCATTCACTTGTTGCGTGGGATCATACTGTCTTTTGTGAGCATGGGTATCCAATAAAATGGATTTATATTTGTCAAGGTCCTCTGGCGTATAATCATGGGAAGAGGGGGTCCGAGAAAAGAACAGCTTTAACAGTCCTGGCGTTAATTTATAGTTGATGTTTTTAATGACAGCTTTAGTACGAGCAAATTTAATGGATGAATCGCCAATTTTAAAACTATCATCCTCATAGCGAACGCCATACGTGGTATCTGTGTTTCCAATAAATAGATCGGTGAAATAGGGTTCCAATGTTGATCCATAATATTTTATTAAAATGGTTTTCAGTTGAGCTTTATGTTGAGGGGTGGCCAAGAGTTGTGAAAACGGAGACGCTCTGGAAGGGCAAGGTGTTTCGACCATGGCCAAGGATTTCTTTTTTCTCAAAAACTCTGCAAGGGGTGCGGCCTTTTTTTGAGGCGTAAACACTTGTTCCTCCTCACCCTCAACTTCACTAACACTAGTCAAATCTTCCACTTCCTCTTCCTCAGGGTCCTCGTGCAGCGTCTGCGTGGCTTGCGAAACGGTGGGTAGCGTTTCAGATGGCTTGAAAGAGGGTTTCAACATGGCTTTTAGTGGAGGTGCTAAATGTTGCTGAATAAACAAAGCATGATTGGCACGTGATTGTTTCAATTGACGAAACTTGTGGCGAATAGTATTTTTTGCTCTAATAATATGCTTTTTCAATTGACTCTCTGCTAACGCCATGGTGTCTTGACAAATGACTTGATGGGGAATGAGACAGGGCCTTGAATAGCAATAAAATGATCAAACCCTAAGCGATACCGTCCTTGGTTGAGTTCACTTTGTTTGTCAATTACTAAACAGGCATGACGTTGAGTGTTCCAGCACTTGGCACACAATTCTGTAAACATTTGAAAGGTCATATCCGGATTCACATGTTCATTATAAATGTGACGACTGTTCCTCTCGTCCTGACGAAATAAAACAATGACATTGGCATTGTCACGAATCAACTGTTTGGACATTTTAGAATACGTTTGTCCAAGATAGAAGCAATCGATATGTTTGTGTCGACCCATGCTGAAATAGCTTTGAATGATGCCTTGACGTTCAGTGGATACATCATCGAAAATCATGAGTGAATCAGGCTTTACCTCATCCGGTGAAATCACATTTTCTTGCATGGAAAATGTAAAATTACCCATATTCTCTTTTTGTAATCCAGACATGACTTGATCCAGAAACACGTAGAGGGGTTGGTAGAGAGATTTTGCAAAAATATAAATATTTTGAAAACGCAGACCATTGGGCGCTGTAA
Organism: Meconema thalassinum; assembly: GCA_946902985.2. NCBI lineage: Eukaryota > Metazoa > Arthropoda > Insecta > Orthoptera > Tettigoniidae > Meconema > Meconema thalassinum. Next base: position 281,316,619 of record OX336388.2, read on the forward strand.
TGAGCGTTAGCAAAAGATTAGTCTTTCCACAGCCGGAAGGCCCCACAATGATGCAGCGAATGGAAGATGGAAACAGTGAACCATGGCGTTGTTCACGTGATGTGGGACAGAGATGGGAAACCATGTCCCCCACGGGGAATGACTCTTGCTGCTTAATAATCTTCATGTCAACTAAGGCTTAGACAGGCTAGCCGGCTGTCTATATACAGGACACCGAACCTTGTCATAGAAACAGTAGACTGGTACTACAGGTTGACGATGGATGTCTTTGGACGTGCGTTGATGGCCAAAGCTAGGCCTGTCCTCATACATGATCCTAAACAGGAAACAGATCCTGCTAATAAACACTATGTGGATAGGTCAGTAGTGCCACGCACAAAACAGGGAGATTATGACTTTAAGGGAAAGCGGTTAACCCATGTAAAACATCCTCAAGTGTCTACAGACGTTACTACGAAAAAGTATGTGGATAACAAAGTGTATGAGTTTTATGACAAAGTCCCCCAGCTTATGGTGAATGGCTATAGCGCTAATCACCTTCGGATTATTCACGTGGAAGCCCCACAAGACGAAGACGATGTTTGTACCAAGCGTTACGTGACCCATGAAATGAAAAGGCTTTATAAATTTATCCCATCTGTGTTTTTAGTGTATCTGACAAATGAAAAACCTGTGAATGACAGAAACCATTTACCGCTAGTCCATGATCATCACTTGACCTATGTGCTTGCTTCGGGTTTAAGCCACTATCGATTACACTATGATGGAACCATTCACATCAAATATGCCATACCTGATGAGAACCATTTACAAATAAAGATAAATGGTCATAGGATGTTGGTCCATGACCATGAAATGGTCAATGCAGGTGACGAATTATCCCTTCATCTCATGTTGACATGGGATGAAAAGCAAGCGGGGAAAACCATAAACGATTTCCCACTTTATGTGGAATTGGAATATACAGCCATGAAATAACCATCTGACGTTAGTTGTGATTTAAACTTTCGTGTGAAAGGTTGTTGGTCATTATCATCATGGTGAAACAAAGGTATGCAGTGAGAAAGACTAAAAAAAGGACTTTGTCCTTGGCAAAGCCAGGGTTTTCAACATTCGAGGACAAGCCCTTGCGAAAGAAAAAAAGAAAAAATAATGTATTGACCACAAGGAAAGCCCTTCGAGCAGCACAGAGACAGGTTATTCCAAAACGTCGGCGACAGGTTTCAAACCAAGGGCGAGTGATTCCCGTCCCCAAACGAGCGGGATTTTTACCTGCATTATTTGCCGGGTTGGCTGCTCTGGGCTCACTTTTGGGCGGTGCCAGTGCAGTGGCAAAAACCATTAAAGCCGCGCAGCAGGGCAAGCAACAACTCAAAGAAAGTCAGCGACACAATGAAACGATGGAAGCGATTGCCATGGGGGCTAGAAATGCCAATTTAAAGCCAGCCTTTTATCAACAAGGATTTGGGATTTCACCATTTCGAACTATTAAAAAAAAAAAATAACCTCTGCCATAGCGAGACATGCCCTGACGCATCAACAAGTGGAAAGCTATGCTAAACAACTAAAGCTTTCTCATTTTCGAGGTGTGTTTATGCGAAACCAATTACCCCCACGACCCTGGAAACAGGAATGTGCTGTTGTCAATTTGGATGATCACCGAGGACCAGGAACGCATTATGTAGCTTATGTCAAAGAGGGATCCACGGTATGGTACTTTGACAGTTTTGGGAATTTGCCCCCGCCCATGGAACTAGTGACCTATTTTGGAAACAGGATCAAGATATATTATAATGTGAAACGAGAGCAAACGTTTAACAGCCAACAGTGTGGACGTTTGTGTTTAATTTTTTTATATAAGACGCAGCATAAGCAAAAACGCCACCAGTATGTCGGCAGAAAGTAAAACGTTTACAGTGCATGGACGTGGACCTGAAGTCAGCCTAGACTTCTACCCGCCTATCGAATTGAGTGAAAAACCCTATGGTTTAGGACTTGTTTCTCTTGAAACGTACAATCGAATATACAACATACGTGAAAATGTGAACAACAAGTTTTACTATGATGATTCTGTGCTCACCTTGAACTCTGGTGGATACACGATCGATGATATTTATGAACACATTTATGTGGTGTTGATCAATCAATATGGTTTAAAGTCATTTCTCGACGGAACGCACAAGTTTGAACTTGTAGGAAATACCAACACTCATCGCTGCAGTATTTTCTCCTCATTCAACATTGACTTTAAAACCCACCCGGATTCCATTGGTCCATTACTAGGATTTAAACCACGTGTGTTGGAGCCCAACAAAAAACATGAATCAGACCATGAAGTGAAATTCATTGAGGACCATCATGTGTCGGTGACGTGTAATATTATTAGCCAAGTGTACACCAATCAGGAACCATCGCATTCACTTTATGACTTTATTGTGACATCGCCCAATGGCTATATTATTCGTGAAAACCCTCCAGTGGTGCTTTTTCATGCTGTGGCTGTCGATAGTATTAGTAATATAACATTAAGACTGATCAATAGAGATCAACAACTCATTGATCTAGATTCTACCACACCAGTGACTTACAAGTTGGTGCTAAAGCCACTATGAAGTTTGTGTATAAAGCAACAACACCGTCTAGGAATGGTGTTAGTTGTTTGCCACGTGAATACACGTTAACATCTCAGAACAAGCAGATTTTACAGCATTTGGGTTACCACGTCAACCCTCATGATGAATTCTATCCTAGAGATAGCGAACCGCATCGAGGAGCAACCAGGAGTGGTAAGAATTGATCTCCATTCCTATCAAGCTCAAACACCTGGACTCAATAACAATGATGAAATTCAATTTGTTATCAACAACCAAGATATTTACACCCTACCGCATGAAAGTGTCATTCAGATTGAAGGTCGGCTCACGAAAGCCGATGGCTCTACACCCACCACATCCAAGTTGGCCAACCATGGTTTGGCCTTTCTGTTTTCTGAAGTGCGATATGTCATTAACGATATCGTGGTGGATAGCACTCGAAATGTGGGCATTTCCAGTGTCATGAAACTATACCCCTCTTATAGTGAGGAAGAAGGTAAAACACTTTGCATGGCAGGTTGGTGCCCTGACTCAACCAATGACTGGATGGTACACACCGATGGGACCTTTACTGGATATTTACCTCTTAAACTGATTTTAGGCTTTGCCGAAGATCACCAACGCATTGTGGTCAACGCAAGGCAAGTGCTTTATCTAGTGAGAGACAGGAGTGATAATAATGCACTCAAGGGGGCCGACAATGCCCCCATCGATTCAAAAATTCAACTACAACGCTTGCTATGGAAAGTCCCCCATGTGACCCTTAACGATAGCAAAAAACTGGACATACTCAAAATGGTAAAGAGAGATATGCCTCTACCCATGGAATTTAGAAGCTGGGCACTCCATGAGTATCCGCTATTGCCCACCACCAACACACACAGTTGGTCTGTAAAAACAGCTCGCTATACAGAGAGACCTCTCTACCTGATCGTGGGTTTTCAAACGAATCGCAAGTATCAACAAACCAAAGATGCCACGCAATTTGATCACCTGCAATTGAGAAATGCACGTCTTTTCCTCAACGGAGCCGTGTTTCCCTATGAAGGACTGGATTTGGATTTTTCAAAAAATAAGTTTGGCCCCCTGTACGACTTGTTTTCTAAATTTCGATGGTCGTATTATCAAAAAGAGAACGGCCCCATGCTACTACCCCAAGCGTTTAAGGCAAGAGCGCCACTGATTGTCTTTGACTGTTCTTACCTGGAAGAGTCTGTCAAGCCATCCAATATCGACATTCGACTAGATTTTGAAACGCATGACAATGTACCAGCCAATACGACGGCCTACTGTTTAATTATTCATCACAAACAAGTCAACTATTATCCACTGTCCAACCAAGTGACGAGTGTATAAATAACAGCTCAACCCACGTCAAGTCGCTCAGTCATGTCTTGCTTTAAAGCCTCAAGAGACGTTACATCCATGAATTTAAACTCTGAGGAACAACGTTTCAAGACTTTTGCCACGTGGCCAGTGCCTTTCATAAACCCTCAAGCCTTGGCGGCCGCTGGATTCTACTATTTAAAAACAAGAGATGAAGTGAAATGTGCCTTTTGTCCCATCATCATAGACCAATGGCAGGAGGGCGATGAACCCATGCAGGAACATCAGCGCTGGTCACCCACCTGCCCCTACCTGTGTAGAATGAAAGTGGGAAATATACCCTGTCATTCAAGCTATCCCTCACTTGTGTCACTGGGTGATGAAAAAAATACAAGTTACGATACGTGTGGACCGTATGGTATCCATGGTGCTTCGGTGAGCAGCTCACCATCAAAAACACCTAGTTTAGAGACATTGGGACATCATCGGTGTTATGGACGTTACAAACACAAGAGACTATATTGTTGTATCAGTTGCTATCGTCCTTATCCCAAAATGACAAAGGCCTGTAAGACGTGTAATGATAATAAAATTATGTAATTCTTAAATTCTAATTTTTGCATGTCCCCCTGTCCTACCCTAACCTTTTTTTTTGAAACTAGCATGGCAGGTATGTCCATGGCATGATCACACCTGATCGTCCGTCAGTCGTCAGTTGAACTTGGTCCAGGCAAGCGTCAACATGTTGCGCACACTCATTGTGGATTGCCAAGGGTTTAAAATTGGTGACAACAAATTTATATTTAAACAAGTGGCCGTGATCGATTGTACCACGTTTTGGATATCGCAAGCTACGCATTTGCTATTTAAACCACCCCATGCTTTTGATTTGTTGTGTGAAAAAGACCGTAAACAAACCCAGTGGATTGAAAATCATAGGCAACTAGACTGGAATCAGGGAACCATTTCCTATAAATATTTGGATGTGGTTATGAAAGCACACTTGTCCTCGGCCAATGTGGTATTTGTGAAAGGTAGTGAAAAACGTCAATGGTTGCAACCATTTTTGGCGTCTTACTGCCAATGTATCGACCTCATGGAGTTGGGCTGCCCCTCCCTGCAAACGCTCATGGATACTTGTTCCTGTGGCAACATTACCCATACAGCCCTATCACATGCGTGGCATCTCTTTCATTGGTTAACCACCCATGCCTGCTGGGAGTTGTTGAACAAAATTATAACTCATGATTTACCTGTGAATGACGCCAGTGAGATTTCTACAAGCGACGTGTAAACATCTACAGCGCGTGATACCATGGAGAAAGGCAATGCTACGGACAAAGCCATCGGCAAGTTCTTTGTGTGCAAAAAGAAACTAGACAGTTTTACCAAAGAGGAACTCTTGGCGCTGCCCAAGTCGTTCATTTATTATGTGGCTGCCAACGCGGTCAAAGAAATCTGGCAACATGTACCAAAATCATGGACTCAAGACCCTGTGTTGAGTGAATTGCAACCCTGTACGGATTACGATCACCATAAGCAAGTGGCCATGGCAAAAATACCGTCTATGCGTCAGTGTGCGACTTGCCAGCTAGTGAAACTCTATCACGGTCATAAAAGTCCATGTAAAGACTTTGTTGAATCATTCCACGGGTGTCATGGCGAGAAAAAGCAACAACAACAACAAACACAAACATCGTCCACAGAGGAGGAGGAAGACCAAACCTTTTTACCATCGATGGAAAAGGATATGCCAGACCTGTACTGGCAATGGCGTCATTGACAAAGTGATTCAATACCTACCTTTCGAAATCCATCTTCCAGGTTATCGTTTTTGCGGCCCTGGAACTCGTCTCGAAAAACGTTTACAACGTGGTGATGTACCCATTAATCTTTTGGATCAAGCATGCAAGAAACATGACCTTTCTTATCGCCATAGTCATCCTGGTTTAAGACATGTGGCAGATAAATTGTTATTAAAGAAAGCTAAACAACGTTTCACATCCAGTGATGCCTCAGTGGGTGAAAGGATGGCAGCCCTAATTGTCATGAGTGCTATGAAAGGAAAGTTGATGATGCATGGACATAAACATTGAGGAGTGAGGAATTGGGATTTGTTTGTATTCTATTTTTCTTTTGTCAATTCACTATGACTATGAAATAAAAACAAAGGTATACCAGAGCACGATGTTTTGTGTTTTTATTATTTAAAAAAAACCATGATGTTGATGGCTGATTTTTTCATTTTACACATTTCACACATGATGAATTCCACACACTGCCATTTGTCATTTTGCAATTTACAGATTTTAAAAATGTTCGTTTCAAGTTTTGCGATTTTGATTAAATGGATTTTTCCAGTTTGTTGATGACACATTTTAAACAATGTCTGTTTAAAGTTTTTGAATTTTCAAATTTCACACATGCCCATTTCCAGTTTTTAAAAATGTCCGTTTTAAGTTTTGCGTTTTTGGTGATATGGAAACATGGATTTTCCATTTTGCTGTTTTCACATTTTTCCCTTTGGTGTATGTCGAAAGTTGAGATTTGACAATGATGTTGATGCAAGTGCATGACCATGGCGATGCTGCAGTGAGTTTATGGGTGTTTGGAGAAACGTCGAGGTCTACGACTACTGCAGGTAAGACTGTTTTTACAAAAATAATGTCTTTTGACTGCCACATTTCAAAGAAAAAACAAAACTATTGAAAACAAAATGAGTATATAAGTGACCATTTACCCCCTCCCCACCCACTTCCCCTACCTCACCGTGTTTGCTCTGGTCAACCATACACACCAGCTTTCTCTCTCCACTCATACATTCACACCTGTCTTTGGGAACAAACACAACCACTTTATTTATTCCCAAAAGCACATTCTCGACATGCACACTCATTCCAAAAGAACTTTTTAGTTTATCATTTACATTATGAAAAATAATTAAATACTAGTTATTAAAGTTACTAAAAATCTTACTTATTTCATATTTACAAAAAAAAACTCAACTTTGTACAGCGTTAAAAGAATCACACTATTTACCAATCAAAAAAATTTAAAAAAATAAGGTTGCATAGAACTTTTAAAGAGCAAAAGGTCCAAGTGGGTTGTCACTATTTTACAAAATCTACTATTTATAATGGCAGAAACCAATATTTACAAAATACTAAATCTACAAGTTACAAAAAAGCCATGTCCCATAAACGATTAAACAGTGAAATCACACCTCCTCCTCCTTGAGATCATAACCCCAGGGCAGGCTGGTGAGCAGGTCATCAGCCCACACACGCTTGTTATCCATGGAGGCTAGGGTGCGTTTTCTCTGTTCCACAAGATACAAATGATGGTTGCTGGATTGTATCCTGCACTGTGTATGAGACATAGCTTTGCCAGTGCGTAAAACCGCTAGGTAATCGTCTACACGTAGCGATTTTACCACTGCCCTACCTACACCTTTTGCTCTCTTGGCTTCCTTACAGTCGAGTGTGCGGTAAGCATACATTTTTGAAGCCAAACCTACGAATTCCGTCATAATGGAATCACCGCATTCATCTTTTAAAACGCCCATTTCCTTCTTGTTTTTTAGGGGCAGCTGAAACACGTTGTCAGCGCTATAGCAAGAGGTGTCGAACCAGTCACTATGTTGCCTCATGACGTCATAGGGGTTGCAGTGGCGAATGTGGTAAATGAATGAGTCCGTGTCCATATACAAAAGAGAGACGTCCTCAAAATGGCGTTTGGCAAACTCATAGTGGAATCGATACATGACCGATTTAGAAAAGTCTAAAATGACTTGACCCAAGTAAATGGGTTTATCCATGGTCACGCTGGTCTTACTCATTTCAATAGTAGCCAAATCCTCATCGATAATTTTGATCGATTTGAAATTTGGCTTGGCAATGTACCGCCGGGCACCCCACTGCCCCTCCCAGACATTGACCAATTTAATGTCACGGTATTTGCGGACATTCTCCATAGACTTGCCATAGATGCAGTTGTTCATTAATTTAAAAAAAATAATTTCAAACTGCTGTGTTGCCATTTGTCGGTGCTCTGTGTTGAGTCTCATGTATGGCTCAAGCCATGCTTTTTGAGCAAAAGAAATACCCCTGTGGATTTTCTTCAACACCAAGCCTTGGGCGAGGCATTGCACCAACATTTGGATATGTAGCACATACCGACTTTGTTGTAAAGTGTGCCCATGAGTTTTTCAATTTTCACATTACTGTCAGGGGGAACCATTTGCTCAAGGCAGAATGGGAAATCGGCATGTTCATCATACAAGGATGAGGGATATTCAATATCCACTTCTAGCACATATCCACGACCTGTTTCTTGGCTAGCCATGTTCACATCAAATTCTGACACTTGTTTGTCTGTCAGCCAAGCAAACTTCCCATAGGGCAAAGGCTGACTCATGGCGTAACCGTACAAATTATTCACGTCATAGTACATTAAGTACGATTCTTGTTTTTCCGGTGAATAATCAGGCATGTAGACATTGTTCGCTTCGGCATGGCGCTGGTTAAGTGACACAAAGCCGCCACGAATGCCCTTTTCAAAAAATAGAACCATGTCTACGTCAGTGAGTAAATCCAATTCCACTTGAGTGTATTTTAAAGCGGCATCAAACGAGAGCCCAGGACTCGTATAATAGTGAGCCGGGTCAAGACCGTAAATGTGTTGACACAAGTTACGGAATTTTTCAAACACATCAGTGAGCAGCAATACATCCAGTTTTAGGTAATGCAAAGCATATTCACTTAGCGTTTTCATGCCAAACACTCGCCAAACTTGACATGCATGTGCATAGTCTTCATCGGAAACGGTACTGCGTGTTAGTTTCGAGTAAAATTTCTCTTGTGGTGGGAGTTTTCTTTGCTTTAACACGTCCCAGCTGTTGCAAAAATCATACGGGAATATACCTTTCCGAATGCACAGCTGAAATTGCTCAGGATCATTAAAATGCATTCTAGTATTTTTTAATTCCTCCTCATTCAAGCCATTCACAAGGCTGTCTAGCGAGGATGCCATAAACTTAAAGGAATCCAAAAATCGAATGCTAAAGTCGCCCAACCACCATGTCAGGGCCGTAAAACGCTCATGGTTTTGGGGAATAATGGTAAACGAGCCCTTGTTGACATGGCCCAATTCACGAATCAAAAACTGAATGTCATAATTCGCCAGATTGTGGAAAAAGACAGCGATGAAACGAGGAGCTGGAAAGTTTAAGTTGCATTTGCTGTGCGCAGCTCCACGAAACTCCCCTGTAAAATGCGAGTGGTCTCTGACTTTTTCCTCTCTATTTAAAATAGGCTTTTCGCAAATATGGCATGTCGTGGCATGCTCATACTGCTGCTGCTGTTCTGGAGATAGGCTCATGGGTACTGGGTGGTCCAGTAATTCCTGTACATCATGAGCCAACTTGACAAGTTCATCCAAGAACCATTTGGCACAATCTGGCCCCTCACGGTATTTGTAAACGGATTGTGTGGGGTCATAAGCACACACCACATTAAATCCTATGGCAAAAGGTTCATGTTTTTGAATGGGTGTGGTTGAGCTGATGGAGGGATCTGGTTCACATCCCGCCATGGGTGTGGTGAGTGCTTCGAAATCTGCATATACCACATAGGGAACAGTGTCACGCTTATGAATGTCCTTAAACTTTAACACAGCCTTGTCCCCTTGTGGCAATATCAGTCTCACCGCTTCCTGAGAAACACAATCTACCCTATGACGTTCTAAGAGCATGGGAGTTGTAAAATATTGCAAGCATCGATCACAAATATGTTTTTTACCATCATGTTTGGACATTTGACTGCTTAGCAATCTACTCAGGCTTTTAATGAGGCAATAGTGATTCACCTCTCCTACAGATAAATATAAAAGATGAATGTGGTGTCGTTTCGGTTCTTTTGTAGCATAAAGAGGACCCACAATCTCATTACCATCAAGGCCATACACCATGAACGAAAAGTCCTGGTTATCTTGTTCAAACCTATGGATCTCGGTTAAGTCCATAGGGAACGATACTCGAGTTAAATTTAAAGTTTGTTTTAATTCATTAAACTTGGCCTTGTACTTTCCCGGCCAACAACCATTATGTTGCACCGGCTGCAAAAAGGCAGCCACAGACCACAGAAAGCAATCATTGTCACGATTCTTTATATTGACCACAGCATTTTTCGAAGCTATAGCTGGTGGTGTTTTAATATAGCTAGACCCAGCATTCAACGGGTTGAATTGACAAATGTTGATTTGCAAATAATGAATTTTGTCTAAGGCTAGACCACTCGGTCCTTGTTGCAGTTTATCAAATTTTGATAGCAAGGCATTCACCACGTGGGTTTCATACCAATGTTCCAAATTATGGGCTATGAATAGCTCTTGCATTTTACTGCAAATATAAAATGTCTCTTTATGCTCTACGTCCTTTTTTTTATATATGAAATCGCACACCAGTTCTGTATTCACCTTTAAAGCCGTATGCAACCTTTGCGCTGTACAAATTTCAATTTTAAAAATTTCAAAACAAGATTCTAAAAATTCCTTGGGAATCAAACTTTTTCTAACATTGACCACGCGTCCAGAGCACACACGCGATTTGAAACAACTATTTAGGCGTTCCCAAGTTAGGCTATCGGTAGCAGTGGCAAAAGACATTATTTTGAAAGAACACTCTCACCTGAGTTTTCAGCTGTAGACTGCTTGACAAGGGTTCCACTCTAAAGCCACTTGGTTTTCAACTGTATTTGCAATAGCAGTGAACCTTTTGTTTTCCAAATATCTAAAAAGAAATAAAATAAACCACCATAAGTATATCCATTCCATATAGTTTATGCCTTTCATAAACAAAACAAAATCAAACAGGTTATATATATATAAAAAACAAATCTCACCTTGACGTGTAATGCTTTGCTATATTCCCGTCTCGTGGGCTAGTGTGGAAATGGTTTCCTCTTCTATCGGTCTGTCTTTCTCTTTCTTTAATATATTTCGCACAGACACACGACAGGTAGGCTATACACGTTATCTGCAAACAAATAAATAAATAAATAAAATCATTAATTACCTAATCAATAAATAATTGCATGTATTTATATAAAAATCAATAAATATATAAATATATACCTACCCCACAACAAAGTTAAGTATTTTCCACCAACACCAAAACTGATAAACAAGATCAGGGGTTTCATGCAACGCAGTGTGTTCAAAGGTAGTCACCTAAGTGAGCGTGGAAATGATAACGACATGTCTTTATATATGCTACGTTGCATGTATAATCTTTTTTTTTCCCATGCTTTGAAGATTCTCTTATCGTGCACGTGGACAGATAACACCCAAGCGAACACCTGTGCCGGATCAAATTTCACCTGAACTAGCATTTTGTCACGTACGCAGCAAAACAGGATGTCACTTGTTAACAGTTATCGCGCACGTGGACAGATAACACCCAAGCGAACACCTGTGGAAGATCAAATTTCACATGAACTTGCATTTTGTCACGTACGAAGCAAAACAGGATGTCACTGGTTTAGCCTACATGTGGTTTCACACATGTGTGTGCATGCCTTTCACACTCCCCTGCCACCACGATGGTCAGATTATTTCACCTTCAAGCGTCACCTGTTGTCAAGTCAGATCGGAGCCTTCCAATAAGCTCAAATGACATTCACCTCCTGCTCGTCGGCAAGTTTATTTTCTCTACTCGCTTCGACCAACATAGAACCTAGTTCTCATCACCGTTTACACGTTAAAGGTAAAATATCAGAAAACGCACCCTCGCTCTGTCATACACCGACCCGCCGAAATAGCGATTGATCTATTGAGCACAGCCACCGTGGTCAGCGACAGGTTCGTTGAAACACACACACACCCAGCCGTATCGTCTCTCTCAACCACCACGCTTCATGGACATTATAAACAGGTAAAGAAAAAGAAAACGTTTTTTCAACATGTATGGCGTTAGGCCCTTTGTGAATTATTTTTTGAAAAAAATATCTGCCACACTCGAAAGGGGGCGTTACCCCGAGTCCTAGGACACCTCGTACACGTCTCTAGCGTTATTGGTTCGTGAGATATCGGCAAAAATCACAAAAAACACGTGTTTACCCCAAAATCGCGTTTCCAAATTTTTTAAAAAAATATAACGAGTGGTCCATAGCAAAGAGGACGTCACTCCGAGTCCTTGGACCCCTCGTTCATGTCTCTAGCATACTTGGTTCGCGAGATATAGCAAAAAGTCTAAAATCACGTTTTTACCCCAAAAAGACCGTGTTTCCAGATTTTCACCTTTTCGACACCTACATTCCCGTAAAGAGCACGACGAGACGAAAAAAACGAATCTAAGCACGCCCTCCTAGCATGGCTCCTTCCATTCCAAGGTCGCAGGGGCTCACCACTTGCTTTTGGAAGCAGCTCTCTCCTTACCACACTACTGCAGGTTTTCATCCTAGAGACTTGAAATTTATTTTGGGGGTAGAGGGGGTATGGACCATTGATTTACGTGAAACAATTTTTTTTGTAGAGTTCCTAGTTTCCAAAATATAGGATTTTCAAAATTCGAGTGTTTTCAAAAAAACATAAAAAGTAAAAAAAAATTATTATAGAAAATAAAGGTCATAAAGACCATTCGTTTGAGCCATGGAACAACGTACTATCCTGTTTGGTTTTCAAACTATAGCCTATTTTCAAAAACGAAAAATTTTAAAAAATTTTTGAAAAATATAATACATGGTCCATAGGAAAGAGGACGTCAGCTTGAGTTCAACGACACCTCATATGTCAACATCCGACCATGGGTTCGCGAGATATTGGCTTGGACTCACGCGGCGGCCATGCCACTATTTGGAACTGTCACCACTCCACTACTAACTTCATTGTGAGAAATGGGTCTTATATTTCTCACTGCCAATTTAAATAGTCCTCCAAATCGATCACGTATGCCTACCAGTTTGACATCTTGGTTAACTTTGAAGTTACAAATTTCTGCAGTTGATATGAATTCATTTTTTGGATGCTTATCTTGTGCCGCAAGAACAGAGAATAGATTCTTCTGAATCTTTGGTACATACCATAGATCTGCCAGAGTAATTGCATGCCACTTTCCTCCAACTGCTGCTTCAATGTCTACTGAACCTTTTCCGATCGCTTCGATCTTGTCACCACTAGCTGTACTCACTGAATGTTTTGTTGAAAATGGCTGAAAATTCTTTAATGAATTTCTGTCGTTCGTAATGTGACTTGTCGCGCCATTATCTACGTACCAGTCATTAGGCCTACATTCAGCATTCATTACTGCCGAGGTAACAGCAACATGTGTCATGTTCGTATCCTTAGTATCTGCGCAACTTGGTTTCGGAGGTTTTCCATCGGCTGCCCATTTTCTACACATTTTGACAGTATGATTGGGTTTCTTGCAGTAGTGGCATATTATCTTCTTTTTCATCTTCGGCTTGGTTGAACATACTGGCTGGGATAGCTGCTTTGACGAGTTCATGAATAGGTTTCCTGTGCAATAAATTCATCCCCCTTGGTCCTCAAAGCCTTTTCATATGCACACAATTGATTGGTCAGATTATCAATTGTCCTGTCACTTTTAGACATTAGCATCCAGCTAGATTTAAACGAAAAATAATCTTCAGGAAATGTACCTAAGATTTTACATATCACAAATAAATCTGACAATTCTGAATTACCTTTAACATCTTTAGCCATTTCCTGCTTTAATTCACTCCACAAATTTTTCAATTTCGAAATATGTGTTACGATATCATCTTCAGGATGCTTTTTAAAACTAAAGAACTGTAAGCAGAGGTTATAAACCTTGTCTTCAGAAACGCCGTCAAACAATTTGTGTAGTTCCGACCATACTTCCCGAGACGTATTAAGACGCATTATTTTCTGCAATGATTCTCCAGTCATGTTTGTAGTTAAAATAATTAAAGCATTACTGTCCGCTTTATTAAATGCTTCTAATGCACTTTTATACGCCGCCCTTTCATCAGCAGTCGCACTCGCGGGAAGTACATTTGGTTTGACTAACCTGCCTTCGATAGCATCAAGTGCTCCCGGAATTCCTCGCAAACAATTACTTATTTTGTATTTCCAAGTGCTCCAATTTGATTTCCCTTCCAGAAGTCCGATGTTGATAAACCTTGTTGAATCCATTTTGCACTGCAACGATATCAACACGTGCGTAACCTCAAAGTCAGCTTCGTCGAGATTTCGAACAGAAATATACAACGCCGACACGTTTTATCACACACTTAATTTCTCAACCCGTATCTGGGCCCATAACCTATTGAAGTCTTTATTTAAATTACCAGATAACACTTGGAATACTCTGTATTAAATACGTTCTTTATGAACAAACTACAATATAGCCTACATTAGGTAGCCATTACTAACGGACACGATTTGAACTTCTGTACACCAAAGGCACACCAGTGAACACAGAATACGAACATTGTAACATGAAATGTTACAGAAGAAGAAAGTTATTGGATAAAATCAACAGTTGAAATCTGTGTATTTCAAGGCGGGGAGTATGTTTGGACACTGATGGATTGTGCACATTTCCCGCATGTGGTATTTTTGTATGTGTAGTTGGTACTACTTTGTTTTTGTTTGCTTTATTCTTATTGGTCAGGGGATATATTACGACGACACTGGGATATAATAATGGTGGTAAGTCACCTGAATGATAATGTTCCGCAAGTTGTGATGTACAGATTAGAATTATATATAAAAAACAGTCCTACCAGATCGTTTTTGTTATTCGCTTGAGCGTTGCGCTTAAGGCCGGTATGGTATCATCCAGCCTCTACATACGAACACGCGCGCACTTTGCCTCGGGACTTTAATAAGGTACCATTCCGGCATTTTCCTGGAGCAAGTGTTTAACCCCGGAGAAAACCACTCTTAGAATGGCCACTCAGGATCGTGATGTCCAAACTTGAGCTCCCCCTTATGGTCGCGATGCGCGAATACACTGCGGGATAATGCGCGCTGACCACAATTAATTGGGGAACAGGCCCCTTCAGTAATATTATATGTGGTCTTTTAATTTGGGGGAGGAGCATAAACTGTACACTCTTTTCAGTTCACCAGAAGTCGGTATGACAAATACTCGATCGGGGAACAATGCTACAGTATATACCAGCACCGTCCAAGGTCGAGCCGCACGGTGCAGAGAGTGTGCATCGCCTCCTTTACCGTACGTCCTCACTTCCTCTCCACTCAGCGCGGTGGGGGAGCGTCATCGTTCAAGAAACGTGTAGAGGTCAATTAGCAGCCAACGTAACAAGAACACCGAACGTATTGTTCATGAAATATTATTTTGCATTAATTAAATTGCTTGTCATATGAAGGGAGGGGATAGGAAAGAGCGGCGAAACGTTTCCTTTCAAAATTATGTTCACGTTAACTCTGGAGTGTTTCACGCACAAAATGTATAGTCATTCATGTACATGCTTCCCTTCCTGTGCAAAAGGGAAAAGGACAACATATTTCAGCTGTGCCAAATAACAGCTTTACTGAATGACAAAATGCATAATGTTTCTACAATGGCAAACGTACAACTAATTTCACACACCAATTAAAAACTAGTACCGGACATGTTGACGAATATACATAAGGTTTATTGCTGTTCTCAATTACAGCAGGCGTACGCCTTGGTTGTGTGCGTTAACCATCTTGTTACAATTAGGCGTGAATGAGCGTGTTACAGACAAGCGTAAACAATTCCTCAAATTCTCATCTGAAATGCCTGCTCGGAACCTCGGTTTGTTACGTTTTAATATCGAAAGAAATATTTCACATACATAGGTAGAACCGAACATACTCATAAGTTTGGCGGTCTCGTAATGAAGACGAGGAAATTTATTGTGGGGAAACAGATACGTCCCTCCCATAATGCGCGCGCACTGTTGTCTACCGTGACCGAACAGATACCACGACTCTGCACTGTGCACTCCAACGAGCTAGAGAAAGGTATATAGAGTGGAAATGGCGCCGCCATATTTGAAGAAGGTTGAACTGGCAGCCGCCATGATATACCCTGTCAAGAGGGTGGGAGGCAGGGAGAGAGAGGCGTGACTAACGAGGCGTAAGATTAGGCCTACGTAATGCCTGACAATTTAATTTGTGCATTGAACGAAAACTAACACAATCATCTTACAAGACAATAAGCTACGTTGCGTATGCATAGTACATTGCATGATTCCATTCTCCTTTAAAAATAAAACGTTTTGTGTACAACTGACGCACCTGTTGACCTCTCACGTTGAGCTGTATTTCTGCAGAAGTGCGAAGCCTGCATTTATAATACAGTTTCACAATTCGCTCGATGAGTGAAGCATAGTGAGGCTTTTCCCCTGGTTCAGTAGCTGTAAATAGATGGTCAGATTTCAGAAACAGATAACCCGGCAGCATATCATAGACATCTGTCTGCAACTTCAGCATGAGATTATTCGTGTTCTTTCGCAACATACACTCATTCTTCCTGATGACACTCTCAGCTGTTTTACATAATTTCACTACATCATTTGATGGATTGAAAGGGCATTCTTTCACGTCTTTCTCTTTAATCACTCCTTCTTTCTGAACATCTTGACCTGATAAAAGCACTTCTAGGCATTCAAGTAATTTTTTTAGACACTTGGCGAATGACACTTCCTGATATGAAATGAACAACATTTCCTACATTCAAGCTCGGTGAATTATAATGTGCACAGTAACCATGATTTGACTGTCAGGATAGTATCGTCCTTCCCATTGACACCAGGAATATTTGCTGTTGCAGTTGTCACAAGTAGGTCACACTCAATAGGCTTACAGTTTGAATTCATGGATGGGCGTACCCTCGCAATTAAACACGTCCTATTAGCTGAATTAAATTGTACTGCATTTGGATTATTTCTATTCCCATTTCTGGAGCGAATAGAATAAAAAAAAATAGCTCTAAGTTATCCTGACTCAATCTGCGTGTTAATAAGTATCTCAATACAGAACTTTGTCCCCAAACGTATGTTTCTGCTAGTTGTATCACACTTAAGAGATCAATAATCAAACCGTATATTGGCATCTTTCTGCTGGATTCGCAAATAAGCTTTCCATCTGAAATTTCTGAGAAGAAAGAAAGAAAGAAAGAAAGAAAGAAAGAAAGAAAGAAAGAAAGAAAAAATAAAAGATTAGTAAAGCCCGTTAGGTTTCCCATAATTAGTTCAAAACAACGAACTAGAGAAAGTATACCTCGTTGGCTTACGAAGATTGATATTTGAACAATATATTTTATTTTATAGCTTGCCACGGTGGTTGAGTGGTTATCGTGTCGGATTACTAACCCCCAAGCTTACAGGTTCGCTCCTGGCCGTGGTAAGTGATTTTTGAAAGGCGGCATAAATCACGATACGCATGTCATACGATGTTGGCATGTTGAAGAACCCATTTGAATTTAGTAGGCCATGTTCATAATGGCAAAATTAATCTCGGGATTTTCCGGCAACACAAAGTTCCTAATTTCTCTACTAGAAAGCTCTATAATGTCAAGGAGCTTAGTTATCTAACCTCCTTGACTTTCATAGTGCTTCAAGGAACAACAAAATTCGACATGCAAGATACCCTCTGGGTGTCAAGTAACAAAGCTTGCACCCGGCACCCGAGGCCATACGATATTATTATTACCGTAATTATGATTATGGCTCATAACTATCTTTGCTTAAATTTTAATACAGCCTAATATATTTACCTACTGATATCAAGGTCTTCTGCAACAATGCTACCGTATCTGAATGCGAGTGTTCTGTAGTTTCCTGGAAACTACGCTTCTTCGGCGAAGATCTACAGCCCTGCTTCTTCTGCAGATGTGCAGGAAAATTGAAAATTGTAGGTATTGCATTAGCTAGTAGACGTCGCCTTTTATTGCTACATACATATATTTATCTTCAAAGTGCAGAGAACAAATTAAGCTGTATCTCGTGGGGCGCCATTTATTGCTCTTCATGTTGACAACCCATTGTTTTGTTAGTTCCTGGTTCAGCAAAGGGAATCTGAAATGTAAATATCACACAAACTTAAACTGCTGCATCACGTTTTCGTAAAGGGTCTACCTCATTAATTTATGAATTTGGATGACATTTCTTACCTGAAATACAACACTCCTGTTGTCTTATAACTTCTGTTCGTACAATTGAATGATGAACACACTGATGGCATGGTCAATGTATTTTTAAATAAATTTCATTCAACACATGAGGGGTCTAGACGCAGAACCGGCAATCTCCACTTTCTTTTGACAGTGAGTTATGATTTGAAAACCATTCTCCGAGGTGTTTATTATCAGTTTATAGACTTGTTTGGTTCCAAATCCAGCTCATTGAGGGGTATATAGCCGGATTTGGAACCAAACAAGTTTATGGGCAGACCACGAACAACTCGGAGAATGGTTTTCCAGCCATAAGTCATTGAATCCAAGAAATGGAGATTACCGGTTTTGCATTTATACACCTCACATGTTCCCGCTCAAAGCGAAAAATCACAACAAGCTCTTGTTAGAAGACGTTCTGAATCATGGCCGCCTTAACTCAAGTTGCCTCCGCCCAGAGCGCTGCTACGCGGCTCCTTGCCTCTCTATATACCTTTCTCTAGCTCGTTGGTGCACTCACAGGTATGGCAGCTGTGTGAATTTGCACAGTGTGAAGTATTCTGGACGCTGCTGGTATTATATACTGTCATGAGAATAGAAATTCCAGCGCCATGAAGGAATCAGTCGTTTGTGTTGATTTTGAAGACACGGAACGCCATTTAGGTACATAATGTCAACGATACATGTTCAGGCTCATTGAGTTGTGATAACCACGGACCATAGTGTAGCAGCCTGTTCCCCGTCAAACAAGCCTTGGGAAGGGCACGCTGATTGGTCTGTGGCGAGACGTGTATGGCAGCAGGGTGGTCTAATTGTGAGGAGTATCATGGACACCCGCGCAATAGCAACAGTGGCAGCTCGTGCTCCATTGACCCCACAACATCGGCGTCTCTGGTGATCACCGCAATCGTGCCGGGAAGAAGGGCCACCCAGATTGTACACATGTGACATCACATGATCACCAGTACGTTGACAGGGTACTCACTCCCTATGATGGCGAGCATTGCAAATGAGACGTTCCATCAGGACAATGCCCGCCTTCGCCCTGCACGCACCAGTAGGGAAGCCCTCCACGAGCTGGCCCGCTAGATCCCTGGACCTGAACCTTATTGAACACGTGTCGGACATGATGGGTCGACAGCCACCTATTGACCCACGCAGTCAAGCAAGCATGCACCACAATTTCTCACCCCATGCCTCACTGGACTGCAGCTCTAGAGAACATCTACACGAGCTGGCCCGCTAGATCCCCGGACCTGAACCTCATTGACTCCATGCCTGACTATATTGCAGCCCCTGGTGAGCACATCCTGTAAATATGTTTGTCCCCATTTGAGGCCAGAGGAACCTGAAAGTGTAATCGTCGTTTCACGGCCAAACACTCACAGCACAACGTCTTCGTGGTGTTGCCGTGTCCTTTTTCATGAGTGTAGGCTATCATTAGATGGGTCAATTGGCAGGAACCCGCTAACTATCCTCTGGTTCCGTCCGGCTGGGCCAATTGTTCCTGATTGAGCATTAGCGAACCGTCAGCTGTTCTCTTCACATATCACAGGGAGCTCCAAAATGCTGTACCATTCCTGGGATGGTGAACACAACTTGCTAAGTCACCACGCTAGGCCCGTAAGGTCCTGGGTTTGATTTCTGGCTGGACGAGTTTATTTTAAATCGTGTATAGTAATTTCCCCTGACCAAGGGGGAGTGGGTCTTTATAATATCGTCATCAAGACTCGCACAGACAGCTGATATTTGAGCCAGGTGCCTGGAAATATCACCAGCAAAGTATTTCTTATTACTGTACTAGTTATCAAAAATATTACTCATCAGTTTCTTTTCCTAAAAATATTCATCATTGGGGTTAACATCCTCCCTGTTCCAAGTCACGCTCACCCCACCCGTGATCCCGATTGGGCCCTGATAGAGATTAAGTTGGTACGTGCAAACGCAACAAGATTTAATTATCTAGATCTGGGGTTCTCAACCAGTGGGTCGCGACCACCTGCGGGTCGCATGATGTGTCTTGGGGGGTCGTAAGAAACGGAGAAAAGTAACAACATGAGTTATTGCTGTAGTTTTTTTTATTAAAAAGGAATACACTCACATTGTATTAACCTTTCAGTTTTTTAATTCTATTAATTAGAAACTTCAGTTTGTTTGGAATTAACCAGTGTTTGAATGTTTGGAATGATTTTTGTAACACACAAAACAATGTCATATTCCAGTGTCAAACGATTTCTTGATTTGGTTTTTAATTCACCATTATGGAGAATCCTTGTTCACAGTTGTAAGATGTAGAAAATGGCATCAAAGTACTGGGCATTCCTTTTTAATACTTATCCACATTTTGTCGCCTCAAGCATTTTTAAAAGTTAGTTTCACTGACTGCTCACTTGAAATCTCTAACGTTAAAACTTGGGGAGGTTACCAAAATACTCAGCCTAAAAAGGGGGTCGCAGTGTCTAAAAGGTTGATAACCCCAAAACTAGATAATGTGCAGTGTAAGCGCTAGCCAATTTTGAATGTTCTTTGTTTTTGAATACAATATTGATGATGATGATGATGATAATTGTTGTTTTAAGGGGCGTAACATCTAGGTTATTGGCCCCTAATGGTCTGGGTGATAGTGAAAGATGAGATGAGAATGTAATGAAAAACTATAAACAATACTAACTGCAGACTTACAAACAAAAACAACAACCCCTGGCACTTTACAGCCCGTGAAGGGCCTAGGCCGACCAAGCGACCGCTGCCCAGCCATTTGGCCTGCAGATATTGGGGTGACGCGTGATCAACGCGTCGGGTCCGCTTGGCCGTTAATCTTGGTTTTCGTGATCGGGGCGCTGCCTCACTGTCAGACAGCTACTCAATTGTCCTCACGAGGCTGAGTGCACCCCTTCCAACCCTCACGTCAGTTTTAAAATCCCTGACGGACCCGGGGTCTCTGGGTGAGAGGCAGGCGTGCTACCCCAACACTACGGGGCCGGCCTGACTTACAAACTGGAAGAAGAAATCGTCAACAAATAAAGAATAAGGCAAATGAAGAACATGAGGAAAAGAATTGCCCTCAACCCTCGAAGAATGCTCAATGCTCAATGCTGAAATCTTACTTTAGTTAGTTAGTTATTGATGATGAAACCGAAACCCCTACTTGTGCTAATTTTGTGAGCGATTTATTCGGAGACCGTTCAAGATTCTCGCCAATGTCATCTAGCTCATCCTTTGTTAAAACTGTTCGTGTGCGGGCATGTTTTTATTGAGCACCGAGCCAGTAGTGTCAAACATTTTTGCAATTACGTGAATCTGTGCTAGTGAAGGTGGCACTTCATCAGGAAATTGCTGAACAAATGCATCACGTACCCGCCGAGCCGACGCGTACTTAAAATAAGTTTTACATAAAAATATACGATGTTGCAATGATAACTGTCTCACCTTGTTAGCACTTGAGGTTTAGACTGGCGACTGAGCACCTGCACGCTTATTGCAAGGTCAAGTTTGGTAATGCCAATCTCTTATTTTTATACAGTCCATCGGAACTTGAAGAAAGAAAAAAAAACAGCTATCGTATGTACTATGCGCGCGCTTTCAATACTATAGGGGTTTCGGTTTCATCAACAATAACTAACTAAAGTAAGATTTCAGCATCGTACACACGCTAGCAAGGCCGCTGCATCATATAGGATTGTACACACGCTTAAAGCAGGGGCCTTGGCGCGCCACGAGCTCGGCCAAGGTGACCGCAGCTGCGTTTAACAAAGCCGCCGCTTGGCGCTCTTATTTTATATGAAAGACTCTGTATAGTGTTGAAATTAAGTATAATTTAAAACATCTTGACAAAATAGGTTTCACCTGCGCGTTGAACATCCCTTGTAAGCAACTCTCTGAGAAACAGATAACGAGATGCTCGTACTTTACGCAATGCTGCCTGGCTATTTGAAGAAGGGACATTCCTTTTACCATCTCGGCAGCCAGCAGCCCGGGGTTAGTTTTGTGAGGAGTCTCTTCACTTAATCATCATCATCATCATCAACTAGAGCAGGTTGGGTCTGCTTGGAGCACAAGCCTCTCCATCCACCACTTCTCTTCCGTCACTGTTGTCCAATTAACTCCTTTTCTCTCGACACTTTTCTTCACCCCCTTTATCCACCTATCCCTTGGTCTTCCTCTAGATCTCTTTTCCTTCCTCTCCATTTTCAATATTTTCCGTGGTATTCTCTCTTCTCCCATTCTTTTCACGTGTCCATACCACTGTAGCCTTGATTGTTCAATCCTATCCTGTAGGGGTTCTTCCTTTAATATTTCTCTGACTATCATTTCTGACTCGGTCCATTCTCGTTACACCTATACGACTCCTCTGAAACTTAATTTCCACTGCTTGTATTCTGCTTTTATCTCTCTCCCTTATCACTCAAGTTTCTGATCGATACATTAGGATCAGCACAAAGTAAGTCTTGTACATGATCCCTTTACATTTCTGTGGCACATCCTTGCTCCATATCAGGCCTCTAACACTCTTGAAGAATCTACCAGCACACCTTCCTCCTTCATCTCATTCCAAGGCATTTCCCCCATTTTCTTCAATGACACTTCCCAGTTTCTTCAGTTAATGTGTTACTTTATTCTTAGTCTGCATGTCCTTAACTCAAAATGGCTAAAGAGAAGAGCAGCAGAAAGTATTTATTAAAACAGGTGATAGTGAATATTCAACTGATGGCTGGGACCGGACATTTATGTACTGAAAACATTGAAACACTTGTAATTATCTACTGTGTTGCTTCTTTCTGCAGTGAATGATACATGTATAAAGTGAGTGAATAAGATTGGCCTATTGTTAAGTTATTGTTATTTTTCAATTTTAATGCATATTTTCTACATTTTTAGTGCATAATTGCTCCTCAGCTGTTTGACTTATAACTTGGACTCCATTCAGCATTAGCTTCAAGAGACAAGTTGAAGTTTTGGGAATTCTTTTAGGTCGAGCAGGCAACTTAATAGTACATTATGCAACGAGCCTATAATGGCTATAATTAAGACACGAGTGTATTTATAAAACGAGCGTATGCGAGTTTTATAATTTCCATACGAGTGTCTTAATTACCATTATAGGCGAGTTGCATACGACTGATTATGTTCGACAATAATTATTATAACTATTTTATGTTCGAAGATAAATATTCATAAATATCTGTCGAGATTTCGCCAGTTTTATGTACTGAACAGAGCGCATGAGACGCAGAGAATTCCTTGTATTTGACCATGGCCTTCTCGATTACCCCAATATGACACTAGGCAACGCAGTTCAGAAGGCCTTGGGTTTCCACGCAGGTGCGATGCTAACCTTATCTAATTGGTCAAACAACTGTTTCTTGAGCTGTGATTGGTGGGAGAAACTGTTTCATAATGAAAAATAGTGTTATAATGACCATCATTATGATACAGTTTTCTAACACATAATAGTCAGGGTCGAACATAATAGTACATTATGCAACGAGCCTATAATGGCTATAATTAAGACACGAGTATTTTTTATAAAACGAGCGTATGCGAGTTTTATAATGTCCATACGAGTGTCTTAATTACCATTATAGGCGAGTTGCATACGACTGTTTATGTTCGACTATAATTATTATAACTATTTTATGTTCGAAGATAAATATTCATAAATATCTGTCGAGATTTCGCCAGTTTTATGTACTAAACAGAGCGCATGAGACGCAGGGAATGCCTTGTATTTGACCATGGCCACCTCGATTACTCTACTATTACACTAGGCAAGGCAGTGTGATTTACATTAGAAGGCCGTGGTACTCAGCGCATCTAATTATCTAATTGGTCAAACGACTGTTTCTTGAGCTCTGATTGGTGGGAGAAACTGTATCATAATGAAAAATAATGTTATAATGAGTCTCATTATGATACAGTTTTCAGATACATAATAGTCAGGGTCGAACATAAACAATCATAAAACTGCATTCTTCTTACTCCTGTTATTACTTTACTACCGACAGCAGTTGCTACGCTCGCTAAAGCGCAGCGTTAGGCCATGGGGCCAAGCTCTCTGCTGACTCGGTGGAAGCGTGGGTTCGAGCCCCACCGTCGGCCGACCTTGAAATGGTTTTCCGTGGTTTCCCATTTTCGACACCTGGCAAATGCTGGGACGGTACCTCCTGACAGGCCACGGCCGCTTCCTTCCACATTCTTGTCCAGTTCCATTCATCTTCATCCTTTCCATCTCTCATTCCGACGCGCAGGTCGCCCACGGGCGTCGACTAGAAAGACCTTCACTCGGCCTCTCCGGAGGCGGCACGACAAAAAAAGAAAAACTTTACTACTACACATGTTTTGCTTATTTTCATTTTATGAAAAATAAAAAGAATTAGTCTTATGAGATCACCATTTGTCCGTGTGTGTGTGTCCCTGTAATAACTTCTAAACGGCTGGAGTGATTTCAATGAAACTCAGTAAGTTCATAGTACTATTTCCGCCAACCCCGACAGTGCCCTTCAAATGTTATTACGTCTCACCAATCCAACATGGCGGCGACGCGAAATGAAAATATTTAAATGGACGTTTCTCGCGATTTAACCATCCGAGTGCAGTAAAACTTGGTATGGTAAATGCTTATACAAATTTTAATCCACTGGCATCTAATTTATTTCAATTGTTTTCATAACCACAAGATGGCAGCTCTGCGAAATTTTAAATCTGATTTTCATTTCTTGTGTCGTAATCATGCGATTGAAGTTTGAATACTACACCTACACAATGATATGCATGTAATAGTACATTACTCTAAGACCTACACATATAAGAATCCAACATGGCGACCATCCAAAATATTTAGACGGTTCTTAATATCTACGAATCTATTACAGCCAATCAAACTCAAATTTTGTATGTTATTATTTATTTATCGTATGGCTTTTAGTGCCGGGAGTGTCCGAGGACATGTTCGGCTTGCCTGAGTCTGTAGCTGCTTCCAGCGGACACCCTTAGGGTGAGCTACAAGTTCCGTTCCATTTCAAGTAGTTCCAACTTTCGCTACCAGATAGTATATCAATGATACCTAGTGGTGAACGTTGGAACTTTGATAGAGCGTTCCGACGAAATCTCAATTTAGCTTCTCACAAGTTTAGTCTGTGGAAGGATCTTTTTCATGCCATAAATCTATGACATGGGACATGGGGCTTTACTTCCCCTCCGAAGGAAGGCATACAGAAGGATATTTAACGCTCTTAAAAAAATCCGACGACTTCGGCCGGGTTTGAACCCACTATCTTGAGCACAGCAGTTCAGCATGCAATTAACATTAGGATATGGAAATAGGTTAAAAAGTGGACTATTTTTAATTGTTGAATTAGCATTTTAGCCTACTTTTCTCATTTTCCAATAATGAGGAGCAAGTAGACTTATGAGATCGATCCGGGAAAATGTGTGTCTGTCTGTCTGTGTGCGTGTCCCCCCCTATCAACTCCTAAACGGCAGCTATCGGAACCAAATTTGGTAAGAGTAAAGATCTATACCTGAATATCTCACGGCCATATTTGAAATTGATGTCAGTGCTACCAACTGCTGAAAAATCGCTATTGACTTTTGAGCTCTATGTTGGATATCTCAGAAGTTATGCATGCGAACTATTCCAAAATTGGCACACATATAAATAATGACATTCCATATTAATTTTCAGAAGTCCATACATGCGAGAGTTTTGACAACAAGATTCTAAACCTGCCGATAAGTCCAATTTCTAAGTGCATGTAACTTCTATAGTATCGATTGGATTTCAACCAAATTTCTTATGTACTATGTGTACTACAGCGGATATGACTGTGCGTATTCTAAAGAGCCACCAGGACTGCCAACTGTTGATAAATGATCTCTCTATGTTTTAACTCTAATATCAATATGTCAAAAAGTATAAAAGCCAACAGCTCTAAACTTTGCACACGTATAGTACCTGACATTCTACCTTAGTTTGGTGTAACTTATATACATCAGTGCTGCCAACACGATTCTCAACCTGCTGATAGGTCCATAAAGGTGCATATAACTTCTATACTAACAAATGGATTTCAACCAAATTTCGTATGTGCATTGTGTACTATAATAGTTATGACTATGCGTATTCGTAAGAACCGGCAGGGCTGCCAACTGTTAATAAATGCTCTCTCTCTATTTGTTTAATCGTAATATCAATATATCAGAAAGTATGCAAGCCATCAGCTCTAAACTTTGCACACTTATATTACATGACATTCTTGATTAATTTGGAGTAACTAATATACCTCAGTACTGCCAACATGATTCTAAGATTTCTGATAGTTTCAATTTTTAATTACGTGTAACGCCTATACTAACCAATGGATTTTATCCAAAATTGGCACACTAATAGATCGTAATATTTCAGATTAGTTCTGAGCATCACATACATGACATTGTTCCCAACATGATTTTACGCGCACTGATAAATCCAATATCAAACAGCATTTAACGTCCATACTATACATTAGACTTCAACCAAATTTTGTATGTGCATTCTATACCTTAAGAGATGGAACTAAGAATATATTCAGAGTCACCAGGGCTGCCAACTGTAGTAAGTTACTTGGTTAGACTACACTATTTCAGGTGTATTTCAAACGGCAGTACTTAGAAATGTTAGTATTACCAACTTGATTTCGTCATTATTCGAGATAGGTCTACATAGATTGGCATGAATCTTACATTTTAAGAAAAGTAGGCTCTTTAGTTCGTCACGGAACTCCTTGCTTCAATATGGTCTGAGATGTCGTGGAACTGTATTGTTTGACAACGGGATAGTATTAATATTTTGCAAAAGTTCCGCCTAATCAATACCTTTATTGTATTATATATAAATGATCACTTAGTGGTCATTGGTACATGTTTCGAGGCCTAATTGTTTTGGCCCCTTCATCAACCGATATAGATAAAATGTGGTTGTATAGCTTAACACTAATAAACATTCCCTTCAATAACCCTATTATGGTGCACCATAAGGAAAGGTGAAAATTGTTTACCCCAAAGATACATAACGAAATACAATACATAAATAAATAAAATAAAGAAAGAAAGAAAGAAAGAAAGAAGGAAAGGAAGAAAGAAATAGTTGAAATCTGAAAAAAAAAAAAAAAATACAATGTGAACACACTCTAAAATTTCACCCTTTCTTGCTGATCACTGAAATTGTGCACTTTGCGTGTGTGTAATCTGTTTTTAATTCAGGTAAGAACTGCAGACAATAATTTCAAGTAGTTTCTGCTTTTGCTACCAAATGCTACCGTCAATGACACCTAGCGGTGAACTTGGCCACTACTAGATGCCATCGCAACCAGCGCCTGGTGACAAACGTTCGAACTTCAGGGCATTAATCAAACTTACCTACAAATGTTTCTCCACACAAGTATATTTAGTGGAAGGTTATTTTGCATGGGACCGCCGGCTTTACTTCCCCTCCGAAGGGAGACATACTGAGGGATATTTAACGCTCTTAAAAATCCGACGACTTCAGCCGGGTTTGAACCCGCGACCTTGAACATAGAAGCTCAGCATGCTAACGACTACGCCACCGAAGACACTTGCATCTTTCCCATATTTTTTTGAAAGTGCTCAAAATAGCCAGTTTCTAGATGGCGAAGAAGTAAGGAAGGTTTCATGCTACACACAGTGGATTTGGATTCTCTTCCTCCCCAGTCCTCCCAGGGGCTCACATCTAGTGGGACGTGAGTTGGCGACCACGGGGCCCCAGCTGAGTCCGGCATTGGTTCCACTTACTTGTACCGGGCTCCTCTCCGTCTTCTTTCCTGTTGACCTCTCTTGGTTACATTGTTCTCTTCTGACCCCGACGGTATTAGGGTATTCGAGGCCTAGGGAGTCTTTCACTTTCCCGTGTTAATTGGCCCTTGTCTCATCATTCCTGATACCTCATTCTTCGAGGGGTCAGACCTCTTGTTTTCTTTTCATTATAACTCCTACCTTCTGCTCTAGGCCCTCAAGGAGGCAGGGTGTGTGTAGCCCCACCACTTCTGGTGCACCCTGGATAGTGCTACACCCTCAGGGGCTCACAGTATCTCCTGCCTTCAGCTCAAGGCCCTCAACGAGGCAGGGTGTGTAGCCCTACCACTTCTGGTGCACCCTGGATAGTGCTACACCCTCAGGGGCTCACAGTATCTCCTGCCTTCTGCTCAAGGCCCTCAAGGAGAGAGGGTGTGTGTAGCCCCACCACTTCTGGTGCACTCTGGATAGTGCTACACCCTCAAGGACTCACAGTATCTCCTGCCTTGTGCTCAAGGCCCTCAAGGAGGCAGGGTGTATGTAGTCCCACTCCTTCTGGTGCACCCTGGATAGTGCTACACCCTCAGGGGCTCACAATATCTCCTGCCTTCTGCTCAAGGCCCTCAAGGAGGAAGGGTGTGTGTAGCCCCACCACTTCTGGTACACCCTGGATAGTGCTACCCCCAGAGGGGCTCACTGTATCTCCTGCCTTCTGCTCAAGGCCCTCAAGGAGGCAGGGTGTGTGTATCCCCACCACTTATGGTGCACCCTGGATAGTGCTATACCCTCAGGGGCTCACAGTATCTCCTGCCTTCTGCTCAAGGCCCTCAAGGAGGCAGGTTGTGTGTAGCCCCACCACTTCTGGTGCACCCTGGATAGTGCTACACCCTCAAGGGCTCACAGTATCTCCTGCCTTCTGCTCAAGGCCCTCAAGGAGGCAGGGTACGTGTAGCCCCACCACTTATGGTGCACCCTGGATAGTGCTACACCCTCAAGGGCTCACAGTATCTCCTGCCTTCTGCTCAAGGCCCTCAAGGAGGCAGGGTACGTGTAGCCCCACCACTTCTGGTGCACCCTGGATAGTGCTACACCCTCAGGGGCTCACTGTATCTCCTGTCTTCTGCTCAATGCCCTCAAGGAGGCAGGGTGTGTGTAGCCCCACCACTTATGGTGCACCCTGGATAGTGCTACACCCTCAGTGGCTCACAGTATCTCCTGCCTTCTGCTCAAGGCCCTCGTGGAGGCAGGGTGTGTGTAGCCCCACCACTTCTGGTGCACCCTGGATAGTGCTACACCCTCAGGGGCTCACAGTATCTCCTGTCTTCTGCTCAAGGCCCTGAAGGAGGCAGGGTGTGTGTAGCCCCACCACTTCTGGTGCACCCTGGATAGTGCTAAACTCTCAGGGGCTCACAGTATCTCCTGCCTTCCGCTCAAGGCCCTGAAGGAGGCAGGGTGTGTGTAGCCCCCCCACTTATGGTGCACCCTGGATAGTGCTACACCCTCAGTGGCTCACAGTATCTCCTGCCTTCTGCTCAAGGCCCTCGTGGAGGCAGGGTGTGTGTAGCCCCACCACTTCTGGTGCACCCTGGATAGTGCTACACCCTCAGTGGCTCACAGTATCTCCTGCCTTCTGCTCAAGGCCCTCGTGGAGGCAGGGTGTGTGTAGCCCCGCCACTTCTGGCGCACCCTGGATAGTGCTACACCCTCAGGGGCACACACTATCTCCGCCTTCTGCTCAAGGCCCTCAAGGAGGCAGGGTGTGTGTAGCCCCACCACTTCTGGTGCACCCTGGATAGTGCTACACCCTCAGGGGCTCACAGTATCTCCTGCCTTCTGCGCAAGGCCCTCAAGGAGACAGGGTGTGTGTAGCCCCACCACTTCTGGTGCACCCTGGATAGTGCTACACCCTCAGGGGCTCACAGTATCTCCTGCCTTCTGCGCAAGGCCCTCAAGGAGACAGGGTGTGTGTAGCCCCACCACTTCTGGTGCACCCTGGATAGTGCTACACCCTCAGGGGCTCACAATATCTCCTGTCTTCTGCTCAAGGCCCTCAAAGAGGCAGGGTGTGTGTAGCCCCACCACTTCTGGAGCACCCTGGATAGTGCTACACCCTCAGGGGCTCACAGTATCTCCTGCCTTCAGCTCAAGGCCCTCAACGAGGCAGGGTGTGTAGCCCTACCACTTCTGGTGCACCCTGGATAGTGCTACACCCTCAGGGGCTCACAGTATCTCCTGCCTTCTGCTCAAGGCCCTCAAGGAGACAGGGTGTGTGTAGCCCCACCACTTCTGGTGCACTCTGGATAGTGCTACACCCTCAAGGACTCACAGTATGTCCTGCCTTCTGCTCTAGGCCCTCAAGGAGGCAGGGTGTGTAGCCCTACCACTTCTGGTGCACCCTGGATAGTTCTACACCCTCAGGGGCTCACACTATCTCCGCCTTCTGCTCAAGGCCCTCAAGGAGGCAGGGTGTGTGTAGCCCCACCAATTCTGGTGCACCCTGGATAGTGCTACACCCTCAGGGGCTCACAGTATCTCCTGTCTTCTACTCAAGGCCCTCAAGGAGGCAGGGTGTGTGTAGCCCCACCACTTCTGGTGCACCCTGGATAGTGCTACACCCTCATGGGCTCACTGTATCTCCTGCCTTCTGCTCAAGGCCCTCAAGGAGGCAGGGTGTGTGCAGCCCCTACACTTCCGGTGCACCCTGGATAGTGCTACACCCTCAGGGGCACACAGTATCTCCTGCCTTGTGCTCAAGGCCCTCAAGGAGGCAGGGTGTATGTCGTCCCACTCCTTCTGGTGCACCCTGGATAGTGCTACACCCTCAGGGGCTCACAATATCTCCTGCCTTCTGCTCAAGGCCCTCAAGGAGGAAGGGTGTGTGTAGCCCCACCACTTCTGGTACACCCTGGATAGTGCTACCCCCAGAGGGGCTCACTGTATCTCCTGCCTTCTGCTCAAGGCCCTCAATGAGGCAGGGTGTGTGTATCCCCACCACTTCTGGTGCACCCTGGATAGTGCTACACCCTCAAGGGCTCACAGTATCTCCTGCCTTCTGCTCAAGGCCCTCAAGGAGGCAGGGTACGTGTAGCCCCGCCATTTATGGTGCACCCTGGATAGTGCTACACCCTCAAGGGCTCACAGTATCTCCTGCCTTCTGCTCAAGGCCCTCAAGGAGGCAGGGTACGTGTAGCCCCACCACTTCTGGTGCACCCTGGATAGTGCTACATCCTCAGGGGCTCACTGTATCTCCTGTCTTCTGCTCAAGGCCCTCAAGGAGGCAGGGTGTGTGTAGCCCCACCACTTCTGGTGCACCCTGGATAGTGCTACACCCTCAGGGGCTCACAGTATCTCCTGCCTTCAGCTCAAGGCCCTCAACGAGGCAGGGTTTGTAGCCCTACCACTTCTGGTGCACCCTGGATAGTGCTACACCCTCAGGGGCTCACAGTATCTCCTGCCTTCTGCTCAAGGCCCCTCAAGGAGACAGGGTGTGTGTAGCCCCACCACTTCTGGTGCACTCTGGATTGTGCTACACCCTCAAGGACTCACAGTATCTCCTGCCTTGTGCTCAAGGCCCTCAAGGAG
Organism: Meconema thalassinum; assembly: GCA_946902985.2. Lineage (NCBI taxonomy): Eukaryota > Metazoa > Arthropoda > Insecta > Orthoptera > Tettigoniidae > Meconema > Meconema thalassinum. The sequence continues at coordinate 281,348,059 of OX336388.2, forward strand.
GCAGGGTGTATGTAGTCCCACTCCTTCTGGTGCACCCTGGATAGTGCTACACCCTCAGGGGCTCACAATATCTCCTGCCTTCTGCTCAAGGCCCTCAAGGAGGAAGGGTGTGTGTAGCCCCACCACTTCTGGTACACCCTGGATAGTGCTACCCCCAGAGGGGCTCACTGTATCTCCTGCCTTCTGCTCAAGGCCCTCAAGGAGGCAGGGTGTGTGTATCTCCACCACTTATGGTGCACCCTGGATAGTGCTATACCCTCAGGGGCTCACAGTATCTCCTGCCTTCTGCTCAAGGCCCTCAAGGAGGCAGGTTGTGTGTAGCCCCACCACTTTTGGTGCACCCTGGATAGTGCTACAACCTCAAGGGCTCACAGTATCTCCTGCCTTCTGCTCAAGGCCCTCAAGGAGGCAGGGTACGTGTAGCCCCACCACTTATGGTGCACCCTGGATAGTGCTACACCCTCAAGGGCTCACAGTATCTCCTGCCTTCTGCTCAAGGCCCTCAAGGAGGCAGGGTACGTGTAGCCCCACCACTTCTGGTGCACCCTGGATAGTGCTACACCCTCAGGGGCTCACTGTATCTCCTGTCTTCTGCTCAAGGCCCTCAAGGAGGCAGGGTGTGTGTAGCCCCACCACTTATGGTGCACCCTGGATAGTGCTACACCCTCAGTGGCTCACAGTATCTCCTGCCTTCTGCTCAAGGCCCTCGTGGAGGCAGGGTGTGTGTAGCCCCACCACTTCTGGTGCACCCTGGATAGTGCTACACCCTCAGGGCCTCACAGTATCTCCTGTCTTCTGCTCAAGGCCCTGAAGGAGGCAGGGTGTGTGTAGCCCCACCACTTCTGGTGCACCCTGGATGGTGCTAAACTCTCAGGGGCTCACAGTATCTCCTGCCTTCCGCTCAAGGCCCTGAAGGAGGCAGGGTGTGTGTAGCCCCCCCACTTATGGTGCACCCTGGATAGTGCTACACCCTCAGTGGCTCACAGTATCTCCTGCCTTCTGCTCAAGGCCCTCGTGGAGGCAGGGTGTGTGTAGCCCCACCACTTCTGGTGCACCCTGGATAGTGCTACACCCTCAGTGGCTCACAGTATCTCCTGCCTTCTGCTCAAGGCCCTCGTGGAGGCAGGGTGTGTGTAGCCCCACCACTTCTGGTGCACCCTGGATAGTGCTACACCCTCAGGGGCTCACACTATCTCCGCCTTCTGCTCAAGGCCCTCAAGGAGGCAGGGTGTGTGTAGCCCCACCACTTCTGGTGCACCCTGGATAGTGCTACACCCTCAGGGGCTCACAGTATCTCCTGTCTTCTACTCAAGGCCCTGAAGGAGACAAAGTGTGTGTAGCCCCACCACTTCTGGTGCACCCTGGATAGTGCTACACCCTCAGGGGCTCACAGTATCTCCTGCCTTCTGCGCAAGGCCCTCAACGAGACAGGGTGTGTGTAGCCCCACCACTTCTGGTGCACCCTGGATAGTGCTACACCCTCAGGGGCTCACAGTATCTCCTGTCTTCTGCTCAAGGCCCTCAAAGAGGCAGGGTGTGTGTAGCCCCACCACTTCTGGTGCACCCTGGATAGTGCTACACCCTCAGGGGCTCACAGTATCTCCTGCCTTCAGCTCAAGGCCCTCAACGAGGCAGGGTGTGTAGCCCTACCACTTCTGGTGCACCCTGGATAGTGCTACACCCTCAGGGGCTCACAGTATCTCCTGCCTTCTGCTCAAGGCCCTCAAGGAGACAGGGTGTGTGTAGCCCCACCACTTCTGGTGCACTCTGGATAGTGCTACACCCTCAAGGACTCACAGTATGTCCTGCCTTCTGCTCTAGGCCCTCAAGGAGGCAGGGTGTGTAGCCCTACCACTTCTGGTGTACCCTGGATAGTGCTACCCCCAGAGGGGCTCACTGTATCTCCTCCTTCTGCTCAAGGCCCTCAAGGAGGCAGGGTGTGTGTAGCCCCACCAATTCTGGGGCACCCTGGATAGTGCTACACCCTCAGGGGCTCACAGTATCTCCTGCCTTCTACTCAAGGCCCTCAAGGAGGCAGGGTGTGTGTAGCCCCACCACTTCTGGTGCACCCTGGATAGTGCTACACCCTCAGGGGCTCACTGTATCTCCTGCATTTTGCTCAAGGCCCTCAAGGAGGCAGGGTGTGTGTAGCCCCTACACTTCCGGTGCACCCTGGATAGTGCTACACCCTCAGGGGCTCACAGTATCTCCTGCCTTGTGCTCAAGGCCCTCAAGGAGGCAGGGTGTATGTCGTCCCACTCCTTCTGGTGCACCCTGGATAGTGCTACACCCTCAGGGGCTCACAATATCTCCTGCCTTCTGCTCAAGGCCCTCAAGGAGGAAGGGTGTGTGTAGCCCCACCACTTCTGGTACACCCTGGATAGTGCTACCCCCAGAGGGGCTCACTGTATCTCCTGCCTTCTGCTCAAGGCCCTCAATGAGGCAGGGTGTGTGTATCCCCACCACTTCTGGTGCACCCTGGATAGTGCTACACCCTCAAGGGCTCACAGTATCTCCTGCCTTCTGCTCAAGGCCCTCAAGGAGGCAGGGTACGTGTAGCCCCGCCATTTATGGTGCACCCTGGATAGTGCTACACCCTCAAGGGCTCACAGTATCTCCTGCCTTCTGCTCAGGGCCCTCAAGGAGGCAGGGTACGTGTAGCCCCACCACTTCTGGTGCTCCCTGGATAGTGCTACACCCTCAGGGGCTCACTGTATCTCCTGTCTTCTGCTCAAGGCCCTCAAGGAGGCAGGGTGTGTGTAGCCCCACCACTTATGGTGCACCCTGGATAGTGCTACACCCTCAGTGGCTCACAGTATCTCCTGCCTTCTGCTCAAGGCCCTCGTGGAGGCAGGGTGTGTGTAGCCCCACCACTTCTGGTGCACCCTGGATAGTGCTACACCCTCAGGGGCTCACAGTATCTCCTGTCTTCTGCTCAAGGCCCTGAAGGAGGCAGGGTGTGTGTAGCCCCACCACTTCTGGTGCACCCTGGATAGTGCTAAACTCTCAGGGGCTCACAGTATCTCCTGCCTTCCGCTCAAGGCCCTGAAGGAGGCAGGGTGTGTGTAGCCCCACCACTTATGGTGCACCCTGGATAGTGCTACACCCTCAGTGGCTCACAGTATCTCCTGCCTTCTGCTCAAGGCCCTCGTGGAGGCAGGGTGTGTGTAGCCCCACCACTTCTGGTGCACCCTGGATAGTGCTACACCCTCAGTGGCTCACAGTATCTCCTGCCTTCTGCTCAAGGCCCTCGTGGAGGCAGTGTGTGTGTAGCCCCACCACTTCTGGTGCACCGTGGATAGTGCTACACCCTCAGGGGCTCACACTATCTCCGCCTTCTGCTCAAGGCCCTCAAGGAGGCAGGGTGTGTGTAGCCCCACCACTTCTGGTGCACCCTGGATAGTGCTACACCCTCAGGGGCTCACAGTATCTCCTGTCTTCTGCTCAAGGCCCTGAAGGAGGCAGGGTGTGTGTAGCCCCACCACTTATGGTGCACCCTGGATAGTGCTACACCCTCAGGGGCTCACAGTATCTCCTGCCTTCTGCTCAAGGCCCTCAAGGAGGCAGGGTACGTGTAGCCCCGCCATTTATGGTGCACTCTGGATAGTGCTACACCCTCAAGGGCTCACAGTATCTCCTGCCTTCTGCTCAAGGCCCTCAAGGAGGCAGGGTACGTGTAGCCCCACCACTTCTGGTGCACCCTGGATAGTGCTACACCCTCAGGGGCTCACTGTATCTCCTGTCTTCTGCTCAAGGCCCTCAAGGAGGCAGGGTGTGTGTAGCCCCACCACTTCTGGTGCACCCTGGATAGTGCTAAACTCTCAGGGGCTCACAGTATCTCCTGCCTTCCGCTCAAGGCCCTGAAGGAGGCAGGGTGTGTGTAGCCCCACCACTTATGGTGCACCCTGGATAGTGCTACACCCTCAGTGGCTCACAGTATCTCCTGCCTTCTGCTCAAGGCCCTCGTGGAGGCAGGGTGTGTGTAGCCCCACCACTTCTGGTGCACCCTGGATAGTGCTACACCCTCAGTGGCTCACAGTATCTCCTGCCTTCTGCTCAAGGCCCTCGCGGAGGCAGTGTGTGTGTAGCCCCACCACTTCTGGTGCACCGTGGATAGTGCTACACCCTCAGGGGCTCACACTATCTCCGCCTTCTGCTCAAGGCCCTCAAGGAGGCAGGGTGTGTGTAGCCCCACCACTTCTGGTGCACCCTGGATTGTGCTACACCCTCAGGGGCTCACAGTATCTCCTGTCTTCTGCTCAAGGCCCTGAAGGAGACAGAGTGTGTGTAGCCCCACCACTTCTGGTGCACCCTGGATAGTGCTACACCCTCAGGGGCTCACAGTATCTCCTGCCTTCTGCTCAAGGCCCTCAAGGAGACAGGGTGTGTGTAGCCCCACCACTTCTGGTGCACCCTGGATAGTGCTACACCCTCAGGGGCTCACAGTATCTCCTGTCTTCTGCTCAAGGCCCTCAAGGAGGCAGGGTGTGTGTAGCCCCACCACTTATGGTGCACCCTGGATAGTGCTACACCCTCAGTGGCTCACAGTATCTCCTGCCTTCTGCTCAAGGCCCTCGTGGAGGCAGGGTGTGTGTAGCCCCACCACTTCTGGTGCACCCTGGATAGTGCTACACCCTCAGTGGCTCACAGTATCTCCTGCCTTCTGCTCAAGGCCCTCGTGGAGGCAGTGTGTGTGGAGCCCCACCACTTCTGGTGCACCGTGGATAGTGCTACACCCTCAGGGGCTCACACTATCTCCGCCTTCTGCTCAAGGCCCTCAAGGAGGCAGGGTGTGTGTAGCCCCACCACTTCTGGTGCACCCTGGATAGTGCTACACCCTCAGGGGCTCACAGTATCTCCTGTCTTCTGCTCAAGGCCCTGAAGGAGGCAGGGTGTGTGTAGCCCCACCACTTCTGGTGCACCCTGGATAGTGCTAAACTCTCAGGGGCTCACAGTATCTCCTGCCTTCCGCTCAAGGCCCTGAAGGAGGCAGGGTGTGTGTAGCCTCACCACTTATGGTGCACCCTGGATAGTGCTACACCCTCAGTGGCTCACAGTATCTCCTGCCTTCTGCTCAAGGCCCTCGTGGAGGCAGGGTGTGTGTAGCCCCACCACTTCTGGTGCACCCTGGATAGTGCTACACCCTCAGTGGCTCACAGTATCTCCTGCCTTCTGCTCAAGGCCCTCGTGGAGGCAGTGTGTGTGTAGCCCCACCACTTCTGGTGCACCGTGGATAGTGCTACACCCTCAGGGGCTCACACTATCTCCGCCTTCTGCTCAAGGCCCTCAAGGAGGCAGGGTGTGTGTAGCCCCACCACTTCTGGTGCACCCTGGATAGTGCTACACCCTCAGGGGCTCACAGTATCTCCTGTCTTCTGCTCAAGGCCCTGAAGGAGACAGAGTGTGTGTAGCCCCACCACTTCTGGTGCACCCTGGATAGTGCTACACCCTCAGGGGCTCACAGTATCTCCTGCCTTCTGCTCAAGGCCCTCAAGGAGACAGGGTGTGTGTAGCCCCACCACTTCTGGTGCACCCTGGATTGTGCTACACCCTCAGGGGCTCACAGTATCTCCTGTCTTCTGCTCAAGGCCCTCAAGGAGGCAGGGTGTGTGTAGCCCCACCACTTCTGGTGCACCCCGGATAGTGCAAAACTCTCAGGGGCTCACAGTATCTCCTGCCTTGTGCTCAAGGCCCTCAAGGAGGCAGGGTGTATGTAGTCCCACCCCTTCTGGTGCACCCTGGATAGTGTTACACCCTCAGGGGCTCACAATATCTCCTGCTCACGGTTGGTGAGTTTGGGCGTTGGCGATCCCGAGGGCTTCCTTATCTGGGTCTGGTTTTTCTCCTTCTTCCATTGTCTTTGGGGCGCTCCCTCTCCTCGTTACCTTTCCTCTCTGCCTTTCCTGGCTCTCCTTTCTTCCAAGTCCCTTAATTCTCATTCTTCGAGTGTTGAGAGCATTTCCTTTCCTCCTGTCTTTTGTTTCCCTTTTCTTATTTTTGTTTTCCATGAAGTTAGTTTACGGTTTAGTTTTATTTCATTTCCATTTTCTCTATCACCCAAACCATCGGCCCCCTTAAAGCAATCATCATCCCCCCAGTAAACGAAAAGCTATATATTAAATATTCACTTGGATATCTCTGTTTCTTTAGGCAAGCTCCAGTACGAGGTTTACTCACGACGCTATATCCTGGGATATGCTTGACAGGCTTCAGGCCGTTTGTTTTTCACTGTTCCAGTTTACCACCACTTATCCATAAGTATTGCATTCTATTTGTGTTCACTCGCTCAAACCTAACACAAAGTAACTCGCCCACACAGTTGTTTTCAGTGGCTTATCGACGGGGTGTGGTTAGTGTTCACCCCCCCCCCCCCCCCCCAGATACATTTCTTTACTTGCACCGTTATATTGTCCCATCTATCACCTGTTTTACGCTACCGTCTTAACTCCTGTATATATTATAAAAGTGATCACGATCCTCGCTTGGTAAATGTCCTGCACTCTGCTCGCAGTGAGACTCCCCCTTCAGTGTTGGAGCGAGCCATGGATCAGTGTTACACTACCCCTAGTGAGGCGCCTTAACTCCTGTATATATTATAAAAGTGATTACGTTCCTCGCTTGGTAAATGTCCTGCACTCTGCTCGCAGCGAGACTCCCCCTTCAGTGTTGGAGCGAGCCCTGGATCAGTTTTACTGTTGAAGTATGCGATCAGTAACCTTCGGGTTGCTTTAAATGTGTGTCCGTTTCGTTAAAGATAATTCAGTACATGAGCAGTTTCTGCAATTTATTGCTGTCAATTATACAGATAACGTCATCAAGAAGGCAGATTTTGAGAGTCAATAAATAGTAATGGCGGTGGGAACATGGAGAGCAAAACATTCTTTATGTTGACCCTGACTATTATTTGTCAGAAAACTGTACTATAATGAGGCTCATTAACTTATAACACTATTTTTCATTATGAAACAGTTTCTCCCACCAATCAGAGCTCAAGAAACAGTTGTTTGACCAATTAGATAATTACATGCGCTGAGTTCCACGGCCTTCTAATTTAAATTTCACTGCCTGGCCTAGTGTCATAGTAGGGTAATCGAGGAGGCCATGATCAAATATAAGGCATTCTCTGTGTCCCATGCGCTCTGTTCAGTACATAAAACTGGCGAAATGTCGACAGATATTTATGAATATTTATGTTCGAACATTAAATAGTTATAATAATTATCGTAGAACATAAACAGTCGTATGCAACTCGCCTGTGATAATTAAGACACTCGTATGGAAATTATACATCTCGCATACGCTCGTTTTATAAACATACTCGTGTCTTAATTATTGCCATTATAGGCTCCTTGCATGATGTACTATTTTCTCTCACATAATATCAATATATTAAGCAACCACGTAATTATGGTCATGATGACACCACTCCATCGTTTCAGTTTTAGGTAGATTTCATTAGAAAGCTAACTATTGCAATGGGTCCCATGTTTCGACTTCCGGAAAATTTCGACATATCTTCGCGTTTCACATCTCCTAGACCCCAAAACCACCGTCAGTTCAAAAGTTTATATATAATTTATGTATATATATATATATATGTATATTTATGTATATATATATATATATATATATATATATATGTGTGTATATATATATATATATATATATATATATATATATGTATATATATATATATATATATATATGTATATCAGTTTCTTGTGGACACGATAACTGCCGTATTTTTGCACCAATCACTTTGATTTTTTTACCGAATATGTATACCTATAAAATCTCGGTCGAGTTCGTTACTGAGCTAAATCGGTCGAAGGGGGTGAAAATGGGGGGCTTTTTTCGAAAAAGTGAAATATTGCTATAACTCTCTTAATATGTGACATATCGAATCCGTTCAACGTTCATACTATGTGTCGGATAAAACCCAAAAATTTATGTTTGAAGAGTTTTTTTATAGCACCAACCATTGACCAAAGGGGTGGGAAAAAGTGGATTTTTCGGGAAACATTAATCATATCTCTCTTAATAGGCACAATATCAAAACCGTACAAAATGGACAATATTCCCCTAATAATTACCTAAAATTTTGTCTGAAAGAATTTTTGATATGACCCACCATTACGCCAAGGGATGAGAAAAATGATTTCGGAATTATAAGAAAATGCCAAGAGCTATCAGAGGTTGCCATGGCAACACTACTAAATTGATGAGGGATGAGCCATCATTGTTGCCATGACAACGCACTTGCACGAGATCAGATTCAGTATTTCCATCTGACTAAGTGGGAAGTGGCTTCGGTGACGTAACTGGTGGCATGCTGAATGTCTATGCCCAAGGTCGCGGTTTCAAAGCCGGCCGAAGTCGTCGGATTTTCTAAGAGCGCTAAAATCCCTCAGTATGCTTTCCTTTAGAGGGGAAGTTCCAACGTTCGTTGCGAGTTGCTGGTTGGGGTGGCATCTAGTAGCCAAGTTCACAGCTAGGTGTCGTTGACGGTAGTACCTGGTACCAACATTAGGAACTACTGTTTGAAATTGACCGTCTGCAGTCCTTACCTGAATTAAGACAAATACAGCAATTACAATTCACACCGTTTATCAGACAGATTCTACACTCACCCAAAGTACACGGGGTTAGATGACCGCGTTGTCGCAGCCCCTAAACTGAGGAACCAACCAGAGGTAGATTTCATTAGAAAGCTAACTATTGCAATGGGTACCATGTTTCGACTTCCGGAAAATGTCGACATATCTTCGCGTTTCACATCCCCCAGACCCCAAAACCACAGTCAGTTCAAAAGTTTATATATAATTTATGTATGTATATATATCAGTTTCTTGTGGACACGATAACTGCCGTAATTTTGCACCAATCACTTTGAATTTTTTACCGAATATGTATACCTATAAAATGTCGGTCGATTTCGTTACTGGGCTAAATCGGTCGAGGGGGGGGGGGATGAAAAATGGGGGTCTTTTTTTTGAAAAAGTAAAATATTGCTATAACTCTCTTAATATGTGACATATCGAATCCGTTCAACGTTCATACTATGTGTCGGATAAAGCCCAAAAATTTATGTTTGACGAGGTTTTTTATAGCACCAACCATTGACCAAAGGGGTGGGAAAAAGTGGGTTTTTCGGGAAACATTAATCATATCTCTCTTAATAGGCACAATATCAAAACCGTACAAAATGGACAATATTCCCCTAATAATTACCTAAAACTTTTGTCTGAAAGAATTTTTGATATGACCCACCATTACGCCAAGGGATGAGAAAAATGATTTCGGAATTATAAGAAAATGCCAAGAGCTATCAGAGGTTGCCATGGCAACACTACTAAATTGATGAGGGATGAGCCATCAGACGTTGCCAAGATAACGCACTTGCACGAGATCAGATTCAGATTTTCATCTGACTAAGTGTGAAGCGGCTTCGGTGACGTAACTGGTAGCATGCTGAATGTCTATGCCCAAGGTCGCAAGTTCAAAGTCGGCCGAAGTCGTCGGATTTTCTAAGAGCGCAAAAAATCCCTCAGTATGCTTTCCTTTGGAGGGGAAGTTCCAACGTTCGTTGCGAGTTGCTGGTTGGGGTGGCATCTAGTAGCCAAGTTCACAGCTAGGTGTCGTTGACGGTAGTACCTGGTACCAACATTAGGAACTACTGCTTGAAATTGACCGTCTGCAGTCCTTACCTGAATTACAGACTAATAAGCCATCACAATTCACACCGTTTATCAGACAGATTCTACACTCACCCAAAGTACACGGGGTTACATGACCGCGTTGTCGCAGCCCCTAAACTGAGGAACCAACCAAAATCTCTGCGGGAGATATAATTTTGCGTGAAGAAGTAACAGACCGTTACCTAGTCACACATCAGTGTCGAAACCTTGCATAAGGACAGTATGACCACAAGTATAAAAATGGACCCCAAATTACAAGAAGGTTACCGTTCCCATAAGACAATAAAATGTTTAAAATAAGCATAAAATGACGAAAAACAAAGTTAATTAAGCTCCAATTATAAAATATATTCTCGCAATAAATGAGGTCTGATCATTCTACGAAAACCTGCATATTCTGCCTATTTTCGCCTATCCCCAAGTTTGTCCGGTGAAATCTACCTCCGCCTTCCGGCGTGCCGAGAGGACTTTTTTTAATATTTAGTTACTGTTTTCCATATGTTTTATAATTTATTTATTTTCGTGTTTTTATTGTGCAGAAAATAGTTTTCATTCAAAGAGAACGTTATTTCATTATTGTTTTTTATGAATAATAATCGACATATTATTTTAATTATGATGATGCCTGTTATTTTAAGGGGCGGAACAACAAGGTCATCTGCCCCTTTAATAATGTACACAATTACCCTATGACCCCCCCCCCCCAGAAGGAAATCCTGTGTACGCCACTGGTCATATTGCACGCAGCGACAGTTACGGAGCCAAGGATGATGTAAGTATAGGAGTTTCGTCACTTTTGGTTATAGAATTTCCGAGAGAGAGCACCGCCTGAGGCTATGTACTGAACCCATGTACCATAGGCTTCAAAGGGAGTCGAATCCATGTATTTTGTGAAAGGAATGAAAGAATCATACAGTCTCTAAGGGAACGGAGAGAGATTTCAAGCCAGGATTCTAGCCTAACATTGTGCAAGCGCTTGGACCAGGAGCTCATGCCTCTTGACATTTATAAGGAGCCAGTCATGGATATTATTAGAACGAGTGGAAAGTTTGGACTGTAAGACGAAGAAGCTTGACTCGGAAATTGCTCTTACGTTGCAGGAAAACGGCAAACTCGCCGCTGAGTCAGAACAAGAATAATTAAATTTAACCCGTTTACGAGTATAAAAATAAGTAAACAGATACAGTACGGTGAATCATTTCGGATTTAAGATTTTTGTGTAAAGAAAAACCCTTTAATAATAATCCAGGAGAAAAGTGCAAATGCAGCATACGTCATTGGGAATTCACCGGGACCCAAGGAGTGGGAGAATTAAAAATGAACAGCACCACCCACACAGTCGAGGACGAAGAATTAATTAATATCTCGGAAATGCACGATCGATTTCCATGCACAGGAAGATTATTTTACGTTTGGAAGACGAGCTTTCTGGAGATATAATTTTTATAATTGTGCGACAATTAGTTCAAAAGTTGGTCACGAAAAGGACTTGGATTTTATCTTTTTTTGACTAAAAGTTATAAAACTCCTGGCCTCACCAAGCCAATCATGCAGTCTACGATAGCCCAGGGAGGCGTTACGCTGTATCAGTTCATGCAGTATTCAAGAGCCCGTGAGGGGAACGTCACGCTGTATCAGTATATGCAGCCCAGGGAGGCGTTACGCTGTATCAGTTCATGCAGTATTCAAGAGCCCGTGAGGGGGACGTTACGCTGTATCAGACATCGAAGGCAGTTTACCAGTACTCCTTAAGGGGAGAAACGCTGTATTACACCGCAGAACTAATATTCGACAACCACGGGCGTCGAAGTATCAGTAACTTGCGTGCCTCCATAAGGAGTTGCAAGGAAGAAGTATTAAAGTATCGCCGTGTTGAAAAATTAGGAAAATTCTAGTTACAGGATTTAGGTCCGACAGGGCAAAGTTTACCGTAAAAGTTCCAAAAATACAGTCAAAGCAGGCTGCGAACTTAGGATTCAGGCGATAGGTCTTTCAGTAAACGACCAAAAGTATCATAACGTACGGAAGTACCGGAACAGCGAGATAAACAGTTTATCAATTTTAAAGAACCCGAACAGGGAAAAACAGAGTAAGGTTCGCAACGTATTTCAGAAATTTAGAAGTGCGAGAACCAAATAAACAAAGAAGAACGGAAACTATAGACATTGTCTCAAGAAAGCAGACGAACTATTCTAAAGCACTAAGACTCGAGAAGTATTAGTGGCTAACAAATCCATAGGTCACCGATAGGTTATCGAGGGGACCTCGATCAGAACAGACTTTCGCTAGGATCGATAAACCAGATCTAAAAGGGGAGCCGTTCAAGCTAGAGAAATAGCCGATCATCAGGAACAGGATTCGAAGAATTGTTATTCCAGGGAATAAGTAGATGATTCGAGACTTTCGTATTCTGCAGGATAGGAAGCCGACATTGAATAAATTTCACCCTTGGAGACGGGAGATTAAGAGGTCACGTGTGATAGGCTAAAAAGACGGCCTAGTGATCAAAAGTTGTGAAGTGTAAATATATCAAGAGTGTGTGTTAAAAGTAATATATTTTTTAGTGTTTTATTGTGTATTCTAAACGGATACACCAGTGTATTAAAAATGTTGTCAGTGTTAAATGTATTGAATATGTGTCAAGAAATGTCTGTACATGAGATGAGTTTGTACAATATGGAGTAAGTCAAGAAGGTGGGCCAAAATGACACATCGAACGAGAATAAAGGTCAGAAAACGACCTTAGACATGTGAGTAAAGATTTTCATTATGTTTTGGGTGTCGGGGAAAATTTTGTGTGCAATTCCACCGGAGTTTTGAGTAAAAGGGATGTTTTTAAATAAATAATAGCTAAATAAGAACGCGATCTGAACAAAAATAAAGTTTTAAGAAATAATAAATAATTATGTGAAATAATAAATCCTGTAGAGGAAATGCATGGAATAATATGTCAGTGTATTTGACGAATGTTATAAAAGCAAGCGTAATAATAATAATTACAACAAAGATATTTACATAAAGGTAAATTTGAATTATATGAAAGAAATAGCTTTGAGCTTTTGTAAGGAATGAAGACATGATGTGAGTAATCATAATAATAACAAGGTAAAGAAATCTAAATAAAGATTAAATTGAATGATATAAAAATATAGAGCGTTGGAGCCTTAACAAATGTATAAGACGTGATGTGAATGCATGTTCTTAAAAATGGAGCGATTTATTGTCAACGGAAAAGATTAATATAAGAATTGAGATATGTATCAATTGTTACTATGAAATTTATCAGTTCTTTGGAAGACATTCGGCCGTAAAGTAATGTGTAGCGCAATGGAACGCAATTAAATAAAAGTCACGCTAGGAATGCGTAGAATTAAAATGTACTTGGTAAATTACTTATGAGGGGTAGTTGATTGTATTGAATTGAGATATGTTGTAAGTCCTCTAATTGTGACGTAGATCACGAGGCCATGTGTGTGTTATTATATAAAAGGGAGCAAATGTATGGTATTATTGAGCGTAGGTCCTGTAAGCTACGGCTAGACCCTAAATCGCGTCTTGTATAAGTCCTCCAATGTGGAAATGGTTCCCGAGGCATGTTAAGAGATTCGAACATAGAATCCTCTTGTTGTTGAAGCCCCTTATTATTCGTCGTAGAATGTGTATTACTCTTCCCAATCAACGAGGACCCTTCATAATTAATAAATGCCAAGATTACGAGAGTAGTTTATGAGCCAAAGAATATTGTTGAAAGTGAAAAGAGAAGTTAAAATGCCAGGTCTCTCCATAGAACTGAAAATAAAATGAAGGTTTGTTTTAAAAGCATTGAAGAGAGCTCCAACCGTAGGCTAGGCAGGGAGCCGCTCTCCCTGTCATAAATCTCGCTCGAGTATAATGGCCTGACCCTCATAGTATGAGGGTGGGTAAAGACCGTCTTGTAAGAAGTGCTAAATACACCGTGAGTGTTTAAAGTTGTTAATGACCCGGGCGTTGAACCGAGGTCCTTGTAGATTGATATTATCGCTTGCCAGTTCAGATCGTAGTTTTCTTATGTGATAATGGTCTTATAAGACAAATGAATTAAATAAAAATCCCTATTGTAATGTTGTATGGAAAATAAGGAATCCACGAGTTTTGTGAAGATAACTAGATTTCGGGAGTAATCATAGTTTTTGACTTTGTCAAGTAATCTTTATGACTCTGGAGTACACAAGTAGTTTCCCGATCACCGTAGTGAATTTGCAAAACTTGAGAGAGGTGGTAAATACTGAGAACATGTGAAATGCCCAAATATTGAAGTGAATAATTAACTTGTAATTTTAAATGTAATTATATATTTGTTTTGATGATAAGAAAAGATAAAAATAAATTCTTGAGGTGTACAAAAGTATGACACCATTATTATGGGAATGTATCGAACCAAAGGAGCTAGTAGTTATATGGAACTTTAAGATAGGTACTTTATGGAAGTGAAAATAATCATGAATTGTTGGTTTTAAAGAAAACCATGTGTTTAAAGAGAATATTTGTTTTATTCTTATGCTATTCCTTGTTCACTTTGAACAAGTAGAAAGATATTGGTCAATAGTTTATTTGTTTTATTGTTTGTAGCGCCATAATTTTGATTAATTAAATGTGTTAAAATAGGAGTTGATTTTGTTGTTATTTTGCAAGTGTATCCTCTATTTCATCCAAAATATGTAAGTCACAGAGTGGGAGAACTTACCGCAGCCCCGAAAAATCCCGAATTGAGCAATGCTGGCATACTGTGATTTGCATATTTCTTGCTAAAAGGGCACAGGGGGGTGAATAGAAGTACTGTGCTTGGATTAATAGTTAGAGGAACACTAAAGACGGTCAATTCATGTAAAAGTAAAGTAATGCTAGGAGTAGCTACAACGTAAAATGTTAACTGACCGCATGGGTCCCTGGAAACTCACACCGAGCAGCCCTTTATTAAACAACCCCCCAGCAAATCTTCGATTTTGGCGCCCAGTACGCAGGGATGAGTTTTCCTAGGGAAAACCCGAGTTTTTCTCGAAAAATCAAAATTTTCATGTTGTTTGAAAAAAAAAATGTTTTTTCGTAATTTTGAATTTTAAATACTTCCATAAAGGTCTTTGAGTTTGAATAAGAATATCAAAAGGGTACGGTGTAGTAAAAACCCTTTGCCAAAGTAAATTTTTGAAGAAATTGGGACACAATTGTTCCGATTACTATCTCTCAAGCATGTATTAGCGATGTGGCATGGGTAGCCCACTATATTCTAATAAGATGGCATTGGGTGAGGAGATGCAACGGCTCTTGGAGGCCATAAACAGTAAGTTGGATAGCCAACAGAGTGAAAATAAAAGGGATTTAGGATCCATAAATCAAAGTCTGGAGTCACTAAAAACTGATAGTGCTAATATGGGGACTAAATTAGTAGATATCGAAGCTAAAAGTGATAACATGGGAACTAAATTAGAAGCTATCGAAACTAATAGTGATAACATGGGAGCTAAATTAGTAGATATCGAAGCTAACTGTATAAAAATGAATAAGGAACTGAAGGCTGAAATTAAGGAAATGAAAGAGGGGTCCAAGGTTTTAGAAGAAACAATGAATAACAAATTTCAAGGTTTTGACACTAAGTTTGAGAGTAAGTTAACTGAGTTAAAAGAGGAAAATAAAGGATTTCATTCAGGATTGCAAGCCCAAATAAATACTATGAACAAAAATATGGGAGAATCACAAAATGAGTGCCGAGAAAATTTTAAAATTTTAGAGGATAATTTTGGTACTATAGAAACTAAATTAAATAGCATGGAAAAAGCATGTAAAGAAAATGTAGAGGAATGTGAAAAGAAACTTGTAACCCAGATCCAAGGTGTGCAGAAAAAATTAGAAGCTCAGATAAAATCTAACAGCGATATCTGTGAAACCTCCCGGGATGAGATAAAAGAAAGTTTTAAGAAATTAGGAGACGAATTTAAAGGGGTTAAGGACCAAGTAGAAAACCTCGAGGGAAAAGTCGAGAAAGTACAGACAGAAATAACTGAGGTTAAGAGGCAAGGTGAGGCCGATGCAGAAAAAAGGGAATTGCAATTTAACGTATTCACGGGACAGGTGGACGAATGGTTGAGAAAGCATGAGGGGGATATTACTACGAAGTTAGGTGAATACGAAGGGAATCTTAAGAAGGAAAGCACGCAACGAAAAAGGGATCGTGATGAACAACTCATAAAAATAGAGAGGATAGATAAAGGGGTTACTGGAATTCAGGAAACCGTAATAGGATTAACAAAACAAATGGGAGACACAAAGGGAGATATAGATAAGGTTATGACCGACATAACAATTATATTCGAGGAGCAAGGAAAGGCTCGAGAGGATATGAACAAGATCCAGGATAAAGTCTACAAAGGACCAAAAGAGATGGAGAAAAAGATAAAGGAAATGCGAGAAGACCTAGATACTAAAGGTGACGTGAAGCCAGAAATTATAACAGAACAGGTCATGGTCATTAAGAAAGAGGTAGAAGAACATCTAAATGAAATCAGGGATAGCTTCAGGAACGAGAAATTCCAACTCAAACGAGAACTGGAAAATAGTAAGAAAAATCAGGAAAGAATTCAAAATGAATTAGGATCACGGTTGGAAAGGACTGAACACAAAAATAGTCAAATGGAAATCCAACTCATGGCAAATGAAGAAAGTGCCCGAAGGGAAAGGAAATTAGAATTTGAAAGTCAGGATGAGTTTCCAAAGACAGGATGGGTAGATCCTCGTGAACAAGGCACAGATACTGATAGGGACTTAGGAGGGGAGAGCCCTTATAAGAACCCAGGATATCCGATGGCGATGTCAACCCCATACATGAACCAGACAAATGGTCAGATAATAAACATTATTAAGTCGAATGAGGACAGACCGGTAATGTTTACGGGTAATAACATGTCAATTACTCCAAAATACTGGCTAAAGGAAGTCGCAGAGTACTTAAACGAAATGAAGGTTCCTCAGGATCGGAGACTGAGAGCTATTGAGAAGCTGTTGGCAGGTGATTGTCTCACCTGGTTCAGAAGCTTTAGGTACACCTTTGATACGGTGGAAGGCTTTAGAGAAGCCTTTTTAAAACGATATTGGGCAGCAGACGTCCAGGAGAATTTGAGGCTAGATCTGTACTCTAGGAAGTACAGCACAAATGCACCAACTAAGTACTCGGAATTTTTTACCGCTCAGCTGTGTAAATTCCGCGAACTTGACATTGCTCCAGCTGAGAACAACCTGTGTGCCGCCATTGCAAGACAACTTCCATATGAGATTCAGAGGCTGTTAATCTCATCCACGGGGGCGTGGTGGCTCAGCGGTCAAGCTGTATGCCTCCCACCAAGGCGGACTGGGTTCGATTCCCGGTCAATGCATGTGAGATTTTCGAAGTGAAATGCCATGTCCTGTGGTTCGGATTCCACGTAAAAAGGAGGTCCCGTGGCTCATGATCGCGAGATTAACGGTCACGTTAAACTACAAGCTTCCTTCCTTTTTTTAAATCTCATCCAAAGCCAGAAGTGCTGTGGAAGTGGAGAGTGTATTACGTCAATTAGACATGACGACGTCACACGTAACTCCTAGGCATCAAAGACAGACTGAACAGGTACACATGGCCAGCAGTCAGGAAACCAGAGAAAAACCATCGACCAGGAATCAGTCCACTAGCACTGATACTCAAGGACTAGGTCGAGAGTATGGGCACCAAGAGCCTAGAGGAATACAGCCATACTACAGAGGAGGATATCGAGGAAGAAATCCTAGGAATACGGGTTATAGGCAACAAGAGAGCCGACCCTATAACAATAACCATCAGAGGCAAGAAAACAGAAAGAAATGGGAGAATTATCCCAGAAGGAACGTAAGGCCAGAGGATAGGGATGATGAATATCGGGCCGAAATAGAGGAAAGATATCAGGAAAGTCTTCGTTATATGAACGAACGACCAGACGAACCTGAAAGGCAAAAAGTCCGTTGGAGTGAGGCAATCAAGAACCGGAAATCATCCGACCGACTAGATGGAGCTCAAAGCTTGGAACTACAAGCTCAGTTAAAGAATGAGGGGAAAGGAAGCCCTCAGGATTTAAAAAAACTCCAAATTTAAATCGTCAAAAGTGGAAACATACCAGGAGCTGGGAGGAGGTAGAAATTGTGAATTGGATAGCAAGACCAGATGAGCTAATTAATGAGGATGTGGAAGGAATCCCACCTATCAAAAGAGAATTACCCATAATTATGTTAAGGATAGAAGGATTACTGGTCAGGGCATTGATTGATACCGGATCAACAATAAGTTTAATTACGCAAACCCTTCTGAATGAATTGGAAACAAGAGGCTGCGTATTAAAAATCCCCACATCAAGTGTAAAGATTAAGGGAATTATCCCTGAAAAATCTTTAACATGCAAATTTCAGGTATACATTGATCTGATCATGGGTAACACTGAAATTTCGCAATGCTTTTTGCTGGTAAATCAATTACCGTATAATGTCATATTAGGTATTGATTTTATCCGTGAGAACAAGGTCATCATAGACCTAGCGCAAAATTGCATTAGAATTCAAAGAGAGGATGTGGATGAGCAAAACATTAACCTACAGGAACAGGATGTGAAAATAGGAGAACAGGTATGGCATGTGGAAGAAGTAACTGAAGAAGGTTATAAGGACATAGAAAGGATATTTGAAGTCCTCAACATAGAACTCGAAGATAATTTGGAAACTGAGTTCGAGACCAACCTGTCAGGAAAAGTAGAGGAGGCTAAAGTTAACCTCGAAAACAAGGAACAATTAAAGAAATTATTATTGAATTTTAGGGACGTATTTGATTCCAAGCCAGGGAAGATTGAAAATTTTAAATACGCGTTCCAAGTCAATGATTGGGCACCGTTCAGACAAAAACCATACCCGGTTGCGGAAAAACATTACCCACAAACGAAGAAAACACTGCAGGAGATGATGAATGCAGGTGTTATAGAAAAGATGGCGACACCATATGTTAGTCCATTAGTGATTGTGAGTAAACCGGATGGCTCAGTAAGGGTGTGTCTAGATGCCAGAAATTTAAATGCAAAAATCATACCAGAAAATGATTCGGCACCACCCATAAAAGAAATATTGAGAAAATTCAAAGGCAAGAAGATTTTCACAAATATTGACATGACTTCTTCGTATCATCATCTCGAACTGGAAGAGAAAACCAGCTTGTTGACTGGATTTCAGTTCGTCCAACAAACCTATTGTTTTAGGAGATGTCCGTTTGGATTGAAGACCGCGGGATCTGCCTTAATAAGAGCGCTTCATCGAAACCTGTCAGAGGAAGTGAAAGATTGCACTATCCGTTATGTGGATGATATTTTGCTTACCTCGGAGAATATTGAGGAACATTTAGAAAAATTGAAGAAATTATTGGAAGACTTAAGAAGGGCAAATTTTAAAATCAATTTAAAGAAGTCAATTTTTGTCAAAGGCAAGTAACATTTTTAGGGCATGTGATTGATAAGGATGGTGTTAAACCAAATCCATGCAAATTGGAATCGATAATGGATTTTCCAAGGCCTTTGAAGGTGAAGAACGTTCGCCAGTTTTTGGGATTGATTGGTTTCTTCTCAGGACATTGTCCATCATACACAAAAACTGTTGCACCACTACAGGACCTTCTGAAAAAGGGGGGCAAGTGGAAATGGACGGAGGAAACAGAAAAAGCATTCATGGAGGCCAAGGAAATGCTCTTAAACTATGTGAAGCTAGGATATCCTGATTTAAATCAGAAATTTATAATTCAAACAGATGCATCCCAGATTGGAATAGGGGCAATACTATATCAGGAAAACCCGGATAACCCTGATAAGAGAAATTATCTAGCTTTCACAAGTCGGAGACTGAAACCACACGAGAAAAATTATACGATCAGCGAAATCGAGCTGTTAGCGATAAGGCATGCGCTGCAATCTTGGCGAAAGATCGTATATGGGTTTCAGGTCACTTTAAGAACGGATCATAAAGCCTTAACCTTTTTGATGAAGACTGATCTATCCAGTCAAAGGTTGATGCGTTGGGCTTTATATATTCAACAGTTTGATATAAAGATAGAATACTGCCCAGGAAAAGAAAATATAGTTCCAGACTATTTAAGTAGACAGCCAGAGTCCACGGAAGAGGAAGTAATGGCTATTGATTTGGAAGACAGGGATCAGCGTACTCTAAATGAGTTAAGGAGCATTAGTCAACGGCAACGTGAGGATCCATGGATGAACATGCTCATATCTTTCCTTGAAGGAAGTTTGATAAGGGGAACACCAGCGTACACGGAAGCTAATAAGATAGCTCAAGATTACACATTTTATAATGGATTATTATATAAGTTTGTGGACTCTGACCATACACGATTAAGGATTGTTGTACCTGCAATTTTGCAGAGGAAAATAGTATGGTTAGCCCATAGATCGTTCGGACATATGGGAGTCGACAAAACAGTCTCGATGCTGAAAGAAGCATTTGTATGGCCGAGACTGAGAGAAACTGTAAGGGACACGCTAAAGACATGTGATCTATGTCAAAGGATCAAACCAAATGCATTTCTGATGAGACAAAAGCCTATACCATTGTTGCCCGAAAGGCCAGGTCAAATCATATCCATTGATAACTTCGGACCTTTGCCAAAGGCAAGAAGAGGAAATCGACACATAATGGTGGCTATGGATGTCTTCACTAAAATGGTTGTCCATGCTCCCATCCAGAAGACTAGTACCAAACAGGTGTTAAAACGACGCAAAGAAAAAGTGATACCGATTCTGGGAAAACCTGAGAACTTGTTGTCGGATCACTGTAGTTGTTTCACCAGTGTAGAGTTCAGACAAGAATTAGAAAGACTTCGAATACGTCAGATTTTGTCAAGTATTCGCCATCCTGAGGCAAATCCTGTAGAAAGAGTGATGAGGGAGATGGCCAAGTATTGTAGAATATACTGTGCCGAAGAAAATTGGAAGTGGATAGATATCTTGGATATTATCGAATTTTGTATAAACAACACAATCCATGAATCTACGGGAGAGATACCAATAACGTTACATCGGAATGAGCAACCAGAGAGACCTTGGAGTCTGGTAATTCCTAGGCCAGCAGACGCTCAGCCTGGAAGAGATGTACGTATAAGAAGAGCCTTTGAGCATTTAAAAGCTCAAGCCGACAGGAGACAAAGAAGAAATAGGCACAACAGGTATCATCGGCCACTATTAGCAGGGGAAATGGTGTTAGTAAAAAGACCCGCCATTTCGGATCCAGGGAACCGCGTGTACAAAAAGTTCCAGAAAATGTACTGTCCCCGATAATCCGGATAGTAGGCTGTCAGATATCCGCCCCCTCAATCGGATTGCCAATAATCAAACGCACCGGCACAGCTACATCAATGAAAATGGCACTGACAGATACTACCGAGATTAGAGCACAGCAGTTAACAAGAAATTATTGTGGAACACACTAAAATATACGGGGGTTCATACTTACCTTTACTTACCTATTCAAATTAATCTCGGGTCTGGGTTGTCAACTGGATCACTTAAAAGTATGCCCTCACAATAACCTCCACCATGATATTCAAAATGAACCAAAACGGAAACAAGAAACTTTAAACTGTACAATAATTTATTTCACAAAAAGGAATAATATAACAAAAATTGAACAACAAAATAAACGTGGCAATCAGAAGCCATTGTCAATGTAATCATGTCCTCCTGTAGGACTTGTAGACTTTGCATACAAAATTTCAGCTTTCTAGCTCAAAAGAACGTAATAATAATAATACACTTGGAATGGATAAGGGAGTTGGGACGAGACATATAGCAATTGTTTTCCTTTTTATAAACATCACACTTTTATTTATAACCGCAAGGCTGCTATGTAGGCGACCTTGGCCTCTAACAACCAGTTGTCTGGCCAGCTGCGATCCACCCTACATCACGTCGCATGCCTACATCGTCAAATGGACTCACCTGTCCAGCCAACGTTAGCATCTGCTAGTTACATCAGAGCCTAGCTCGCTTTCAAAACACTTTAAATGTCCTCAACTCAACTCAAATATTATCACGTAAATCTTTTAAATGCTCCATTCACATGTCACTGGATTACTCTAATAATCCCAAAACTTGTTTAATTATAATCCAAATGTTTAATTAGCGTTGTTTAGAGTATATAACAAAACGTTAAATGTTTATAACAAAATCTCATTAATAGTTTATAACAATTATAATTGTTTATAATATTGTCAAACGACAATTGAAAAATTTATACAGGCCTCTATTAATTCCTTTCGTTTCAAAATTATTATTAAAGATATTTACATAATTATTTACAATATTAATATTTTATTTTAGAAATACATTAAACCACCCGTTTATCCGGTTGATAATTACTCAAATCGTGGTAATATAATCGACCAATGAAGGTTAGTTATATTTAAATGTTAGATTCAGGTTTAATAAGTTTTAATAATTATTATTATTTGTGACGGTAACCTCCATTCAAAATCGTTATCTCAAATTATTTAAACACTCTTGTTAATTTTAACAGTAACTTCACATGATTAATTTTCAAAGGACCTGGACAATACACTCAGCGGAAAAATACTTCGCTCCAAAACGCACAAAATTGCACAAAATAGGCCCAGAATTCATCATATATCTCAATATATATGGCATCAAAATCTTCCACAATACATACAAAAAACCTCCACTTATAAACTCATTAACTTCATTCTTATTACTGTGGGAACCTGCTTCACTTATTCAAGGGCATTATTCATCAGCGACTTTTACACGTCCACTGAACTAACGATTATACATCCATAGTTCCTCTTTAAAAATTCTTATATTCATTAATTGTGTCAAAACTGTTATTATATTCAACCTTCGTGGGTTTCATTCATGAATCGATATGAAGAAAAAATTTGCCAATCACAAATAAATTTCATAGCCAATACGATTATAAACGCCTTCCTGGTCTATCAAAATTGAGATTAATATCTTCAAAGTAACGCAGTATAAAAATACTATCTTCAATCAAAGTTCATCTAAACTGCACAAATAATCGAATAGAATACAATTACACTGTGGAATGCAAACATTATTGTTCCAATCTAGAATTGAGAAAAACTCCTATCAAATGTTCATTACTTTAGTGTATTCAATAAATTGTAATCAAAGTTCATATTTCATAAAATTGTCTATAATGCAATGGTATTTCAAAATTGACGATAAATGTCTATGTTGCAATCATGTTCATAAAACGACTAGTATTTCCAAGATCGTCGATACAGAAATAGATTTTAACGCTCTAAAATCTTTTAGTTATTCTTCTTTCTTGATGATGACAGAAAATTGGTCAAAGTAATTTTACTGAATAGAATTACTTTAATAAAATGACACGCTGTCTGAATTCAAGTCTGCCATAGAAAATCGTTAACTTTACAGTCAAATCGTGACTACAAAAATATGCAAATTACTGAAAGAATATAAATTATCAGTCTCAACTGATCCAAAATTATTTAACTAAGCCAATGACACAACAATGTCTTAATAAATCGTCGAAAAAGGCATAAATCATCAAAGTGTACTGAGTACAGAAATATCAAGCAAGAAAATGGGGCAAAATATGTGGGACAGAAAATATGGGAAAAATGGTTGCTCAGATATCGCTAAATGGCTCAAATAAAACAAGAAACGTTCACGACTACCTTATCTGTTGATTGAAGTTCTAGAGGAAAATTTCCAAAGAAGACTGCTGATGGTTCCATTTCACCAACGTAAAGTTGTGCTCCGACCTCGAACCTGGAACCAGTGCCCTCGGAGAATCGAACTGCTTCCTCCTCCGGAAATTGCACTGCTCCGTGTAGACGATAGACATCCTTCTGGCAAAACTCTTCTTTGTGAGCCGGGTCCACCCTGGCCTCTCTTGAAAGTTCCCTGAAGTTCTGGCAAAACCCTTCTTTGTGAGCCGGGTCCACCCTGGCCTCTCTTGATAGTTCCCTGAAATTCTGGTAGAAATTCGCCATGAAGTTTATTGCAATTATCTCCGCAGAAATATTCATAATTGTAGTGTATGAAAATATTTCCACTGCCATTTGATATAATTCAGCGTTGGACCACGATGCATGAGTGTAGTTGGATGTTCACTACATGCTCGCTTTTGTTGAATGGCGATTAACGAAGTTCCATGCTGCTATTTCACTCCATTGATATATGTCCCAATTGCATTAAGGTTTTAGCCTTCCATCTCCACTTCTGTTATAATCATAATTGAAAGTACTGCCAGATTATAATGTTCCATATTAGAATGCAGCGTTGTATCACCAAATGCAATATGTAGTATCACGGTTGCAATACACGTGTCAGCCGTAGCGTAGAATGTGATATTATAAAAGTGCTTCTCAGGTGGCGAGAAAATCACTTTTGTCTGCCGTCTTAAAATGCCAATATCTTCCAAATTATAATCGTGAAAATGTTCAACTTTACTACACACTTCAATACTGTTATGCACAATAGAATTAGCTTATAGGCATTAGCTAACTCTTGATGTATATTCTTGTAGACTCGTTAATGTGTGCGTTTCAACTTCGCCTAGTTTCAATCACCGTAAAATGGTACTGCTGCACTGCTCCGTGCTCGTTCGATGCGGTGGGCTTTACCACGCGCTAATAACGACTTGCTTCACTGAATCACTCGAAAACGACTATGAGACAAGAGAAATATATATGCGATATGAGAGCTCCTCTCTGCTGTGCAAGACCTTTTATCAACTTCATAAGGGGCGTATCCATCCCTTCCATAACTTGTTCCTCCGTCATTACTAGAAGTTCTAACTTTGGCTATACTTGACGGATTTTCAAATTTCAAAAACACAAAATTAATTTCTTCAAAATTCCAAATCAATGCCATAACTGAAAATAGATTTCCACAATTCTGCATTCCAAAAGTAATTAAATATGGTAGTTTCAGTAATCTCCGTCTCCCTCCAAACTATCATTCATTGGTTCGAGCCTCTCCTCCAATAGCGTAACTTCTTCCTCAGCACAATTCCATGTTTCCTGCGACTGCGTCGTAAATCTCAGATCTTTCTCGAACAAAATCATGACGTCACCAAGAATCTCAGCTCAAGCAGCCTACTTGCATGAAGTCTGCGTCATCCGTGCCTACGTCATAAATATCCACGTCACAACTATGACAGCCATAACTTAATTCATATTTGCCAATACAGCCACCGCGGTCTCAATATAATTCAATTTACGGGGGCAGTACCACGGACCGTATCAAATAATAAGGGATTTGAGAAATAATGCCTATAGAATTCGGCACTGTGAAACGAATCATGAAGTGACCATGAATTCAGTAAATTTAAAAGTGTATTACCCTCCCGAAGACTTCGATGAAGCCAATGAACAAGCCCTGGTTATGGAACAATTTAGAGATGAAGAATCCACTTTTGATAGGAACGAGAATGAGATAGAAAAAGGAAACAGAGCTCAAACATTCGAGGCGAATGCGAATTGGAGAAATTATATTGGGAAATAAAAGAAGTAATTGATTTTATTGAAGAAGAAAATTTCAATTTAAGGAAGGAGAATGATGAAATAAAGGAACGGGTAGGGATAGACCACACCCGTAAAGAAGAATGAGGTTCTGGAAACCTGAAGTCCAGACAAGTAAAAAGGGGAAAGAAAGGGTAGGGACAGAGCGTACCCAACCGACACAATTACCGGATATGACTTAAAAAGATGAAAGAAATCAAATTATCGTGGGATTTTTAAGGAAGAAAAATCAGAAGGTACTGCCCCCGTAAATTGAATTATATAGAGACCACGGTGGCTATTTTGGAAATTATGAAGAAAGTTATGGCTGTCATAGTTATGACATGGATAGTCATGACGTAAGCACGGATGACGCAGACGTTATGCTAGCAGGCTACTTGAGCTGAGATTCTCAGTGACGTCAGCATTTATTCGAGAAAGATCCGAGATTTACGACGCAGTCGCAGGAAACGTGGAATTATGCTGAGGAAGAAATTATGCTATTGGAGGGGAGGCTCGAACCAATGAACGATAGTTTGAAGGAAGACGGAGATTGCTGAAACTATGGTATTTTTAATACTTTTTGGAATGCAGAATTGTGGAATTCCATTTGCAGTTGAGGCATTGTTCTGGAATTTTGGTGAAATTTATTTTCAGTTTTTGAATTTTGAAAATCCGTCATGTATTGACGAAGTTGGAACTTCTAGCGATGACGCAGTAACACGCTATGGAAGGGATGGATACGCCCCTTATGAAGTTTATAAAAGGCCTTGCGCAGAAGAGAGCAGTCTCATATCTCAGCTCAAATCGTCAGATCTCAACTCATATCTCAACTGATATCTCAAATCCTCAGATCTCAAATCGTCAGAACCTAAGCTCAGATCTTCAGTATCAGTGCTTATATAGTCATTTGGTGAGACGTCGAGTGAAATTAGTAGAATGAGTCGTTATTATAACGCGTGGTGAAGCCACCGCAGTGAACTATCGAGCAGACAAGCAGTACAAGTTTACAGTGAGTAAAACTAGGTGAAGTTAAAACGCACATTATAACGCGTCTACAAGATTAGCTATGAACAGTTAGCGGTCGCCTATAAGCTAATTCTATTGTGCAGTGCTACATTAAGGAGTGTAGAAAAGTCGAACAATTTCGTGGAGTTATTTTGGAAGATATTGGCAATTTTAGACGACTGACAAAAGTGATTTTCTCGCCACCTGAGAAGCACTTTATATCGTCAGATTCTACGGTACGGCTGACACTGCTAGTGCAACAGGGAGACTTAGGATTGTATTGTGACACAACGCTACAGTATTATGGAGCAGTTTAATATGGCAGTTTGTTCTACTATTACCATAACCGAAGAGAAGATGGAAGGCTAAAGGACTTTAATGCAATTGGGACATATATTAACGGAGTAAGATAGCAGCATGGAACTTCGCTAATTGCCATTCCACACAAGCGAACATGTGGTGAATAACCATCTACACCCATGTTTCGTGGTTCAACGCTGAATACTATCAAACAGCAATGGAAACGATTTCATACTCACTGAATATGAATATTTCTTCGGAAATTACTACAAAAACTTCATGGCGATTTTCTACTGGAACTTCAGGGATTTTTCAAGAGAGGTCAGGGTAGTCCCGACTCACAAAGAAGAATTTTGCCGGAAGGATGTCTTTCGTCTTCACGGAGCAGTGCAATTTCCGGAGAAGGAAGCAGTTCGATTCTCCGAGGGTGCTGTTTCCTGTTTCGAGGATGGAGCTCATCTTAAAGTTGGTGAAATGGATCCATCAGCAGTCTTCTTTGGGGAATTTTCCTCTGGAACGTCAATCGGCAGATAACGTAGTCGTGAACGTTTATTGTTTTATTTGAGTTTTTTAGCGATATCTGAGCAACCATTTTCCCATATTTTCTGTCCTCATGTATTTTGCCCTATATTCTTGTTTGAGATTCCTATTCTCAGTACACCTTGATGAGTTATGCCTTTTTCGACGATTTATTAAGACATGGTTATGTCATGGGCATAGTTAAATGATTTTGGATCAGTTGAGACTGATATTTAGATTTTCCAGTAATTTGCTTATTTTTGTAGTCACGATTTGACTATAAGTTAATGATTTTTATGGCAGATTTAAATTCAGACAGCGTGTCACTTTATTAAAGTAATTCTACCCCAGTTTAATTACTTTGACCAATTTTCTGTCATCATCAAGAAGGAAGAACATTTAAATGATTTTAGAGCGTTAAAATCCATTACGTTGTCGACGATCTTGGAAATACTAGTCGTTATTTGAATTGATTGCAACACAGACATTTATCGTCAGTTATGAACGACCATTGCATCATAGACAATTTTATGAAAGATGAACTTTAATTATGAATTATTGAATTTTTGTTAGGAGTTTTTTTCTCAATTAGAGATTTATATCATGATGTTTGCATTCCCCAGTCTAATTGGATTCTATTCGACTATTTTGCAGTTTAGTCGCACTTTGTTTGATGATAGTATTTTTATACTACAATACTTTGAAGATGTTAATCTAAAATTTTGATAGACCAGACAGGCGTATACAAGCGTATTCACTATTAAATTTGTTTGTGATTGGCAAATTTTTACTTCATTTCGATTCATGAATGAAATCCACGAAGGTTTAAGATAACAGTTTTGAAACAATTAATGATTATAAGAATTTTTGAAGTGGAACTATGAATGTATAATCGCTAGTGCAGCGGACGTGTTGAAAGTCGCTGATGTATAATGCCCTTGAATTAATGAAGGAGGTTCCCACAGTAATTAATGATGTTGAAGAATTTGTTAATGGAGATTTTTGTAAGTTCTGTGGAAGATTTTGATGCCATATATATTAATATATGATGAATTTTGGGCCTATTTTAATGCAGTTTTGTGCATTATTTTGTAAGCGAAGTATTTTCCGATGGAGTGTATTATCTTAGTCCTTTGAAAATTAATCAAGTGAATTTACTGTTATTATTAACAAGAGTATTGAAAGAATTTGAGATAAGATTTTGAATGAAGATTACCGTCACAAATAATTATAATAATTATTACAACCTTTATTAAACCAGATTGTGACATTAAATATGTATAACTAACCTTCATTGGTCGATTATATTGACACGATTATGAAATTACCAACCGGATGAACATGTGGTTAAATGTATTTCTTAAATTAATAATTTGAATAATTTAAATGTTAATATTGTAAATAATGATGTAAATATCTTTGACAATAATGTGGAACGAAAGTAATGTTAGAGGCGTGTTTAAAATTTTTGTAATTGTCTTCGACAATATTATAAACAATTTCTAATTGTTATAAATTATTTATGAGCTTTTGTTGTAAACATTTAAGAGTTTGTTTTATACTCTAAACAACGCTTATTAAACATTTGGATGCTAATTAAACAAGTTTAGGGATTGTCAGAATAATCCAGTGGTGTGTGAGTAAAGCATTTGAAAGATTTGCGTAACAATATTTGTGTTGTCTTGCGGACATTTAAAACTTTTGAGAGGGAGCTGGATTCTTACGCAACATAGCAGGACAAGTGAGTCCATTTGACAGGTGTGCGACATGTTGAAGGGTAGGCCGCAGCTGGCCAGACAACTGGTTATCAGCGGGCAAGGTCGTCTACATTCTGGCCTTGTGCCTATATATATATCAGTGTCATGTTTATTAAAAGAAAACAAATGCTCTGTATATGAGTCTCGTCCTGACTTCCTTATCCAGTCCAAGTGTGCTATGAATGTTACGTTATTTTGAGCTCGTGGGAGCTAACATGTTGTATGATAGCTTTGAAAGTCCTTCAGGAGGACATAGTCAGATTGACATGGGCTACTGATAGCCACATTTATTTTGTTGAGTTGTTAAAATCATACCCTTTATTTGAAATAAAAGCTTTTGTACAGTTCAAAGTTCTTGTCTTCGTTCTGGTTCATTTTTAAATGTCATGGTGGAGGTTATTGTGGGAGCATACTTTAGAGATCCTGTTGTCAACCCAATCCCCGAGATAATTTTTAAGAGGTAAGTAGAGGTAAGTATGAACCCCCGTCTATTTTGGTGTGTTCCACAATAATTTCTTGTTAACTTCTGTGCTCAAACCTCGGTAGTATCTGTCAGTGCCATTTTCATTGGTGTAGCTGAGCCGGTGCGGTTGATTATTGGCAATCCGATTGAGGGGGCGGATATCTGACAGCCTACTATCCGGGTAAACGGGGACAGTACGGATAACGTTATGATGGCTTCGACATTTAAAAAGGAAAAATAAGAATTTTTTTTGGATAAAATAAATTTCCTCAAAAGTTTTCGAATTTTTTTTTACCTAAGGAGGGGAGAGATGAACCCATGTACCATAGGCTTCAAAGGGAGTCGAATCCATGTATTTTGTGAAAGGAATGAAAGAATCATAAGGGAACGGAGAGAGATTTCAAGCCAGGATTCTAGCCTAACATTGTGCAAGCGCTTGGACCAGGTGTTCAGGAAATGAGCTCATGCCTCTTGACATTTATAAGGAGCCAGTCATGGATATTATTAGAACGAGTGGAAAGTTTGGATTGTAAGACGAAGAAGCTTGACTCGGAAATTGCTCTTACGTTGCAGGAAAACGGCAACCTCGCCGCTGAGTCAGAACAAGAATAATTAAATTTAACCCGTTTACGAGTATAAAAATAAGTAAACAGATACAGTACGGTGAATCGTTTCGGATTTAAGATTTTTGTGTAAAGAAAACCCCTTTAATAATAATCCAGGAGAAAAGTGCAAATGCAGCATACGTCATTGGGAATTCACCGGGACCCAAGGAGTGGGAGAATTAAAAATGAACAGCACCACCCACACAGTTGAGGACGAAGAATTAATTAATATCTCGGAAATGCACGATCGATTTCCATGCACAGGAAGATTATTTTACGTTTGGAAGACGAGCTTTCTGGAGATATAATTTTTATAATTGTGCGACAATTAGTTCAAAAGTTGGTCACGAAAAGGACTAGGATTTTATCTTTTTTGACTAAAAGGTATAAAACTCCTGGCCTCACCAAGCCAATCATGCAGTCTACGATAGCCCAGGGAGGCGTTACGCTGTATCGGTTCATGCAGTATTCAAGAGCCCGTGAGGGGAACGTCACGCTGTATCAGTATATGCAGCTCAGGGAGGCGTTACGCTGTATCAGTTCATGCAGTATTCAAGAGCCCGTGAGGGGGACGTTACGCTGTATCAGACATCGAAGGCAGTTTACCAGTACTCCTTGAGGGGAGAAACGCTGTATTACACCGCAGAACTAATATTCGACAGCCATGGGCGTCGAAGTATCAGTAACTTGCGTGCCTCCATAAGGAGTTGCAAAGAAGAAGTATTAAAGTATCGCCGTGTTGAAAAATTAGGAAAATCCTAGTTACAGGATTTAGGTCCGACAGGGCAAAGTTTACCGTAAAAGTTCCAAAAATACAGTCAAAGCAGGCTGCGAACTTAGGATTCAGGCGATAGGTCTTTCAGTAAACGACCAAAAGTATCATAACGTACGGAAGTACCGGAACAGCGAGATAAACAGTTTATCAATTTTAAAGAACCCGAACAGGGAAAACAGAGTAAGGTTCGCAACGTATTTCAGAAATTTAGAAGTGCGAGAACCAAATAAACAAAGAAGAACGGAAACTATAGACATTGTCTCAAGAAAGCAGACGAACTATTCTAAAGCACTAAGACTCGAGAAGTATTAGTGGCTAAAAAATCCATAGGTCACCGATAGGTTATCGAGGGGACCTCGATCAGAACAGACTTTCGCTAGGATCGATAAACCAGATCTAAAAGGGGAGCCGTTCAAGCTAGAGAAATAGCCGATCATCAGGAACAGGATTCGAAGAATTGTTATTCCAGGGAATAAGTAGATGATTCGAGACTTTCGTATTCTGCAGGATAGGAAGCCGACATTGAATAAATTTCACCCTTGGAGACGGGAGATTAAGAGGTCACGTGTGATAGGCTAAAAAGACGGCCTAGTGATCAAAAGTTGTGAAGTGTAAATATATCAAGAGTGTGTGTTAAAAGTAATATATTATTTAGTGTTTTATTGTGTATTCTAAACGGATACACCAGTGTATTAAAAATGTTGTCAGTGTTAAATGTATTGAATATGTGTCAAGAAATGTCTGTACATGAGATGAGTTTGTACAATATGGAGTAAGTCAAGAAGGTGGGCCAAAATGACACATCGAACGAGAATAAAGGTCAGAAAACGACCTTAGACATGTGAGTAAAGGTTTTCATTATGTTTTGGGTGTCGGGGAAAATTTTGTGTACAATTCCACCGGAGTTTTGAGTAAAAGGGATGTTTTTAAATAAATAATAGCTAAATAAGAACGCGATCTGAACAAAAATAAAGTTTTAAGAAATAATAAATAATTATGTGAAATAATAAATCCTGTAGAGGAAATGCATGGAATAATATGTCAGTGTATTTGACGAATGTTATAAAAGCAAGCGTAATAATAATAATTATAACAAAGATATTTACATAAAGGTAAATTTGAATTATATGAAAGAAATAGCTTTGAGCTTTTGTAAGGAATGAAGACATGATGTGAGTAATCATAATAATAACAAGGTAAAGAAATCTAAATAAAGATTAAATTGAATGATATAAAAATATAGAGCGTTGGAGCCTTAACAAATGTATAAGACATGATGTGAATGCATGTTCTTAAAAATGGAGCGATTTATTGTCAACGGAAAAGATTAATATAAGAATTGAGATATGTATCAATTGTTACTATGAAATTTATCAGTTCTTTGGAAGACATTCGGCCGTAAAGTAATGTGTAGCGCAATGGAACGCAATTAAATAAAAGTCACGCTAGGAATGCGTAGAATTAAAATGTACTTGGTAAATTACTTATGAGGGGTAGTTGATTGTATTGAATTGAGATATGTTGTAAGTCCTCTAATTGTGACGTAGATCACGAGGCCATGTGTGTGTTATTATATAAAAGGGAGCAAATGTATGGTATTATTGAGCGTAGGTCCTGTAAGCTACGGCTAGACCCTAAATCGCGTCTTGTATAAGTCCTCCAATGTGGAAATGGTTCCCGAGGCATGTTAAGAGATTCGAACATAGAATCCTCTTGTTGTTGAAGCCCCTTATTATTCGTCGTAGAATGTGTATTACTCTTCCCAATCAACGAGGACCCTTCATAATTAATAAATGCCAAGATTACGAGAGTAGTTTATGAGCCAAAGAATATTGTTGAAAGTGAAAAGAGAAGTTAAAATGCCAGGTCTCTCCATAGAACTGAAAATAAAATGAAGGTTTGTTTTAAAAGCATTGAAGAGAGCTCCAACCGTAGGCTAGGCAGGGAGCCGCTCTCCCTGTCATAAATCTCGCTCGAGTATAATGGCCTGACCCTCATAGTATGAGGGTGGGTAAAGACCGTCTTGTAAGAAGTGCTAAATACACCGTGAGTGTTTAAAGTTGTTAATGACCCGGGCGTTGAACCGAGGTCCTTGTAGATTGATATTATCGCTTGCCAGTTCAGATCGTAGTTTTCTTATGTGATAATGGTCTTATAAGACAAATGAATTAAATAAAAATCCCTATTGTAATGTTGTATGGAAAATAAGGAATCCACGAGTTTTGTGAAGATAACTAGATTTCGGGAGTAATCATAGTTTTTGACTTTGTCAAGTAATCTTTATGACTCTGGAGTACACAAGTAGTTTCCCGATCACCGTAGTGAATTTGCAAAACTTGAGAGAGGTGGTAAATACTGAGAACATGTGAAATGCCCAAATATTGAAGTGAATAATTAACTTGTAATTTTAAATGTAATTATATATTTGTTTTGATGATAAGAAAAGATAAAAATAAATTCTTGAGGTGTACAAAAGTATGACACCATTATTATGGGAATGTATCGAGCCAAAGGAGCTAGTAGTTATACGGAACTTTAAGATAGGTACTTTATGGAAGTGAAAATAATCATGAATTGTTGGTTTTAAAGAAAACCATGTGTTTAAAGAGAATATTTGTTTTATTCTTATGCTATTCCTTGTTCACTTTGAACAAGTAGAAAGATATTGGTCAATAGTTTATTTGTTTTATTGTTTGTAGCGCCATAATTTTGATTAATTAAATGTGTTAAAATAGGAGTTGATTTTGTTGTTATTTTGCAAGTGTATCCTCTATTTCATCCAAAATATGTAAGTCACAGAGTGGGAGAACTTACCGCAGCCCCGAAAAATCCCGAATTGAGCAATGCTGGCATACTGTGATTTGCATATTTCTTGCTAAAAGGGCACAGTACTGCTCCGGCAAGTCTGGCAACATAAAAAGCCATATGAATGTAGCCTTTATTACACGTTAATGAACAGTATTTTCTGCGATGAGTTATTGATTATTGATGAAAATAACACAAACATAACAGCGCCTTTCGCTAGGCGCTGAAATATGCGTCCAGATAGGAAAATAATACATTTTGATATATATCAATGATGGCAATAGATTTATCACGAAGGACACAGTTATGCCGTTCTAGAGCTTAATTCGCCTTTAGGCTAATTAAACATTGCTCTCCTACTCTACAGAATTGTTGGGATATTCGATGAATATAATGAAAACTGTCCAATTGCACACACTATTGCCATAACCTCACTTTTTGCCTAGCATGCCGGCTGCCACCCACCCCTCCCCGTAGCCCTAAACCACAAATGTTATTGCAATGCAAAGGAGAATGGGTAAGAAAACAAACTTGAGATGAAATGCACATATTTATTCTCTATATATTTTTATTCGAGAGTAGTCCATATTGCGCACTAGTTTTGCACATGGTAGATGAAAATTGCCGTATTGTTCTTACTATCATTATAAGTCTTACATTCCGGTGCTTGGCAATTCTTCCTCCCTTGCAGTGGCATGATTGACTCTGAATTAAATTCAAATAAATAATCAAAATACCGAACAAATCAAAACAACCAACAACATCACGAGGAAAATCATTCAAAACAGACTATTCCCGCTTCCACCAGTCGGTTTGGTGTGAGCGTTGGGTGAGTGCCAACTACGGAAACATAGTACTGAAATTGATTCTTCATTGGTTGGCAGAACATCTATAGCGGAGCTTTATCGGAACCCACGCGCTCCCTATGATCTGTCATCCTCCTGTACCGAGCGGGCACTGCCTAGTGAGCGATTAGTTTGTCCAAAATAGCGGTGAAAGCCTCTGGGGTTGGAGCATTGACCTTGCGGACCGGTACATTACATTACCCGGCATTCTTGGCGTACCCCTAACCGATTCGTTGCGTGCCACCAGTGGCGACCATCGGATAAATGTTCTGGGCGTTGCACTATTTTCATTAAGGGGGTGGGGAGTTAGGGCAAAGGACTGCTTGATATCAGAGAAAACTGTATTCAATTGCGCGGTAAAACGAAGGAACCTCATTCATCACGAATGTCGCATTTCAGGGAACATCACATTGCCATCGGATTAAATAGATAGTCTACGTGAAAACCTTCACGAGAACAAATATGAGGGCGAGAACTGCGAGACATAACATTGGCAGTTGATGAAGCATCTCGGATGTCTCCGTCAGCACCTGCACCTCGGCTCCCTTGTTGCAGTCAGCGGGCATCGACCAGCCGAGTTAACTCACTCTGCCTTACCCCTCACTATTCAGACCTGGTCGGTGCTTGGGGCTGGCAACGACCAAACGGACGAGCGCTCCCTCAGACAGTTGGTGCGCTTCGCTTTCTCAGTCAGTTCACAGTAACTTACTACACTATAAGATTTCCTGAATCATTAAACAACAAAGTTAGACAGGAAACGTAGAGCTTTTATTATTAAAAATATAATAACGGTATTATATTGATTTTAATGAATTAATCTGGTCGTTGTGCATCACTGCAACCTTATTACCAGCCGCTACTGGTAACACCAAGCCACTGCTCTAGGCCAATGCCTGAAGTCTCCTTTCTGCAATACTTGAGCACACGTCACTCGGGACACTTATCAAAGAAATGCCTCTATAATTATTGCACTCTTTCCTGTTACCTTGCTTATAAATTGGGGTTGTATTGTCGTCTGGGATATGATTTATTTATATGGCGTATGGCTTTTAGTGCCGGCAGTGTAGCTGCTTCAAGCGGACACCCATGGGGTGAGCTACAAGTTGCGTTCAATTTCAAGTAGTTCCAACTTTCGTTACCAGATGTCGCTGACACCTCATGGTGAACGTTGGAATTATGATAGAGCGTTTCAATGAAATATAACTTAGAAATTTAGCTTCACAAATGTTTAGTTAGTGAAAGGATCTTTTAGATGCCATAAATCTATGACATGGGACCACCGGCTTTACTTCCCCTCCGAAGGAAGACATACTGAAGGATTTTAACGCTCTTAAAAATTCCGACGACTTCCGACGGGTTTGAACCCGCTATCTTGGGCACAGCAGTTCAGCATGCTACCAACTACGCCACCGAAATCGCTAAATTGGGGTGATTACTGCTTTTGTCCAGTCAGAGGGTACGGTGCCTTTCCTACCTTCGATTATCCTATGCAACCATTTCAGCCCCACTATACTTTACCATTTCTGGTCGAATTTACCACCCCTCCCGCTTTGTGACATCATCACCCTCTCTACTGTTCCCGTCCCCCTGCCCCATTACCAGATAAGTCTCCTTTAACATTTAGCAAGGCCCAGTGCTCCCTTGGTATCTATCTTCTATCTATTATATAAAGCTCAAATACCACTCATTCATTCATCACGAAATCTCAGAAACCACCGAACGGATTGGAATGAAATTTGGTATGCAGCTTCCTCAAGGGCCGCAAACGCTCACTAAGAAAGGTGTTAAGGGGGTAGACCTGCATTTCATTGAATAGCAATATCTCCCGATTGGTTTCATTGGGGGATGTGATACTCGGCATATAAACTCATCATTAAAAATAAGAAGACACGTGCCTGAGGGGTTTTCGATGTGGTGTATATTATGAGTGGCCTGTTCGCCATCTCTTGATGAATACAGTACTTTTGCATTTGTCAGTTGGCACAGGCTAGAGTAAAAGGTGGCTTTTCACCGATGTCTCAGTCTCACTCATGGCTGTGATTATATGGAAGCTACTGAGGTATGGGTGGTGCTTAGTAATGGCATTCGGGGCACAGTCAGTGCCTGTGAATGCTGTGAAAGGTTCAACTCATAGGGTTAGGACTACTGTTCTGACTCAGTGAGGAAAGCAATGGCAAACTACCTCACTCCTCATCTTGCCTAGAACGCCTCAAAATAGCGCTGCCTTGGGTTTTTGTGGGTATCTACTCACATAACGTAACGGCGGTACTTTTTGAGGATCCAACCAGCCTTCGGGCTGACTACCTAACAGACAGTATATTATGAGGTGAAAGGGGTGAAAAGTGGGAGTTGAAGGATTCCTAACGGAGCGTGTATCTCTTAAACGACATAGGCGAGGAGTTTGAAACTTCGAGAAATCAATCAGCTTAAAAATAAATAAATAAATAAATAAATAAATAAAATAAATAGGTGTTCGACCGGTTTTTTTTTCATAAATCCAATTTAAGGGGCCTATGGGGAGGGGTGAAATTCTGGAAGAAAAACGTCCACTAAGGAAGGTTTTTTGGATGTTCACACTCATCGACCAACCAAAACTATTAAAGTTAGAAGAATGATATTTTGGGGATATGTTTGTTGTGTGTCGAAAACGTCTACTAAGGAGGGATTTTTGGATATTCTGGTACTAAAGGGGTGTTAACGGGGTTAAACCTGCATTTCATTGAATAACATTATGACATGACTATGACGCGAGCGAAGCCGCGGGTACCTACTAGTACTAATATATAACAAGTAGTTCCGTGAAGAACTATACAGCCTATTTTCATATATCCTATTCGTGTTTATTGCCTCTATCAACATACAAAATTTCAGTTTCAAGGTTCTGATAGATTCGTAGATATTGAGAACCGTCTAAATATTGCAGATGGTTCGCGGGTTGGATTTTTATTTATGTGCTATTACATGAAGATTATTGTGTAGGTGTAGTATTCAAACTTCAATCGCATGATTAGAACACAAGAAGTAAAAACGAGATTTTGAAATTTCGCACAGCTGCCATCTTGTGGTTATGAAAACAATTGAAATAAATTAGATGCCAGTGGATCAGTGGCGGCGCGTTCTATATGTTCAGTGGTTCAGTGAACCCCCTAGAAATATGTAACTCTTAGTAAAATGGTTAATCAAGTGCGTATTTCTTTAATTACATATGTAAATTTGCGCTCGGAGGGATAATTTTGACATCAACACTAGGTTGCTCTGCGGAACCAGCGAAAAGGTTCAATTTCTGGATCGCTGGCGCACGAGATGTTCAATTTATGGAACGTTGGCGTGCGGCGGTGGGACGTAAGGAGGGAGCGATGGGCGCGGAGTCGTGTGAGGCAAGGGGGGTAAGCCGAGAACAAAGCTAAACTATCGCTGGTGAAAATACCAGCTCAAGCCAGCGCTAGACACGATCTACCTCGAACCACCCTGAAGTTAGCTGATGCAGCCCTGGGCGTGAGGTTTAAAATTTGCCTGTTATGGTAGCCCACGTTTTGTAGGTATTTTAATTTCACGATTTTGCGTTTTAGATATAATTAACCGCAATGAACCAGAATATTTTTGTAACTACGATTTGTATAACATCAATAGGCGTACGTAGCCTATGTTTATGTAATTAATGTAAACTTTTAATTATTTAGAAGTGCTCATAAAGGCAAAATACATCAAGATAAGAACATAAATAACAGTCTGCCTAAACACGTTCTTGAAGCAGTGTTTATTTCTGACCCGTCAGTTCAACCACCTCCGGAACAGTACCTTAGCGAATATCTTCTCAAGTCTGTGTTTATCGAAGTGCTCTATTGTATCTGACGTTCGTTATCACGGTGTGTGGCGGTGTCTTGATGCGTGTGTCGTGTATTCATCAGTGTGAAAATGAATACCGTTCGGTTTCTTCAAGAGAATATATTTCCAACACTTAGTATAGAAGAAAAGTGCAAAATAAAGCAGCTTGGCAGGCCTCTTCCCTCGCTGAACATTATTCAGAAGCAAACTAGTAGAGGTAAGGATTTTTGTAGAACATTTAAGCCACAGATTTACGAGAGGAATACTTGGCTATGTGGTTGCGATACCATTAATAGGCTTTTCTGTTTCCCGTGCTTGCCTTTTGCTAAGGGTAAGGACACGAATTGGACAAAAACAGGGGTATCAGATCTCGGCCATTTAACACAAAAGATCAATAAGCACGAAGCATCTATTACACATAAGAGTGTATGTTTAGATCTTTCAGCTCTGGGGAAAACAGATATTAGGCAGCAGCTAAGTAGCGCTTTCAGAAGGAATATTGAGAGGCATAATGATAGTGTCAGAAAAAATAGGTACGTGCTCTCGAAGATCATTGACTGCGTGAAATTCTGTGGTGAATTTGAACTTGCTTTGAGATGTCATGACGAAACACTCGATTCAAACCATCTAGGCGTATTCAGAGGACTCATTAATTTTTCTTCGGCATTGGATACCATCGTTAGGGGTCATTTCAACAGTGCTACAGTCTTCAAGGGTACGTCGAAGGACATTCAAACTGACATTCTGGAATGTATGTTGCATGTGTGTCGCGAGAATATTTTAGCTGAAGTAGCTACTGCAGACTTCGTCTCCCTGATAGCAGATGAAACATCTGATGTGTCTTCAAAGTGTCAGTCATCGTACTTCGTTATGTATTAGCTAATGGGAAGCCTGTTGAAAGGTTCTGGACTTTCTTAAACCCAGCAGGAAACGACTCCTGCTCATTAGCCGATTGTATAAAAGGGGTCCTCACTCACGTAGTTGGAGAGCACAAAGAAAAAGTAGTCTCCCAAAGTTACGATGGTGCCAATGTTATGAGTGGCCGATACTCCGGAGTACAAACAATTGTAAGACAAGACTACAAATTTGCTTACTTTGTGCATTGTTACGCCCATCAATTGAATTTAATTCTTGCTCAGGCTGGTAGCCACAACAAAGAAGTGCGATTGTTCTTTGCCGCCATTGGAGAGATTCCAGCATTTTTTTTCTCATTCGCCTCAGAGAGTGGGCATTCTTGATGAGGTTGTGGGCAGAAGAGTTCCGCAGGGCTCAGCTACGAGATGGAACTTTAACTCAAGATGCGTTCTTACATTGCATGAGCATAAGGTTGCAAATCTGGAATGCTTGAAGAAAATCGAAGACACGAGCAGACAAACAGCTACTATGAACCAAGCACATGGACTGCATCTGAAAATACAACAGCCAACGTTTACTTTTTGGTTAGAGTACTTTTACAGTGTTATGCCTCACGTGGACATTCTATACAACCAATTACAAAAGCGTTCTGCTAACCCTGTATCAGTGCGAAGTGCAGTAAACTACTTTGAAACTGAAATTTTGAAAGTAAGGGACAATGTTGACAGCATCGTTGTTTAGGAAAATTTAGAAGACAACAGAGGGAAAAGAAGATGCGAAAATAGTTATTACTCGAGAAACATTGCGGCGAAGGAGGTGTGTGACGTGATTATAAATCACAGCAAAGAGGGATTCAACTTCTCCAACCACTTACTGGCCTTTACCTTCTTTGACCCCCCCAATTCTTCCCATCCTTCCGAAATAATTCTCCAGAGGAGAATCTTACGTATGTTATAGAATCCTAGCCTTTTCTTGATAAAAATAAACTGAAAACCGAACTGCAGGTGATTTATTCAAGAAGTGATTTTAAAGAAATGAAAGATGCAACTGACTTCCTTGCTTTTTTGATAGAGAACAATCTCAAGGAACCTTTCGGAGAAGTGATGAAACTTTTGAAATTAATTATTACTGACCCCATGACTACTTCTGAAGCAGAAAGATGTTTTTCCACTTTAAATCGGATTAAGACATTCCTGAGGAGTACAATGCATGAAGATATACAGACTGTCTGCTCTCGCTATGTTGTCCATCGATAAAGAGATGACTCATAAATTAGTCGATTTTAATGAGAAGGTAATTGACTTATTCGCCGCCAGGAAGGAAAGGAGGATGGATTTCCTGTACACACAGACGACAGCTGTTATACCAACGCCAGCAACGTCTTCAACATCAGACGAAACTGGATCAGCTTAAGGTAATTACACCTTATATTCTCTGTCTTTCATTTCTCATAGTTTCGGTAACTTCTTCGAGCTGCAATCGTGTGTCTTCAAGGGAAAGTCACCTTTCGAGTCATGCAATGTCACTATTTTACGTCTATGTAAACATCAAGTAACATTAAATTTGGCCACGTTATTTTTCAAATTAGTGAACCCCCAGATGTTTTATACACGCGCCGCCACTGCAGTGGATTAACATTTGTATAAGTATTTAACGTGCAATGTTTCACTGCACTCGGATGGTTAAATTGCGAGAAACGTTCATTTAAATATGTATACTTCGCGTCGCCGCCATGTTGGATTTTTGCTCACCAGGTTACTGAAAGTTCTATAGGTGAACTTATGTTCATTGCCTCTATGAACATAAAAAAATCAGTTTGATTGCTATAAAAGATTCGTAGATATTAAGAACCGTCTAAATATTTCGGATACTCGCCATTTTGGATTGTTATATGTATAGGCCATAGAATTATGTACCATTAAAGGAAAATTATTGCGTAGGTTCATTATTCAAACTTTCACTTCGATCGCATGATTACGACACAAGAAATAAAAACTTAATTTTAAAATTTCGCACAGCCGCCATCTTGAGGTTATGTAAACAGTTGAACTGATTTAGATGCCAGTGCATTACAATATGTATAATCATTTACTGTACCACATTTCACTGCGTACAGATAGTTAAATCACGAGAAAAGTTTATTAAAATGTTTCAACTTTGCTTGGCCGCCATGCTCGTTTTGTACTTTACAGGTTTATGAAAGTTACATAGATAAACTTGCAGCAGTGTCCTTTATCACCGTACAAAATGTCAGGGTGATATCTGTAATAGTTTAGGTGATATAGAATGCCGGTGAAATATTTCGCACAGCCGCCATTTTGAGGTTATGTAAACAATTGAACTATAAACATTTGATGTACCAAGTTTCATTACGTTTGGATGGTTAAATCGCGAGAAAAGTCTATTTAAAAGTCTCAACTTTGCTTGGCCGCCATATTGCTTTCGTAGTTACCAGGTTTTTCAAAGTCTCATAGCTGAACTTCTAGTAGTACCCTTTATCACCGTACACAATTTCAGGGTGATATCGGTAATAGTTTCGGAGATACTGAATGCTGGTGAAATATTTCGCACAGCCGCCATGTTGGATTGGTGAGAGACAATAAAATTTGAAGGGCACGGTCGGGGTCGGCCAGAATGGTGCTATGATCTTACTGAGTTTCATTGAACTCGCTCCAGCCATTTAGAAGTTATTAGGGGACACACACACACACATAAAATGAAAATGAAAAAAAAGGCTAAAAATGAGATGATGTGTGTCTTTGTATTACTCGCAAGAACCACTGGTCCGATTTAAATGAAACTTTACATGGAACTAGCTGATTTACCTGGTTAACATACAGGCTACTTTTGATTTTGATACTTTGCACTATTTAAAGATGGCGACAATTTTAGTGACGTCACTACACCTTTTAGTTTCAAACTTTCATTTTTCCATTTCAAATAAAAAGAGAACGCTAATAAATAGCAAACATTTGATGGCATATACGAGGTTTAAAATTAAATGTTCTATCCGAAAGGTACTTATCACTTTTCGTGTATCTCCAACGGTTAGCGAGTGAAACCTACATTTGTGCTATAAAACACGGTCAATGCCAAGCGGTGTAGTTGGACAGAATGTTCCATCCTTACTCTCCCTCCGCGCAGCACCTCGCCTATCCCCTGTTTTAACTGTCACCTTCACATTTAAATTTATTTATGACCCGTAGCGAGGCACGGGTACTTCAGCCAGTCTACTATAAATACAATAGTGTCCAAACGTTAAGCATAAGTTACGAATAAGCAGGGCAACAGGAAATAGACCGCAAATCGCACGACATATGCACACACCAACCTTACGTGTTCGCTCTGTGTAGGAAAGGAGCTTTGACTAGCGGCGTAACCGCAAAGTAAACACAGTCAGTGCCTGCGCCCCATATTTGCCCTGTTTAAGTGTGCGGAGTGTAGCCGCGTGGTGAACGTGACAACATAATGGCAAAACGACGCCATTTGGAGCTCGTTTTGCAGGGTAGAATACTCGGCCGCCTGGAAGCAGATCAGACACAGACCGTATCCTTGAATGTGCCACAAAGTGTCATTTCCAGGCTTTGGAGACGATTTCGAGACACAGGAGATGTTAGTCGTAGGCCAGTACCAGGTCGACCAAGAGTAACCACCCCACAGCAGGACCGATATCTGGCCTTAACTGCCCGACGAAATCGGAGTACACCTGCAAGACAATTGTCGGCGGGGCTTGCAGCCGTCTCAGGGGTTGCTGTTTCCCTGCAAGCTGTGTACCGGAGGCTCAGAACAGCAGGGCTGTTTGCCAGACGTCCAGCGGTGTGCGTCCCGCTTACTCCAGCACAGAGACGGGCCCGTTTACTGTGAAGCCGTCAACGTTGAAACTGGACCATGAATGAATGGAGGCATGTGCTCTTCACAGATGAATCCTGCTTCAGTTTGCAGAACGATTCCCGTCGCACATTAATCTGGAGAGAACCGGGTAGCCGATACAAGCATCGTGGAACGGGACCAGTATGGT
The DNA here is from genome assembly GCA_946902985.2 of Meconema thalassinum. NCBI lineage: Eukaryota > Metazoa > Arthropoda > Insecta > Orthoptera > Tettigoniidae > Meconema > Meconema thalassinum. Next base: position 281,391,118 of record OX336388.2, read on the forward strand.
GGTGGTGACGTCATGGTGTGGGACGGCATCATGTTGAATGGCCGTACGGTCCTGCTCATCTTCATGGGTGGTCCGAGGAACACTGTGAACGCTCGGAGATACAGGGACGAGGTACTGAGGCCACATGTTCGACTCTTCAGAGTCGTGGTTGGTCCAGACTTCCTCTTAATGGGCGATAATGCCCGACTGCACCCTGGTGGATGAATTCCTGGCTGGGGAAGACATTCATCGCATAAACTGGCATAGGCCAGCGATGTCTGCGGATCTGAATCCTATAGAACAAGCCTGGGATACATTGGGGTGGCGAATTGCATCCCGTCAGCCTCCACCAAGGACCCTCCAAGACGTTCGCTTTGCCCTTTCGGAGGAATGGGATCGACTGCCATAAGAGCTCTTGGACCATCTGATAGAGAGCATGCCACGTCACTGCGAAGCATGTGTGGCTATTAGGGGTAATCATACACCCTATTAACTGCATATTTTCTTGTGGAAGACATTGTCAAGTTTGGATAGTTGTTGTCAAAGGTGTACCTTAGCTATCAGAACCTTTCTGACACTTCTTTTGGACAAGTTGTGTGACATATGGTGTGCGATTTAGCTTGTGTTTGTTCAGCAATCCGTCAGACATTAGTATCGGGTGGTATGGCCTCGTTTGGTGATGATGCTTAACTTTTGTACACTAGTGTAGTTCGTATGCTAAACATTTTGAATACTTGAATAAGACTCTCACAATGCTATGAGCTTCTTTCTTTATTAAATCGGTATCGTCGAATTCTATTCTAAGTTATTGTCATTAATGTTTTATAGCATATTAACGATGGTAGTATCGCACAATGGTCTTGAGATTTCGGCCGAAGAATCCCATTGTGACTTTCTCAGTGCTGATTTAATATCACGTAAGCACGCTATGTTGAGTGAGCGTGTGCATGTGAGGCCCATATTTCGGGGTAGTTGCTCTAATAATATGAGAGATATTGAAACTATGTAGCTCATGATAGTACGACTCTCATGCCCATCTACCGTCTTAAGACATGTCGCTCAATTGCAACCGGAGTTATTGATTTCATTTAGGTAACTTACAGTATTTTATATAACAGATTGTGATGTATGGAACTTCTGATCTTCTTTTGAGACTCCTTTTATATCGGTTTCGTGGCAAATTCTCAATGACATCTCGAGTTATGGAGCCCCGAGGGGCTCACATCTAATATGACGTGGGTTGGCGACCACGGGACCCCAGCTGAGTCTGGCATTGCTTCCACTTACTTGTGCCGGGCCTCTCTCTTATCTTTCCTGGTCCCCTCCTTCTTCTAGGGATCAGCCTTCTTTTTCTTTTCATTATAGTTCCTTTCCTCGTTAAGATTCCCGCCCTGTTTTTATGAATTGGCTCCCCGTGTCTCTAAATTACATTTTGTAAGTATTTTCAATCTTAACTCCATTTTGTAAGTATTTTGAACCTAAACTGTATTTTGTTTGTCTTTTTCAATCTAAATTCCTTCTGTGGGTATTTTCCTTCTAAATTACCTAGTGAAGTATTTCCACTCTACATTTTGTAAGTATTTTTAGTCTTAATTTTCGTTCTGGTTTCCATTTCATTGTCATTTTCGCTATCACCCAGACCATTAGGGGCCGATAACCTAGATGTTAGGTCCCTTAAAACAACAATTATCATCATCATCATCATCATCATCATCATCAAGGACATCTCGAGTTATGGATTGTTTTAAATATCTGTATTTTGAAACTGAAGCTTTTGAAGCCATTTCCTGTGCTAAGTAACCCCCTCCCCGCTTGTAATCTGTACAAATATAATTAATCACTTGCAAATTTTTCTCAGGTTAAATCTTATATGTGGGCATGTTAACCGACTATTACTTTCCAATGTTTCAAGTTCCGTGCCGGTATTGGTGTACTATTGGCAGCAATGTCCCCAAGCAGGGGCTTGTAGAGCGCTCTCGAACATCGTCCCTGATTGGCCACATAAACCTACTTTACAATGCTTTTAATTTTTTCAAAATGTTGCCTATAATGTGATGTATAATCTATGCCCTCCTGGCGACACTACTGCGAGAGGATGATTGTTTTAAGGACAGGATGAAAATATCCTTCTAAGTCGCACCCCAGCGTTTGTGTGTCTGTTGGAGGCTCATCAGCGGGCTCTTGGTGCACCGTGCCGGACCACCGCTGGGGTAGCGCATCACAAGTTATTATAATGATAATAAGAACAATATTATGGGGAAGGGGAAGATTAGGGAACTCGAAAAGCAGGAGGGAAAATTTCTCCAGAAGATGTACGGAGCAAACAACAGAAACTGAATTTGGATGAAGAGACCTAGTACTGAACTCTATTAAAAGAAGAATACGATAACAGACGAAATTTTAAAACGCAGAGCCAAATTCTACACTCACATCCACAGGATGGCCACCTCCAGATTGCCAAAGAAACTACAGAGTAAATGCGGCTCAGAATGGCTTAAAGAGGTACAGAGAGACTTACAAGTGATCAGCATAGAAGACCGAACTGAGTGCCAGACGAAAATCGTGAATGTTAAGTTTGAACCAAGATCATTACGACAACCTGGAAACATTGGACGGATGAGAGGAAGATGGAACATTCGGCGAGGATGAAGAGATTTGGGAGGAGCGGAGGAGACACACCTCCAAATGACATCATGTTATCAAGTTTAATCGCTCTCCTGTAGGGGAATTTTTGCTAAAATAAATAATGGGGAAGGGGCTGGAGATTAATGAGTAGGTGGTAAGAGAAGCAGAGGAAGCTAACTGCTAATAGGGGATCATAGACTGACAAAACAGTCTCAAATGAAAATGTATCGTTGTTATTCACTCGCTCCAGGATGAAGACTCACGATCCTTGGCGGATGTATTCATTTCCTGTGATCTCATCCTCACCGTAGCAATGACATCTTACACTCAAGTTTGAGATCAATGCTGATGATGATGCTTGGTTTAAGGGGCCTAACATCTAGGGTATCGGCCCCTAATGGTTTGGGTGATAGTTTTTTTTAGCGTATGGCTTTTAGTGCCGGGAGTGTCCGAGGACATGTTCGGCTCGCCAGTTTTGTAGCTGCTTCGAGGCGGATAACCAATGGGTGAGCTACACGTTCCGTCGCGTGTGGAGTGTTGTCTGGGGAAGAAAGTTTGAATGTAAGGGCGAGGAGTTGGAAGGTAGCGGCTGTGGCCTATAGTTAGGGACCAACCCCGGCATTTGCCTGGAAGGAAGGTGGGAACCACGGAAAACCATCTTCAAGGTTGCCGGCGGGGGGATTCGAACCTCCTCGCCTCCTGGATGTGAGCGACTGCAGCAGTCATGCCGTAACGACCACGGCTAACTCTCCCGGAGGGTGATAGTGAAAGATGAGATGAGAATGGAAACTATAACTAATACTAACTACAGACCTACAAACTAGAAGAAGAAATGATAAACAGAGGACAGGAAGAAAAGAAATGCCGCCAACCCTCGAAGAATGAGGATTGAGGGACTTGGAAGGAAGGAGAGCCATGAAAGGCAGATAGGAATGGGGAAGAGGAGAGGTCAGGTCAGTGGAAAAAGGAGAAAAAATGGACCCAGGTCAGGAATCCCTCGGGGTGGCCAACTCCCAAACTCACCAGCCGTGAGCCCACGAGGGTGTAGCAATAGCCTCCTTGAGGGCCTTGAGCAGAAGGCAGGAGATATGAAGAGAACAGAACAGGGCTGACCCCTCGCAGAATGAGGGATCAGAAAAGATGAGACAATGGCCAATTAAGGCGGGAAAGGAAGAGCCTCCCTAGGCCTCGGATACCCTAATACCGTCGGGGTCAGAAGAGAACAAGAGTTGACCAAGAGAGGTCGACAGGAGAGAAGGTGGAGAGGAGCTCAGCACAAGTAAGTGAAAGCAATGCCGGAGTCAGTTGGGGTCCCATGGTCGCCAACCCACGTCCCACTAGATGTGAGTCCCTGGGGGGAAGACATTGGTGTTTTATCGTTATTAATGCCCTCCCCCAAGTGTGTCTAAAATGAGTGTACGGAGTGGCGCGATGCCAGCTGCACTGAAATGTCATCTCCCAGTTGAGTTGAGCAGCGAGGGCTTTCATTCCATTCATCTTCTCTCTTAAGCGGCTTCGGTGGCGTGGCTGAACTTGTATGCCCAGGCCAGGCCCGACGAGAGGGAGGGGCAAACAGGGCTATAGCCCTGGGGCCCGAGAAATTCCAGAGTAGATACATTTACTCAATTATATTTGCCAATAAATTCGATATTTTATGATATTTAATGTATCTAAGTCTAATGAATATGCTACAAAATACTATAAAGAGAACATGATAAATGTATTTTGTATATAACCACTATCATAATATCTTCACGGTCAGATAAATAGTAAAGTTTCCACTGTTCATGGGGAGGAAGGTTTCTATATAAACTTTCAACTAGACATTATGAACCTTTGCAAAGTTCAAAATTTAGTACATAAGGTTGTGAAAGGCGTTGAACTTGTTCTTGTGATGGGAGAGAGTAAAATTTCCGGTCAGATACAACGGAATTTACGTTGAAAATGTAGTCTACATTGAACAAAATAAATACGTTCCAAAGAAAGTAAATTAAAAACAATGCACAGAGTTGTTTTTCTTTTTTTTTGGGGGGGGGGGGTTGTTCAAAAAATGCAAATTGGATGTTACAGGAAGAACAAATATGGAGGGGCCCGTAAGTCCTAGCCTTAGGGCACGTGCTCGCTCTCCACGGCACTGGCCCAGGGTCACGGGTTCAAACCCAGCCGAAGTCGTCGAACTTTTTAAGAGCGATACAAATCCCTCAGTATGCCTTCCTTCGGAGGGGAAGTAAACCCGGCGGTTCCTAGTCATAGATTTATGGCATGATAAAGAACCTTCCACTAATTACACTTGTGTGAAGCTAAATTATAGGTTAGATTTGACTAACGCTCTTAGGTTCCAATGTTCGTCGCCAGGAGCTGACTGTGGTGGCATCTAGTAACAACGTTCATAACTAATTGGTCGTTGACGGTGGCGTTTGGTAGCAAAAGTTGGATCTACTTGAAAATCGAATGTCTGCAGTCCTTACTTGAAGTAAAAACAGATAACACACACTAATTCAGTCATCACAATTAACACCGTTTATCAGATAGATTCTACACACCCTAAGTACACGAGGCTACATAACCGCGTTGTCGCAGCCTCTAAACTGAGGAACCAACCAACTATCTTCTCTCGATATAAAAATGAATGTTCCATGATAGATTTTATGTGTGTGTCCTCTATGCGTTCATATATCATTCATCCGATTGCGATGAAACTTTGGTGAGTTGTTGTGCACACTCTCGTGAAGGTTTCTGATTTAGTAAATACATTTCACAGTTGGTAGCGCACGAGTAGATTCAACAAATGAGTGACGGCGCGCGAATCGTTTCAACAAAGTCCCGTATGCGTTCACATAGACTACCATTCATCCGCTTGCGATGAAACTTTGGTGAGTTGTTGGGTACACTCCTGCGAAGGTGTCTGACTTAGTAAATCCATTTTACAATAGGTAGCGCACGAGAAGTTTCAAGAAAAGAGCGACGGTACGCGAATCGTTTCAACGAAGTACTGTATGCGTTCATAAACGATTCATCCGATTGCGATGAAACTTTGGTGAATTGTTATGCACGCTCCCGAAAATGTTTCTGAATTAGTAAATCCATTTTACAATACTTTGGAGGCAGATAGCGGAAATTGAAAAATAAATATTGTGTATCCAAAAGCTCTTTAAAAAACAAAATTTTCTTTCATTTGTCATTGAGCAGTTTATGAAGCTTCACGTTCAAGGTTGAATATGTCATGGGGTAGGACAAAGACGACAAATGACATTTAAGTAAGCGGCATTATTGTCAAGCTGTGGGTGAGTAGTCAAATATTAAATGCATAACAGAATGTTGTTATATGAGTGGAATAAAAGCTGTATTTCCATCATATGTGAGACTAGATCATTACATGATTGTAGGAAGCCATGTTTTGATTGTTTACGACGAACTGTATGAGAGCCTTGAGAATAATGAATGTTATAGTTACTGAGGAATGTGCTCACAGTATTTGAGAGTACTGTCGACGTTGTGTGTCACTTTGTTATTATGAATTATTAATGTAAAAGGAAGCTTGTAGTTTTGCGTGTCCGTTAATCTCACGATCATGATCCACGGTACCTCCCTTTACGTGAAATGCGAACCACAGGACATGGCATTTCAATTCGAAAATCTCACATGTATTGACCGGGAATCAAACCCTGTCTACCTTGGTGAGAGACTAACAGCTTGACCGCTGCGCCACAAATGTGACAATTCAATCTATACATTCATCATAGTACCAGTATGAAAATGGAGTGTAAATTAACTTTTTAAGAATGTCCAAGTTGTGTAGTATACGAGTAGGATAACATGTCAGATGTTACACATCATATGCGACTACTGTAAGGCTCGTATCTTTTTTCTCTCTCTTCAAGGGCCAGCAGAATGGGCCCATAGCATTTCTATGGAGCGAAATAGATGTCTCCATTTCACTTCGTGCTTCTGTCTCTGTCAAACCTAACTACGGGAGGAGGGTCCACCGCACCCCACGCCCTTACATAGGTATTCAGGTATTGTTCGCAGCTTGGTGACATTAGACAAAAATATATTTATACATTTCCAGTTGTCTGGTACTTCAAGTACAGTACAAGTGCCTTTGTGAGTTCTGTGGTTGAAGTTAATTTCTATAAATTAATGTGTGTTTAACTTTTGTGAAAGTACGTAGTTATTTAATATGCTGATTGTGTGCGACATAGGAAAATGAAATTCGAATTTTTATTATAAACATATCAATTTTCTTCTTCTGAACACAAGGTTAGACATTAAAAATATGGACGTCATCAACCAAGCTGATTGATAAATTTGCTTCATCCAAACACAGGAGAGAATATATTTACAGATAAGGGGCCTCGTGAGTAGAGTTTTTAATGCGTGAACTTTTTATTAAAACTTGTTGCGAATGTTGTGTTGTGTGGAATTATGATAATGGCAATATTGGCAACAATGAATGTAAAATATAAAACAATATTTAATATGAAACAACAATAATATCATCTGGTCCAACCTAAAATTTTAGTGAGGATCCGCCCCTGAGTGATCTCATTATTCTATGCTGGGATTTTCACTTAATAACCTGTTAAAACGACAAAAATAGAAGTACTAATTAAGAAATATATACTGTGATTGCACGTTGCCGGTACGTTTATATGAAGGTATTACTATTGTACATTGGACACACGTAACTTGACTACCGTATGGTCAGGATCATCCACAAATACATCGCCAAAACTGGGTTGGCAGACATATTGACCATCCATATGTACTGAACCCAAAGTGCAGAAGTACGACTTTTTGAAGAATAATCCTTGAAAAGTTCCTCCGTAGAAATAACCACAGAGTTCATAGAATTGCTACTCGCAGATATGCAGATAGTTTTGGTGCTATCCATTGAACCCTTGCAAAGAAGCTTATGAGACTCAGTTTCGGGGGGTGTAACAGTCCATATCGTAAGTTGTTGTTAAAGCGCTTCATTAACATGCAGGGTAACATATAACAAAATAACATGCAGGAAAAAGTGAAGCCAGGGTTAAAACAAATGAATTTAATAACAAATCACCTAACTATACAAAGAATTAACAAAACAAACTCCCAAAATACGCCAAAACTAGGCCAAATCTCTGGAGAGATTAATTACACGGACAAAGTGTCCTTAAGAAAATCAACAAAAGTGACATATGTATGCGCGCGTGTCGTTCTGCATGCTTCACGATGTGTACAATCGAATGCATGATTCGTCATCATCCAGAATGAACATTCAGACAACGAATCCACATTGCTTAGAGCTAGACAGACGCGGGGAACAACTATACAACACTTAAAACTAAACCGACACTTCCTATACTTAAAATATACATCACAAATAATTTCCGCGTGAAATTGGAATCAAACTGCCGTAGCAAAACATTACTGCCTAAAAACTTAGGACTTCTCACACAAATCAACACAAGTAAGTTAACACGTGACCAATAAAAGAAATACACATATGACCGCCGTCAAGTTCTTATCTCTGATCACCTCATTAGTGCATTCCTCAATGACCCAAGTATTCGCCTCTCTCTCTAGTGGACTCTCTTCCATGTTTAAACCAACGTGATCCAACCCCTCAACTTGTTTGAAACTTACAGTGCTGTTATGTAAGTCAATTACAGCATGAAAATCACAGATGAAGTTGGCTCCCAAAATTATGTTATAGTTCATCTTCGGTATGACAATGAATGTTTGCGAAAAAGTGTGGTTCAATATTTCCAGATCTAAATATGCTTGCTGTTTACAATTGATGGTCTTGTCAGGAATTACCCCTCTGACTTTCATTAGCGGTACAGGCATAATTGGAACAGTTTGTTTTCTTCCGATTTCTTTTACCAAAACTTCAGTGACTAAGCTCACCTGGCTACCTGTGTCAATTAAACATCTCACCCTCATACCTCCAATATGTGCGTAAATAATTGGCAGTTGTCTGATGACGTTTTCTCGGTCTTTCACCACTTCCTCCAGGCAATCGTCCGGGAATGCTACCCACTCTTCTATATTAGCCACAATCAGCTCTTCTCGCTCCCTGGCGTCCTCCGTTTTCAGACTATCATTTTTTTAGTTCAATTGAAGTTTTTTTTTATCCCGGGGCCCATTTGTTGTGTTCCGCCGGTTGTTATCGCGCCTCTCCTGTTGCCTCAATAAACTTTCTGCCCCCTCTCCTTGATGATTGTCTGGGCTCTGTCTGTTTGCCATTGCACGCCCCCACTTCTCTTTTTCCGTCTCTTCGGCATTTAATTGATCTAAGTATTTTTGTGACTCGACATACCGCTCATCCCAATTGTTGCGATAGTCTCCCCTATTTTCCTGGCGATAGTTCCTCGCGTTGTTCCACCTGCCATCTCCATTTCTTTGGTAAGGTCGACCCTGCCTTTGGTTTCCCCTCCAATTGGTGTATTCCCGCTGGTACGTCCATTGATTGTGCTGGTTTTGGTTATTCTGGTTATATCTATCGCGGTTATTCTGAAAATTTCGATTGTTTTGATTGAACTGGTTCCGGCCAACGAAATCTTGCCTTCTCGGTGTAAACTGTGTTCCTGTGGACTGAGTTTTCGTTTGGTTCCCCTGGCTGTGACTATTTTGGAGTCCCTGAACCACTTCTGCCGTGTTGACACATTCCATATTTCTCCTTCCCGTCTGTGGACTCACCATACTCGTCTCGTCGAGGTGTCGGAGTAATTCTTCGGCCTGCACCGCGGTCTGAATATTTCCGGCTACTAACAGTTGTTGAATGTGCATGGGAAGTTGTTTCCCGATGGTTAGAACCATATTTTGCTCGCTAGGGGGGGTCATCAAAATCGCGGAATTTTACCAGCTGTTGGCTAAAGAATTCCGAAAATCTGGTCGGATGCGTGCTGTGGTATTTTCGTGTATACAGGTCCATTCTTAACCCCTGTTGTAAAGAAGGGCTCTAGAACTTCTTTAAAAACGCTTCTCGGAATTGAGCCATGTCAGTGAAAGTATATTTAAAGCTTAAAAACCAGGTTAGGCTTGGTCCCTCTAAAAATTTCTCCACGAGTCTCAGCTGTTTTTCGGGGCCGATATGTTGATCATTGAAATAATCAGTCAACTGTCGTAGAAAAGCTTTGGGAGTGGTTCCTGAGTGTTCCTTGAATTTATCGGGCTTGAAATCATTTCCCCTAATGACTTGGATTACTTGGGCGGGTGCCAAGTTTGGTTGTGGTGTGGAAGTCTCTCCCCTGTACTCTTGGAATGCGTTGCTCATTAATTTGGGACTTTGACCCCGGCTGTTATCCTCAGCCAACTTCAAGTCTACCGGACTCCCAATGCTTCCCTGCTTTTCTGGTACATTTTCAGCCGAAAATAATGTAGCATTCTCTAATGATCTAATTTCGTTCATAATTATTAAATCTGAGTGCTCTTGTAATTTAGATTTTACGCCTTCCTCCAAAGCCTGCATTCTCGAGTTGTATTCCCCTAAGCGCTTTAAAATTGTCAGCCTGTCTTCTTTATTTGCGTTTGCCTGCTGCTCCCAATCTCTTCGGATCCTATTTTTCAAACTGTTAATTTTCTCTTCGCTCCTTTCCTGATTCTTTTCTAGCTCTTCTCGTATCTGTTCTCCAACCTCCTCTCTTATAACCTCTTGTGTTTTAACCAATTGTTCTCCGACCTCTTGTATCTGCTGCTGTGTTTTACTTAATTGTTCTTCCAGATTATCCCGATTTTTAAGGAGCTGTTCTCCTACCTCTTCCCTTATGACCTGTTGTGTTTTCACTAATTGTTCTCCAACCTCCTTTCTTATGACCTCTTGTGTTTTAACCAATTGGTCCTCTAAGTTGTCACGCAAGTGCCTACGTTCTGTTTCGGCCTTGACCTCAAGTTTATCCATTTCTTTTATGAATTCCAGTACGTTGCTGTCGACTGAATTAATTTGTAGCTGCAATTTATCTTGTGTTTTCTTTATTCCCGCGGTGTTATTGACACATGCTGCCTCTATCTGCTGTAGTTTACCGGCCACCATTTCGTCAAATTGTACGAGTTTGTTGTCAAACTTCGCCTCCAACTTTTTAATTTCACCCAATTGTTTGACGTTATTTTCTGCGACCTCACCTGCCAGTTTCTCTACCTCCCTAACACTTTGATTAATGTCATTAGTGATCTTCTCTAATTGCTCTGTTTGTGTTACCGCCTGTTCTGATAATTTGTGAAATTGTTTTTCAGTTTCCGATAGTTTGTGATTTAATTCATTTAATTGTTTATCAGTGTCCAATTTCTGGACCTCTAATTGGACCGAAATATTACCGCTCATGTCGTGTAACTGTTTTTCACAATTCTCGCTCTGAATTTCTAATTGTTCTTTTAATTGTTTATCATTATGCTCACGCTGAGCTTCTAATTGTTCTTTTAATTGTTTGTTATTGTCTTCGCTTATTTCCTCCTTCATGTTCTTTAACTGTTTTTCCGTTTTTGCGGACATCTGTTCCAACAATGCCTTGATCTCCTCAACACTCGCCATTGCACAATACACAAATATAATCAGAGAAAACAGGGTCATGCACTAAGATTTCAGTCATACACACGCATACATGTCATAACATTTAAATATTACTGGCTCTAATTTAACAAAATTTTCAGTAACAAAATTTACTGAATAAATTACTCTTATTTCCAAACAACAAAATAACCCCTAGTGATCTGCTTTTAAATTCCTAACCAACAGAATTTACGAAGAACACCAATTAATCAAAGTTAATTAAATGTCAAATATAAGGCAACACCTTCCTGCTTTTACTGAGTTCAAAAATATGCAAATTTTCTAATTTTAATGCCGGGCGCCAGAACAGGTTTATAACAAATACAATATCAAATTCTAACCTTGTTCAATATCTCTAACTTTAGGAACTCAGTGATTTTACTAATGCACATGGCGGTACAACATCGCCTCAATTTACTGAATTTACTTTGCCCGCTTGACCTGGCATTATTTCTCAGCGAAATAAATATGAGATCAGCGAAGCAACAACAACATCAGTCCCACTTGGGCAGCCATTTTTGTTTTAAGAACCCTTGCAAAGAAGCTTATGAGACTCAGTTTCGGGGGGTGTAACAGTCCATATCGTAAGTTGTTGTTAAAGCGCTTCATTAACATGCAGGGTAACATATAACAAAATAACATGCAGGAAAAAGTGAAGCCAGGGTTAAAACAAATGAATTTAATAACAAATCACCTAATTATACAAAGAATTAACAAAACAAACTCCCAAAGGACTCCCACTTAATAAAATGAAATATGCCAAAACTAGGCCAACATCTCTGGAGAGATTAATTACACGGACAAAGTGTCCCTAAGAAAATCAACAAAAGTGACAATGTATGCGCGCGTGTCGTTCTGCATGCTTCACGATGTGTACAATCGAATGCATGATTCGTCATCATCCAGAATGAACATTCAGACAACGAATCCACATTGCTTAGAGCTAGACAGACGCGGGGAACAACTATACAACACTTAAAACTAAACCGACACTTCCTATACTTAAAATATACATCACAAATAATTTCCGCGTGAAATTGGAATCAAACTGCCGTAGCAAAAACATTACTGCCTAAAAACTTAGGACTTCTCACACAAATCAACACAAGTAAGTTAACACGTGACCAATAAAAGAAATACACATATGACCGCCGTCAAATTTACAAGTACACTACCACTACACCACACAGGTGTGACATACTAAATTACATGAATTCAGTCATAAACAAAATCACTAGGCTCAAAGCCAACATTTACATTATTAACACAAATATCTATCCATACAGCATGCAACAATCCGTCACACACATGGCGAACTCCCCAATTAATTATGGTTCAAAAATAACCATCACAATGAACAGGTTTGCTACTTGAAAGCTTAAAGGGCCCAGGCGGAACAACAGGACTACCTATCAAAAATAAGTCACCAGGCGAGACGGGCGATTTGTGGAAATCTGCATATCTGTCAACCCACGTGTGTATCGAAGAAGCGTGCCCCAAAGCACAATAATACGTGTGTTTGTCAGAACCAAAATATCTCGGCATTTCCACTAGGAAATCCAAGAAATCAGCATAATGGACAAGGAACAGCGGTCTCCCTAGAGCACCCTGCCTTTCCATCAAAAATACAACAACAACAAAATACGAGGGCGGTAGGACCTCTACCCCTCTACACGTAGAATCAACACACACACCTGACACAATAACACACACAGAATCACACGTATGGGTTTGACAGACCCTGAAATAAAAAGACATAAATATTCCACTTGCTGGCGCCACCGTTCTACGCCGTGACTAATTAACCTGAAATGGACTCAAAAAAAATCTATCAAATTAGAACGAAGGTGTTCTACAATTACATCTTAAATCGTTGCACTTGGAAACCCTAATATGAATAATAACCTCAGCAAATGTCTTACAGTAATTACCTCCCATTCCTATCACAAATATGAACTTTAATAAAGCACCACTTATCGAATGTAACGGGTTTCGCATTTGCATGGATAAACATCACGTACACGCGCCGTGCCCATTAAAATATGACTCCAAGAAAAACAAATATACAACAACACTTTGGCCACGTGCCAACTTACATTTAAAACAATTAGTGTCGGTACAAAGAAAAATACTCTAAAACAAGAAAAGACTAAATAAACTATTTACAAAAGTTCCCCCGCCAAATCTAACTACATAATCAATTGTTGTACGTCACCGTCTCAGCTTGCATAACATTATGACATCCAACTCAGCCCATTTCCCCTATGGAAAAGTTAGCACTCCATAGTCGTCTTCGTTGAAGCGCTGGACGTCATCCCAACTCCTGACCACATGTTGGATATCTTGATGTAGTCTCCTTGGAAGAAAAGTTCAATGATATGAAAATTTGACCCGGCTATAATCGCTTGTGGGTTACTAAATTCGCCCACAAATAGTCCTATGCGATTAATTTCGAAGACATTCCCTAAATATCGCTCACACACGCGCAATACACACATGAAAAATACACTTAAAAATATACATGAAATACACACTTCGAGCCCAACGCCACTGGCTCGACAAACAAGTTACAAAGACTGCCTGACTCACAGTCGCTATCTCGCTCGGTAATCTACTGCTCTGCTCTGCTTTGACCTTCGCTCGGGTGAGCGCTAATTAGAATGTTACAAGTCTTGCCCCTAAGAGCTGAAATAGTTGTCTTAAAGATAATATTACACGTTTCAAATCATCACGCACGCTGGCGTGAATTTAGCTCACAAAGCTCACAAAGTAATTGACTTCAAATAATTAAGAGCGTTAAAAAAAATTTGCTGCGCAAACTAGCGTGAATTTAGCTCATCAGAGCTCACAAATAAAATAACTTCAAATATCTCAGAGCGTTAAAATCGTTATGCAAACGGGCGTGAAGTTAGCTCACAGAGCTCACGAACAGAAAGACATCGAACAGCGTCACGTCGACAAATTTATTAGAAACTGACAGGGTACGGAAGAGTGGGGTGGATTTAGAAAAAATTTCCAGAGTTTTCATCTCACACAGATGGGACTAGTATCAATCTTCATCAAATAAATCAAACGTCTCATCGCACTCGTGCGGAGATAATTCCGATCGGCGGTTCTTTAGATAATCAATTACGCGCGCTTTTTTTTTTACCACTGACGCCTTCCATCGCGTGATATTGGCGTGGTCTCTCCCGATTGGTTGATTCAATCGTAGGTCGGTTGTAAGTAACTCGTGACCATTCCTTTATGATTCCAATTCTGTTGCAAGTTGTTACACAATTTGGCCTTGAACTCAGCTTACCAGGCCGTTCTTCAAGAATAGCTACAAGCTCAACCTCTGTGGCAATCATTGCGAAACGCTACCTTGCCTTTATTCTCGTCAACTTCCTCAAGTACTGTCTGGGCTGCAGTAATAATAATAATAAATTATGAATGCTTATTTATCGTAGATCAATAAGGGTTCACCATGAATAACTGGAACGTGGTTTTTAATTCACTCTTACAATTATCTTCTTTTTTGGACATTTTCAAAAGAAGTATGAGAGCACGTTCAGTCAGGAAATGAGTTCTCAATGACCTCGCATATGCATGACCAGAAATCATGTGCGGGACGTAGCCAATAGAACCTAGAAAGGACATAACCAAATGGCGCACTACAACTGATTTTAGTTCATCTGGCGAAGATGCGATATTTCTGGAGTTTTTGCAAAATAATAGAGGTTGGGCGAAAGCCACACAGCAGGTCTCTTGTCTCAGACGCTTGCACTCATCAACAGCCGTGTAAATTGCGATTGGGTTACTGGGACAGCTTCTGCATGTGTCAAGCCACAGCGCACCTCTCCCGATTGACCGCAGAGGACAGTCCACTCCACACCCACACCAACATGCCCATAACACTCGATTTCTTGATAGACCTAAACATTACACATTCCTCTTATATTAAATCGAAATATTGCAACACATTTATACAGGATGATTCATAATTCCTATTACAAACTTCTGGGGGTTGTAGAGGGGACTAAGTAGATCACAGTTTGAATAGGAACACTTGTCTGGACATTTATCGTTTCGATGCCAAATCGGTTTGAGGATCACTTTCATTTTACATCGCTCGCATCACGGAGCGCTAATACCATTGGCTGAGGGCAACCTCTGCAGTCCCCTAATGTCATGCAGTACGTCCGCGAACATCTTGACCAAACATTCGGGGAAAGATGGATAGGTTGAGATGATCCAATTTCGTGGCCATCGTGATCGCCAGATTTAACTCCCCTCAACGTTTTCCTGCGGGGCCACATGAAGAACCTTGTTTATGAGACTCCTGACGAGTCGGAAGAAGATCATGTTGCACGCGTTCTGGTGGCAGCACACATTATTGAACACACACCAGGTCTCGTGGGACGTGTGTATGACAACATGAACAGCAGGGTCGCCACGTGGAACAACTCTTGTAGTGCATGCGTGTCTGTAGTGAAGTGGGAGATGTGCAATCGAGTCAAACTGATTTGATATCGAAACGATACATGTCCGGACATGGGTTCCTAATCAAAATGTGATCTACTTAGTCTTCTCTACAACCCCCACACGTTCGTAATAGGAATTATGTATCAGCCTGTATAGTATCAAGACTACAGGTACTTACGTTAAAGTTTCATCAAATAGATTTTTTCAACTCTCGGATTTGCACGCTTCTCAAACCAAGAGTTTGAGGCTTTTTGTACCGCCTAATAGCAGCTATTTCATTGGTAGGTGGCGGATTTCAGACACTTGGCGCAGACTTAGGAGTGATATCTCATACCACCTAGGCTATGGAAAGTGTCAGTGTCCGAATATTGAAATCAGCGTTGTCGTATGCATATTGGGTCAGACTTGCAGAATGGGGGGCGTGGTGTTTCAGCGGTCAGGTGGACTGAGCTCGATTCCCCGTCAATGCATATAAGATTTTCGATGTGAAATGCTGTGTCCTGTGGTTCGGATTCCACGTCAAAAGGAGGCCCCGTGGCTCATGATCGCATGATTGACGGTCACGTAAAACTACAAGCTACCTGTTTGATCACGATTATCAGTGGTTACTTTCATGGCGGCAGAGAATTCGTATCTGGGCAATAACAAGAAGAGAGAAACAACCATTTTCCGCGGCTTCGGTGGCGTAGTTGGTAGCATGCTGAGCTTCTATGCCCAAGATCGCGGGTTCAAACCTGGCCGAAATCGTCGGATTTGTTAAGAACGTTAAAAATCCTTCAGTATGCCTTCCTTCGGAGGGGAAGTAAAGCCGGCGGTCCCATGTCATAGATTTATGGCATGAAAAAGAACCTTCCACTAATTACACTTGTGTGAAGCCAAACTTTGTAGGTTAGTTTGATAACGCTATATTAGTTCCAACGTTCGCCGCCAGGTGCTGAATGCGATGCCATCTACTAGCAGCCAAGTAGCATTTGGTGGCAAAAGTAGGAACTACTTGAAAAAATCAATCGTCTGCAGCGGTCTGAAGTTTTTCTACCTCAATCACAGATACACACACTAATACAGCCATCACAATTAAGGCGACACTCCTGAGATAAACAGATATTTTTACCTAATGCATGGATTTTCACGAAACTTTGTGGGAATGTCACCCAAACAAAAGTAGAGATATCACAAACATTTGTTTCATATACAATTAACAGTTTTTCCAAAATAATTTTTATTTTATTTTTTATTTTTGGAATTTTTAATTCCATTTTTCTCATAGATTTCAAATGTCATGTTAATGGAAATTTGGAATTAGGTAGATAATACTTCTTTAAAAAACACTACATATCGATTTTTCTGTAAATAATTTATATAATGAGATATTATAGTACTAAATTTGTGTAATTTTTTTGTTCAAAAATTTTGGAATTTAAATCTCTACTACTGGGAAGAATTCTGCAATCACGAATTCCATACGCAGGTTTCCTAATATAGCTGTGATACATATACCATACAAATTTCGTTACATTTGGCAGAATATTGTGGGAGAAAAATGGGATTTAAATGTAAAATTACAATTGGCGGGAAAATTTAAGTAAAGTTCAAGTGACGTTATCTTCCTACCTAATGCATGGATTTTCACGAAACTTTGTGGGAATGTCACCCAAACAAAAGTAGAGATATCACCAACATTTGTTTCATATACAATTTACAGTTTTTCCAAAATAATTTTTTTGAATATTTTTTGTGGAATTTTTAATTCCATTTTTTTCATAGATTTCAAATGACATGTTAATGGAAATTTCGAATTAGGTAGGTAATACTTCTTTAAAAAACACTACGTATCGATTTTTCTGTAAATAATTTATATAATGAGATATAATCGTACTAAATTTGAGTTTTTTTTTTGTTCAAAAATTTTGGACTTTTAAATCCCTACTACTGGGAAGAATTCTGCAATCAAGAATTCCATACGCAGGTTTCCTAATATAGCTGTGATACATATACCATGCAAATTTTATTACATTTGGCAGAATATTATGGGAGAAAAATGGGATTTATATGCAAAATTATAATTGGCGGGAAAATTAAAGCAAAGTTCAAGTGACGTTATCTTCCTACCTAATGCATGGATTTTCACGAAACTTTGTGGGAATGTCACCCAAACAAAAGTAGAGATATCACCAACATTTGTTTCATATACAATTTACAGTTTTTCCAAAAATATTTTTTTAATTTTTTTTTTGTGGAATTTTTAATTCCATTTTTTTTCATAGATTTCAAATGACATGTTAATGGAAATTCGGAATTAGGTAGATAATACTTCCTTAAAAAAACTACCTATCGATTTTTCTGTAAATAATTTATACAATGAGATATTATAGTACTAAATTTGTGTATTTTTTTTGTTCAAAAATATTGCATTTTTACATCCCTACTACTGGGAAGAATTCTGCAATCAAGAATTCCATACGCAGATTTCCTAATATAGCTGTGATGCATATACCATACAAATTTTGTTACATTTGGCAGAATATTATGGTAGAAAAATAGGATTTAAATGTAAAATTACTATTGGCGGGAAAATTAAAGCAAAGTTCAAGTGACGTTATCTTCCTGATCCATTACCTAGAAGTCACCAGCACCGTATGTTTTTCCTTCCTTTAGTTTCTTAGCAGCTTCTGTACGAATATTAGTAATTCTGGAAGCTTGTCTAGTATCTTGATACACAACTACAAGAGGTTACTTGCGCGCGAACTTCACAAAAGTAAACAGACTGGCTACCGCCACAGAACTCACAAGAAAGAAGAAACACACAAGAATAACAAAACTTATAGTTATCGGCATTATTGTAGTGATATCAGGAATACCAATACAAGCATACAATGTTGCTCAATAACAGTAGAGTCAAGTACTGAAATATTAGTCCTTTGCAGGCTTTATAAATTCATTCAGGAACATGGTAGATCTTACAGCTCGATTCTGTAGAAATATATGTGGGGGGGGGGGGGGGCTGTTGGCCCATCCCCGGGATGCGTAATTGCAAATAACAGGGATATTTTATTGATTTGATTGAATGAAAACATGACAATGACATCATAAATAATCTAACCAAGCAGTTCAGTAGATGCCACACCCATTTCTGCTGTGTGCAGACGGACAAACAAAGCATTATTATGGTGACAAATTGTTTGAATTCAACGGAATAACTTTGTGACAAGAAAGAAGAAACCCTATCCTTTCAATTTCAGTCATAAAAAAATTCACCAAAATGAACAAAATATCGACTTTTATCTCCGGAGTGTCGCCTTAACACCGGTCATCAGACAAATTCTACACATACCCAAAGTACACGGGGCTACATGACCGCGTTGTCACAGCCCCTAACCTAAGGAACCAACCAACCAACCAACTATTCTCCAACCAAACAGAAGTATTTTGTAAATAAAACGACAAAAGAAGAAGTAATAAAGAAGAAGAGAAGCGATGTGCCAATATCGTATATTTATAACTGAGATCTTACCGTTGAACCGCTCTATAACTGACTGAAAATAACAAGCTGCTGAGCATATCGACCAGTTCTCGTGTACCCGCGAGATGCGTTAGATTCCTACACTAATTAGAATTGGCGAGACGTAGGATCTTGGGCGACAGACAAACACTATAGCATCACCAGGACCAGCTCGTTTCTTCTTTCACACCTGTAAATTTACAAGTGTGGGATGGCCTGGGATTTCGGTTTTAAAAAATCAATGTTCCATACTTCTGAAGTAGTTTTAGTTTCAATCGTTTGCGAGTGTAGGGTTTGGCTTTGGAATTTTCAGGTAAAAACGAGCTCATCTTTTCCATGAGTTCATTGAGAAAAAAAAAACTGCCAATCTTCGCATTCGTCAATGAATTTGCGAAGTCCGGCAAAGGCTTCCGTTTGAAAAGCGTCCGGCTGCTCTCCATGTTGCTTCCTAAACTAAAATATTTAACGCACGGTAAGTAATGTACAGTCAGTATAGAATAGATACACGCGGATATTTCAAAGTTCATTTTCTAAATAAATTATATTTAATTATAAAGTCACTGGTATCATATTTTGTGGAATTATTCTATATACGACTGACAATGGTGATGGTATTTGCTGCTTCCAAGTCCACTGCGCTTTCAACTCTTGCCTTCACTACTTCTCCTCAAGAATACGTCCTTGTTATCGCTTGATCAATGATCTTTTGTTTTGTCTACTTCAACTTCATGAATGATTTTGCGATATTTGACTTCTTTTTTGGTCTCTTTTCTGATTGAAACCTTCTCACCACAGTAGAAACAGCCAGTTAAAATTATGTGGCTTCAAGAAGGACCGAAGACGAGGTCTCCCATCCTCTATGTCTTTGTCGTTGAAGTTAGTTTCTTTTCTTTTTAAATCCTTCGAAATAGAGCTCTTGCGAGTGTACTTTTTCCGACAAATACAAATAAATTAATATATTGATGAAACCTATTATTAGCATAAAAGTAAAAAAGACACGCCGGTATTTATGTTTTAACGTAGGCTGGAAGGTATTTAAAATTTACGAAACAGAGTAAAATAACGCCCATATTAATTAATGAAATAAAAATAATTTTGTTTAGAATTAAATAAACTGCAGGAGAAAGTATGATCTTAAAACATGTGTGATAGTGTAATAACTGTTGGCGATGGGGGAGGCTGTGCCAGTTGGATATTCATATTAAATGTGTAATAAAATACAAACAATAAAATAACATGACAAAGAAACCTGCCGTAAACAAAACAAAGCGCCCATCAACCCGCGCGCGTTATTGAAATGTGGGTTTATTTAAAGAATTTTTGTGATATCTTCCATATTAAACCGGCCTCCTCAACAGTAGAATACGCGCAAGAAGAGCTTGCCACAGAATACTGCGCAGATCCTCGGCAAGGTTCGGATGGGCTCGGTAGTGGCAGAGCACGCCCCTCCCACTTCGCTTTACTAGCTCGCTGGCAGCAATTCTGAACGGACCGTTTGCCCAGCCGGAGGCTTGGCATGCTAAACTGTGACTGGGGTGGAAGTGAGATCTCAGCGCCATACACAGTACTTATTACTTGAGCCAGGACACAGTAACCTATATTGTTTCCTTGCACTCTACCCTTGAATTACAGCTGTAGACCGCGTCTCGCAGCGCGCCCGCAGGGTTGAAGAATGCTGTGAGAAGTGAGCCCGGTAATCAGCATTCAGGGGACACAGGAGCCCCGCAATGAGCATTAAACTACGCCGATTGATATTGGTCTCTATATAAACATCGAAACGGAAATGCGAACTTTTTAAAATTTGCCGACGCTTCCGTCGGCGCCGGATGTTATAGGATATGTACTTCGACTACTTTAGAATGTTGATATATCCTTCTTTAATTTGAGACATCTTCGGTCGATTCTGGTACAACCGTTTGCATTAAATGCCAATTCCAGTGGGAGCATGTACTTTTCCAGGACTCCAGGAGTTCCAGAGCCTGAAATTCAAGGAAGCCGGCACAGGAAAGTTGGGGACTTTTGATATGTTGTTGAGCACATCAAATAGGACCACTGTTAGATTTACGTTAATTATTCCCACCGTTTGCCTCTTTTTGACCTAAAATTACTGGGCTATAAGTGGCTCAGTAGCCTACATGATAATTGTATTGGTGTATAATGTTTAAGTCATAAGCCCTGCGCGGATGCGGATGTTTCGCCATGTGGATATACTTTGCATGGCTGTGCGGAGAGCGGATAAGCTGCGGATAATGTTTGGAGTAAATTTGCAGATAGATTTTAGAATACAATCTGAACTTGTTGAATATCATTACTAGGACACATATTTTTCCGTTATGTTTTTTCCATTACAAATGTAAGATGATTTACGCTTATCTCATTCAAATTATGTCATTAAGCACAATTAACACTCAGAACAGGAAAGGGTTGCTGTGTGACACTCATTTTAAACACAGCGCATTACATACAAAGCCTAAGGGAATGGCTTTCTCGTCAAATTTCTGTGTGTGTTTCTTTAATATTTTATCTTATTAAAAAATATTATTGTAATGCCAGTAGATTCGGATAACGTTTTGTTTTTCCGCGCAGGAATAAGTGGCTCAGTACCTCATAATTATATTGGTTTATAATGTTTTAATCCATAAGCAAATATTATATGAGACAACATTTCGAGGGGGCGGGGACGCCTTTCCTGATAGTAACCATAAAATGAGCGTTAGTGTCTCCAGCAGCGCGTGTCACTTTGCCGGGGGAGAATGTGACTGCCCAGAATAGAGTCATCTCAGCTGAGCCAATAGAAAGTGACGGTGTAGCGGCTAGCATTCTAAGCTGTTACCCGGGTTCGATTCCCGGCACTGCCAAGAAATGTATTTCTCGTCTGGGGTTGCCTCGAGAGGCAAAACTGAGAAGATCCTAGCCTCAATTGCAAAATGCACACATTAATACAGACACCACTATATAGCCCAGTCAATAAAGGTTTAGTGTCGCAACTAATTAGAGGAAAGCTGATTTTTTTCAGGATGTTAGTATATAAAGTATAAAGTAAAAAACCACAAAGTCCCGACCCCCACCCCCCTTGCTTCCACCCTCACCCCCTCTCCAACCTTACAAGAGGAGTACTCTGGTTTAATGCTTACAGTTAAAGAACTAATGAAGTTACAAACGCGATTTTTAATAATCTTACGCCTAATATTATTCTAAACAAATTATGTCATATAAACTTTTTATGTAGATAGCGTAATTTCACCGTAATACTCCAATATATGCAGAAAACTGCCACTGCAAAACACAAAAAGTAACTTCAACCTATTGTACCTTTTTATCCTTCCGTCATACAATGAAATGTTTCGTACAAAACTTATAGACAATTTAATTAGCTTTAAAAATATGTGTCTACTATAATGCTTACCGTTCAAATGATGACTTCAAAGAGAGCGATGAACAGTAATGGCCACCGCGTCGCCGCGCCAGACAAAGCAGCGCCGCGCCGTTGTCACTCGATGCTCAAGGGCACCGCTGTATGTACTCATATCCTTAATCTTGAATAGTCATTTAGTTTATGATGATGAAATATAAAAACTTTAACTTCAACTTTTCATTACCAAAATCCTGCGCTTAGTACACTTTTATAGCTGACAAATAATAAAGTTTCATTGTATAGTATTTTTGATAACTTATTAATTCCTGCACAACTAACACGGTCTAATAATAAACAACGTTTATGTTTTTCCTATTTTTTAGTATAAAGGATCATTTTCTAATGTTTCATCGGTTTGGTCTGAAGAATTTTTACAATACATTCCCCTGCAGTTCACACACATAGATGTGCAATCGATCCCAGCTTTACGACAACTACAGCTTGTAACACACAATGTTTTGCAATTACAAGATATCAGTAGAAGAAGTTCACTTGGAGCAGCAGGATTCATCATGGGCTTAGGTATCAGTCTGTTATTTGATGTATACTGCCAACCCCATTCTTCTGCCGGATTTTTACAACCTAACCAAGTTTGAATCTGGTGGTAAACCCTCAAAATATGTTGATGAGCAGCATCTGAAGTTGGTGGAAGTTTTGCTAAATCAAAATTAGACTTGAGAGACATTTTTGCGGTTAATTGCTTGAACTTAAAGTACCTGGCGTCATTGAGGGTTTTGAACTTTGATAAGTTGTACAAGCTTAGGATAAACTGTTCTCCACTTTCTAGAAGGATATCTTTTGTAATGTCCTGTTTTGTGAAAACTTCAGCCTGAGATCTAGCTTCAGTTGATTTACGTATCATGTCGGCTGCTTTTTACTTCCCTATCCCATAGAAAGCAGACATCGTATCACAACCAGTCATTGAATGAGAAAAAAGGCAGTAAAGTTTGCTGCTTGACATGTTGATTTATAAGAAAATCGAAAGAGTACAGTTTGGACATTGACGACGAAGGCTTTAAGAAGAAAAGTTTGGCGTCTTGCTGGGAGCTAATGCTACGAGTAAAACCAAGAGATCTGTATCAGCTCCCACGACAACAACTGTAGTATTATTAGTTTGCACATATTTAATTGCCTGGTCGACAATGACAGTGTCAGCGTCACCTTCCGCAGAAAAAAACGTTAATATCCTCAGTCACACAACGTGTTGTAATTGCTTCTATCAACCTCTTTTTGTTATGAGGGTTTGCTAGAAAGTCTGCTTGTTGTGTTGTGCAAACTGTATTTTCATAAAAAAAATTGTGTGAGAAGATTTCTTTGATGCTCTTCTCTCTTGTTCTTGCTGTTTTGTGGTTGGAAAGTTGGGATAACCGTCGAATACCACTGTAACTTTATTTCCGTATTTACAAAGTATAGAGCTTAAATAAGAATCTATTATTTCCTTAAAAGTGCTGGTTTTTCTCCAAACCACAGCATGTAACAAATATCCACCATCCATCACAAAAACATCTTCATTTGCCTTGAAGCTTTCTTCAACAATTCCATCTTCAAATAATTTTATAAACGATGCTTTCGTACCTTTACGTATTGATGCCTTGTCAAATAGTGATGGTGGGTGAGATGCTAATTCGAACTCAAAATAAGATTTCAACTTAATGGGGCTGTCACAGATGCATAAAATTCGATTGAATATTTGCTGGGAGTTAATTGAAACTTCTCTAGATCTCACTTTGATAGACTTGAAACTTGCCTGTGTTGTAACCATATCCTTCCGCTGTAGTGCCAATGTTTCAGGAATCAAATAATTTGTTACAGTACTCACTTCCTTTTCACTTGCGTATTTTCCACAGTCATAATTCATTTTTTGTATATCTTCCCCAACGATTTCTGCTGCTGTTTTAACAATTCTTTTACGTTCGTCTTCAGTAGTTGTTTCTCTGTTTTTGTGCCACGAATCTAATACCTTGTGACTAGTATGTGACATACATAAAATACTTCTCTTTCCAGATAAATTATGTACAACTAGCCGATCTTTGAAAATATCTATAAGTTTTGACTTGAGATAATAATCACTATAGTCTATTTCAGAACCACATAACTCCACTACTATCTCTCTTAATTCTTTTAGTGAATACTGGCACTCATTGTCGCTCTCAAGGTAATTGGTAAGCAAATTAAATTTATCTACAGACTCGGCTAATAATGGACGTCCTACCTTTTGTTCATGAGGTTTATGTTTACAAAAGTCCTTATAACATTGCCCATGATAACGGGCTTCGGCCGCAACTAAATCAATCACATCTAAAAGCCTGGACTTAACTTTACAGGCCCAATCATCATTCCTATTATCACGAGCATTAAGGAGAGTTTGCTTTATTTCAATTGTTGAAACCTCATGAATTTTAGGTTCGGTATTGAGAAGGAAGTTTTGGGTCAAACACAGCATTTTTTTCACATAACAAACAATCATGCTTGAAATCAGATTTGGTGTCTAATTTTCTGAGAAGGTGCTGCGAGGTGGAAGATTCCGAATTTTGAGCTTTTAATGCTGCTTTAATATTGCAAGGTCTGGTATAATTTTGCCTGCATACAGTATGTACTTTTATTACATCGACCATAGCGTTTAGAAGAGAAAGTGTGCCGACTCCCGAGTTTGCCGTATCTTTAGTATGGGTAGTTGCTGCGCCCGCCGGTAGACTGCGCAGCGGTTGGTTGTGGCTGGCTGGAGACACTTTCTAAGCGCTCGCGAGTTTGAAAACATGGAAATGCTGCCGTGTTTAGTCCTTATTTCTTGGTGTTGAAAAGTGTAAGCGATCAAGAAGCGATAGTGAAATAATACATACGTTATGACACTGGTGTGTTTAGTATTTGTAAGCCTTTACACTTATTTCTTTACGTTTGTGCTGTCGAGTGAATTATAACCTGGTAAGATTCGTCAAACAAAACTGTGTAAGTGAATATGCCGTGTTGTTTTGTTCCCGGGTGCCGATCTGGATACGACAAGTCATCTGCAACAGGTAGGCACTATTTTAGACCTCCAAAAGCCGAAGATGATTTATTTAATTGGACTAAGGCCATTCCGAGGAAAGACATTAAATTGTCAAGTAAGTCATATGCAGGCTATGTGACAAACATTGCTCCGATAATTTCCTTATAAAAACGGACACTTTCATTATAGAAGGAAAGACAGTCGAAATGGCGAGAAAGAGATGGAGTTTGAAGCCTGGTGCGGTCCCACACTATCTAGCTGGGTATATTGTCAAGCAACTAAGGAAAGGGATCAGCTGTGTGAAGTGTGCAACAACCCTTCAAAGTGAAAAGGCCGTCAGACACAACAGCTGCAACTTTTACTAATATAAAGGACTTTGGCACAATAAATGCCCTTAGTTACCTAACTCAACCGTCTGACAGTGTCTTCAACATTCTTTTACAGGTCGAAGTAGTCGTTGAAATGGATTTATCTTCCCTTTCAAATTTGTGGGTTGATATATTTTATGAGTGTTAGGACAGCATTGATGAGATTGTTTTAGGGCCGTGATTTTTTGATGGTGTATGGAACATAAACTGGACCTTATTGGAAAACTCGTTTTTCATTTCATGAAGTGCGCTTTTTCTTTCGTACGAAAGAAATTAGGAAAGAACAGTCAACTTCTAAGTCTGGAAAATCATCGCGTAAGCTGTCCAAAGCTTCGGACAACTGAGAGTTATAAGTTATATGGGTGAGTTTGTCATTATACTGTATTATATTATATTTACTTTATTTGTGCAGTAGTGAATGGTCTGTAGCTTTACGATTTTCACACATTCAGTTACATTTTGACCCCCGTCAGAATGTTTTATTTCCTTATTATATGAACCTATGACGCAATCTGATGTTTCATAATTAACACAACGGACGTTAGCGTTGTACATACTCAGTGCGGAGAATTTTATATTTGGATCATCTTGTCTAATACAACGTAGTGTAAGCTGATAACACTCAGTTACTGAAAAGTAACATTCAACTGCTTGTATTGATACCGTCTTCACTCAGCGCTAGCCGACGCTAGAGTCACCTAGCAGCTGGACCATACAAACTCCACAAGTCGCGTCACTTTCTCTTCTATACGCTATGCATCGACGTTAACAAGTAACCTATGGATTTCGTCTTTTCTCTCAATACTACATTTTATTAAAGTGTTTATACCTTTAGTGACTGTTACCCCGGCATCTTTCACTTCCTCATTACATATTACGCATATAATGGTAAAATCAGTCATTATTGAAAACTGTTGATAATAAAGAGCGCCTAGCTGTAAAGTGTGTGGGTAACAGTTCAGATTTAACAAGTGTTTACTATTTTTAAGGGTTACCTTTTATCTTGCTTATCTCGCTCAACAATACATAACAATAGCAAAACTATCAGCATTTCACTGCACTTGGCACAACACAACAACTTGTATTTCTGTACAAAAAGTAAAACTATCACGAAACACAAAATGCAACGAACCGCACAATGCCATGGTTAACCGAACACTAAACAGGCAAGGCCCACTAATAACGAAAAGGACTCAATAAGCAGCGTATTAGAGATAAGAGGGCAGTAAACAAACAAGTTGCAACGTGCAGTCTGATCATGCAGACAGCCAAGCGGCCGAGTCACCACACCACGCTATACGCGGCTGCCCGGCGGGATGCGCGGTGTCCGCTACTGTTCATCGCTCTGTGAGGCCATCATGTTAACAAATATCTTTTGTAGACCCGTAACGTTAAAGATAATAACAGTAGCTAAACATTTTAATCGAACATATTTTTTCTACGACATAAGGGTAAATAGTTATAATTAGTAGGCTATAAATTACTTTTTGTTTTTTGCAATGACAGTTTTCTGCATATATTAATGTATTATGGCGACAATAGGTTGTCTACATAAAAATTTATTCTTAAATAAATTGTTAAAAATATTGTAAGGAGTAAAATAAAAAAAACAATCACTTCTGTAGCTTTATTAGTTTTCGAGCAGTAGGCATTTAACCATAGTACTGCTCTAGCAAGGTATAGGAGGGGGTGGGGGGTGGGGGGGGGGGGGAAGCAAGAGGGGTGGGGGTCGGGACTTTGTAATTTTTGGCTATTTACTTTGTATACCAACATCCTGCAAAAATTCAGCTTTCCTCTAATTAGTTGCGACAAAGCGTATATTTTTACCTTTATTGACTGGGCTAATAAGACATGTTATCAGACAAGAGCACGATACACCAGCCCCGAAATGAACCAACAACAACTGGACACGTGACACACTCACAGAAACAAGTGATAGACAATTCCTTGTAGGAGTTTGGGACATCGTGGTCATCAGCTCCGTATGTATTGACTGATAAACTGTGTTATTGTAATGGGTGGAATTCAGGTGAGGATTGGGAAGGAGGCGGCAGTTAGGGAACCATCCCGGCATTTGCTTGGAGTAGAAGTCTAAAACCAGTTCCAATATGGCTCAAGTGGGAATCGAACGCACCTCTACTCAGTTTTGCCTCACGAGGCTGATTGTTCATCGTTCCAGCTTTCAGACCGGAATTAAATTTCTTCGCAGAGCCGGGAATCGAACTCGGACCTCCGAGGTGACAGAGGTATCGCGTGTTTGTGGACATGCTTGGGCACACCTCGCGTCCATCCTGAGTGTGCTTACACTCCTCCAGGACAGTCCCGAGGCACCTGCTAGCTCCTTCCAGAAACGTTGTGCTGAGACTTGAAAAGTTTTTATGTTCGACGATGTCGAAATGTAAACATTATCTGTCAGAAAACTGTATCATAATGGGGCTCGTTATAACATTATTTTTCATTATGAAACAGTTTCTCCCACCAATCAGAGCTCAAGAAACAGTTGTGTGACCAATTGGGTAAGGATACCTTCGCGCATGCGCTCAAATTCCGCTGTAAACAATAGGTGTTCTGTGTTGGCAAGCAAAGTGAATGGTCTCTGCTTTCGGAGTGCCTTGGCCCACGCATGCGCTTTGTTCAGTCAGCAAAGCCAGCGCGCCCTGTTCACTAACTGAACCCCACAGATATTTATGAATATTTATGTTAAAACATATGATAAAGTTATAATTATCGTCGGACATAAACAGTCGTATGCAACTCGCCTATAATGGTAATTAAGACACTCGTATGGAAATTATAAAACGACCGTAAGCGTGTCTTAATTATTGCCATTATAGGCTCGTTGCATAATGTACTATAACTCATTAGCTCTTTGACCCCAACGTCTAGCATTTCCATGTGCTAGGATGTGAATGTCTTTTGACGTTGTCTGATCTCCTTTGGTCAACTTTCATTTTCTTACGATGCCAGCATTGTTAGAGTACCTGCAAGAAGAGCTTGCCGAAACTCAACAATGCGCAGAAGCCAATATCAATCGGAGTAGTTTAATGCTGATTGCATTCATCAACCCTGCGGGCTCGCTGCGAGACGCGGTCTACAGCTGTGATTCAAGCGTCGGGTGCAGCCAACAATATAGGTTACTGTGTCCTGGCTCAGGTAATAACTGTTGTGTAAGGCGTTACATCCCAGTCACAGTTCAGCATGCCAAGCCTCTGGCTACAGAACTGCTGCCAGCGAGCTACTGAAGCGAATTGGGAGGGGCGTGTTCTGCCACTACCGAACCCACCCGAACATTGCCGAAGATATGGGCAGGATTCTGTGGCAAGCTCTTCTTGCGCGTATTCTACGTCTCGCGGATTTCTGTTCTGATCTGTACATATTCACCCGAATGAGTGTATCACCTTCTGGAGGAATGCACACTGAAGGTGGGTAGAGGAGATCTCAGCACAAACTCTCGAAGGAGACCAAGGGTTGTTATTAGCCAACTTTCCTGCACAAACAAGCAGATGAGCCCTCTAAATTATTATTATTACTGGTTTCTGTAAAAGCCTCCGTGGCTTAGGCGGTAGCACGCCGGCCTCTCACCGCTGGGTCCGTGGTTCAAATTCCGGTCACTCCATGTGAGATCTGTGCTGGACAAAACGAAGGCAGACAGGTTTTTCTCCGGGTACTCCGGTTTTCCCTGTAAAAATTTCATTCCAGCAACACTCTCCACTATCATTTCATTTCATTTGTCATTCATTTAATCATTGCCCCAGAGGAGTGCGTCAGGCCTCGGCAGCCGGCACAGTTCATATCCTCGCCGCTACATGGGGGCTTCATTCATTCCATTCCTGACCCGGTCGGAGAATGGAAGCAGGCTGTGGATTTTCATTCTTCACTGGTTTCTGTCTGAGTTTTTATTGATTATTTGCTTTTTTTAAATGGTCTGTAAAACAAAAGTTTGCTGCTTTTCAGTCGGTCAACACGATTGTACCCAAATGAGATGGGTTATTCCTTAATCCTGAAAAATTACATGAGATTAATAAATACACTAGGATGACCAGTTTCGATCGTCAAGCGATCATCATCAGAGCCATTACGCTCAGGCTATAAAATCTATGTCTGAAAATATGGGTGAAAGTATTTACAATATGTTCACTTATTTACACATTTGGCAACGTACAGGTACATTTGTACGGGGAACACATAGCACTTAGGAATGCGAGAGGGGGAATATCCCAGTAAGATAAGGGACCCTCACACACAGGAATTTCCTTTCAGTCGAGTGCAAACAGTGACCAAGTGAACTGATCTCAACAGGACCGCACAAGACTCAACCAGATTAGTAGCCTGTACAATACAATCTGAATTGATGATGATGATGATGATAATTGTTGTTTTAAGGGGCCTAACATCTAGGTTATCGGCCCCTTATGGTTTAGGTGATCGTGAAGATGAAAATGAAATGTTAACTATAACTAAAACTAACTTATATACTAGAAGAAGAAATGGAAATCAAAAGGAGACTAAGGAAAATAAAGGACAGGAGGAAAAGAAATGCCCTCAACCCTCGAGGGATGCGGATTGAGGGACTTGAAAGGAAGGAGAGCCATTAAAGGCACATAGGAAAGTGAAAGAGGAGAGGGTCCGCCCCACAGGTAATGGACAAAAGGGGGAAACCGGACCCAGCTCAGGAATCCCTCGGGGTCGCCAACTCCCGAACTCACCAGCCGTGAGCCCCTGAGGGTGTAGCAATATCCAGGGTGCACCAGAAGTGGTGGGGCTACACACACCCTGCCTCCTGGACGGCCTTGAGCAGAAGGCAGGAGACAACATGAAAAGAAAAAGAAGGCTGACTCCTCGCAGAAGGAGGGTATCAGAAAAGATGAAACAAGGGCCAATTAAGGCGGGAAAGGAAGAGACTCCCTAGGCCTCGGATACCCTAATACCGTCGGGGTCAGAAGAGAACAAGAGTTGACCAAGTGAGGTCGACAGGAGAGAAGACGGAGAGGAGCCCGGCACAAGTAAGTGGAAGCAATGCCGGACTCAGCTGGGGCCCCGTAGTCACCAACCCACGTCCCACTAGATGTGAGCCCCTGGGGGGAATCTGAATTGACCATTCGCAACACGGTATTTATTAATCTCATGTATTTTTTTTTAGGATTAGGGAATAACCCATCTCATTTGTGTACAATCGTGATGACCGACTGAAAAGCATCCAACTTTTGTTTACTAAGGAACACTGGCTTCAAACACTATAATGGTCTGTAAAATGTGTAATACCGGTATTGTAAATATTGTTCCAGGCCCAACATGGCTGCCTGTCGTGGGGAACATGTTCTACATCAAAGCTCTGCTGAAGGAACAGCGATACCACCATCTGGTCTACAGCCATCTGCATTCGATGTACTCCACCTCAGTCCTAGGTCTCAAGCTCAGCCGGGACTTCACAGTTGTCGTTTCATCTCTGCCACTCATTCGTGAAGTGCTCGCACGAGAAGAGTTTGAAGGTCGTCCCAATTCCTTCTTCTTCAAACTACGTACCATGGGCAGGAGAGAAGGTGAGGTGTGGTACCCTAACAGTACCGAATTTAATCGCATAATCGTCGCATATTTTTAGCCCAAAAGTCATGGAAGAAAAGCAGGATGTGACGATTATGCGAAGAATAGTTATGGTATGTGTTCACGTTACAAGTAAACTTTTACAGTTCTTATTTGATCTTTTTGAAATTGATATGGTGGATTCAGCATTTATACACATTAACAAATAGTACATTATGCAACGAGCCTATAATGGCTATAATTAAGACACGAGTATTTTTTATAAAACGAGCGTATGCGAGTTTTATAATTTCCATACGAGTGTCTTAATTACCATTATAGGCGAGTTGCATACGACTGTTTATGTTCGACGATAATTATAACTTTATTATATGTTTTAACATAAATATTCATAAATATCTGTTGAGAGTCAGCCACTTGAATTTTGTGATTGGAGAGCGAGCGCTAAGTATGATATCTCTGTCTTTCAAGATCTTTGTACGACCGACGCATGCGCTCTGTGTGCTTGCAATGCCATATGCAGGCCATATGTTTACATCTGCCGCCCCTCAGTAATATTGTCGCCGGAGTCGTTTCAAGACAATGCGCTGTGTAGAAATTAGGGTTGGTGATATTAAGGTACAGTGCTATTTCTTGTTTCATATTCGCCAGTTTATTTACGCGAACATATGGGCGGTGCGTATTCCATGTCGGTAATTTATTATAGTTCGATGTTGTGTTTATGTCCGACATGTTGTATTTTGAGCGCATGCGCGAAGGTATCGTTACCTAATTGGTCAATGAACGAGCTCTGATTGGCTGGAGAAACTGTATCATAATGAAAAACAGTGTTATAATGACCATCATTGTGATACAGTTTTCTGACACATAATAGTGAGGGTCGAACATAAAATAATTTTAACATACTGTATATACCGTATATATATTTTAATTTGAAGTGCTGAAAATAAAAATAAATTTAAAAGTTTCAAAACATTGTATCTCCTTAACAAATAATACAATCTACTTGCATGTGGTATCAAATTGAAGCTACCTTAATACTTAATGTTGTATACTACCAGTGCCGGAGTAAAGTAAAATGAGGCCCAAGTCCCTCAGATTTTTGGGGCCCCCTTTTTTTCTTTTTTTTTTTAGCACCTGTACATTTAATAAAGTATATACAAGAGTTCTTTTTCTCAAGATGAATAATACACTTTTTATTAAACCATACACAGGCCTACATATATACATACATTTCAATTGAAATTATCATCGTTATTTGAAAAAAATTAGATGATTTTTATGAACAATTTAACAAATCATACTATTTTTACTTCTGTAAAATGTAATCATTTTTTTTCTTCTGTTTTTTCGGTCAATGAAATCTTCTACAATGTCATCAAAATCAATTTCCCGCAGAACATCTGACTCGATATACATTAAACTTAGCATGTCTAATCATTCTTTGCGCACTTTTGATCCGTTTCAATTTTGAAAACGAGCTCTCCGCAGAACAATTCGTTATCATGAGGGTCAGGAAAATGCGAAAAGCAATTTCATCGTTCGGAAAAACAGACTCAAGCTTGTCTCGAATAAAAATTTCGTAAAGTTCAGAATGAGTGAGCTCAGTTTTTAAAGGACATTGTAATTTAATATAATGCTGAAACTGTCTCAGTTCTGAATAATTTTTTTCTAAATCTTCGGAATAAAATTGAACTAAATTAAAAATTGCTTGGGGGCCCCCAGATAATTGAATGAATTTTATGTTATTTCTATTTTTTTACTTGTAGTTTTTTTTTTTCAATGGTAGGTCACATTTCAGATTTTCAAACTACCCCAAAGATCCTAGTATATAACATTTGACAGCTTCTTATCTCTAATTTGACATATTGTTCATTATCTTAGGTCAGAATATGAATGCGATATCTTGTTTTGAATTTGAAAATCTGCATAAAAAATTAGTTTTGAGAAAATCAAGGAAGAAGTTACACAATGATGTGTTTTGAAGACACACCTACTGCTCGGTTCCAAGCTCTGTGAACTTGCGGGATGAAGGGCACAGGCAGGGTAGGAACAGGCGAGAATTGACAAGCCTGTCGACAGCCCGCCGTGTTACCTGACATTCTCGTCTCTTCCAATACTGCTAACATGGGTCTTTTCTGAAACCAGTGTGGCGATGGGAATGAGTTACTGAATCACCGACTAATGTATTTGCTTCTGTTACTACGCAAGGACCGAGAAACCGCATCACTCGTCACCACCAGTAGAATACTTATAGTCTGCGATGCACATCCCTCTCAGGTCCACGCAGCTTAGACTCGAGCAGTACTTGGCTCTTTAAAACAGTCCAGTCACTCCTTCCTTCGTATCTTCTTTTAATTTCCTCCTCCCTCTGATAACTTCATCCACAACCAATCACTCTCATACCATGCACTAATCTCCTATTAACTTCATGCATTTACCATGTTTCTTTGAATTAGAAAAGTTCTAAGGCATAAAACCCCAACCGAAACTGGTACATTAGCAGTAAGACAGGAGGACAGTAACTTTTTGTAATCACTGTTTTTTTGTGCTGAAAATTAAAAAAAACGGTGATTGGTGATCTGGTGATAAATACTTGAACTACGTTTCAATTTGTTACCTGCCAACATGCCGCGCCACTCTTAATTCCGAGACAATGCACATATGGTTTTAAACCTCTCTGAATGTCATTTTCTTTTGTTAAATGTATATAAATTATATATATTGTTACGGCTGTGAGTTTGTGTCATCGCTCGCCGCATGAGTCACAACTGCCCCAGGGCTGGGCTGTGCCCTACCTCGTGTATTGCGTGCGCCTTATGCAACAGGGCTACTAGGACAAAGGGATGGTCCAGAATATTCGTGACTGAGCCAGCGATGGAAACCTCGAGAAGCCGTGAACCCTGGATGGATCTAGAAGCATTTATTGAGTCACCGGCATGCTATATAAGTGCGACCTGTCAAGCAGTGGTGGTTGTTGTGTTTTACGAGTGAGTGCGAGCGTTTATCCTGAGCGACAGAAGTGTGGTGACTTGCGAAACCCCTAGTGAAGCCGATTCTCTTGACAGCGAGGGAGTGAGGAGCTTACAGGGGACTGCCTGTGTTTTGAGCGAGTGTGATTTCACCGAGCGACAGAGGTGATTGTGGTGCATTGTGAAACAGTGTGTAGTACAGTGACAGATTTAGTGCAGCTATTTCCAGCTAGCGTATGGGACCGGACTCATTAGCGAGAGTATTAACTGTGGTCTGTTGACAAGTGAAAGGGGAAGTATTCTCAACGTGAGGAAACTGGAGTAAGGTAATAATTGCTTGTATATGCTGTTGAGTAGTGTATCTTTCTGGCCACAATAAAGTTAATTATTTCTTTAAGCAGTAACTGGTGTTGTGCTTTCTACCCACCGTAATCCAGTTAACAAAAGTGCCACTAGGGGGGTGGCACGTAACAACTGGTGTCAGAAGCCGGATTACGAACTCATGCACAAGCACAACACCTGGCGGTCCTGGTTTCAAAACGTGAGCAGGTCATTTTCTCTAATTTTCCTGTGAGTGCATGCCCTTTACAAGACAAACAACTAAAATGGAGGCGCAATTGGCAGCATTGCTAGAAAAGTTAAATGGCATGGAAACCAAAATGGAGGCCGGCCAGAAGAAGATGGAGGACGGCCAGAAGAATTTAACCAAGGACCTAACTGCCAAATTAGAAGACGGCCAGAAGAAGCTAGAAGACAGCCAGAAAAGTTTAGCCGAGGACCTAACTTCCAAATTAGAAGACGGTCAGAATAAGCTAGCAGAGGACCTGAAGGACGGCCAAAATAAGTTAGCAGAGGACCTAACCGCCAAATTTCTGGATGGCCAGAAAAATCTGGAAGAGTGTCTGCTGACGAAATTAGAGGAGAGCCAATGGAAATTAGAACAGGGCCTACGTGAGGAAGTCGCAGCAGTGTAAAAGAAGTTCGACGCCTTACAAGTGGAATTTGCCGAGCTGTGCCAACGACCGCTGATGGGGGTGGAGGAGAAATTCAACGCCTTACAAGTGGAAGTTGCCGAGCTGTGCCAACGCCCGCTGTGGGGGTGGAGGAGAAATTCAACGCCTTACAAGTGGAAGTTGCCGAGCTGTGCCAACGCCCACTGACGGGGGTGGAAGAGAAATTCAACGCTCTACGAGAGGAAGTTGCCGAGCTGCGCCAACGCCCGCCCACCGTTACACCGGGAATATCAGGAACGGGACATAGCAGAGTGACGCCCCCAACCTTCGACGGAAAGGTCCCGTGGAGCACCTACTTACGTCAGTTCGAGGCAGCCTGTTCCATAAATAACTGGAACAACACAGAAAAGGCTACAGCTCTCATTGTAGCGCTGAGAGGTGACGCCCTTACCGTCCTTCAGGCCATCCCGACTGGATCCCAGGACTACGCTTCACTGATCGCCCATATGGAGTCCCGATATGGAGATAGCCACCTTCAGCAGGCCTACCAGATGCAGCTCCGGACCCGGGTACAGAAGAACGCGGAAACCCTGCAGGAGTTCGAGATGGACATCGCACGCCTCGTAAGGCTCGCCTATCCAACAGCGCCGGCCGACTTTCTGGAGCAGATAGCGACGCAGACTTTCACCGACGGGCTACGGGACTCGGACACTCAACAGGCGCTGCGACTCGCGCGCAATAAGACCCTGGCAGAGGCGCTGAGCCACGCACTTGAGTTCGAGACGTCAAAACAGGCATCTAGAATGCACGCGCAGGTGCGTCAAGTGGACGTCGATGAACCAGCAAAAACCAACGAGACCAAGCCCCTGGCCGACGAATTGATGGAGGCGCTAAGCCGTTTCTTCGATAGTCGCGGCACTACCAGCAACGACACAGCTGGAGGACATCCGGAGAGACGGCCCGGAAGAGGACTACCGACCTGCTGGACCTGCCGTAAGAGAGGCCACCTGAGCAAGGACTGTGGTGATCGCCGCCGCCAAGGGTTTCCGTCGGGACAGTCAGTCGTAGGGAAACCGCGCGGCCCAGGAAAGCAAGTATCAGCCAGCCTAGGGGGGCAAAGGTTGGCTTGTGACAGTCGTCAAGCCCCGGCAGTCCAAGTTCGTGTGACGCAGTTACGGAGGGATAATAGCAGCCTGATGGTCGACGGAGTCGTCAACGGAGAGAGCTGGCCCATGCTAATCGGCACGGGAGTATCGAGGACCATAGTCAGTCCCACCGTGATCCCGAAGTGGAGAGTTCAACCCACACAAAGGAACCTCCAGCTAATAACCGCGACCGGAGAGACCGCACCGGTACATGGCGAAGCATCACTGGAGTTCGTCATTGGTCGACGGGCGATAAAACATCCAGTGCTTGTGGCTGACGTATCAAATGAAGTGATCATCGGACTGGACTTCCTGGACCAGAACAACATCATCTTGGATATGAGTACCAACACTCTGCACTTCGGAGGTGAGGAACTTGCTTTGCAACCTGCGCACGAGTCCATCACCGCACGACGAGTAAGGCTGAGAGAAGACGTCATCGTTCCCGCCAGGACGGAGGTTAGCGCTGCCGTAATTGTCGACGGAACTGCTGAGGGAGTGGCGGCTGTCATCGAGCCAAAATATGAGGACATCCAGACAAAAGGATTGCTAGTTGCCAAGACTCTCATCAACACGACGTCTCGGCCGTACGTCCGCCTGTCCAACCTGAACGACTACGACATTACGGTTCACCGGGACACCAACCTAGGAGTCTGCGAGCCCGTTATCTGGATTGCCCGCATCACAGATACGACGGACGGACACCTGCAGACGGACAACCGAAGAAGACGCACACTGTCAGAAGAACTACAGAAGCTGTACCAAGGATCCCAGGACCATTTAGACGAGGAATATCACGCCACCTTCAGGACCTGCTACGCGAATTCCAGGACGTCTTCTCCGTGGGGAGCAAAGACTTCGGCAGGACAAGCTTGGTTCAGCACAGAATCGACGTTGGGGACAGCGTACCGATTAGGGCCCCATTCCGACGTGTCCCGCTCGCCAAGCAAGCCGAAGTCGACCGGATGGTAGAAGAGATGAAGGAGCAAGGGGTGATCGAGCCATCACATAGTCCTTGGAGTTCTCCGGTCGTGCTAGTGAAGAAGAAGGGCGGTTCCACCAGGTTCTGCGTGGATTACAGGCGGGTGAATGACGTCACGAAGAAGGACAGCTACCCTCTACCCCGGATCGACGACACCCTGGACACCATATCAGGGTCGAGATGGTTCTCCACCTTGGATTTGAAGAGTGGCTACTGGCAGGTCGAGGTCCACCCTAAGGACCGCGAGAAAACTGCGTTCTCTGTGGGCAGCGGGCTCTGGCAGTTCACCGTCATGCCATTCGGTCTGTGCAACGCCCCTGCGACCTTCGAAAGGCTAATGGAGTCCATTCTGAGGGGACTACACTGGAAGACCTGCCTGGTCTACCTAGACGACGTCATCGTTCTGGGGAGAAGCTTCGAGGAGCACTACAGAAACCTGAAGGAGATCTTGTTGAAGCTACGGGCTGCCCAGCTGAAGTTGAGCCCCAAGAAGTGTCAGTTCTTCCAGAAGCGGGTCCAGTACCTTGGGCATATCGTCTCCGAGGAAGGGGTGCGCACCGACCCAGAGAAGATCGCAGCTGTGAGGGAGTGGCCAGTTCCGAAGGACAAGTCCCAACTACGAAGCTTCCTGGGACTCTGCACTTATTACCGTCGCTTCGTGAGAGGATTCGCCGACATCGCCAAACCTTTACATCGACTGACTGAGAAGGACCAACTCTTCACGTGGACAGCAGAATGCCACAGTGCCTTCGAACAACTCAGCAGGCTCTGTGCACCGCGCCTATTATGGCCTACCCCAGACCTGGAACAAGGTTCATCGTCGATACCGATGCCAGCGACTTTGGCATAGGGGGAATCCTGTCGCAAGTAGTGGACGGCGAGGAGAGAGTAGTGGCCTACTTCAGCAAGGCCTTGTCAAAGCCAGAAAGGAACTACTGCGTCACCAGGAAGGAGCTGCTCGCCATCGTGAAGACCATTGAACACTTCCACAAGTATCTGTACGGGCAAGAATTTCTCATCAGGACCGACCATGCATCCCTGCGGTGGCTCCTGAACTTCAAGCAGCCCGAGGGTCAACTCGCGCGGTGGTTAGAGAGGCTTCAACAGTACAACTTTGAGATTCAGCACAGGAAAGGCCAACTGCATTCTAACGCCGACGCCCTGTCACGAAGACCGTGCCCCGAAGACTGCACATTCTGTGCCCGAAAGGAGGAGAACACCGGGATACAGTGCCTAAGGACTACCGTGGAACTTCAAGGGAGCTGGAGCCGCGAATCTTTCACGCGGGCACAAGCAGAAGATGATGACCTGGGACTGATAGCCGAATGGAAGAGGGCCTGTGTCCCCATACCCGGGTGGAACATTGTGAGTGACTGCAGCCCAAAGTTTAAGTCCTACTGGGCACAGTGGGACTCGCTGATTGTCAGGGATGGCCTCATCTGCCGTACCTGGCAGAGCACCGACGGGAAGACATCTCGGGAACAAGTCGTCGTTCCAAAGGCTATGACGGAGGAAGTCCTGAAGGAAGTTCATGGAGGATCATCTGGTGGACACCTAGGGATAAAGAAGACTCTGGAGAAGCTGAGAGAGCGGTTCTACTGGATCGGATGCCGAACAGACGTGGAGAACCACTGCGCGAGGTGCCACGATTGCGCAGCCAGCAAGGGCCCAGGACGAAGACGACGGGGTCCACTGAAGACCTACAACGTGGGCGGCCCCATGGAGAGAGTGGCCATCGATGTTGCTGGGCCATTCCCGTTAAGCGAGGCAGGGAACCGCTACATATTAGTCGTCAGCGACTACTTTACCAAATGGCCGGAGGCGTATGCGCTCCCTAACCAAGAAGCCGCGACGATTGCAGAGACCCTGGTGAAGGAATTCGTCAGCCGGTACGGAGTACCCCTGGAGCTGCACTCCGACCAAGGGAGGAACTTCGAGTCGCAGGTGTTCCAGAACCTATGCCAGCTGCTGGGAATCCGGAAGACAAGGACAACGCCGCTACACCCTCAGTCCGACGGGATGGTAGAGCGATTCAATCGCACCATCGAGAACCATCTCCGAATAGTCGTCAGCGAGCACCAGAGGGATTGGGACAAACATCTTCCACTATTTCTCCTGGCCTACCGCGCCGCCGTGCATGAAGCCACCGGGTGCACACCAGCCCGGGCCATGTTTGGGAGGGAGCTCCGTCTACCTGTCGATCTTTCCTTCGGCCGACCTGGGAATGATCCGATCCCGGTAAGCCAGTATTGTCAAGAACTGGTCGACCAACTGGAGGACGTGCACGCGTTCGCGAGGAGGAAACTGCGGATCGAGACCGACCGAATGAAGACCCGATACGACCAGCAGACGGATGCCGGCGGATTCCACGAGGACGACCTGGTCTGGCTCTTCAACCCATTACGGAAGAAAGGCCTGTCACCCAAACTGCAGAAGTCCTGGGAGGGCCCGTACCGAGTCGTGAAACGGATCAACGATGTCGTCTACAGGATCCAGCGGAGCACGAGGGTGAAGATGAAGATCGTGCATCGAGATCGCCTGGCAGCCTACGGAGGGACACAGACGGACCAATGATTGATCGGGACGATCAGCCTTTTTAGGAAGGGGATGGTTTTACGGCTGTGAGTTTGTGACATCGCTCACCGCATGAGTCACAACTGCCCCAGGGCTGGGCTGTGCCCTGCCTCATGTATTGCGTGCGCCTTATGCAACAGGGCTACTAGGACAAAGGGATGGTCCAGAATATTCGTGACTGAGCCAGCGATGGAAACCTCGAGAAGCCGTGAACCCTGGATGGATCTAGAAGCATTTATTGAGTCACCGGCCTGCTATATAAGTGCGACCTGTCAAGCAGTGGTGGTTGTTGTGTTTTACGAGTGAGTGCGAGCGTTTATCCTGAGCGACAGAAGTGTGGTGACTTGCGAAACCCCTAGTGAAGCCGATTCTCTTGACAGCGAGGGAGTGAGGAGCTTACAGGGGACTGCCTGTGTTTTGAGCGAGTGTGATTTCACCGAGCGACAGAGGTGATTGTGGTGCATTGTGAAACAATGTGTAGTACAGTGACAGACTTAGTGCAGCTATTTCCAGCTAGCGTACGGGACCGGACTCATTAGCGAGAGGATTAACTGTGGTCTGTTGACAAGTGAAAGGGGAAGTATTCTCGACGTGAGGAAACTGGAGTAAGGTAATAATTGCTTGTATTTGCTGTTGAGTAGTGTATCTTTCTGGCCACAATAAAGTTAATTATTTCTTTAAGCAGTAACTGGTGTTGTGCTTTCTACCCACCGTAATCCAGTTAACAAAAGTGCCACTAGGGGGGTGGCACGTAACAATATTCTTAAAATAGGAAGACCAGACTTCCATAAAAAGCAACAACAACAAAAAATCCACAACAATGAATTTTGTAATGTGAACACTGTTCGAAGAAGAAAACCACATGTTTAATAGATTACTAGATTATTATTATTTTTCTCGAGACAGAACACATCAAATAAAACACAGATACAAATACTATGACTACAAACATTATATAATATTTGACCAAAACTTGGCCACTTCCACTGCATTCTGTGTTGCTTCATAAAGTTCATCTTCTGTGCAGGAGGTCGGGCACAGTCACACTGAATGCCAACTTCCTTAATGTAGCCCCACTTTGCAAGATTGATCTTAGATCTGCCCACTCCTGATCTTAATCTATTCTAGGGTGTCCATGTTAACCAATCTTGATCATGACCAGGAGGTAAAGTTTCGGCTATCTTTTTCCAGCCCAGGAGAGGAGATTCCTTAGCTTTCCATAATTCTAGCCTGGCTTTTTCACATGTAGTCTTCAATTCTTTGGATGTTCGTAGGAAACTCTTCCTAGACTTCAGCCTCTGAGCATGTAGTTCATGCCCATGTAGAGGATGGAATGCTTCCTGGACAACTTCCTTCCTTTCCTAGTTTGCAGCTATTTCTCGTCGAATAGAGGGTGGTGCTATTCCTGCGAGCTGGTAAAGGTGTTGGTCTTAAGCATCCAGTTATAGTTCTGCACGTTTCATTGAGAGCTACATCTACCTGTTTAGCATGAGTTGAGT
The DNA here is from genome assembly GCA_946902985.2 of Meconema thalassinum. NCBI lineage: Eukaryota > Metazoa > Arthropoda > Insecta > Orthoptera > Tettigoniidae > Meconema > Meconema thalassinum. Next base: position 281,432,650 of record OX336388.2, read on the forward strand.
TATACCAAAACGGGCAGACGTACTCTGCAGCGGAATAACACAATGCCATTGCAGATGTTCGAATAGTGTCAGGTTGGCTACCCCATTGTTATCCGGCCAGTTTCCTCAAAACATTATTCCTGGTGTAAACTTTTGACTTGGTGTTCAAGAGCTCTGTCCAGTGTCACTCCTAGAAATCTTGGGGTGTTCCAATTCCACTCCTGACCATATTACCTTCAGTTTACGAAAGGCTTCCCTGTTTCTCAACTGAAAGGCACATACTTGTATCTTGGAGGGATTTGGTTTCAGTTGATTTGCGATATAATATTTGGACAGATCCTTAAGGGCACTCATGAGGTTGTTGTCCACTGATTCAAAAATCCTCACACTGTGTAGCAAGAGCGAGATCGTCAGCGTACAAAAAACTCCTGGTGTTGGTTGATATCGGCTGGTCATTTGTCTACACGTTGAACAGGAATGGAGCGAGAACACTTCCTTGGGGTTGGCCATTTTTCTTTAGTCTCCATCGGTTGCGTTGCCTCTGGAAGTCCACAATATATCTTCGATTCTGCAGGAGAGTAGCAATGAACCTGGTTAGGCTGGAGTTCTTTGTCAGCGGGTAGACCTTAGCAAATAGAGGCTGATGATTATCAGTGTCGTAGGCTGCCGATAAATCGACAAATGCCACTCCAGTTACCTTAGCTGCTTCGAAGCCATCCTCTATGAACTGCGTAAGGTTCAGCATCTGCCCAGTACAGCTTTTGCCGGGACGAAATCCAGCTGGTTCAGGTATGAGCAAAGGATCAAATACGGGTAGAAGGCGATTCAAAATCATTCATTCTAGTTGTTTGTAGAGGTGACACAGGAGTGCAACTGGTCTGAATTTCTTTGGACTGTCCCCTTCTTTGCCAGGTTTCAGCAAAGCTATCATACGGCTCTTCCGCCATATCTTTGGAATTTTGATAATTCTTCATGCAGTTATTGAAGAGCTGGAGTCTCCAATCCTTTGTTTTTAAGCCAAAATGATTAATTTGTTCTGTCCGAATGTCATCCAAGCCGGCTGATTTTCCATTTTTAGTCTGTTTTATAGCCTTCTCCAGTTCTGCCATACTGAATAGTATTGTAAGATCGTTACTTTCCTCTTCAAATCCTCTTTGATGTCCGGGCACTTTGTGCTTATAGATGGGCTTCCCGTTCATCAAAAGCTGATGAGCTATTTGGTTGGCAGTGATGTTGTAATGTACAGAGGTCTTTGTCGGATCATTGCTTAAACGCCTTAAAAGTCTCCAAGCCTTATGGCTGTCTCTTCTCAGATCCAGGTCTTCTTCCAGTTCTAATCCAATGATCCCGTTTTGTTTCTCTAATGCCGGAGATGAGTCTGTTCCCAGATTCTACTGTTGATTCGCTGAAAGGGTTTTCTTCAAATTCCTTCCTGTATTCTGTTACTAGGGCAACTTCGTCTGATGGGAGACCAGGGATAAATGAAGCCCGGCATCCGCGAGGTATAGATCTTCTGGAGCACTTCTTTACAGTTGAGGTGTAGATGTCGTAGGATGCTGGTGTAGGTTCTATAGAACACACTTCGATGTCCAACGTATCTGCAGATTTTGACCAGTCAGATTTCTTGAAGTTGTACCTCCTGCGGAAAGGTATTTTCTGAAGTCGGACGGCAGCAAATATTTGGCACATTATTGGCCGATGCTGTGTATCAGGTATTGGAGAGCAGACAGATTTTACACATATTACTAGATTACTCCGCAGCATTAATTTCAACAATCCTACAGCACTTCTTTCCTTATGACGTTTGCTGTTTGCATGTATTCGCTAGTGACCTGAACAGACAGTTACGGTACCGTCAATAATGGCAGTGCTACCAAATGCTAAACAATTAAGTTGAAATTTGAATTTTAAGTTGGATATACTGTATCAGAAGATATTCATGGGAACTGTTCCAAAATAGGAACACATATAGACCATAATATTTCAGATTATTTTTCAGGAGTCTGGCAACATGATTCTACGTGTCCTGATAGCTTCAATGTTTAACTACATGTTATATCCATACTAAAAATAGGTTCTTCCAAATTTGGCACATTTGTATCTCATAGTATTTAAGATTATTTTTTAACAAATCGTGCATGGCAGTGTGGCCAACATAATTCTACGCGTGCTGATAGATTCAATGCTTAACTGCGTACAACGTCCATACCTACAAATGGATTGCTTCCAAGTTTTGTTATGTGCGATGTATGCTTTAGTACATAAGACAGTATGTCTTGGTTGGTTGGTTCTTAAGTTTAGGGGCTGCGACAACGCGGTCATGTAGCCCCGTGTACTTTGGGTGTGTGTAGAATCTGTCTGGTAACCGGTGTTAATTGTGATGACTGTATTAGTAAACAGTATGTCTAATAATAGTCACTACGTCTACCTACTGTGTATTAATAATCTCAAGAGTAGGAAATATAAGGCGGTTCTGGGACAGGGGCTAATGCGCAAGATGGCCGCCGCGCGCAACCACTCTATGTTATTCTTATGGAGGGGTCAGTCAGAGCTGGCACAAGGGCTAATGCGCAAGATGGCCGCCATACTCTGAGACCGTGAATGACGTCACAGGGGAAGGTTGGCCGTGTAGTCGCTTAATTGAATATTTATTGTTTTTATTATTATGATTATTAATAATAATAATGAAAATGAAAATCCACAGCCTGCGTCCAGTCTCCGACCGGGTCAGGAATGGAATGAATGAAGACCCCATCTAGCGGCGAGGATATGAACTGTGCCGGCTGCCGAGGCCTGACGCACTCCTCTGGGGCAATGATTGAATGAATGACAGATGAGATGAAATGATAGTGGAGAGTGTTGCTGGAATGAAATTTTGACAGGGAAAACCGGAGTACCCGGAGAAAAACCTGTCTGCCTCCGTTTTGTCCAGCACAGATCTCACATGGAGTGACCGGGATTTGAACCACGGACCCAGCGGTGAGAGGCCGGCGTGCTGCCGCCTAAGCCACGGAGGCTTAATAATAATAATAATAATAATAATAATTTTATTAGGTAATTATTGATTGATAGCTTGCCACGGTGGGTGAGTGGTTATCGTGTCGGACTACCAACCCCAAGCTTGCAGGTTCGCTCCTGGCCGTGGTAAGTGATTTTTGAAAAACGGTAAAAATTAAGACACGCATGTCATACCATGTTGGCATGCAAAAGAACCCAGGGAGAGGTTGGCTATGTAGCTGCTAAATGGAATATTTATTATTATTATTATTATTATTATTATTATTATTATTAGGTAATTATTGATTGATTATGTACAATCAAGACCAGCCTTATATTGCCCCACTGTATGGTGTAGTGGCTAGCATTTTTAGCTGTTACTGTGGAGGCTCGGGTTCGAGTCCTGGCTCTGTCAAGAAATTTAATTCTAGGCTGAGGGTTGGAATGGGGTACACTCAACCTTGTGAGGCAAAACTGACAGGAGCTGGCTTTTGATTCATACCGCAGCCATTCTGCCTAACCCAACTTCACCTAACATAACCTAACCTAACCTAACCTAACCTAACCTTACCTAACCTAACCAGATCCCACCTTACCTTACCTATCCTAACTTAACTTCAAAGTCAGAAGGTACAATACATTTATTGTTTTTTATACCCTCATAAATAAGATATAGAGAATGTCCACCACGATTTAGATCCTCGAGCACATTTTTCTGACATATACCATTAAAACGTGTAGAAAGGAATGTCTGATAAATTTCACTAACACATAATACAAGTTCACCATACATTGTGTCCACTTTTTGAATGTTAATGATACGGAAAAGAGTATGCATTGGTAATTCAGTGAGCTTTTTTCTCTCTAATCAACAGTTCTACCCCCATAGCATTGTGAATATTTATTGTAGTAGCCTATAAAGAAACAAAAAAATCATATCTATTACAATTTAGCTATAAGAGACCAGAACCACTATAACATTTTATTCTAATAAGGAGATTTCCATAATGATAAGAAAAAAAAGCTTACCATAATGATGGATTGGTGTATGTAAACGTCTTTTGCTGCTTGACGCCACTACTAAACTGATAGTCATACAACAGACAAGTGAGTTCATGTTTCGCTGACGTAATCGTATGTTCCCACGCACTTCCTGTGTGTTGCACGCGCCATAGTGGCTAAATTTGAAACCAGATGAGATGATTTGCTGACGTAATCGTATGTTCCTCTGCACACACACGCAGGCCCCTGTAGACGGATCCTTGTGGACGAGTCCCTGTGGACGGGTCATTGTTGACGGGTCCTTGTGGACGAGCCCCTGTGGACGGGTCCTTGTTGACGGGTCCTTTTTTTGACTAATCCCTTTAGACCGGTTCCTTTTGACTGGCTCATGACCCCTAATGCTATAATGAAATTAAACGTTGTTCCACATGATACGCAAGCAAAGAGCCGATCGCTACTATGATTTAACATGTTTGCTTTTGTTTTGTTTTTACGCATGTGCACTTGTTTTTTTTTTGTAAGAGGGCGGGCTTTTTGAATACAGATTTATAAATGAGTTTTTTTTTTTAAATTACCAAAAGATCCAAAACTAATAGGTAATTAGCTTTTAATATCTCATGAACCAATAAGGCTATGGGACTTGTATTAGAGGTCGTTGGACTTGAGTTGACATTTTGTTTTTGAATGTATTATTTATTTATTTTTGTTAAAAGGGCCTAACTACACTTTTGTTAATATCTCGCTAACTAATAATCAGAGAGGGTCAAGTGAGGTGTCATGGGACTTAGAATGGTCAACCCTTTTCCATGACCAACGAATTTACCCAAAAGATTCAAAACAGCAAGGTCAATGACCTAAGATTTTATAAACTAATAATTGAATATTAACATGTGAGGTGTCATAGGACTTAGAATGGTCAACCCTTTCCCATGGTCAATGCATTTACCAAAAATACCCAATACATCAAGGTCATTGACCTGAGATTTTATAAACTAATAATCGGGTACGAACATGTGAGATGTTTACCATGTGTGATGAAACATAGCTAGGTAGAGAAAGAATTAGTGTAGGCTACATGTATGGTGACTGACAAGTCTTTTACCATTGAAACTTGTTTTCAGATCAAACTGCAGTATAGAGAGAGTATAGGTTGCAGGTATGGGTTAATAAATAAGAAACGGTGTACGCAAACACTGATTTATCAAAAATTAAGAGTAGACTATCTTTATTTGATTGGTTAAAGAGGATAGCTAAAACACAAAAATGGTCAGTGGTTACCGAGACAAAATGATCGCTACACACAACAAGCTTTAAATACTTGAGGCTAATAATCAATACACACACACACACTCGCTTGTTCTAAACTAAACTGTGTTGCTGTCAGTGCTCAGACAGTAGGCTGATGACGAAATGCATTGCTAACAGAAATATAATCATTTCCGGTTGTCTAATGTTACCAGCTATCCATTTATTTATTTATTTTTGTGTTGCAGTGGTAAGCACTTTTAGCTCTTGTATTGGTAGTCTTAACTCGATTTCCAGGTCTGAGGCCTAGAACGAGTCGAACTATGAAAGAAAGGCATGGTGGTGCAGTGGTTAAGCTGTTAGCCTTTCACTAGAGGGTTCGATTTCAGGTTAATATGCATGTCATAAACATATTAAACAAAACAAAACAGAGATAACGTTTAAAACTGTTTACATTTGTGACTTTTCAAATTATTACTTGGATTACAAATACAAAGGTGAACTGGGTTTGATATACAGTTAATGCTGTCTATCACACACTCGACTGTAAGAAAGCCAAAAGAGCAAAAGGCTTAGGTAGAGCAGTGGTAAAATTGCTATATGTAGAGAACTACCTGGCAAAGCTATATCGCATAAACAGTGCAGGATACAATCCAGCAATCAAATTTGTATCTTGTGGAACAGAGAAATGAACTTACGTGAGAAAATGCAAGTTCATGTGTAATATGAACTAACACACAAGTGTTCACCTGTGCACGTGCACAATAAGGACTAACAAGTCACATTCTGTTTAGTTCGTACGTAACGTTAGGTTAGGGCTAATGCACACACTCTAGTACACGAGGCACATACCATTTGAGAGCAGGTCAAGGGATCTAACTTAGTGTATGGATGTGTTCTAACGAGTCATTTGTAGTTGAAAGAGAATAATACTTGTTCTTAAGATGTTAAAACTGAGGAGATGGTATGTACAGTAAGACGTCTTGTTATTTCCTGTGTAATATTACAGACATGGCAGAGAGCACACAGTTCTGTTGCTATGACTACGCTGCAGTAATTTGAAACCCTACGTGTTCATTAAGACAATGGGTGATGATTATACAAAGTTAGCAGTCATTGGATATTACACAGGTGTTCCTTCCGGTGTCATGTTGCTGACATGGCAGAGAGCGCACAGTTCTATTGCTACGACTAATGCTGCAGTAATTTGAAACCCAAGGTGTTGATCAAGACAATGGGTGATGATTATGCAATGTCAACAGTAATTGGATACCACACATCAACATTGACTAAATCATAAACCAGCAGATACCTAATTTAAAGATTTTAGATTTTACATTTTAAATTTAAGATTTTTTTTATTTTTAGATTTTACTTTTTTACTTTTTCCTAAAAGAGTAAACAACAAGGTCACATACCTAACCTCATTAAACCTAACTTTACCAAACCTAACTTAAGCTAATCCAAAGGCTAATGCACATACCCTAAGCAGGCGCGGATCTAGAGTTTGGCTTTGGAGGGGGTCAGAGAATGGAAATTGTTAAGAAAAATGGTATCACTAAAACCGCAATCACAAAATAACCAAACGTACAAAACCAGACCAATTTTTTGCAAGCTACATGGATAGAAATTAGATGCGTTTAGCGCACCAAAAATATTCGTACAAATTGCAACAGCGTGTTTTGTGACTTTTACATCGAGCTTCGAGAAAAGTGTCAAGGTACGGTACGTTACCGTTTCGGCAAGTTGAGTTGGTACCGACAAAGGGAGAAAGTCACAGCTTAAATTGCCAACCAAGCTTGCAGTTTGGACGTCAGCAAAAATTTTTGGTGGTAATAAAAGCCCCCAATTCCTATCCGTGTATATATATGACAAACAAAAATGTATTTTTTATAAACCAATATATACTCGGCACGACAATTAGCGGGCCACTTTTCAAGTCATTGGGCCGTTAATTGTTGTGCCAAGTATATGGCGGAAACTGGTCTCCGTTTTTTTTTGTGTGTGTGTGGGGGGGGGGGTCATGACCCCAGTGACCCCCCCCCTTTGAATCCGCGCCTGACCCTATGCATATAAGGTACATGCAACTATCCTTATGCTAGTCTTACAGGTTACTGTACAACATGATAACTACCCAAACGGATTTTTTTTTCATTTTGTTGTTTACACATATGTCAATTTTCCAATTTCCCATTTTCAGTTTTTTTTATTGTTAGTTTTTAGTTTTTTCAATTTGATAATATGGAAAACATGGATTTTTGCATTTTGTTGTTTACACATTTATTAATTTCACAATTTCCCATTTTCAGTTCTTAAAATGTCAGTTTAAAGTTTTTCAATTTCATGATATTGAAACATGGATTTTCCAATTTGTTGTTTTCACATTTGTCAATTTACCAAATTCACATTTACAGTTTTTTTTTAAATTTTAGTTTAATGTTTTTGTTCTATTTGTTAATATGGAAACATGGATTTTTTTACAATTTGTGTTTTTTACATGTCATGCAACTATCCTTATGCTAGTGTTATAGGTTACTGTACAACATGATCACTACCCCACTGGATTTTTTTTTTCATTTTTGTTGTTTACACATAGGCCAATTTTCCAATTCCCCATTTTCAGTTTTTTTTTAAATATCAGTTTTAAGTTTTTCAATTTCATAATATGGAAACAAGGATTTTGCATTTTGTTGTTTACACATTTATCAATTTCACAATTTCCCATTTACAGTTCTTAAAATGACAGTTTAAAGTTTTTCAATTTCTTGATATAGAAACATGGATTTTCCAATTTGTAGTTTTCACATTTATCAATTTACCAAATTCCCATTTACAGTTTTTAAAATTTCAGTTTAATGTTGTTTTTTTTCTATTTGTTAATATGGAAACATGGATTTTTCCAATTTGTGTTTTACATGTTCATTTTGCATTAGGAGTGGAGAGAGGTGGATAGTAATTAAAAATGTGCAAGCAGTGTCCATTGTTGACAGGTCATTGTTGACGAGTCCTTTTCATACAACAGAAAAGTGAGTTCATGTTTCGAATGCATTACCTAAAATGTAATACCATGCAAGTGTTTAACATTTTACAACTAACCTGTTAGTATGATTTGCACACTACAAAGGTTATATCTGTTCTGGTAATAGAATTATTTAGCGTTGGCTTTTATATTTAATATGTACAGTTTAAAGTGATAGAAAAGTGGTAGAAATGTGGTAGCAAAGTGGTAGACAAGTGGTAGACAATTGGTAACAAAGTGGTAGAAAAGTGGTAGCAAAGTGGTAGAAAAGTGGTAGAAAAGTGGCAGAAAAGTGGTAGCAAAGTGGTAGAAAAGTGGTAGCAAACTAGAAAAGTGGTAACAAAGTGGTAGAAAAGTGGTAGCAAAGTGGTAGCAAAGTGGTAGAAAAGTGGCAGCAAAGTGGTAGAAAAGTGGTAGCAAACTAGAAAAGTGGTAGCAAAGCGGTAGAAAATATTACATGTATTGTTAAGAAATAGTTTAAGCGGTTACATGGATTCATTACACAATAATTTTAGCATGACAAAGCTCATTTTCTATATCCAATAGTTCTTCCTCATATTTAGTATGACCAGTTTACACATTTATCAATTTCACAATTTTCCATTTACAGTTCTTAAAATGTCAGTTTAAAGGTTTTCAATTTCATGATATAGAAACATGGATTTTCCAATTTGTTGTTTTCACATTTATCAATTTACCAAATTCCCATTTACAGTTTTTAAAATTTCAGTTTAATGTTGTTGTTTTTTCTATTTGTCAATATGGAAACATGGATTTCTCCAATTTGTGTTTTACATGTTCATTTTGCATTAGGAGTGAAGAGAGGTGGGTAGTAATTAAACAAATGTGCAAGCAGTGTCCATTGTTGACAGGTCATTGTTGACGAGTCCTTTTTATACAACAGACAAGTGAGTTCATGTTTCACATGCATTACCTAAAATGTAATACCATGCGAGTGTTTAACATTTTACAAATTAGCTTATGTGTTAGTTTATGTGTGGAGTCTTATGTTGGGCATTTTGTGTTGGCTTATTTAACAAGTTATTTTGTCAATGCATTTAGTGGATTTTTCTCTTGGTCTTGGAATGTATATCAGTCCATTTTATCACAACATAATGCTTACTGCCATGTTTGTAAGCAACAACAACACACTAAACTTTCAAAAAAATCGAAAGTACTCTAAGGTACTCTCAACTCGTACTCTTATCTCTATGCCATGCCAAGTCAAGAACATTATTTTTTTTCCAAAAAAAGGTGAATGGGGAAAGTAGACTAAACTAAAAAATTCATATAAAGTCATATGTTAACTCTAACACCTACGTTTATCCCATTCTTAGTCGAAAAATATTATATTTTTTTTAATTTTTCTAAAAAATATTTGGAAAGTAGGCTAAATTTTTGAAAACTAATCATTCTATAAAGTCATATATAGACTCAACCAATGGCTTTTATATCCTTAATCGTTAGAACAAAATATGGAATTTTTGACATTTTTCCAAAAATGTTCATTTTTTAAAATGGACTATATTTTGGAAACTAGGAATTTTACAAAAAAGTGTGTTTGACATAAATGACAGGTATTTACCCCCTATACCCACAAACCAAGTCCCAGATCTCTGGGACAAAATCCAAAAATGTTTAATTGTGAAAGTAGGCGATATTCTGAAAACGTATCATTCTAAAAAGTCATATATAGACTCAAAAATGTTCTTTAAGCTATTTAACGTAAAAACAAAACTTAACATTTTTTTCATTTTTCCGAAAAAAGTCCAATTTTCAAAATTGTCTATATTTTGGAAACTAAGAATTTTACAAAAATGTTTGTTTAACGTAAATGAAAGGTCTTTACCCCCTCTACCCCAAAAATAAATTTCAGGACCCTAGGACAAAAACTGTGCAGTAGTGGTTTTGTAGGGGTTCAAGGCCCTCCACCTCCACACCCTCCACACAAGATGGCGGCAAATTGGAAAATCCATGTTTCTATATCATGAAATTGAAAACCTTTAAACTGACATTTTAAGAACTGTAAATGGAAAATTGTGAAATTGATAAATGTGTAAACTGGTCATACTAAATATGAGGAAGAACTATTGGATATAGAAAATGAGCTTTGTCATGCTAAAATTATTGTGTAATGAATCCATGTAACCGCTTAAACTATTTCTTAACAATACATGTAATATTTTCTACCACTTTGCTACCACTTTTCTAGTTTGCTACCACTTTTCTACCACTTTGCTGCCACTTTTCTACCACTTTTCTACCACTTTGCTACCACTTTGCTACCACTTTGTTACCACTTTTCTAGTTTGCTACCACTTTTCTACCACTTTTCTACCACTTTGCTGCCACTTTTCTACCACTTTTCTACCACTTTGCTACCACTTTTCTACCACTTTGTTACCAATTGTCTACCACTTGTCTACCACTTTGCTACCACATTTCTACCACTTTTCTATCACTTTAAACTGTACATATTAAATATAAAAGCCAACGCTAAATAATTCTATTACCAGAACAGATATAACCTTTGTAGTGTGCAAATCATACTAACAGGTTAGTTGTAAAATGTTAAACACTTGCATGGTATTACATTTTAGGTAATGCATGCGAAACATGAACTCACTTTTCTGTTGTATGAAAAGGACTCGTCAACAATGACCTGTCAACAATTGACACTGCTTGCACATTTTTAATTACTACCCACCTCTCTCCACTCCTAATGCAAAATGAACATGTAAAACACAAATTGGAAAAATCCATGTTTCCATATTAACAAATAGAAAAAAAACAACATTAAACTGAAATTTTAAAAACTGTAAATGGGAATTTGGTAAATTGATAAATGTGAAAACAACAAATTGGAAAATCCATGTTTCTATATCATGAAATTGAAAAACTTTTAACTGTCATTTTAAGAACTGTAAATGGGAAATTGTGAAATTGATAAATGTGAAAACAACAAAATGCAAAATCCATGTTTCCATATTATCAAATTGAAAAAAACTAAAAACTAACATAAAAAAAACTGAAAATGGGAAATTGGAAAATTGACATATGTGTAAACAACAAAATGAAAAAAAAAATCCGTTTGGGTAGTTATCATGTTGTACAGTAACCTGTAAGACTAGCATAAGGATAGTTGCATGTACCTTATATGCTTAGGGTATGTGCATTAGCCTTTGGATTAGCTTAAGTTAGGTTTGGTAAAGTTAGGTTTAATGAGGTTAGGTATGTGACCTTGTTGTTTACTCTTTTAGGAAAAAGTAAAAAAGTAAAATCTAAAAATAAAAAAAATCTTAAATTTAAAATGTAAAATCTAAAATCTTTAAATTAGGTTTCTGCTGGTTATGACAACACGTTTATGATTTAGTCAATGTTGATGTGTGGTATCCAAATACTGCTGACTTTGCATAATCATCACCCATTGTCTTGATCAACACTTTGGGTTTCAAATTACTGCAGCGTTAGTCGTAGCAATAGAACTGTGCGCTCTCTGCCATGTCAGCAACATGACACCGGAAGGAACACCTGTGTAATATCCAATGACTGCTAACTTTGTATAATCATCACCCTTTGTCTTAATGAACACGTAGGGTTTCAAATTACTGCAGCGTAGTCATAGCTACAGAACTGTGTGCTCTCTGCCATGTCTGTAATATTACACAGGAAATAACAAGACGTCTTACTGTACATACCATCTCCTCAGTTTTAACATCTTGAGAACAAGTATTATTCTCTTTCAACTACAAATGACTCGTTAGAACACATCCATACACTAAGTTAGATCCCTTGACCTGCTCTCAAATGGTATGTGCCTCGTGTACTAGAGTGTGTGCATTAGCCCTAACCTAACGTTACGTACGAACTAAACAGAATGTGACTTGTTAGTCCTTATTGTGCACGTGCACAGGTGAACACTTGTGTGTTAGTTCATATTACACATGAACTTGCATTTTCTCACGTAAGTGCATTTCTCTGTTCCACAAGATACAAATTTGATTGCTGGATTGTATCCTGCACTGTTTATGCGATATAGCTTTGCCAGGTAGTTCTCTACATATAGTAATTTTACCACTGCTCTACCTAAACCTTTTGCTCTTTTGGCTTTCTTACAGTCGAGTGTGTGATAGACAGCATTAACTGTATATCAAAACCAGTTCACCTTTGTATTTGTAATCCAAGTAATAATTTGAAAAGTCACAAATGTAGACAGTTTTAAACGTTATCTCTGTTTTGTTTTGTTTAATATGTTTATGACATGCATATTAACCTGAAATCGAACCCTCTAGTGAAAGGCTAACAGCTTAACCACTGCACCACCATGCCCTTGTTTCATAGTTCGACTCGTTCTAGGCCTCAGACCTGGAAATCGAGTTAAGACTACCAATACAAGAGCTAAAAGTGCTTACCACTGCAACACAAAAATAAATAAATAAATAAATAAATGGATAGCTGGTAACATTAGACAACCGGAAATGATTATATTTCTGTTAGCAATGCATTTCGTCATCAGCCTACTGTCTGAGCACTGACAGCAACACAGTTTAGTTTAGAACAAGCGAGTGTGTGTGTGTGTATTGATTATTAGCCTCAAGTATTTAAAGCTTGTTGTGTGTAGCGATCATTTTGTCTCGGTAACCACTGACCATTTTTGTGTTTTAGCTATCCTCTTTAACCAATCAAATAAAGATAGTCTACTCTTAATTCTTGATAAATCAGAGTTTGCGTACACCGTTTCTTATTTATTAACCCATACCTGCAACCTATACTCTCTCTATACTGCAGTTTGATCTGAAAACAAGTTTCAATGGTAAAAGACTTGTCAGTCACCATACATGTAGCCTACACTAATTCTTTCTCTACCTAGCTATGTTTCATCACACATGGTAAACATCTCACATGTTCGTACCCGATTATTAGTTTATAAAATCTCAGGTCAATGACCTTGATGTATTGGGTATTTTTGGTAAATGAATTGACCCTGGGAAAGGGTTGACCATTCTAAGTCCTATGACACCTCACATGTTAATATTCAATTATTAGTTTATAAAATCTTAGGTCATTGTCCTTGCTGTTTTGAATCTTTTGGGTAAATTCGTTGGTCATGGAAAAGGGTTGACCATTCTGAGTCCCATGACACCTCACTTGACCCTCTCTGATTATTAGTTAGCGAGATATTAACAAAAGTGTAGTTAGGCCCTTTTAACAAAAAAAAATAATAATAATACATTCAAAAACAAAATGTCAACTCAAGTCCAACGACCTCTAATACAAGTCCCATAGCCTTATTGGTTCATGAGATATTAAAAGCTAATTACCTATTAGTTTTGGATCTTTTAGTAATTTAAAAAAAATAACTCATTTATAAATCTGTATTCAAAAAGCCCGCCCTCTTACAAAAAGAAGTGCACATGCGTAAAAACAAAACAAAAGCAAACATGTTAAATCATAGTAGCGATCGGCTCTTTGCTTGCGTATCCGGTGGAACAACGTTTAATTTCATTACAGCATTAGGGGTCATGAGCCAGTCAAAAGGAACCGGTCTAAAGGGATTAGTCAAAAAAAAGGACCCGTCAACAAGGACCCGTCCACAGGGGCTCGTCCACAAGGACCCGTCAACAATGACCCGTCCACAGGGACTCGTCCACAAGGATCCGTCTACAGGGGCCTGCGTGTGTGTGCAGAGGAACATACGATTACGTCAGCAAATCATTTCATCTGGTTTCAAATTTAGCCACTATGGCGCGTGCAACACACAGGAAGTGCGTGGGAACATACGATTACGTCAGCGAAACATGAACTCACTTGTCTGTTGAATGACTATCAGTTTAATAGTGGCGTCAAGCAGCAAAAGACGTTTACTTACACACAATCCATCATTATGGTAAGCTCTTTTTTCTTATCATTATGGAAATCTCCTTATTAGAATAAAATGGTATAGTGGTTCTGGTCACTTATAGCTAAATTGTAATAGATATGATTTTTTTTGTTTCTTTATAGGCTACTACAATAAATATTCACAATGCTATGGGGGTAGAACTGTTGATTAGAGAGAAAAATGCTCACTGAATCCGTATCATTAACATTCAAAAAGTGGACACAATGTATGGTGAACTTGTATTATGTGTTAGTGAAATTTATCAGACATTCCTTTCTACACGTTTTAATGGTATATGTCAGAAAAATGTGCTCGAGGATCTAAATCGTGGTGGACATTCTCTATATCTTATTTATGAGGGTATAAAAACAATAAATGTATTGTACCTTCTGACTTTGAAGTTAAGTTAGGTTAGGTAAGGTAAGGTGGGATCTGGTTAGGTTAGGTAAGGTTAGGTTAGGTTAGGTTAGGTTATGTTAGGTGAAGTTGGGATAGGCAGAATGGCTGCGGTATGAATCAAAAGCCAGCTCCTCTCAGTTTTGCCTCACAAGGTTGAGTGTACCCCATTCCAACCCTCAGCCTAGAATTAAATTTCTTGACAGAGCCAGGACTCGAACCCGAGCCTCCACAGTAACAGCTAAAAATGCTAGCCACTACACCATACAGTGGGGCAATATAAGGCTGGTCTTGATTGTACATAATCAATCAATAATTACCTAATAATAATAATAATAATAATAATAAATATTCCATTTAGCAACTACGTAGCCAACCTCTCCCTGGGTTCTTTTACATGCCAACATGGTATGACATGCGTGTCTTAATTTTTACCGTTTTTCAAAAATCACTTACCACGACCAAGGGCGAACCTGCAAGCTTGGGGTTGGTAGTCCGACACGATAACCACTCACCCACCGTGGCAAGCTATCAATCAATAATTACCTAATAAAATTATTATTATTATTATTATTATTAATAATAATCATAATAATAAAAACAATAAATATTCCTTTTAGCGACTACACGGCCGACCTCCCCCTGTGACGTCATTCACGGTTCAGAGTATGGCGGCCATCTTGCGCATTAGCCCTTGTGCCAGCTCTGACTGACCCCTCCATAAGATTAACATAGAGTGGTTGCGCGCGGCGGCCATCTTGCGCATTACCCCCTGTCCCAGAACCGCCTTATATTTCCTACTCTCAAGTCTTAGTTATATGCACGTTTTAGGTAGATTTCACTAAAAGGCTAACTATTGCAATGGGCACCATGTTTCAACTTCGCGTTAAACATCCCCCAGGCCCCAAAACCACTGTCAATTAAAAAGTTATATATAATTTACAAGCAACCCGACTCGTCTTCGCCCGGGAGAATGCATTACGTGATAAGCGCTTTTTTTTCTCCAGTGTCAATGAACAACGACCAATATCCGTTTTACGTCTCGGCATGATGGGTTAAAATCACTGACTGGACTATTAGTTATATCATCATGGAGATGCATATGCAACGAATTCTTGTCAGACGTATTTAAGAATGGCGACGTGCGTGAAACACAAATCCCCCTTCCGCCCAATCTTAACTTGACTGTGAATTTTGCGGAACGAAAAGTTCAGAGGCGAAATGAAGATAACCCGAGTTGCACTTCCAGGGAAACTCCAAGCACAACCACCCTTCTCAGAAGTCTTAACTCAACACGACTCAACGGTTTGCTGCTGGCTGTATCTGGGGCAATAGGTTCGCCCGCTAGCTAGGCTGTAACAGGGATGAAAGATTCGCCCTTAGATAGGTCGTAAAACTGTTGCCTCAGTAGTTGAATGGAAATGGTTGGAAGAAATTAAAACGTAAAAACACTTATAGTGGGCGATGTATTGAAGATAGACATATGCTCTCGCGGACTTTTTTGTAGAACTTTTCATGCTGAACAATTCTTACACTCATAGTATTTAGATATTTTTAACAGTTTGCCCAGCGTAAGCTTACAAAGCGCTCGGACGCCAGGTTTTTTTTTAACTTTTCCACCGAAATCGTTACTGCTTGGCTTCCTTTGATCATAAATAAATTATTTTCTACAGAAATCATCCTCGAGATATCCTTTACAGAATGGTGAAAACCGCATGAAAATCCATCCAGTGGTTCTCGAGTTTACCCGTAACATCCAAGAATCGGGGACTTTGTTTTATACTAAGTAGAGATTATACGCCAATCAGTATAATTTAATATAATATAATCCTCCATCCGTCGAATCTAAATTGACTGTGAATTTTGCGGAACGAAAAGTTCACAGGCGAAATGAGAGTTGCACTTCCAGGGAATGGCGAGGTGAATGAAACCCAAATCCCCCTTCCGTCCAATCTTAACTTGACTGTGTTTCACAGGCGAAATGAAGAAACCCCGAGTTACACTTCCAGGGAAACTCCAAACACAACCACCCTTCTCAGGAGTATTAACTCAACACGACTGGTCGGTTTGCTGCTGGCCTCTATCTGGGGCAATAGGTTCGCCCGCTAGCTAGAGCTCGAGTCAGCCCGGAAGGCGGTGCGCAGAACACAACGCTACCATTACGTCATGCCTCACTTCCATCCCACCAATCACATTCAGTCTGTCTTGAGAATCTGAGCTAGTGTGTTGTCATGAAAGCTAAGTGTAAAGTAGCGTGAAAGAGACAGGCTCGATGAGCTAAGCCACGGTGTTGCCACACCGCAGAAACTAATGGCAGCAGCCTGCGGTGTGGGAATTCGGACCTGGTGGACCTGTTGCAACAGTGGACATGTATCTCCTTCTCTCTCTGCGCAAATCCCAGAGAGCCGGCCGCCTTCCGAGCTGACGCGAGCTCTAGGCTGTAACAGGGATGATAGACTCGCCCTTAGCTAGCTCGTACTCTGTCGCCTCAGTAGTTGAATGGACATGTTTGGAAGAAATTAAAACGTAAAAATACTTATAGTGGGCGATGTATTGAAGATAGACATATGCTCTCGCGGACGTTTTTGTAGAACTTTTCATGCTGAACAATTTTTAACGGCTTGTCCAGCGTAAGCTTACAAAGCGCTCGGACGCCAGGTTTCTTTTTCGACTTTTCCACTGAAATCGTTACTGCTCGGCTTCCTTTGATCAGAAATAAATTATTTTCTTCAGAAATAATCCTCGAGATATCCTTTACAGAATGGTGGAAACTGCATAAAAATCCATCCACTGGTTCCGGAGTTTACCCGTAACAAACAAATCGGGGACTTTGTTTTACACTAAGTAGAGATGTATATAATATGTATCCCTTCTTGTGGACACGATAACTACCGCAATTTTACACCAAACACTTTGATTTTTTTACATAATATATATCCCTTTAAAATCTCGGCCGAGTTCGTTAATGGGTAAAATCGGACCAAGGGGGCGAAAATGGGGGGCTTTTGTTTTCGAAGAAGTGAAATATCGCTATAACTCTCTTAATATGTAAAATATAGAATCCATTCAAAGTTCATACTTTGTGTCAGAAAAGGGCCAACAATTTATGTTTAAAAAGTTTTTTGATAGCACCAACCATTGACCAAAGGGGTGGGAAAAAGTGGGTTTTTCGGGAAACATTAATCATATCTCTCTTAATAGGCACAATATCAAAAACGTACGAAATGGACAATATTCCCCTAATAATTACCTAAAACTTTTGTCTGAAATAATTTTTGATATGACCCACCATTACGCCAAGGGATGAGAAAAATGATTTCGGAATTATAAGAAAATGCCAAGAGCCATCAGAGGTTGCCATGGCAACGCCACTGCACGAGATCACATTCTGTTTTCCATCTGTCCCTGTGTAGCGGATCGGTGGCGTAGTTGGTAGCATGCTAAACTTCTATGCCCAAGGTCGCTGGTTCATACCCAGCCGAAGTCGTCGGATTTTTAAGAGCCTCAAAAATCCCTCAGTATGCCTTCCTTCGGAGGGAAAGTAAAGCGGCGGGCCCATGTCATAGATTTATGGCATGCAAAAGAACCTTCCACTAACTACAACTGTGTGAAGCAAAATTTTTAGGTTATATTTGATTAATGCTCTAAGTTCCAACGTTCGTTGACGGTAGCATTTGGTAGCAAAAGTAGGAACTACAACTTGAAATTGGTCGCCCGCAGTCCTTACCTAAATTACACACTAATACAGCCATCACAATTAACACCGGTTATCAGACAGATTCTACACACACACAAAGTACACGGGGCTACATGACCGCGTTGTCGCAGCCCCTAAACTAAGGAACCAACCAACATCTCTGCAGGAGATAAAATTTTGCGTGAAGAAGTAACAGACCGTTAGATACTAGGGCTGTTTTTTTTTAGTAAGGGCTGTTTTTCTTTAATTAACCGAATATTTTATTTTGAAACCACATTTATTTTTAGGTTTTACATACCTTTCTCTATTTTTCTACATTGTTGCCTTGTTTATTTAGGCACTTGTCATACCTTAAAACTAAGTTCTGAAATCTCTCTGCATAAAAGTTTGCCGTCTGCTCTGACAACCAAGAATTCACACTTGAGGAAAATCCATTGATAGAGTGGTTATCATGAATCTTCGGTCCTCGGGAATTTTCGAGTCAGCTGTGATCACAGACTTGAGCGTTCATCGTCATGAACATTTTCACGGCCACTTTTGAACTCGCAAACCCATTTTCGCACTTTACCTTCCGTCATTGCATTATCACCATACACCTCACAAAGCTGACGATGAATGTCTGCAGCCGACATGTTTCTTGCACTCAAAAAACGTATCACAGATCGTATCTCACACGCGACGGGCGAATCAATAATCTTGAACATTGTAAAGATGCACAGTTCAGCGTACAGGTTAGCTACACAGCTGCAACTGACGCCTGCTTGATCGCAAAGGATGCCGGGAGGTAGCGCGCAATCTTGTTGCGGCGTGCGCACTAACTACGGGCTTAAAAAAAACGGCCCTTACTTAAAAAACAGCCCTTAGTTACACATCATTGGCGAAACCTCGCACAAGGACAGTGTGACCACCCGAATGACGAAAAGCTTACCGTCCCCATAAAGACAATAAAATGTTAAAAATATGCATAAAAAGACGAGAAACAAAGTTTATTAAGCTCCAATTGTAAAATACTTTCTCACAATGAGGGGTATAAAATGAGGTCTGATCCTTCTACGAAAACCTCCATATTTTACCTATTTTCGCCTATCCCTAGTTTGCCCGATAAAATCTACCTCCGCCTTCCGGCGTGCCTAGAGGGATTTTTTAATTTTCAATGTTTGACTCCATGCAACTACCATACTAATTGACGGACCTACACATATTTTTCAACGTGCATAAGTATGCCTATTCACAGAGTCTACGGCACTACCAACTGCCTAGTAACAATTCTAAGAACATTTGAACCTTGGGCTCAATATCGTAGAATCTATTCACATAAAGAGTTTGAAACTTTATTTGAAGAGAGATATTGAGCAATACGCAGACTGTATATAAATCAGTGTTACCAAAATAATTCCACGTACGCTTATCTGTTTCATTTTAACTGAATGTAACTTCCATAACATCCACTGGATTTCTGCCAAATTCTGGATGTACAGTGTATGCCGTGCGCACATTCTCAGATAGAGCAGTGCTACCAACAACCTATTAACTCTCCCTGTGCATTTGAGCCATGGACTATCAATATCTCAGAATCCACTGCTGTATTAGACCACAAGATTTCAGTTATATTTCGAGCAAATCGTAGAATGGCAGTGCTACCAGCAGAATTCCGTACATGAAGGTATTACTCTAAATCGATCTAATTGCTGGGATGAGGATTGAATCTTAAATTTTAAGAAATGTAGGCTTAAAACTCAGCATTTTTTCTAGGTTTGTGCCGTGTTTTGTGTGGGGTTTTGCCTAGGACACCAAGCTGGCTCATCAGCGGGCTCTTGGTGTCCTCGCCCGGACCCCCACAGAAGTAGCCTCTTTACTGCGAGAACTGTGTGTGTGGGGGGGGGGGGGGACACCAGGAGCCCGCTGATGAGCCGGCTTGGTGTCCTAGGCGAAACCCCACACAAGACACGGCACAAACCTAGAAACATTGCTGAGTTTTAATTCACTGGCCGTGAAAGTCAATATACCAAATGTAGGCTTAGTTCTTCACGGAACTACTTGTTAAAACATCTCAAATTGCGTTCGCCTCCGACTTGTCATATGAGATTCATCGTGCTGAAAGCACGAACAACCTCTAAAAACGCATCCTGAAACAAAGCGCTTGCATGTTGCAGCAGGACCTCTGGGCGCATGCGTCGCTCCTCCCTTCACTACGGCCGGCACACATCTTGGCCAGACGGTTGACAGAATGCAGAACGTTGGGGCTCGAATGCTAGTGCGTAACATGCACAGTGTCTTAAGCCAACACAATGAGGCCTACTTGTCAAGATATTTCAGTTTTAGTAAAAGGTGAAGTTTCTTCCATATAATAGACAACCCGTGCTGCTCGGCAGCATCAGTCGATATTGCAATTCGAAGATACGGTATCAGTTTCATTACGAGTAGCCTATTACGTAACCTCAGTTCTTGCAATATTTACTGGCGCATATTCTCTTGAGTTTGCATTGCTACCAATAAACAGCTTGCCACGGTGGGTGAGTGGATAGCATGTCGGTCTACTAACCCCAAGATTGCAGGTTTGCTCCTGGCCGTGGTAAGTGATTTTTTTGAAAGGTGGCAAAAATACGACACTCATGTCATACGATGTTGGCATGTTAAAGAACCCATTTGAATTCAGTAGCCGTGTTCATAATGGTACAATTAATCTCGGGAGTTTCCGCCAACATAAAGTTCCTCATTTCTCTACTAGAAAGTGTTCAAGGAGCTTAGATATCTAACCTCCTTGACTTTCATAGTGATTCAAGGAACAACGAAATTTGACATGCAAGCTACCCTCTGGGTGTCAAATTACAAAGCTTGCACACGGCACCCGAGGCCATACGATATTATTAATATTATTATTATTTACCAATAAACAACTTCATCAAGTATACAGTAGTTATATCGTTTCCTACGCTATATACAAGGCCGGGAAATGCAAGCTGTTTTGCGCTAAAAATGAATCACCACGAAGTTCCGCCAGTGACCGCTAGGATCGCTCTGTACCACCCTAGTTCCAGCATTCGCGCCAGTTTAACTCAATAGTGACATTGCAAATAGTGGTTGTTTACATGAGTATTTTTTAAATGGTTTACTGCTGTGTTCCGTTTTGTACGTCCCGGCAGGGAATGTACAAATCAGTTTCATTTCACTCGTTTCCTATCAATCACGAATTAAGAAATAA
The DNA here is from genome assembly GCA_946902985.2 of Meconema thalassinum. Classification (NCBI taxonomy): domain Eukaryota; kingdom Metazoa; phylum Arthropoda; class Insecta; order Orthoptera; family Tettigoniidae; genus Meconema; species Meconema thalassinum. Next base: position 281,454,068 of record OX336388.2, read on the forward strand.
GTAGATTGTAGCTGTTTCTCGACGAGGTGATAAACCAGGTAGTGTGTGGACTCTTTCTAAAAGGTCGGCAGTTTGTAGTAGACAATTCAGAGAACATAATTACAGTGTGAGCACAACTAGAAGATTTCTTCTGCCTAAATCCGTACCTTCAGTATTTTTACAGACTTCCATCAGCTCAAAAAAGTTATAACTACAGCTAGGAAACCACCAAAATGACGAGTGTCAAACTGACGACACTCTTTCATCCAAAAGAAAATGTGACTCTCCAGGAACTGTGAGTAATTTTGTCCCTATTTGTGAAGACGAGGTAAATTGTAGAAGTATAGGGACACAGTTTTCACCCATTTCAAGGCCAGTTGTTAGGAAGTCTCTTCGAAAGAAACTGCGGAGTGCTACGAAAAAAAAACTGCTAAGCGAGATGCTGTAATTCACAAGCTACGAAAAAAACTTCATGATCTTCGGGCCGAATTGAAGAAATATAAAACTAAGAAATATGACATGAACAAGCTGCTGTCTGCAATTCAAAATGAAGCCCAACAAGGTAGCCATTTTTTTGCTCGAACAGCTGAACGCACTTGGAAAGAAGAAATATAAGTACCAAGAAACTACAATTAAAATGTGTGTTCTTCTATCTACTAGGTCACCGACAGGCTATCGTTTGTTACGTGAACTAAGTATCTTGCACCTACCACATCTCTAAACTTTGAAGACATACGTAGGGTACGGTACTCGAAAGGAGAGACCGGCATCACCTCATTGATCAGAGCAAGATTGATGGCAGAGGAACACGAGAATGCTAAAGTGGGCTCTCTTATCATTGACGGAATGGCTATAATGCCTAGGCTTGTGTACGATAGGAATTTAGACATGTTTTTCGGCACGAGGACTCAGACTTAGACGCTCTTGGTATTGAAGACAAACTAGCCAACAAGTTACTTTGCATTCTTTTCAAAGGACTATCTTCTTCTTACAGAATTCCTGTGTCATTTTATTTTACATGTTCTATTTATGGAGCGCACTGGCAAAATTGGTATTAGATGCTATGAAGGTAGTCGAAGAAAGTGGTTTCAGAGTGTTAAGAATTGTAACTGACAACTGTCAAGCGAATGTTTCGATGTTTGAAACGCTATGAGGGGGTCGTATAACGCATGAAATTAAACATCCTCTTGATGAAAATCGTCCGCTCTTTATAAGTTTTGACCCCAGTCACATTATCAAGAATGTACAATCGCGGTACTTGTCTAGGGAGTTCTTTGAAAATGGTAAAAACGTGACAAGATCCTTTATAATCTTCAGAAAACTCTGGTCATAAAACCTGCCAGGAAACTCTCCAGGAAGATGGTTTATCCTAGTAATTTGGAAAAGATGAATGTTTCCAGGGCCAAAGTTGTGTTTTCACCTGAAGTTGTCGCAGGCTTAAAAAAGTATGGAAATCGTATGCTCTGAGAAAATTAATGACAAAGGCAGTTTACTTGAGACTATTAATTTTAGGGAACATTTTCAGAAATGGTTTGACATCCATGATGTCTGTAACACATCCCATGGCACGCACTCCAGAAATGACAATAAGATGATTTTTGTGAGATGGATGATGAAAGACTGCACTGGTTAACGGACGTATTTCTGCCATACATTGAGGACATTCAGCAACATCCCGTAAAGGTCAGGAAATTTACTAAAGAGACTTACCACGCTCTGTAGTTGACATATCTCTCTTCAGTGGCATGCATACGATATTTAATACCCGTAAGCATCAATTTCCACTATGTCCTAACGAGGAATTTATCGAGTGACGATGTCGAGCTCTTTTTCAGTCATCTCAGACAAAAGGGGGGGATTCAATGATATGATGGATGTGAGATATTGTATCCATGCTATTGAATCTACCCTTCACACTGGAATTATCGCAGCTTCGAGCCATGGAATCGTCGAACTAAGGAATGAAGGCTTAGTGTCCAGCGTAAGGTCCAGATTCTTTTCTAGGAACCAACTTCAAGAGCCAGGTGAAGAAGGACATGTCACGGATTCTGCCTTCGTACCGGAGCTTCCCGAACACGTCCTTGCTATAGTTGGAAACCCCGTTGAAGGTACATTTATAACCTGCCAATTTATTTTCATTGCATTGTGTTTTCATCTAAACACGATTACAGTATTTAACAATTTGGTTTTATTTATAGGAACTCCAGCTAGTGCATCCAACATAGCAGTAGCAATGGTGGCAGGCTACCTAGTGCGCGAATTAAGTTTGTTGTCCCGAAAGGGTCTTTAATTAAATATGTAGATCCCTTTTCTCAGCTTCCAAGCGGGACAGCAGTTAGAACATGGTCCACTCAGGTTCTCCTCGAGACTGGTATTTCTTGAATCAACTGAACACGAAGATTCCCAAATGAATGTTATTTATTATAAGTCCACCGACAAATAATACATTCACAATTGTTAATAATTTATATACAAGGCATGTAGCCTGACTGCTTCGCAGTCCTGTTAAACAGAGTTACATTACTCGAAGTTACAAGTGAAGAAAAGAGGAAGAGCTGCCCTTTTGCGCCAAGTTAAATACTGGATAATCAATAGTGGGGGTTAAGAGTTTCTCTGAAGGACTAGCCAATCAGAAGTTTACTTCGTTTAGGAGGGAGTTGTCTCTCTGAGTGGGAGAAATAATGATGCGCAATATGTTGAAGGTTGGTTAAAAATTCCTTCTAGAAACTTCTGAACTCCGTCATAAATGGCTCTCAAGGTTTTCTTAGGGCCGATAGCCTAGATGTTAGGCCCCTTAAAACAACAACAACGGTTTTCTTAGGAAAGAGAGTTATTTACTGGAGGTTTCCATGTCTTTAAATGGAGACAGCTTGTTTTAGATTATCTGACTGGGATATCTTGTTTTTAAATGGATAATGCTTGTAAAGGAAGCGAGAGATTACAAGATTTGGCTTTTAACTTTATGGCTTGGCGAGGCGATTTCTTAAATGGTATGTCAACAGGTTTCAACAGGCTAGGTTCCCAATGAGAGGAGATAATAATAACAATATAATTTAGAAACCAAACTCATTGGAATACATAGTCCTAGGTTCTGTACTGGGCAGGGAACATGATTCCTCCACCCTTAGTGTTTTGCTGTCCTCAGCAATATTTACATTTTTCTTACGTCTTAGTTTTACAGATTTACATAAATGACATAATTTTTGTCTGAATATAAACAAAATGATACATATTATAATTAATACAAAAAATATATTAATGGATGTAAACTGCCCCTTTGTGATATAAGTTGTAGGAATTGGCTTCAAGTCTAATTTTAATTTGGTTACATCAAGATGGGAATTAAGGAAGTTCAATTCACTTTTTATTATGGGTGTGTCATGGATATTCAGGATTGGGAAGTTTTGGACATAATTAGTAGGTTTTTGTTGCAGTGTTATGCCTATACTAGACATCGGGCAAGATTCGTTTGAAAACACGATTTGTGGACCTGAGAGTTTTAGAGAGCTTTGAGTCTCTTTGCATGTTTGTAAAATTATCTCAGGTGTTCTGATAAAGAACAGAATGTGTTCCTTATTTATAGGTTGGAATATTCTTATATCATTTCTTATGGAAGCATATTCACATCCGGCAGGATTAGTTAGATTACAATTGGTAATTCTAATATTATAGTACATACATACATATGACTGTGTGTTTTTCACACAAGGTGTACTGGACCATTTTAATGTGGGTCCCTGTAAATAATATTTTTCAGTTGGGATAAGGATTGCATTTTCAATGGTTGGTACAGGGGTGACATCATACAATTGATATTGGCTTCCATCCGTGATTGGCATGGAGAGGATTACAATCATTTCCTCGTCCGTTATAATTACCTGGGTTTTTGACAATTTTAAATTTTCGAATTGATGGTATTGATCTGCGTGAATCATACTTTTGACAGGGTAAATAGATTGTAAATGTTTTACTAAGTTTGTTAAGTCTTTTCTGGAGAATAATTTTACATTTGTCATCTCATTAAATGAGAGAGAAATAGTTTCTTGCAGCACTTGCACTATCTTGTTATATTTATTGATGCACATTAAAACATATTGAAGGTCTTCCAGTAGGTTGATCTTGAAATCTTCTGTCAGGAGAATACCCTGAAGTACCCTCATGTTGCTGGTAACATGATTCATTTCATCGTAAAATTTTTGAACAATTGAGTTTGCAAAAGATACCAATTTATTTATATGTTTTATCTCATTATTACGGCTTTGTTTTAAAGTGTCTAATTGACTTTGTAAATTATCCAAATCATCTTGGTCCAAATTACCAGAGATGAATTTAATTACTTTCCCCAAACCGTTAATTAAACCCCTCCTAGTTCTATTAGAAATGTTTGGTATTAATTTATTTAAATCCTTTTTAGTTTCTTTAGTTACCTCAATTAATTCATTTATTAAATAGGGAAAAGTATTATTACTTTTTAATACTAAACTGGAGACAGTGTCATCAATATTATTATATGCCTCTTTTAAAGTAGTAAGGTTGAAATGAAACATGAATTTGTGGTAGTTGCTAATTATTACAACGGGTCCCATTGGCAACTCCAGCTATCTGATATGACATCTAGCGGTAAAAATGAGAAACTTACCAAGTAGGGTACATTTGTCACGTGGTGACTGTTTGTATATGGTTTCTTGTATTGGTCAACAGATCGTGGTAAATTGTTCGTGTCTTTATACATAAGTAATAAGTTTTACTCGTTGATAGAGTGAAAAATGAGCAAAAGCAAAGTGTATTGCTCAGTTTATGGCTGTAAGTCGATGTATAAGAGGGCTGCGGACATACGTTTTCATCACTTTCCAAAAGATGCAAATAGCAATAGCCGAAATGTGATGATACCTAATAATACCTTTCCACCCCGGGAAGGATCTAACACTTGTCGAGGTAGACAGACAGAAGACCAGCGACGTAAAGCCAGCGAAGGTTATTCAGTTTAAAAACAGCTGTTACGATGGGCGCGCTGGTAAGATTGAAGTTACTTGAATAATTAATTAAATAATTAATTATTGGCTGCTTGGTAGGGAGAAGGGATGAGTTTAACTTGTATTAAAACTCGGGGGGCGACAGGAATTGCTTGATTTGGATGGTTAAAAGATGGGTTTGGTGTTGAATATTTGAATGGTAGCGGAATCACTCATTCTACAGTGCCCACGGGGAGGCAAATTAGGCCTATATGACTCGTAGTGGAATAGCTCGAATATCGAAGAACTTAGCGATTACGAGGTGTAGGCTTGGCGGATCATCAGTTTGACATCAATTCACGATATAAGTCGGAGCTTGGAACAGTGGCGTCTGGTTTGCGTGGATGCTAGTCTCGGAATGATAAAAGTAGCACAGCTTCGGTGTGTTATTTATTTGTTTATGTACCGTATTTCTCTATTTGAATGTCCTCGGCGTTGACTCAGGATCGACATTTACATTATATTGCGCATAATAGTACCGAAATAATGTCCGAAGTGTAGCCCTGTGTAAATTTGAATCAGCTGATCTACATCACCCATAAAAACTGATGCTTGATAATATGCAAATGACACCAAAAAATCCAGTAGAACACACAAATTAGATCACGTGTATCGCACAGTTATACATATATACAATTAAAAATAACACCGTCATTACTTTAGAGACCATATTTACTGATTATAACCGAAAAATAAAAAGTGTTCCATATCAAACGCGTGTTATTGAGTATTTTAAACCCTACTTATTCAGACCGACCGCAGCGCCCCAAGTGTTAGTTTGAGTTGCCAATAGGATCGGCGTAGAATCCTGGAGTTTTTACGGGTTCTGTGTGGATGATGGCATACCCTGGTAGGAATCTGCAATGGGAAGAATTTTCCTCTTAAGTTTTATATCACGGAAGTTTCGGACATGAGTTTTACCGTTTTTCATTTTACAATAAACTCGGTTTTCCTCGATTTTGGTTATTGTGCCTTCATTATATAAATTTTTTGATTTCCTATTTCTGGTTAGGGGATCCAAAACATAAACTACCTCACTTATTTTATAGGGATGTTCAAAGGTGGAATCCCTTGGATCGGGCTTTCTTTCATTTAAAACTTTAATTTGGTTTGCCTGTCTTTGTATGTATTCATTAATTTTTGGTGATGGGGAGAAAATGTGGTCCAATGCTTTGTAGTATGGGCCATATAGGACATTAAATGGTGGTTGCTTGGTTGCTGTGTGAATTGAGGAATTGTAATTTGTGATTGCAGTGATTATGAGCTGTGGCAACGGGGTAAATTTATCATTATCTCTCGAAATTCTTAATTTTTCGAGGAGTGTGGAATTCAATCTTTCCACGGGTGAATTTGAGGTTGAGTTCAGAGGTGTGGTGGCATGATACTCAATATGCATAGCTTTACAGTACTCTGTAATTAAGCTATTTTCAAATTCTCCTCCTTGATCATGAGTGATTCTTTTGGGATACCCATGGTGCGAAAAATAAATTTGTAATTGGTTCAAAACTGCCATAGCTGTACCATTAGCTAATACGTATGCTTGTCCGTATTTAGAAAATACGTCCAATATCGTTAAAATGCGATTCTGTTCAAAATGAAATGTGTCAATGTGAATTTGGGCAAATGGGTGGTCTGCTACAATAGGTCCTTGATTTGGTACCTCATTAGGGTGCCTCTCATACTTATTTCTTTGACACAAATTGCATTGGTTAATTAGATTCCTGATCTGTTCTTTTAGATGTGGCCAATAGTACTTGGTTCGAAGGTGCTCATGTGTTTCAATAATACCATTGTGATTTATTGAATGGTATTGCAATATCAACTGTTTTTGAGTTTCCGAACATTCTATGTCCTCTAAAAATTTTGATGTCCTGATAATTATCAATTATGAAGTGAATAATCTCTGGCATACTCTGATAAACGGAATCTCAAGTGTTACGTCATCAAAGTAGGCGGCGTACCTATTTGAGGTATTTATGACTTTAAGAAGGTGTCTCTTTAAATCGTCATAGAGATTTTTCTGCGTTACAATCATGACGTGGCGGGTAAATTTCTTAAATAATTTCTGTTCTAGAATCTTTGGAAATTCTCCGTATTTTATTATGATCTGGTTACGGTTCTGGTTCAAATTTCTTTCTGATATCTTTAAAGTGAAAATTGGGTCTTCCTGATTGGAATGTACAGTTTCATTATCCATTTCATGCTGGTATGTATCATCTTCATGTTGGTGTGTGTCATCCCAGGAGATGGCTACATTAGAAACTGTTTCCTCATTTATATTCACTTGTATTCGTGAAAGTGCATCCGCGACATAATTAGTTTTTCCCTTGACATATTTTATGTCAAAATCAAACTCTCCTAACTTTACTTTCCAGCGATAGAGTCTTGAACTGGGATCTTTAAGAGAGAATAGCCATTGGAGCGGACGATGATCACACTCTACAGTGAAGTGTCGTCCCCATAAATAAGGCTTAAAATGTTTGCTACTCTCTACTATGGCTAACAGTTCTCTTTCTATTGTTGAATAATTTCTTTCGGCGGGATTTAAAGTTTTGGAGTAGTAGGCAATAGGATGTCCTTTCTGTGTGAGAACACTGCCTAATGCGAAGTCTGAGCTATCCGTGGTTAACACGAATGGTTCTTCAAAATCTGGGTAAGCTAATACTGGCGCATTTATTAACAGGGTTTTTAGGGTTTCAAATTCAGATTTGTACTCGGGATTTTCTGCATCTATTTTGGTTCCTTTCTTCAAGCAGCGAGTTATTGGATATGTAATTTTGGCAAAATCTTTCAGGAACCTCCTGTAAAAGCCCGCAAGACCAAGAAATTGTTTAATTTCTCTCGTGGTCTTGGGAATGGGGTAGTTTTTTACTACTTTAATTTTGTCAGGGTTTGGCTTTACACCTTCTTGTGAGACAACATGCCCTAGGAAAGCTACTTCCTTGTGGAGAAATTCAGTTTTATCAAGCTGTATCTTCAGGTTCACCTCTCGTAATTTTTGCATTACAAGGGTAAGGTGTTGTCTATGTTCTTCTAGGGATTTGCTGTATATGATGATGTCATCAATATACACAAAACAGAACTTGTAAAGAAAAGGGCGTAGTACGCTGAAAAGTGGCGGGAGCATTTTTAAGACCAAACGGCATTCTACAATACTGTAGATGGCGATTATCTATAGTAAATGCTGTCTTTTCTATAGATCTAGGATCCATCTCAATTTGATGAAATCCTTGCGTGAGGTCTAGAGTCGAGAAATAGGAACAGTGTCCTAGGTTATCTAGGATCTCTTCTATCCTAGGAAGAGGATATTTGTCTTCAATGGTCTTTTTATTTAGCTGCCTAAAGTCTATGACCAATCTCCATTTTTTTTGTCCTGAAGCATCTAGCTTCTTTGGCACTATCCATACTGGATTACTATAAGGAGATTCACTGTGGGTAATTATCCCCTGCTTAAGAAGTTTTTCTACTTCTTCGCTCAGTACTTTCTTTAGCGCGGGAGGATATCGGTAATTTTTCTGATATACCGGATCCTCATCGGTAGTTCGAATGAAGTGCTTTACTGCATTTGTGAATGTTAAATCACACCCTGGATAGTAAAACACATCCGCGAATTCAGAGCATATTTCTGATATGACACTTCTTTCTATGTCATTCATATGCTGCGTGCGGAGATATTCTTGAATCTTGCACTCCGAAATAGAATTTATTTCTAATGGTTGTATTGAGATATTTTCCAAAGGTTCCACTAACACTGGTTTACTAAACTCTAATTTTAAATTCGTTTCTGCAGGATACAAGACCTGATAATTCTCTGCATGTAGGATTGCATCTGCAAAATACATTCCTTCATGTTCGAACTTTGGGATGTATACATCTCCTTGTTGAATGTTAACAGGGATTGCAATTTTGTGCATGTCTGATGAGGGTTGAAAATTTACTTGTTTGTTGCCTGAGTGAAAATAAAATGGTATGTCCTTATTATTCAGGGTAATTAGGTTTGATTTATAATCTATTTTTGCACCTAGCTTTACAAAATCTGCTGTGCCAATCAGCGCATCGAAATAATCGTGCCACTGCATGACTCTAAAATTTATGGGCGTGTCAATTTCGTATTCTGAAAAAATAGGGAATTGTATGTTATCTTCACCTATTGTTTCAGAGTGAACGGATTGTATGCAGAATGGTTCTTGGAACAAATATTCTGCGAAATATTCATATGCTTTTGCGGGATTCATTATTGAGTTGCAAGCACCACTATCTATTAGGATTTTAAATCCGAATAGGGTGATGAACGGTAATTTTGGAGCATTTTTTATATTATTTATGTCTTCGCATGAGATGACTGGGCCAAGTGAAAATCCTGCTCTTGTTCCTCGGGATTTTCATAACTATCCTGAAGTAGCGATGGGTGGATTGAGTCGTATTCGAACTCATACTCTTGGGGTTGAGCTTCTTGGGAATATTCCGCTGATTGTGTTTCTGGGGAATATTCTTGTGGCATATAGCTTAGCTCATCGGTCTCCTCTGCGTGTGCATTCACGTTCCCTCTTATAGTGGACACTCCTGACATTGGTTTCGGATATGTCTGATTATTGGGCGTGAAGCGCCGGGCAATGTTATTTGGTGTAGGATAAGTCCTACTGAATTGTTTGAAGGGTTGTTGGTTCTGCGGTTTCAAGTTGTGTGGGTTCGGTCCCTGAAAAGGTCGAAAGTTTGGTTGAGGATTAGGGTTCCTAAATTGTGGATTCGGCTGGGTAAAGAAAGGTCGGGCTTGTGGAAAGTATTGATTTTGAGGCTTGGGAAATGCAAATGGATTGTGAATGGCATGATTTAGTGGTTGTATTGGACCAAATGGAGCAATCCGATTAGGTGGTGTTGGTGGTGTTTGTTGGGGTGGCTTATGACTGGGACCAATATTTGGAGGATACTTCAGTGTTCCTCTCAACTGATCCATATAGCTCTCGTGAGCTCTGTCATTATCATAAATTCGGCAAGTCCTCAGTGCATGGCTAAGGTCTGTTACTTGGGCGTAACGTAAGTAGGCTCGGTATGGATCTAGGATACCGGCTTTAAAGGTGTTTAGGCTTAAATCATCTAATTCTCGTAATTTAAGCTCCAATATCTGATCATGATAATTGAGTTTACACAAACTCTTACACTGTAAGACTAGAGCATCTAGCCTGTCATGGTATTCAGTGTAGCTTTCGCTTCTTTTCTGAAAGCAGTTTGATATTTCCTGCACTAGCAATCTCTCATCTTTAACGTCTCCAAATTTTCGGATTAATTTCTCTTTAAGTTTTTCATAGCTACTGTTCGCGTCAAGATCCAAAATACTACTCGCTTCCCCTTTTAATTTCGACTTTATGACGTTAAACAGAAATTCGTTAATGATGTTAGCATTTGTAATAGCAGGAGCTCTCTTGTGTGTGTTTAAAAAACTATCACATCTTGCTAAAAAGTAATCCAAGCTGCAAGATGCGCTCCCATTAAATTCAGGTAATAACTGAATCTGGGCATATTCAAATTTTGATAACAATTCCGTCTCCGGCATTGCTAAGTCAGTGATTAATTGCTTAGTTTAATTAAAATAATTTAAGATTATTTATTTATTTATTATTAGTTGGTTAAAGAAAAATTATTATTTATTATTATTATTATTATTATTATTATTATTATTATTTATGAATTATGGATTAATTCAAAATAATAATGACATGCGACACTTGTTCTAGGTTTGACGCGCACTCACTTTCTTTTGAAAGGCAAAATAAGTTATTATTAGTGCTCTTCTCTAAAATTTTACTTTGAGTAATGAACCATGCTATAAACAAGCAACATATAAAGGTACACAAAAACAGGGTATTATGAATGTACTCACAGCCAGGAAATGATGATCAGCATGGACTGCATTCCGGTCTGCGTAGTCGGTTGGCTTCCTTCTGCGATGTCGTGCTATCGAAAGGCCCCTCTCAGAGTTGTCGATGCGCACGTACAGCAGCTACGGATGGCGATAGATGGCGGTCAGAAGGCGCTTGTTTCAGCGTTGCCGGCTCACCTCCTCTCGTTCCGTAGTCGGTTGGGTTTCTTCAGTGTCGTTCGAGCGACCCCCCTTAACAGAGTTGTCGATATACTCGGACGGCGATGACGGTTGGTTACTGTCTAAGGGCGCTTAATTTCAGCGTTGTCGGCTAGCTTCCTCCCTTAAAGCTGGCTGGTTAGTTATGGACGAAAAGCCTCCAGTAAGGTTGTCAGTACCACTTCTTTCCAGTCGGCTTGGTTCAGATGATCAAGATGACTTCAGTATTTTCGGGATGATACTCGCTTTCTTGGATTGGTAACGAAAGGCGCCACTTGAAGTCTTGGCTTCGTTGAGCGTTGTCAGTATACCTGGTCCAATCAGCACGTAGATCTGGTGGCGATCATGTATCAATCCCGGACAGGCCCCCAATTAAGTTTGTTGTCACGAAAGGGTACTTTAATTAAATATGTAGATCCCTTTTCTCAGCTTCCAAGCGGGACAGCAGTTAGAACATGGTCCACTCAGGTTCTCCTCGAGACTGGTATTTCTTGAATCAACTGAACACGAAGATTCCCAAATGAATGTTATTTATTATAAGTCCACCGACAAATAATACATTCACAATTGTTAATAATTTATATACAAGGCATGTAGCCTGTTTGCTTCGCAGTCCTGTTAAACAGAGTTACATTACTCGAAGTTACAAGTGAAGAAAAGAGGAAGAGCTGCCCTTGTGCGCCAAGTTAAATACTGGATGATCCATAGTTGGGGTTAAGAGTTTCTCTGAAGGACTAGCCAATCAGAAGTTTACTTCGTTTAGGACGGAGTTGTCTCTCTGAGTGGGAGAAATAATGATGCGCAATATGTTGAAGGTTGGTTAAAAATTCCTTCTAGAAACTTCAGAACTCCGTCATAAATGGCTCTCAAGGTTTTCTTAGGAAAGAGAGTTATTTACTGGAGGTTTCCATGTCTTTCAATGGAGACAGCTTGTTTTAGATTATCTGACTGGGATATCTTGTTTTTAAATGGATAATGCTTGTAAAGGAAGCGAGAGATTACAAGATTTGGCTTTTAACTTTATGGCTTGGCGAGGCGATTTCTTAAATGGTATGTCAACAGGTTTCAACAGGCTAGGTTCCCAATGAGAGGAGATAATAATGATAATATAATTTAGAAACCAAACTCATTGGAACACATAGTCCTAGGTTCTGTACTGGGCAGGGAACATGATTCGCGTAGCAGAAGAAAATACCAGCTGTGAAGGTTGTTTGAAACATATTTCTCTTCCTGCGAGTGAAAGTCCGGTCCTCAGCATCATACGATTTCAAGATCGTGGAGGACTGAGGAACCCTAAAACATCATTTGTGGTGTTACTAGAGCAAATAATGCATTGCGTATCACGTGCTGTCCAGTATCTGCCACGTAAGAACTTACTGACAAACTGCACATTTTTATTAAAATACAAGTTTTGTCAAACAATTAAGTGTGACCAATGCAACGATTCTGAACTTCCAATTCTTCTTTTGAAGAAGTTCCTGAAGCCGCTTCTGGACAACCTAGCCTTCAATCGCACGAGCAGGAATGAACGATTTTTACAGCTTCACAATAAGCCTCTGAACAGGAAAGTACTGAAGCTCTAAGAAAAGACTGCTTGTTTATGATATTCCGGTGAGTTATAGATATGAATGACAATCCACACTTTTGTAAATGTGCATGAAATAGCCCGGGTATTCTCTCATCTCAATACTAAATTCATATAGTGCGTTCATATTGAGGGTGTTACAATGCGATCCTTGTGGCAGAATGCTGAACTCAGTTGCCCCCAGTCGCGGTGCGGCATCTCCCGGCCTTGTATTATAACGTAGGCAACGAGTTATATGTGCAAGTTTGATTTTTCCATCGCAGCAACAGAGAGTGCAGCGTCAGGTTTCAAGTACAACGCAACAAACTTCCTGAACTGCATAGAGAAAGGATTCACATCGGGAATTAGATCTGCAACAGCTCACTGAAAAGCTACCCTTTGGCACTGACTTCACGATGACCATCGAAGTTTAGAAATAACTTTAGATATAACAACTGTAGAACTTATACCAGAAAGTGAAAGAATATTTTTGCAAGAGTTGCCTGTTTGGAATGTAATATAATTTTCACCACCATTAGACGGTACGTTTTGTAATTCAGTTTGCAAAGGAACATCTTTACTGCAGTTATACTGGTGAGACTGCTATAATGTCCTTTGTCGAAGTTTCCAGGAAATAGTAAGTCGTGATTAGTCTCTCCTGAACCATAGTCAGTAATTGTGTCACGGTTTACTCTGAACAGACACACACTATGAAGTACTGTACTACCCATCAGCAACCATTATCAGCAGGGTTATTAACCCATTAACGTCATTTGACGAGCTCTGGTCGCGGAGACACATTGCTTTGTCTCCTACAGTTCTTATCCTCGACCCTTCCCTCCATAACTAAGTTTCCTATTAGTATGTGTCCTACCAACCTATCTCTTCCCTTCATTAGCAGTCGCCAGAAACATCTCTCCTCTCCCACTCCTCTTAATACCTCTTCGTTTGTAACCTTATCTACGCATCTGATGATCTGATCTTCATCATTCTCCTGTAACACCACATTTCAAATGCTTTTATTCTTCTCTTTCCTGGTGCGCCCACAGTCAAGTTTCACTTCCAAAGAGCGCCACGCTCCAGACAAAGGCTTTCAAAAATGACTTCCTAATACCTAAATCTAATTTAATGTTAAGAGATGTATTTTCTGTAGAAATGCTTTCCTTGGCTGAGCCAACCTACTTTTTATATCCTCTTTGCTTCGTCCATCACTGGTTAGTCTCCTACTTCCTTTACCCTATTTGACGTCAGTAGGGGTTTCTGATTTCTTTCGGCTGCATTCCATTATTTTGTTCCAAGTAGGTGATACGAAATTGCACGGAATAAACAACTACATCGCCAACAATGCATACAACTTCGAAACCGTTTGCATTTGAGGAACCACATGTCATGTCTGAGGAATTGTCGTTTGTTTGCTACTTTCGCTCGGTTCGCATCGTCGTTTTTCACATATTCGCTGAGCACGTATTAACGACATCCCACACACTCGTCCTAACTTGGCGCCATTCACGCCTTTTACTTCTCTGTTAGTCCGTAGATATTCCAGCAGCGTTGTCTGTCGCCTGCCAAGGTTTGTGGCGGAGCGCTAGCATTACCTGGTGGCAGCTGGCGGAAGCATGGGCGCATAGGTTGAGCAAGACCAACTACAATACTCAGACCTTAATGCAGGTATCGAAAGCGTGAAAATTGCGTATGCGGAAGCCCGAGATTTTGTTTGTTTACATTCGTTGCTGGGATACAATATTAGCTTTGATTAGCTTCGTTTGATGAAAGTTGGGATAAACTATTGCTCATCTGTAATTTGTAGTGTCTTCAGTATGTCTGTAAAGTCCAGTTCGCGTTAATGTACTGCAATCGTGTATAAATATGACGTGATAATACGCTTATTATGGACTAGTTCGTTTGTGTGATGATTGTTCAGTTTACCGATGGCATTGTGTCATTTACTGCAGATGTTGAAGTACCCAAGACTAAAGCATTAATAGAAGTGTCTCAAGAATATACACCGCAATGATTTTCTAGTTAGTGACAATATAATAATTGCTTAGTACACTTCAGTACTAGTGTCGAGCTTAAGTACGTAAAGGGAAAACGCAATGAGCATCTACGGTAAGACTAAACTGTTGACGTTATCTTGAACGCTCAGCTTCATGTGCCTCCGTAAATCCTTACCAGTCTGGCAGATGTTCTACACTGCCTTGTATACACGCCAAATACTACAGCGAACTTCTGTTTTATTGGTTAAGGAAGATGTTTCCCCTGTGCCAAACAGTGAACTCATTGTGTTCCGTCATTATTCATACCTTTGTGATTCTTACAGCTTGTAAGTTATTTTTTATTATGATGTGTGTAATAAAGTGTTGTGAGTAACTTGCCAATTATGTACTTATATTGCGAGATGGTGTGCCGCGATAATTCCGTAAGAGGGAGATGGTGGTTTCCTACCTACATTACTTTACTAAATCAACTATTTCCAGCGTACAACTATTCCAAACGGTAACAGCGAAAGTTTAATAGGTTAGATGGTAATATATCGCGTCCTTTGTGTGTGGTAATCTCCATAATTATGTTCAGATATCCACACGACGACTTCTTTGCATATTTCAATCAACTAATTCGGTGTGATGTTTTACCCGAGATTTTAGACAATTCCACGAGATGTCTTAATTGAATTGTATCTCTATAGCGTTGGTTCGATTATATCAGGCAACTATTCTCATTCCGATTGTGTACACAAATACTCTGCATGTGCTGGGTACTTTCTTCTCACCTACTTCAGAATCTGTTTGATTTTATGCTAATAATATTAATCTATAATTACTGAACTTAAATACAAATCGTGATAACTCGCCAAAAAGCTTTTTATTCAACCACAGAAACAGTGAGACTATTGTAGCTGCCCCTTGGGTGAAGACGAAGAAACCTATAATTCGAGGCCAGCACTATATAGATAAATTAATTCAGGTAAGTCTAAATTATTGATGCATATTTCTTCGGAACCTAGTCTCATCTTGTGATATCTTTTTATGCTCTTAGGTGATTAAAAATAATAATTGACACGAACTGTGACAAGCCCGATGACATGATCTTGGCTATTGGTAGGGCAACCGTCGTCGCCATGTTTTTTCTACATTAAGGTCTGAGGATTGTAGTTGGTCTTGGTTTGAGTTGAGTTTTATGTTACCTCAGACCACAGATTACCTACTACTGCCTCAGACTCAACCAATTTGAGTGGGCAATAGCACAAAACAGACATCTTGATTTATTAAATATTTTAATACCGCACTTAAACCAACGCTGTACAACAAATTACAACGTGAGATATAGTCGCTTGAATGGAAGAAAATCTCAAAAAAAAAAAAAAAGCATACGCTGAATCTCTGAATTCACTCAAATACAGCCGATTTCAGTGATCAACTTTATAAAAGAGAGATCTGGGGTATGTTAATATTTAAACCACTTGTGAACAGCAATTACAACCTGAGATATAGTCGCTTGAATGGAAGAAACCCTCGAAGAAAGCATACGTTGATTTGGTTGTTACCTCAGAACTTCACGCAGACGCAGGCGATTTCATTGAGCAACTTTCTAAAATAGAGCCCTTGATCCCTGGAGAGTTGTAAGACATAAACCAACTGTGTACAGCAATTACAGTCTGAGATATGGGTGATTGAATGAGGAGAAAAGTTAAAAATCCCTCAATATGCCTTCCTTTAGAGGGGAAGTAAAGCCGACAGTCCCATGCCATACATTTATGGCATGTAAAAAAAACTTCCACTAACTAAACTTGTGTGAACCAAAATTTGTAGCTTAGCTTTGATTAATGCTCTTAAGTTCCAACGTTCGTCATCAGACGCTGGTTGCGATGGTATCTAGTAGTAGCCAAATTCACAGCTAGGTGTCGTGGACGGTAGCATTTGGTGGTGAAAGTAGGAACTACTTGAAATTATCGTCTGCAGTCCTTAGTTGAATTAAAAACAGATAACACACACTATCATCACAGGTTATCAGACAGATTCTACACACACCCAAAGTACACGGGGCTACATGACCTCGTTGTCGCAGCCCCTAAACTGAGGAACCAACCAACCAGAAATATAATGGGATGTAGTTAGTAAAAATGCTCTTCTTTTTTATCCATTCTCCCTAAAATAGATAGGCTAGTGCGAGAGAATTGTCGAGGACGACAATTTTCAATTTAATGCACACTATAACTCAAAGACCGAGTTAGTATAAACCATGGATCTCGTTAGGACTGGTACTGACAGCGGGTCCGTGCGCCTTTTAAGCTTACGCTGGGTAAACCGTTAAACATACTGTACCCGTCCAGGGCCATCCAGTCATTGCGCACCGGGAGC
Organism: Meconema thalassinum; assembly: GCA_946902985.2. NCBI lineage: Eukaryota > Metazoa > Arthropoda > Insecta > Orthoptera > Tettigoniidae > Meconema > Meconema thalassinum. Next base: position 281,471,057 of record OX336388.2, read on the forward strand.
GCGGTCGCGCTCGGGGAGCACTGGGCAGTCAGACTAGCGCTCCTTCCGCTACTACCACTACACTGTGGTAGCGAGGAGAGCACTGGGCAGTCAGACTAGCGCTCCTTCCTCTACCACCACTACACTGTGGCAGCGAGGAGACGGACGATGTTCGGACCACGCTGACCAGATACGTACGTACAGTCGTGCGGCCGACGGCTTTTGTGGGATTGTTGACATATTAATAGGGCTGTTTCGCCATAACGAATATACCGCTTAAACAAATCGAATGCTACTCCGATGTTTGGAATGTGCAGGGAACGAACACAAGTGTTCAGTATAGAATATTGTGATTTATTTCAAACTGAAATGTGAACATATTAGAGAGGAAAATTCAACAACAAAGTGTGTTCTTTTTAACACATTACATCTCTGTTGCACACTAAACATTTGGCATGCCCTTTATAAGCTGCACAGAAAACTGTAATTTCCAATTCTGCTTTTAAGACTGCTGCTTCACCACTCCTTTTTTTGTTTGTTGTTCAGTCATGACCACTGCTAAACTGATTTACTTACACGCTGTCAACAAAACGCATTGGACTAGACTAGCGACTGATGGATCGCCTGCCCACTTCAGCGTGCTCAGCCAGCCAAGCTCCTCCCACCACTTCTGAAACTACCTTCCACCAAAGCGCTCGGAGCACTGTCTGGATGGCCCTGCTCTATACTGTGAGTGTGCAGCATGCCAAGCTCTACAAGCATGTCCGCCACAGCATATCTCTATCTTTAATACATCGCCCACTATGAGTGTTTTTACTTTTTCATTTCTTCCAGCAATGTCCATTCAGTTGAAATTTAAATTACACGCTCTGGAGCGAGTTTATGAGCTAGCGAGCGAGCCTATCAGCCCATCAAACTGCCGAGTCGTGTCGTGTTAGGACTTGAGAGAAGAGTAGCCTATGTGTTTTTGGAGTTTCGCTGTTCACCTCGTCTTTTCTGAATTGCGTCTGGGACCTGCCGTTCGTGCGCCTTTTAAGCTTACGCTAAGTGAACCGTTAAAAATACCGGGCGAAGCCGGGCGCGTATAAATTAATCTAGTTTTAATTAAAATAATAATGACCTAGGAAGTTCTATGGGTCTATTAAGGTAAGAAAGACCTGCCTATCTCGCCCATGTTAAATCTTCACATTTTTGGTGCACTTTACTAAAAATCTGTTTGGGTCAGCCAATTGAAATTTTCAAGGATTACTGTTTGGATCATTATCTGCAATAATAAGAAGGATTATTGACAAAAACGAAATACTTTTGACAATATAATTTTTTAATGTCGAAAAATATTTATATTTTATTTTGTACATTATTTAAAGGGATAGCCATTCTTATTACTGTTCATTAGGATGATGTTGATACGTAAAAAAATTAATGGACATATCGGTGGCGCTACAGAACAGGGGAACATTTGTTTAAAAAATTGTAAGTAATGAAATTGGCCAAAATAACTGTAGTAATGGTATCTGGAGATGCTATAGTGATAGTTGTTCACTCGTCCGCTGCCGTAGACCCACCATCCCGCCCTAATAGGAGCACGACTTATATAGCTGAAATTGCTGCTCTGACGGCCCTCTTTGTGATTGTTTGTGAAGGAGTCCATAATGCCAACCCCACGCCATCGGTACCAATGGTTTTCACTAGACCAATATTTTCGTCCAGACCAATGGAGGTTTGATAGCGAATAGATAACACCCCTGGTTTTAGTCACGCATCAATAATCTTTATCCAGGCCAATGGTTTTGCCTTTTGTTTCATTTTTCATGTTGGCAACGTGCCACGTGGGTATGACGTAGTGTCCGGTGTGATTGTAAAATGGCCGACCTTGTTCAAATGAACACGACCAATAATGCTTTATTTACGTTAAAAGTAATTATACCGGTGCAGCAGTGGCAATTGAGAATGCGAAACGACTCCCAACCACTCCGAGAAAGGTTTGTCAATCATAAATACTATATTTTCAGTAATATACCTTGTTGAAAGTTACCAAAAGGCTTGTTCTCCTGTTCTGTAGAATTAATGACATGTCTTTATTAGTTTTCTTACAAATGGTACCAAAGTAGAGAAAAATGTTAAACTGAGGAAAATGAGGTTGAAGTTTTTCATTACGTTACATTTTGTTACCTCTGACAATTCTTAGAACATTCCTGCCCCATAACTTGCATCATTTCGTCCATCACTGGTTATTTTGCTTTCTAAGTCTCCTACTTTCTTTAACTTCTAAATATATAAAAATATAAAGTACCGTACCATAATAGACTAATAATAAAAACAATAGACTATAAATAAATATATGTGTATTTCAACTTATCTTTTCGCAAATAAGTGGACTTCCCACTTCAAATCACCGATTCAATTATTAATAATTGGGGCAGATGACCTCGCTGTTCCGCCCCTTAAAATATTTCTTCAATGTCACAGTGATTATAATATTATGACGATGTTCAGTAACCACTACCCATAAACAATGCACGAAGTTGTCATTGTTACCAACACAAAGTCTGCACTCAACAAGAGCAGACAAGAAGTGAGTTCAGAAATCTATCTATAATAGATCAGAAGTTATACGCACAAACATAAATCTCTGTTAATTTGAGCGTTGTCTTTAATGGTGCAGCATAGTCATTTATATCTTACTAGCAGGTACCCGCGGCGTCACTCGCGTCATAGTCGTGTCATATTGTGATTCAATGAAATGCAGGTTTAACCCCGTTAACACCAGTGGCGAATTCTCGCATGCATCGCATATACCGGCGGTATACCACCGTGATAAAAATATAAAATGTTTATCTCGACATTTTCTCGACTTGTATGTAGCACTGCAGACAGGAAAATCGAGCATGTCATTATTCATGTTCCGCCGATTGTTGTCATGGAAGCTGGCGCTCGAACCCCGCTGAACTCGCTAATTTTCTTCTGGGGTACACACTTTTAGCTGTGAGTGACTGTACTTTGGTATACCGCAAGTCTATCCCGGTCGTTGAATGGGCTCGACACTGTCACTGCGGGGCGAGGGAGGGTAAGAGGTAGCCCAGCAAAGTTCCGTATGGGGTATCGCGCTACAGACTAGCGGTGAGTGTAGTGCTGATTGGCTGATTTCAAACAGTACTTTCGCCCTGCTCACAAGGGAAGGCATACCAGCGCAGCGCCTCATACACTTCAGTTATGTTGTGAGTTCGTCTTGGCGTGAATTACTTCCCACTGAAATATTAACATGTTTAGATTAAGTGAAACACTGGAAGTGGATAGTAGCGTTGTTGAAACGATTTGATTGGATTTCCTCAGTAAGTTGAAATTAAAGCGATCTATGGGATGTAGGCTACTAAAATTTCTTTGTGCAAGGAAATGAAGGCATTGGCTTCTGCCGAAATCAGGTAGAATTTTACACTTGGAATATTTGTTGCTTTGCAGTTGTTGATTCAATTAGGGGCTTTGAAGCAGCGTGTTCATGTATCCCCGTGAACTTTGTTCAGGGGCGGATTTAAGGCAAGGTCATGGAGGTAAGCGAACACACCGGGGAGTCTAGAGATTATGGAATACCCCTAGCTTAGAGAGGAGGGGGTGGGGAGGGGGAGGAGGAGGTCCGGGGTAGGATCATTTTGCTTAAACTAGGCCCAAACTAGTGAGCAATAGGACATTTGGGTTATTTTTTTTTTGATATTTTGGAGTAAAAATAAATGTTACCGATCACGGTGGCCGAGAGCAGTAACGCGCTAGCTCGTGTCTCGCTGGCATCGGGAGAGTGTGGGTTTGAATCCCACTTCAGCCGTCCGGAAAATGGTTGTCGTGGCTTCCTATTTTCACCACCAGGCAAGTGCCGTGACAGTTCCTTTCAATAGGTCCACGACCGACCGACTTCCCTCCAAAATCCCTTCCCTGGTCCTACCTAAATTTGACCCAAGTTAGCGGTCGCCTGTCACCGTCCCCAGTTGTATCTGCGGACAAAGTGTATCCAGCTCCCAGACACCATCCTTGGGACGGTAGAGGAATGATCCCTCGCAGAGTCCGTTCTGTGACTTGGGAAATATTTGCGTGATATTAGCTATTTTAAGTCAAATATTTATTGTATTCCAAATTATTTTAGTTCTGGAAGTCCTACTATTTACTGTCATAGCCTACGCGTGGTTTAAAACTATTTTTTAGGGAACAGTCAAAAATGTGTAGTATTCTTCCAAATATACAGACATCTTCATTTGAGACTGTTTTACCTTTCAGCGTCCAGTCCAGTCTGCAAGCCTCTGTTTGCGAACACGTCGCCTCCGTGATTCCCTATTGGCAGTTAGCAATGCGGCTCCCTCTGCTTCTACATCTTTGACTTTGAAATCGTTCAACACTGAAACTAACCATCGCCTCATAGCTCTACCTCTGCTTCTGTTATCCTCTACAACCGAACACTCAAAATAGTCGGTTATCGTAAAATGTGCATTTTGATTTTGAGTATTTAAGTGTGAAAGAATGTGTCTAAAGCCAATGTTTTCGTCATGATTTTAATGTATAACAGCAAGATGAATCGTTCACTCCTTAAATCCACCCCTGGCTTGGTGCGTGTGGGAACTGTTGAGATGTGTCGTTATGATGGCTGTACCGTTGCCAGGATTTTGGTAGGAGGCAGCTGTGGTCTTAAGATATGTACGAGTGAAAGTGGGAAACCACGAAAGACCATTTCTAGTATGGTTGGGGTTGGAATCGAACCACCTGTTCTCATTTCTGCCTCTTGGGGGTTGAGTGAATCCCAACCCTCAGACCAGAATTACATTTCTTGGTGGAGCAGAGAATCGAACACGGACCTCCGCAGTAACAGCCCCAGAATACTAGTTGCTACGCCACGAGGTGGACCTTTAGAAATCTAAGTGAATGGAACTTGCTTTCAAGTAAAATTCTTCCTGGAAGACCAAGGTTGGGAAACAACATGACAGGGTAGTTTACACTATAATTATTTTATTGATTGAGGCTGAATGTTCGCTTTCCAGAAGATATTTTCACTTTGAGATACTGGCTCTTCTTTAATTGCATTAATACATTGGTTATGAATGAATGCGCTTCTCATGTTTGGACGTGTCTAATGATGTGACAATGTATAATTGAGATCCTTCGGAAATGGATCAATGTTTATTTGTTTTCGTAAAATTTAAGACCTGGTCAAGAACGGGGATAAAGAGAAGGTAGCGTAAAGATGAAATGTACTCTGTACGTTGCCAAAAGGAACTAGGAGGGCGAGGGGATTCGAAGGCTATTTACCTATAAGCAGTTTCAAGTAGGCAGTGTTCAGGCGTTAAACGAAGATTTTTTTAATGTATAAGGACATAGTCCTTACAGAGGGAGGATGACGCACTGGCTTTACCCGGACGGTCGAGGTTCGAATTCCGGTGACAGCACGCTAAATATTTCACATGGTAGATCACGTGGCGTTAGGAAGGGAATCCGACCTTTTATCCTCGTCCAAAACAATTGGCTAGAGACCTCAATTTATTGGGATAACCTATCCAAAATTATAGCGATAAAGTGTGTTTCTTAGAAGTTATGTAAATGTTCTCCAATACATATAATAATAATAATAATAATAATAATAATAATAATAATAATGATTCAAATTTGACAAGAGGTTGAGGCATGAAAAAAAGGGGGGGGGGGGGTGTAAGTGGTAAATGGTGCGGTATACCAAGAACGGTGACCACCAGTCGCCACTGGTTAACACCCCTTTAGAACCTGAATATTCAAAAGTCCCTCCTTAGTAAACGTTTTCGACACACAACAAACATATCCCCAAAATATCATCTTTCTAACATTAATAGTTTTGGTTGGTCGATGAGAGTGAATATCCAAAAATCCTTCCTTAGTGGACGTTTTTCTTCCAGAATTTCACCCCTCCCGACGGGCCCCTTAAATTGGATTTATGAAGAAACGGTCGAACACCTATTTATTTAATTATTTTTTATATTTTTATTAACCTGATTGTTTTCCTCTGAGTTTCAAACTCCTCGCCTATGTCGTTTAAGAGATGCACACTCCGTTAGGAATCCTTCAACCCCCACTTTTCACCCCTTTCACTCATAATATACACCACATCGAAAAACCATTAGACATGTGCCAGCTTATTTTTAATGATTAGTTTATATGCCAAGTATCACATTCTCAAATGAAACCACTCGTGAGATATTGTTATTCAATAAAATGCACGCTTATCCCCTTAACACCCCTTTAGAACCTGAATATCCAAAAATCTTTCCTTAGTGGACGTTTTCGACATAAAACAAACATATCCCCAAAATTTCATGTTTCTAACTTCAATAATTTTGGCTGGGCGATGGTGAGTGAGTGAGTCAGTCAGGACATTTTCTTTCATTTATTTTTGAAAATTTCACCCCTCCCCATGAACCCCTTAAATGGGATTTATGAAAAAAAAAACGGTCGAACACCTATTTACTGTACTTGTTTTATAAGCGAATTTTTTCGCTGAATTTCAAACTTCTCGCTTATGTCGTTTATGAGATACACGCTCCATTAAGAATTCTTCAAGCCCCAATTTTCACCCCTTTCACCTCATAATATACATCATATCGATAAACCCTTAGACATATGTCTGCTTATCTTTACTGATTAGGGAGCGTGGTGGCTCAGCGGTCTAGCTGTATGCCTCTCACCAAGGCGGTCCGGGTTCGATTCTCGGTCAATGCATGTGAGATTTTCGAAGTGAAATGCCATGTCCTGTGGTTCGGATTCCACGTAAAAAGGAGGTCCCGTGGCTCATGATCTCGAGATTAACGGTCACGTTAAACTACAAGCTTGCTTGCTTGCTTTACTGATTAATTTATATGCCGAATATCACATCCCCAAATGAAACAACTCGTGAGATATTGTTAATTAATGAAATGCAAGTTTAACACCCCTTCAGAACATGAATATCCAAAAATCCATCCTTTGTGGACGTTTTCGACATACAACGAACATATCCCCAAAATTTCAAGTTTCTAACTGCAATATGTTTGGCTGGGGGATGATCAGTGAATATCCAAAAATCCTTCCTTAGTGGACTTTTTTCTCCAGAATTTCATCCATCCCCATGGGCCCCTTAAATTGGATTTATGAAAAAACGGTCGACCACCAATTAACTTTTTTTCAAGCTGATTTTCCCCCTCTGAGTTTCATACTTCATGCCTCTGTCTTTTAAGAGATACTTGCTCCGTTAGGAATCCTTCAACCCCCACTTTTCACACATACACCTCATAATATACACTACATCGAAAAACCCTCAGACATGTGTCTACTTATTCTTAATGATGAGTTAATATGCCGAGTATCGCATCCCCCCCAAGGAAACCAATCGGGAGATATTGTTATTCAATTAAATGCAGATCTACCCCTTAACACCCCTTTAGAACCTGAATATCCAAAAATCCTTCCTTAGTGGACGTTTTCGACATACAACGAACATAACCCCAACATTTCATGTTTCTAACTTCAATAATTTTGGCTGGGCGATGATGAGTGAGTGAGTAAGTCAGAACATTTTCTTTCATTTATTTTTCAGAATTTCACCCCTCTCATGAACCCCTTAAATTGGATTTATGAAAGAAAAACGGTCGAACACCTATTTACTTATTTTTAAGCTGTCTTTTTCCCCTGAGTTTGATGAGTGAGTGATATAATCAGTTAGAACACTTTCTTTCCTGTGTTTTTTCCCAGAATTTCATCCCTCTCCAAGGGCCCCTTAAATTGGATTTATGAAAAACGGTCGAACACCTATTTACTTATATTTTAAGCTGTTTTTTTCGCTGAATTTCAAAATTCTCGCCTATGTCGTTTAAGAGATACACGCTCCGTTAAGAATCCTTCAACCACCAATTTTCACCCCTTTCACCTCATAATATACACCACACCAATAAACCCTTAGACATATGTCTGCTTATTTTTAATATTTAGTTTATATGCCGAATATCACATCCCCAAAGAAACAACTCGTGAGATATTGTTAATCAATGAAATACACGTTTACCCGCTTAACACCTCTTAAGAACCCGAATAAACAAAAATCCTTCATTAGTTGACGTTTGCGACATAGAGCGAAAATGTTCCCAAAATTTAATGTTTCCTACTTCAATAGTTTTCGCTGGGCGATGATGAGTGAGTGAATCAGTCAGGTCATTTTCTTTCAATTATTTTTACCAGAATTTTACCCCCTCCCCATGCGCCACTTAAATTGAATTTATGAAAAAACGCTCGAACACCTATTAACTTATATTTTAAGCTGTATTTTTCCCCTGAGTTTGATGAGTGAGTGAGTTAGTCAGTCAGTCAGGACACTTTCTCTCCATTTTTTTTCTAGAATTTCACCCCACCCCATTGGCCCCTTAAATTGAATTTATGAAAAAACGGTCGAACACCGATTTACTTATTTTTAAGCTCTTTTTTTCCGCTGAGTTTCAAACTTCTCGCATATGTCGTTTAAGAGATACACGCTCCGTTAGGAATCCTTCAACCCCCACTTTTCACCCCTTTCACCTTATAATATACACCACATCGAAAAACCCTTAGACACATGTCTGCTTATGTTTCATGATTAGTTTATACGCCGAGTATCACATCCACAAATGAAACCACTCGTGAAATATTGTTATTCAATAAAATGCAGGTTTAACCCCTTAAGACACCTTTAGAACCTGAATATCCGAAAATCCTCCCTTAGTGTACGGTTTTGACATACAACGAACATATCCCCGAAATGTCATGTTTCTAACTTCAATAATTTTGGCTGGGCGATGATGAGTGAGTGAGTGAGTCAGGACATTTTCTTTCATTTTCTTTTCCAGAATTTGACCCCTCACCATGAACCCCTTAAATTTGATTTATGAAAAATAATCTGTCGAACAATTATTTACTTATTTTTAAGCGGTTTTCTCTCCTTGAGTTTCAAGAGTGAGTGAGTCAGTCAATCAGTTAGGACACTTTCTTTCCAGTCCCCCCCCCCCATAATATCACCCTCCCCGTGGGCCCCTTAAATTGAATTTATGAAAAAAAAAACGATCGAACATCTATTTACTTATCTTTTAAGCTGATTTTTTCCGCTGAGTTTCAAACTCCTCGCCCATGTCGTTTAAGAGATACACGTTCCGTTGGGGATCCTTCAACCCCCACTTTTCACCCGTTTCACCTCATAATATACACCACATCGAAAAACCCTCAGACACATGTCTTCATAATTATTTTTAATGATGTGTTTATATGCCGAGTATCACATCCCCCAATGAAACCAATCGGGAGTTATTGTTATTCAATGAAATGCATGTTTAACCCCCCTTAAAACCCCTTGCATATCCGAAAATCCTCCCTTAGTGGACGGTTTTGACATACAATGATCATATTCCCCAAAATGTCATGTGTCTAACTTCAATAATTTTGGCTGGGCGATGGTGAGTTAGTCAGGACTTTTTCTCTCAATTTCCTTTTTTCAGAATTTCACCCCTCCCCATGAACCCTTAAATTGGGTTTATGAAAAGAACATTCAAACACCGATTTACTTATTTTTCAGCAGATTTTTTCCCCTGAGTTAGATGAGTGAGTCTGTCAGTCAATCAGTTAGGACAGTTTCTTTCCTGTCCCCCCCCCCCCGCAGAATTTCGCCCCTCCCTATGGGCCCCTTAAATTGGATTTATGAGAAAACGGTCAAACACCTATTTACTTATTTTTTAAGCTGATTTTTTATCGCTGCGTTTCAAACTCCTCGCCTATGTCGTTTAAAAGATACACACTCCGTTGGGAATCCTTCAACCCCCACTTTTCACCCCTTTCACCTCATAATATACACCACATCGAAAAACCCTCAGACACGTGTCTTCTTATTTTTAATGATGAGTGTATATGCCTATTTACTTATTTTTAAGCTGTTTTTTTTCGCTGAGTTTCAAACTCCTCGCCTATGTCGTTGAAGAGATACACGCTCCGTTAGGAATCCCTCAACCCCCACTTTTCACCCCTTTCATCTCATAATATACACCACATCGGAAAACCCTCAGACACGTGTCTTCTTATTTTTAGCCTACTTTTCACATTTTGCAAAAATGAGGAAAAAGTAGTCTTATGAGATCGGGCAAATGTGTGTCTGTCTGTCTGTCTGTCTGTCTGTCTGTCTGTCCTTCTGTCTGTCTGTCTGGCTGTGTGTGTGTCCCCCCCTATCAACTCCTAAACGGCTGCAGCAATCAAAACCAAATTTAGTATGAGTAAAGACGTGCACCGGAATATCTCACGTCCATATTTGAAAATGATGTCAGTGCTACCAACTGCTGAAAAAACGCACTAGAAATTTGAGCTCCATGTTGGATATCTTGGAAAGTATGAATGGGAGCTATTTCAAAATTGGCACACGTACAGATCATAATATTTCAGTTTAATTTCCAGGAGGCCAAACATGGCAGTGTTGCCAAAATGATTATAAGCCTCCTGATAGGTCCAATTTTTAAATGCATATAACTTCTACACTATCAAGTGGAATTCAACCAAATTTCGTATGTTGTATGTGTACATAATCAGATATGACTGAGTGTATTCTTAAGACCTACCAGGGCTGCCAACTGTTAATAAATGCTCCTAATTTATTTGATCCAAATACCAATATATCAGAAAGTATGCAAGTCGACAGCTTTAAACTATGCACACGTATAGTACCTGACATTCTATATTAATTTGGAGTAACTTATATACGTCAGTGCTACCAACATGATTCTAAGCCTGCTGACAGGTCCAACTTTAAATACATGTAACTTCAATACTATCATTTGGATTTCAACCAAATTTCGTATGTGCTATGTGTACCATAACAGATATGACTATGCGTATTCTAAGGAGCAACCAGGGCTGCCAACTGTTAATATGTGCTGTCCCTACTTTTGTTACCCTAATATCAATATATCAGAAAGTATGCAAGCCAATAGCTCTAAACTTTGCACAGGTATAGCACCTGGCATTCTAGACGAATTTGGAGTAACTAATATACGTCAGTGCTGCCAACATGATTCTAAGCCTGCTGATAGGTCCAATTTTAAAATGCATGTAACTTCTATACTAACTAATGGATTTCATTCAAAATTGGCACAACAATAGATCATATTATTTCAGATTATTTCTGACCAATACATGCATGACATTGTTGCCAACATGATTTTACGCGCGCTGTTAGATCCAATGTTTAACTGCATGTAACGTCCATGCTATCCAGTGGACTTCAACCAAATTTTGTATTTAGTACCGTAAGAGACGGAACTAAGAATATATTCAGTCATCAGGGCTGCCAACTGTAGTGCTCTATTAGGATACATTATGCCAGGTATACAGTATTTCGAACTAATTGGAAATTTCGATATTAGCAACTTAATTTCGTCATTATTCTAGATAGGTTCATATTCTGTAGAATAATCATTGGCATGAAAAGTAGGCTGTATAGTTCTTCACGGAACTTCTTGTTAATGATGGGTTTATTTGCCGAATATCACATCCCCAAAGAAACAACTCATGAGATATTGTTAATCAATGAAATGCACGTTTACCCCCTTAACACCTCTTAAGAACCCGAATAAACAAAAATCCTTCATTAGTTGATGTTTGCGACATAGAGCGAAAATATTCCCAAAATTTAATGTTTCCTACTTCAATAGTTTTCGCTGGGCGATGATGAGTGAGTGAGTCAGTCAGGTCATTTTCTTTCAATTATTTTTACCAGAAAATTACACCCTCCCCATGCGCCACTTAAATTGAATTTATGAAGAAACGCTCGAACACCTATTAACTTAACTTATATTTTAAGCTGTCTTTTTTCCCCTGAGTTTGATGAGTGAGTGAGTTAGTCAGTCAGTCAGGACACTTTCTCTCCATTTTTTTTTCTAGAATTTCACCCCACCCCATTGGCCTCTTAAATTGAATTTATGAAAAAAACGGTCGAACATCGATTTACTTGTTTTTAAGCTGTTTTTTTTTCGCTGCGTTTCAAACTTCTCGCTTATGTCGTTTAAGAGATACACGCTCCGTTAGGTATCCTTCAACCCCCACTTTTCACCTCTTTCACCTTATAATATACACCACATCGAAAACCCCTTAGACCATGTCTGCTTATTTTTAATGATTAGTTTATATGCCGAGTATCACATCCACAAATGGAACCACGCGTGAGATATTGTTATTCAATAAAATGCAGGTTTAACCCCCTTAAGACACCTTTAGAACCTGAATATCCGAAAATCCTCCCCTAGTGTACGGTTTTGACATACAACGAACATATCCCCGAAATGTCATGTTTCTAACTACAATAATTTTGGCTGGACGATGATGAGTGAGTGAGTGAGTCAGGACATTTTCTTTCATTTTTTTTTCCAGAATTTGACCCTTGAACCCCTTAAATTTGATTTATGAAAAATAACTGTCGAATACTTATTTACGTATTTTTAAGCAGTTTTCTTTCCCTGAGTTTGAAGAGTGAGTGAGTGAGTCAATCAGTTAGGACACTTCCATTCCTGTCTCCCCCTCGCCCCCCCCCCAGAATTTCACCCCTCCCTATGGGCCTCTTAAATTGGTTTTATGAAAAATAACGGTCGAACACCTATTTACGTATCTTTTAAGCTGATTTTTTCTGCTGAGTTTCTAACTCCTCGCCTACGTCGTTTAAGAGATACACGCTCCTTCAACCCCCAATTTTCACCCCTTTTACCTCATAATATACACCGCATCGAAAAACCTTCAGACACGTGTCATTTTACTTTTAATGATGAGTTTATGTGCCGAGTATCACATCCCCCAATGAAACCAATCGGGAGTTATTGTTATTCAATGAAATGCAGGTTTAACCCCCTTAAGACCCCTTTAGAACCTGAATATCCCAAAATCCTCCCTTAGTGGACGGTTTGGACATACAATGATCATATCCCCAAAATTTCATGTTTCTAACTTCAATAATTTTGGCTGGGCGATGGTGAGTGAATCAGGACTTTTTCTTTCAATTTTATTTTTTCAGAATTTCACCCCTCCCCATGAACCCCTTAAATTGGGTTTATGAAAAAAAACTGTCTATCATCTATTTACTTATTTTTAAGCATATTTTCCCCCTGAGTTTGATGAGTCAGTCTGTCAGTCAATGAGTTATGACACTTTCTTTCCTGTATTTTCCCCCAGAATTTCACCCTTCCCCAAGGGCCCCTTAAATTGGATTTATGAAAAAACGGTCAAACACCTACTTACTAATTTTTTATGTTGATTTTTTTCCGCTGAGTTTCAAATTCCTCGCTAATGTCCTTTATGAGGTACACGCTCTGTTAGGAAACCTTCAACCCCTAGTTTTCACCCCTTTCACCTCATAATATACACCACATCGAAAAATCCTCAGACACATGTCTTATTTTTAATGATGAGTTTATATGCCGAGTATCACATCTCCCAATGAAACCAATCGGGAGATATTGTTATTCAATGAAATGCAGATCTACCCCCTTAACACCCCTTTAGAACCCGAATATCCAAAAATCCTTCATTAGTGAGCGTTTTCGACTTACTACGAACATTTCCCCAAACTTTCATGTTTCTAACTTTAATAGTTTTGGCTGGGCGATGATGAGTCAGTGAGTTATTGAATCAGTCAGTCAGTCAGGACACTTAAGAGATAAAATGACCATTTTTCATATTTTTTCGACTTTCTCGGACAAATTCCTGTTCTCTACATTATAAATAACTCAAAACACAAACAAAAAAGCTGAGTTGGTATGTCCTGAGCTGCAATTCTCCGACTTACAGTTACTATGCCTACCTCTCCCATTGGTCGATCTTGGCTATGCTACTGAGTTTCTCCCTCTTCTGGTAATGTGTAGCAGTTGCATTTCCCAGTAATTGTGTCGACCGACTGTTTACCAACTGACACTGAAATATTGGCTTCAAAGCTTTGTATATCCTCCGTCTATTCCGAGCCTTGGTAACCATATCATTCGCGTACGTTCAATTTTGTAACTTTTGAGGGATTTTTGTTAACACTATTTCTTTTTGTTGGTAGCACTGCTTTTTTAAAATTTTTAATGGCTCGTATTCGCTAGAAGAAAATTATCGAAATGTCGAACGACGTTTAGTAACCTTAGGGGCTTTTATCTCAACGCTGCGAGCTTGGCTATATCCTATATAAACAATCTTTGTTCTCAAGGGAACTAGAATGTTACACCCCGATTGAGAGTATAATTAGTTCTAAAATTACTGTTTATTGGGCATTTTAGTCTAAAGTCTATTCGCCGAGTCGAGACAGTGCAGGTAAATACTTACACGTGATCACTTGACTGTCCGGACTGGGAAACACGCTCAGTTCACGTGATCGGCTGAGTCGGAGTGGGCTAGCCAAGATAATTCCAGATACTGTAGTTTATCAGGTACTGCGGCCCGGGTTAACTCTTTACCATGGCGAATAGAAGGACCTAGTGTGAGGGCTCCGCCATTATAGCACGGTAGTTTGTGGTCCCGCCGCTACAAGCACTGCAAGCGATAATATCCAACAACGTGTCCTGTTGTTGGGTCGAGCCGGGTCTTAGAAAAGTGAGCGAGAAGTTACTGTGTGAGATGTTTGTGTGAATTAAATTGAATTTTCTTTGCATTCAGTTCTTAAATTCAGTTAATTGTGTCTTGTGTACATCAGCGTTTTGTGTTGTGATCTTCAAACATATTTCTTATGCGGCTTTGTTAATTCAATAGTTCAACATGCCGTACTGGTTTTTGCCTGGCTGTAAGTCAGGATATGGTAGAGTAGTTGACGATATACGATTTTTTTCACCACCGAAGAATACAAATCAATTTGAAAAATGGGCCAGAGCTATTCCACGAAAGGATACGGAGTTAACGCAAAGTATTAGAATTTGTCAAATTAATTTCTCGGATGATTTGATAAAATCAGGTAATTTTATAGTGAATGGTGAAGAAGTGGAAATCTCTCGTGTGTGATGGAAGTTACGACCTGGAGCAGTGCCTCATTTTCCCCCTAATTTACCGAAGTAGTGAGAATAAGTCCCGTAAAGATCCCAACAGGAAAAAGAATCTCGACACCACCAGAAAAAGAAGAAAGAAGATTGAAGATGGGAGTGGAGCAACGAATGAGGCATTAAAAGGTCAATCCAGTGTTGATAAGAATTTGGGTCATTCTAGTGTACTTACTGATGCTGAAAGGACTATAATAATGCTCAAAAGGCGCCTTAAGAATGCTAACCGTAATTTAATTCGCGTTTGATCCTGCCTTAACTCAGCAAAATCGAGAATTAATTTGCTGGAGAAGCAGGTTCGAAATTCACAGGCAATTAATTACAAAGATAACGATTACAGTGGCGGATCCAGGCCTTGCGAGGCCCTGGGCGATATGATAAGGTGGGGCCCGTAACAATAGAAAAAAAATCGAATCAAATGGAAAATAGTTTGGTAATAATAATAATAATAATAATAATAATAAAATAAAGAATAGTTAAAATATTTTGAATACACTACAGTACATTATTTTAATAATATGAAAGAAACCTTTATGTCCCTTTGAATAAGATTATGTAAACAATGAAATATTAAAATATTACTTTGCGACTTTTTTCCCGGCTGAAGTCTTCTATTATTTCACTGAAATCTTAACTTGCTAAACGGTCACGAGAGGTCATAGCTACACTGAAGAAAGGAATATGAATTATAAATTAGTTTGAAAAGTATACTTAATTAATTAATTAAATGTAGAAAAATCCATGGCGCGGGGCCCCTAGGACCGCGGAGCCCTGGGCGGTCACCCTCCTCGCCCTCCCCTGGATCCGCCCCTGATAACGAACACCTTAGCAAGAAGGAAAAGATGATAATAGACAAAAAGGAAGGAAGGAAGCTTGTAGTTTAACGTGACCGTTAATCTTGAGATCATGAGCCACGGGACCTCCTTTTTTACGTGGAATCCGAGCCACAGGACATGGCATTTCACTTCGAAAATATCACCTGCATTGACCGGGAATCGAACTCGGACCGCCTTGGTGAGAGGCATACAGCTAGACCGCTGAGCCACCACGCCTCCTGACAATAGACACTATGCTCAAGAAATGCCAGGAAAAATCTCGCAATGGAATGAGGTACAGCAATGAATTCATTTTAGAGTGTTTATTGTTGAGAATAAAATCACCGAAAGGATTCCGTCATTGTCGGCGACATAATCTCTTGCCTCTGCCTTCAGAAAGTCCCTTGAGAAAACTTTGTAAAGGACTAAAGTGCCCTTATGGAGGTTTTTTTTCGTGTGGCCTCTTTAGAGGCCGAGTGCAGGTCTTTCTATTCGACGCCCGTGGGCGACCTGCGCGTCGGGATGAGAGATGGAATGGATGAAGATTAATGAAACTGGGCAAGGATGTGGAAGGAAGCGGCCGTGGCCTATCAGAAGGTACCGTCCCAGCATTTGCCTGGTGTTGAAAATGGGAAACCACGGAAAACCATTTCAAGGACAGCCGACGGTGGGGCTCGAACCCACGCGTCTACCGAGTCAACAGAGAGCTTGGCCCCATGACCTAACGCTGCGCTTTAGCCCGCGTAGCCACTGTTGTCGGTCCTTATGGAGTTAATGCGCATAGTATAAATGCTATTTCAGACTATTTTAAGGAAGAAAAGAATGATAATTCACGTTACGGTGTTGTAATTTTCGAAGAAGAGAAGCTAAGAGAAGAAATCGAGTTAAATAGCTTTTCTGATAAAGTAGATGGATTAGTTGATTTAGGTGAACACACACCTGACCTCCAGAAGAACGTACTTGCAAATCACGCTCTAGTGTTCATATTCGTACCTTTCATGCATATATTGGGTGCAGCCAGTTGCTGTTTATGCAAGCAGAAAAACTACTCCAGGGGACATTCTAGCTAAAATTCGAAGTCTAGGTGATTTTGCAGTTAGAAGAGGCTGGGGCGAGGGTGGCTGGCTTTACTTGTGATCGTAGTCAATCAAATAAAAAGGTCAGGAATTCGTTAGGAGTCAGTGGCAAGACAAGCTCTCTACAACCTCACATCCTTAATCCTGCAGATGTTACGAGAAAGATCTGGGCTTTCTCCGACTGTATATTCCAGGAATCTGTGTGTTCCGTAACATGTAATGAAGACCGTAGTTCTTATTTCCGTGAATTATATTTTCCAATGTGCCCTGCCATGCTAATTTAATTGTAACCGCTAATTACTTTTTAAAAGAGTATTAGTTACAAAGTAATTCGTTTCCCTTAGCACCATCCCTAAGACCAGCTGACCCCGGCTGTGTGGAACCTGTCCACTCTAGCGCTGCCTGGCGGGGCGCGCTTGAACTTCAGGAGTCTTCTCACTTTCTCCTTCTATTCGTCATGTCTTTACAGTTACTTTCTTTGTACTATATAGTAACGAATATTGCCAATATATGGTAAACTACAACACACAGGAATCATGTGAAACATTTCATTACGCTCACGGTAATGTAATACAGTACATTGCGATGGATACGGTTTCCAGTAGACTGTGTCTCGCCAGCTCCTGCTGCTAGTATGGTTGACATTTATAATTAAGTTAGGTGGTCTTCAGTTTCTTCCATAATGTCATCAAGTTCCAACAGCAGGAGCCAATGCGGGTGTTATTAGTCCTGCTAAATAAGTCCGTAGAGCGGCTACAGCGGAACATCGACTGTATAAAGCCTGCGTACACACGACCAAAATTAATTCCTGCCTATACTAAGCAGTTTCGAACTAATTACATTATTACTTAGCGGGTTCGGTGGCATAGTTGGTAGCATGCTGAACTGCTGTGCCCAAGATCGCGGGTTCAAACCCGGCAGAAGTCGTCGGAATTTTTGAGAGCGTTAAAACTCCTTAAATATGCCCTCCTTCGGAGGGGAAGTAAAGCCGGCGGTCCCATGCCATAGATTTATGGCATGTAAAAGATCCTTCCACAGACTAAACTTGTGTGGAGCTAAATTTCTAGGTTAGTCTATATTTCGTTGGAACGCTCTATCAAAGTTCCGCTATGTAACATTGACATCTGGTAGCGAAAGTTGAAAATACTTGAAATTGAACTGAACGTGTAGCTCACCCTCTGGGTTTCCGATGCAAGCAGCTACAGCCTCTGGCGAGCCGAAAATGTCCTCGGACACTCCCGGCATAAAAGCCATACGATAAATAAATCTCTACTTAGTATAAAACTAAGTCCCCGATTGTAGGATGTTACGGGTAATCTCGAGAACCACTGGATGGATTTTGATGCGGTTTTCACCATTCTGTAAAGGATATCTCAAGGAAAGTTTCTGTAGAGAATTATTTATTTATGATCAAAGGAAGCCAAGCAGTAACGATTTCAGTAAAAATGTCGTCCGTGCGCTTTTTAAGCTTACTCTGGACAAACCGTTAAAAATATCAATATACTACTAGTGTAAGAATTGTTCAGTGTGAAAAGATTTTCAAAAAAGTCCGCGAGAGCATATCTCTATCTTCAATACATCGCCCACTATAAGTGTTTTTAGATTCGACGGAAGGGGGATTTGTGTTTCTTGCACCTCGCCATTCTTAAATTACGTCTGACAAGAATTCGTTGCACATTCATAACTGTTCCCAGGCGAAGCCGGGGAGGGTTGCTAGTAATTAATAAATAACATTACATAAACTATCAATACGCAGTAAAATCATGGCTCCGAATAAAAATAGAAATCACACTGTACGATGCAAACGGTAACTTAAGTCGGCGTACGTTGAACAGGCGCAGCTCTATGCAGCCCTTGAGGGCAGCCCTGCGCACAGCTTTGTTTACCTCCACTGTCTCGACTCGGCGAACAGGCGCAGCTCTACGCACCCCTTGAGGGCAGCCCTGCGCACAGCTTTGTTTACCTCCACTGTCTCGACTCGGCGAACAGGCGCAGCTCTATGCACCCCTTGAGGGCGGCCTTGCGCACAGCTGTGTTTACCTCCACTGTCTCGACTCGGCGAACAGGCGCAGCTCTATGCACCCCTTGAGGGCGGCCTTGCGCACAGCTGTGTTTACCTCCACTGTCTCGACTCGGCGAACAGGCGCAGCTCTACGCACCCCTTGAGGGCGGCCTTGCGCACAGCTGTGTTTACCTCCACTGTCTCGACTCGGCGAACAGGCGCAGCTCTATGCACCCCTTGAGGGCAGCCCTGCGCACAGCTGTGTTTACCTCCACTGTCTCGACTCGGCGAACAGGCGCAGCTCTATGCACCCCTTGAGGGCGGCCTTGCGCACAGCTGTGTTTACCTCCACTGTCTCGACTCGGCGAACAGGCGCAGCTCTACGCACCCCTTGAGGGCGGCCTTGCGCACAGCTGTGTTTACCTCCACTGTCTCGACTCGGCGAACAGGCGCAGCTCTATGCACCCCTTGAGGGCAGCCCTGCGCACAGCTGTGTTTACCTCCACTGTCTCGACTCGGCGAACAGACGCAGCTCTATGCACCCCTTGAGGGCGGCCCTGCGCACAGCTGTGTTTACCTCCACTGTCTCGACTCGGCGAACAGGCGCAGCTCTACGCACCCCTTGAGGGCGGCCTTGCGCACAGCTGTGTTTACCTCCACTGTCTCGACTCGGCGAACAGGCGCAGCTCTATGCACCCCTTGAGGGCGGCCTTGCGCACAGCTGTGTTTACCTCCACTGTCTCGACTCGGCGAACAGGCGCAGCTCTATGCACCCCTTGAGGGCGGCCTTGCGCACAGCTGTGTTTACCTCCACTGTCTCGACTCGGCGAACAGGCGCAGCTCTATGCACCCCTTGAGGGCGGCCTTGCGCACAGCTGTGTTTACCTCCACTGTCTCGACTCGGCGAACAGGCGCAGCTCTAGGCACCCCTTGAGGGCGGCCTTGCGCACAGCTGTGTTTACCTCCACTGTCTCGACTCGGCGAACAGGCGCAGCTCTATGCACCCCTTGAGGGCAGCCCTGCGCACAGCTGTGTTTACCTCCACTGTCTCGACTCGGCGAACAGGCGCAGCTCTATGCACCCCTTGAGGGCGGCCTTGCGCACAGCTGTGTTTACTTCCACTGTCTCGACTCGGCGAACAGGCGCAGCTCTACGCACCCCTTGAGGGCGGCCTTGCGCACAGCTGTGTTTACCTCCACTGTCTCGACTCGGCGAACAGGCGCAGCTCTACGCACCCCTTGAGGGCGGCCTTGCGCACAGCTGTGTTTACCTCCACTGTCTCGACTCGGCGAACAGGCGCAGCTCTATGCACCCTTTGAGGGCGGCCTTGCGCACAGCTGTGGTTACCTCCACTGTCTCGACTCGGCGAACAGGCGCAGCTCTATGCACCCCTTGAGGGCGGCCTTGCGCACAGCTGTGTTTACTTCCACTGTCTCGACTCGGCGAACAGGCGCAGCTCTATGCACCCCTTGAGGGCAGCCCTGCGCACAGCTGTGTTTACTTCCACTGTCTCGACTCGGCGAACAGGCGCAGCTCTATGCACCCCTTGAGGGCGGCCTTGCGCACAGCTGTGTTTACCTCCACTGTCTCGACTCGGCGAACAGGCGCAGCTCTATGCACCCCTTGAGGGCGGCCTTGCGCACAGCTGTGTTTACTTCCACTGTCTCGACTCGGCGAACAGGCGCAGCTCTATGCACCCCTTGAGGGCGGCCTTGCGCACAGCTGTGTTTACCTCCACTGTCTCGACTCGGCGAACAGGCGCAGCTCTACGCACCCCTTGAGGGCAGCCCTGCGCAAAGCTGTGTTTACCTCCACTGTCCCGACTCGGCGAACAGGCGCAGCTCTATGCACCCCTTGAGGGCAGCCTTGCGCACAGCTGTGTTTACCTCCACTGTCCCGACTCGGCGAACAGGCGCAGCTCTATGCACCCCTTGAGGGCAGCCCTGCGCAAAGCTGTGTTTACCTCCACTGTCCCGACTCGGCGAACAGGCGCAGCTCTATGCACCCCTTGAGGGCGGCCTTGCGCACAGCTGTGTTTACCTCCACTGTCTCGACTCGGCGAACAGGCGCAGCTCTACGCACCCCTTGAGGGCGGCCTTGCGCACAGCTGTGTTTACCTCCACTGTCTCGACTCGGCGAACAGGCGCAGCTCTATGCACCCCTTGAGGGCAGCCCTGCGCACAGCTGTGTTTACTTCCACTGTCTCGACTCGGCGAACAGGCGCAGCTCTATGCACCCCTTGAGGGCAGCCCTGCGCAAAGCTGTGTTTACCTCCACTGTCCCGACTCGGCGAACAGGCGCAGCTCTATGCACCCCTTGAGGGCGGCCTTGCGCACAGCTGTGTTTACCTCCACTGTCTCGACTCGGCGAACAGGCGCAGCTCTATGCACCCCTTGAGGGCGGCCCTGCGCACAGCTGTGTTTACCTCCACTGTCCCGACTCGGCGAACAGGCGCAGCTCTATGCACCCCTTGAGGGCAGCCCTGCGCACAGCTGTGTTTACCTCCACTGTCCCGACTCGGCGAACAGGCGCAGCTCTGTGCACCCCTTGAGGGCGGCCCTGCGCACAGCTGTGGTTACCTCCACTGTCTCGACTCGGCGAACAGGCGCAGCTCTATGCACCCCTTGAGGGCGGCCCTGCGCACAGCTGTGTTTACCTCCACTGTCCCGACTCGGCGAACAGGCGCAGCTCTATGCACCCCTTGAGGGCAGCCCTGCGCACAGCAGTGTTTACCTCCACTGTCCCGACTCGGCGAACAGGCGCAGCTCTATGCACCCCTTGAGGGCGGACCTGCGCACAGCTGTGTTTACCTCCACTGTCTCGACTCGGCGAACAGGCGCAGCTCTATGCACCCCTTGAGGGCGGCCCTGCGCACAGCTGTGTTTACCCCCACTGTCTCGACTCGGCGAACAGGCGCAGCTCTATGCACCCCTTGAGGGCAGCCCTGCGCACAGCTGTGTTTACCTCCACTGTCTCGACTTGGCGAACAGGCGCAGCTCTATGCACCCCTTGAGGGCAGCCCTGCGCACAGCTGTGTTTACCTCCACTGTCTCGACTCGGCGACAGACGCAGCTCTATGCACCCCTTGAGGGCGGCCTTGCGCACAGCTGTGGTTACCTCCACTGTCTCGACTCGGCGAACAGGCGCAGCTCTATGCACCCCTTGAGGGCAGCCCTGCGCACAGCTGTGGTTACCTCCACTGTCTCGACTCGGCGACAGACGCAGCTCTATGCACCCCTTGAGGGCGGCCTTGCGCACAGCTGTGGTTACCTCCACTGTCTCGACTCGGCGAACAGACGCAGCTCTATGCACCCCTTGAGGGCGGCCTTGCGCACAGCTGTGGTTACCTCCACTGTCTCGACTCGGCGAACAGACGCAGCTCTATGCACCCCTTGAGGGCGGCCTTGCGCACAGCTGTGGTTACCTCCACTGTCTCGACTCGGCGACAGACGCAGCTCTATGCACCCCTTGAGGGCGGCCTTGCGCACAGCTGTGGTTACCTCCACTGTCTCGACTCGGCGAACAGGCGCAGCTCTATGCACCCCTTGAGGGCAGCCCTGCGCACAGCTGTGTTTACTTCCACTGTCTCGACTCGGCGAACAGGCGCAGCTCTATGCACCCCTTGAGGGCGGCCTTGCGCACAGCTGTGTTTACCTCCACTGTCTCGACTCGGCGAACAGGCGCAGCTCTATGCACCCCTTGAGGGCGGCCCTGCGCACAGCTGTGTTTACCTCCACTGTCTCGACTCGGCGAACAGGCGCAGCTCTATGCACCCCTTGAGGGCAGCCCTGCGCACAGCTGTGTTTACCTCCACTGTCTCGACTCGGCGAACAGGCGCAGCTCTATGCACCCCTTGAGGGCAGCCCTGCGCACAGCTGTGTTTACTTCCACTGTCCCGACTCGGCGAACAGGCGCAGCGCTACGCACCCCTTGAGGGCAGCCCTGCGCACAGCTGTGTTTACCTCCACTGTCTCGACTCGGCGACAGACGCAGCTCTATGCACCCCTTGAGGGCGGCCTTGCGCACAGCTGTGGTTACCTCCACTGTCTCGACTCGGCGAACAGGCGCAGCTCTATGCACCCCTTGAGGGCAGCCCTGCGCACAGCTGTGTTTACCTCCACTGTCTCGACTCGGCGAACAGACGCAGCTCTATGCACCCCTTGAGGGCGGCCCTGCGCACAGCTGTGTTTACCTCCACTGTCTCGACTCGGTGAACAGGCGCAGCTCTATGCACCCCTTGAGGGCAGCCCTGCGCACAGCTGTGTTTACCTCCACTGTCTCGACTCGGCGAACAGGCGCAGCTCTATGCACCCCTTGAGGGCAGCCCTGCGCACAGCTGTGTTTACTTCCACTGTCCCGACTCGGCGAACAGGCGCAGCGCTACGCACCCCTTGAGGGCAGCCCTGCGCACAGCTGTGTTTACCTCCACTGTCTCGACTCGGCGACAGACGCAGCTCTATGCACCCCTTGAGGGCGGCCTTGCGCACAGCTGTGGTTACCTCCACTGTCTCGACTCGGCGAACAGACGCAGCTCTATGCACCCCTTGAGGGCGGCCCTGCGCACAGCTGTGGTTACCTCCACTGTCTCGACTCGGCGAACAGGCGCAGTTCTATGCACCCCTTGAGGGCGGCCCTGCGCACAGCTGTGTTTACCTCCACTGTCTCGACTCGGCGACAGACGCAGCTCTATGCACCCCTTGAGGGCGGCCTTGCGCACAGCTGTGGTTACCTCCACTGTCTCGACTCGGCGAACAGGCGCAGCTCTATGCACCCCTTGAGGGCAGCCCTGCGCACAGCTGTGGTTACCTCCACTGTCTCGACTCGGCGACAGACGCAGCTCTATGCACCCCTTGAGGGCGGCCTTGCGCACAGCTGTGGTTACCTCCACTGTCTCGACTCGGCGAACAGACGCAGCTCTATGCACCCCTTGAGGGCGGCCTTGCGCACAGCTGTGGTTACCTCCACTGTCTCGACTCGGCGAACAGACGCAGCTCTATGCACCCCTTGAGGGCGGCCTTGCGCACAGCTGTGGTTACCTCCACTGTCTCGACTCGGCGACAGACGCAGCTCTATGCACCCTTTGAGGGCGGCCTTGCGCACAGCTGTGGTTACCTCCACTGTCTTGACTCGGCGAACAGGCGCAGCTCTATGCACCCCTTGAGGGCAGCCCTGCGCACAGCTGTGTTTACTTCCACTGTCTCGACTCGGCGAACAGGCGCAGCTCTATGCACCCCTTGAGGGCGGCCTTGCGCACAGCTGTGTTTACCTCCACTGTCTCGACTCGGCGAACAGGCGCAGCTCTATGCACCCCTTGAGGGCAGCCCTGCGCACAGCTGTGTTTACCTCCACTGTCTCGACTCGGCGAACAGGCGCAGCTCTATGCACCCCTTGAGGGCGGCCTTGCGCACAGCTGTGTTTACCTCCACTGTCTCGACTCGGCGAACAGGCGCAGCTCTATGCACCCCTTGAGGGCAGCCCTGCGCACAGTTGTGTTTACCTCCACTGTCTCGACTCGGCGAACAGGCGCAGCTCTATGCACCCCTTGAGGGCGGCCTTGCGCACAGCTGTGTTTACCTCCACTGTCTCGACTCGGCGAACAGGCGCAGCTCTATGCACCCCTTGAGGGCAGCCCTGCGCACAGCTGTGTTTACTTCCACTGTCCCGACTCAGCGACAGGCGCAGCTCTACGCACCCCTTGAGGGCAGCCCTGCGCACAGCAGTGTTTACTTCCACTGTCTCGACTCGGCGAACAGGCGCAGCTCTATGCACCCCTTGAGGGCGGCCTTGCGCACAGCTGTGTTTACCTCCACTGTCTCGACTCGGCGAACAGTTGCAGCTCTATGCACCCCTTGAGGGCAGCCCTGCGCACAGCTGTGTTTACTTCCACTGTCCCGACTCAGCGACAGGCGCAGCTCTACGCACCCCTTGAGGGCAGCCCTGCGCACAGCAGTGTTTACTTCCACTGTCTCGACTCGGCGAACAGGCGCAGCTCTATGCACCCCTTGAGGGCGGCCTTGCGCACAGCTGTGTTTACCTCCACTGTCTCGACTCGGCGAACAGGCGCAGCTCTATGCACCCCTTGAGGGCAGCCCTGCGCACGGCTGTGTTTACTTCCACTATCCCGACTCAGCGACAGGCGCAGCTCTACGCACCCCTTGAGGGCAGCCCTGCGCACAGCAGTGTTTACTTCCACTGTCCCGACTCGGCGAACAGGCGCAGCGCTACGCACCCCTTGAGGGCAGCCCTGCGCACAGCTTTGTTTACCTCCACTGTCTCGACTCGGCGAACAGCCGCAGCTCTATGCACCCCTTGAGGGCAGCCCTGCGCACAGCTGTGTTTACTTCCACTGTCTCGACTCGGCTAACAGGCGCAGCGCTACGCACCCCTTGAGGGCAGCCCTGCGCACAGCTTTGTTTACCTCCACTGTCTCGACTCTGCGAACAGCCACAGCTCTATGCACCCCTTGAGGGCAGCCCTGCACACAGCTGTGTTTACTTCCACTGTCTCGACTCGGCTAACAGGCGCAGCGCTACGCACCCCTTGAGGGCAGCCCTGCGCACAGCTGTGTTTACTTCCACTGTCCCGACTCGGCGAACAGGCGCAGCCCTACGCACCCCTTGAGGGCAGCCCTGCGCACAGCAGTGTTTACTTCCACTGTCTCGACTCGGCTAACAGGCGCAGCTCTCTGCACCCCTTGAGGGCAGCCCTGCGCACAGCTGTGTTTACTTCCACTGTCTCGACTCGGCGAACAGGCGCAGCTCTATGCAGCCCTGCGCACAGCTGTGTTTACTTCCACTGTCTCGACTCGGCTAACAGGCGCAGCTCTACGCACCCCTTGAGGACAGCCCTGCGCACAGCAGTGTTTACTTCCACTGTCTCGACTCGGCGAACAGGCGCAGCTCTATGCAGCCCTGCGCACAGCTGTGTTTACTTCCACTGTCCCGACTCGGCGAACAGGCGCAGCTCTACGCACCCCTTGAGGGCAGCCCTGCGCACAGCTGTGTTTACTTCCACTGTCTCGACTCGGCTAACAGGCGCAGCGCTACGCACCCCTTGAGGGCAGCCCTGCGCACATCTGTGTTTACTTCCACTGTCCCGACTCGGCGAACAGGCGCAGCTCTATGCAGCCCTGCGCACAGCTGTGTTTACTTCCACTGTCCCGACTCGGCGAACAGGCGCAGCTCTACGCACCCCTTGAGGACAGCCCTGCGCACAGCTGTGTTTACTTCCACTGTCTCGACTCGGCGAACAGGCGCAGCTCTATGCACCCCTTTCGGGCAGCCTTGCACACAGCAGTGTTTACTTCCACTGTCTCGACTCGGTGAACAGGTGCAGCTCTACGTACCCCTTGCGGGCAGCCCTGCGCACAGCTGTGTTTACTTCCACTGTCTCGACTCGGCGAACAGGCGCAGCTCTACGCACCCTTTGAGAGCAGCTCTGCACACAGCTGTGTTTACTTCCACTGTCTCAACTCGGCGAACAGACGCAGCTCTACGCACCCGTTGAGGGCAGCCCTGCACACAGCTGTGTTTACTTCCACTGTCTCGACTCGGCGAACAGGCGCAGCTCTACGCACCCCTTGAGGGCAGCCCTGCGCACAGCTGTGTTTACTTCCACTGTCTCGACTCGGCGAACAGGCGCAGCTCTACGCACCCCTTGAGGGCAGCCCTGCGCACAGCTGTGTTTACTTCCACTGTCTCGACTCGGCGAACAGGCGCAGCTCTATGCACCCCTTGAGGGCAGCCCTGCGTACAGCTGTGTTTACTTCCACTGTCTCGACTCGGTGAACAGGCGCTGCTCTATGCACCGCTTGAGGGCAGCCCTGCGCACAGCTGTGTTTACCTCCACTGTCTCGACTCGGCGAACAGGCGCAGATCTACGCACCCTCTGAGGGCAGCCATGCGCACAGCTGTGTTTACCTCCACTGTCTCAACTCGGCGAACAGGCGCAGCTCTATGCACCCCTTGAGGGCAGCCCTGCGCATAGCTGTGTTTACTGTCACTGTCTCGACTCGCGA
This sequence comes from Meconema thalassinum, assembly GCA_946902985.2. NCBI lineage: Eukaryota > Metazoa > Arthropoda > Insecta > Orthoptera > Tettigoniidae > Meconema > Meconema thalassinum. The sequence goes on from OX336388.2 coordinate 281,497,978, forward strand.
ACAGGCGCAGCTCTATGCACCCCTTGAGGGCAGCCCTGCGCACAGCTGTGTTTACCTCCACTGTCTCGACTCAGCGAACAGACTTTAGTTACATTTTGAACTTGTTATTCTAGGCATCACATGTACCGACGGGAAGCTGTGGCACGAGCAACGTCTGTTTGCCGTCAGACATCTCCGTAAGATCGGCTATGGGAAGGAGAGCATGGAGCACAGCATCAAGACGGAGCTGAGAGATCTGGTGTCGACCCTGGACCGCCAGGAGCGAGTGCGCTTGGCCCCGCTCTTCGCCAAGGGCGTGCTGAACGTGCTCTGGATGCTCGTGGCTGGCACGAGGCTGACGCAGTCCTGCTCCTACATTAACAAGCTACTGAGCCTCATGGACAAGAGGAAACAACTGTTCGATATCAGCGGAGGAAAGCTCAGCCAGTGGCCATGGTTGCGCTTCATAGCTCCCGAGTTCTCTGGGTATAGCTTGATAACTGAGATCAACACTGCTCTCGAGGACTTGTTTAAGGTGAGTTGCACTTGCCTTTTTATTGCATTGGTGAATTGTCAATGTTCTCCCATATATTGTAGTTGTTGGTTCGCATTACCTTTTGCAGGAAGTTATAGAGGACCATGAGAAGTCCCACAAGTGCGATCATATTCGGGACTTCATCGATGCGTACCTCCATCAGATGCACTGTGAGGAGGATGGGGAGCAGAGGAAGACCTTCACAGGTAAATACTCCCCCTGTGGGTGGGGGCGTGTTGGCTATTCTTTAAGGTTTCCGGCTGGTCTTGCGAATTGGTCCTTCAGTGGGTGGGAGGGTTAGAATACACTCACAGGTACACCCTGCCAGTCGTAGAAGGTAACTAAAAGGGTTTCTTGGTCGAGGTCCCCTTTCGAGGGTTTGACAGCCAGCTCTAAACGCCACACTTTGTGCGATATATCCCCCCATCAAGTTATATCACACGCTTCTTCCGTACATGTTTTTTGAAGTCTGGCACTCAAAATTTAACATGTGCATGGTGTTAGGGCTGTGCCAGATGCAATTCAAAATAATCTAAGTGGACCGAAAAAAAGAACAACACATGTTAATAGATTATAAACTTTTTTTTCTGAATTTTAAATCAAACAAAACTTATAGGCTACAAATGGTAGAGAACGTAGGAAAAAGGGGAAGGATGAACCACTTTTCAGAATTTATTGTAATTATTATTATTATCATCATGATTATTATTATTATTATTGTCATGTGTTGTGACATCTCTATATTACGCCTCGAGAGTTTAAAAGTGCGCAGTTTGTCTGTATGTATCTCTCTGTCTAACGTTGTGCAACCCCTGGCTACATACTGCCTTGTTCTCTCGTATTGGCTAGTGTTGTTGCTACCTTGCATTTTGTTGTGCAATTCGTTCTGCCATTGGCTCTGACAATATTTGACGCGAGTTTGGGGCCACTCCCAAACTACGCATTTGATTTTTCTGAGAGGCTTCTCTCCCCTCTGGGGGGACAGAAGCTAAGTCAGTCTTAGACGCGCCGAGATGTAAGGCGAACGTGTGTATTCGGGCAGAGGCCCACCCTCATGGCGCAGCGGAATGTGAGTACGGCTCAATGTATTTCTATCTAACGCAATGTAATTGTTTTTGTTAAACGTTCCTTCTTTTGCTTAATTCTCTTTCCTTTTCAAGATGTTATTGTTAGTATTTTAATCCTTGAACCAGATCTCCGGGACCTTGCGTAATGTCATACGGCGGAGTTCTTTTTGTTGCTTTTGTTATGTGCCCTTCTCACAGTTTTATTATTTTGGTTAATACCTGTAAGATTCGAAAGTATTGCGTTTCTGCGTCTTGGCTTATATATATTTCCTGTCGGGCCTTAGTGCTCGTCTTTTGCGTCGGTGTCTCTTTGTACCACAAATGTTTCATTTGATTGGTAGCAATTGGACCTTTGTTTGTGGACAGTATGTGTGAGGTAACGGGACTGATGTCCAACGTCCCACTAATACGTGTCCCTTTTGTTTATAGAATATATGTGACGGTGGTTAACTGGGATTTTCTCCAGCTCCGATGTCATATTATTCTTTTTTTTATATGTCGCGTTGGTGCGGCATTATGTTGGAATATAAGCCTATTTTATTATAGCGTGCTTTCGATTTTTACCGGTCTCTTTCGTCCCAAGTCAATTGTAATGTAATGTATCTCCGTATATCTCATTTTCCTTTTGTTTTGTTTTTCTCTTTCGATTTTCGCCGTATTACATAACTTAATTATAATTCCCCTTGTCTTCTCCTTCCTCCTATCTCCGTGAGATCTCTCTCCCCTTTGTTTTACTCCCCTCACTCCTCCCCCTTCCCTCCGGTATGTTTACATAACATCATGAAAAGCTTCGCGTCTTAGCAGTTCGAAGTTTGACTTTTTGCAAGTTTGTCGTTTCTCTCTAACTTTTGTAAGTTTCGTTTTATTTTCTTTCAAGTTTGTATCTTTTCGTTAGATTCATGTTGTTGAGCGGTACTCAGGTTCTGTCGTGCTTTTTAGTTTTTTTTTAGTTTTTGAATTCTTTATTCTTGGTATTGGGTTTCTTTTGTATTATTGATCTTGTCTTAGCTTGCCTTTTTTCTTTGTTTTAAATAATTTGTTTATTTCGTGTACACGCTCTTTCTTTTATCCTCAATACATTTTTATATTTTAAGTAATATAGCTCCCTTGTCTTGTCATTTCTTATATTTAAGTTCCCCTTCCTTATCCTTATCCTTATCTCGATTTCGTCAATCTTGTCTTTGTGACGTAACAAAGGCACGATTAACACGTCTCTGGGATTTGTTTAATTAATTTTATGGGAATCTCGTTTTTGCACTTTTGATTATTGCATTAAGCAATTATTCGTTTGCATTTGGTTTTTTGGAAATCATCTTTTGCTCGCTCCGAAAACCTTGGGCCCAGCACCGGGTCGAGCAAGACGTCTTTTCCCCATCCATTTGCGACCTTGTTGATTTTATCTTCCACTGCTACTCTGACGCGCATTATTATTATTATTAATAGACCTTTATCGGCGCAAGGAGTATGTGACAAGAGAAACTGTGACTGTGCTTCTAAACATTTTTCATAATATGGTTGAACTGGGATGAGCTGATTCTTAATAGCGCAGCTAAAAGGTGGTCTGTCAATCTATTCCTGACGCTATTTCTACGAAGCATCATTGTGGAAAACACCTGTTCACAGATATAGTAACATGCGAACATGGCAGTTATCTTTTGTGCGTGAGATTTCAAGTTTGGGAAACTTGATTTTGGTAGGGCCTTGTAGAACTCAATTATGGAAACGTTGAGGAATAGTTGCTTTAATTCATTGTTACATTGTAACTCAGTGAGTTCCAGCTGCAACTCTGATTTTACTGTTTCAATATGGCTTGCTGAAAACGTCAAAGTCCTGTTCAATAACTTTGAAGTTCTGGAATCTTCATTCAAATTCGTCATGGAGATTTCTTCGCACAAAAGGATATTACACAAAACGAGATTGTAATCGTTTTTATCATTTTAAATGATCTTGTCGACTTCTTCGTTACGCTGGGGTCTGGCGTAACGTTACGGTGACGGGACGAAATGTACCCAGATGCACTGAGGTGTGTGACGTCATAGTACCGCTTGGTGCATGTGTTCCCCGACAATCTCAACTTCGTTAGTATAAGACAAAAATCCCCGATTCTTGGATGTCACGGGTAATCTCGAGAACCACTGGATGGATTTTGATGCGGTTTTTACCATTCTGTAAAGGATATCTCGAGGAAAGATTCTGTAGAAAATAATTTAAATATGATCAAAGGAAGCCAAGCAGTAACGATTTCAGTGAAAAGGTCGAAAACAAACTTGGCGTCCGTGCGCTTCTTAAGCTTACGCTGGGCAAACCGTTAAAAATATCAATATACTATGAGCGTAAGAATTGGTCAGCATGAAAAGTTCTACAAAAAAAGTCCGCGAGAGCATATCTCTATCTTCAATACATCACCCATTATAAGTGTTTTTAGACTGGATGGAAGAGGCACGTCCCCGCGCTCTCTGGTGAGCGTGCGGCATCCCGCGCGCTTGACCTTGCTTTGCCCTTGTTTTGCACTTGCCGTTCGCGAGTAATTTGAAACAAGATAAGCAAGATAAGTATTATGCAGATCATTTTCTAACATGTCAAGAGTCTTTCTAGCATTTTTCAGCATTTGTAGCATTTAAAATGATACAAAGTCTAGTCTTTCAGATTGACTGTCACTTTTTCACTTCTAGGTACACAGAACAGGAGATATGACCTATGTGTAATTGTAGGCAGTATAATTGGAAACCGTGTCGCGGGCCGGATTAGACTAGCTCAAGGGTCGTACTTTGCCCATGACTGTGTTAGGCGAAGGGTCACCTATGTGTGCCTTTACGCTCGAGAGCCTATGTGGTCTGGTCACACCGACAGGTGGGTGCGTCATGTAGTATCCGCCTGACAACGCTGAATGCCTGTGCTGGAAAACTCTCTTGTATACGCCAAGGGGCACATGCCCATACGGCATGCAAAACAAGGACCCCCGGGCAATGCCTTCCGAGCTAGGCGGGCCTTGCTTTGGATGGGTAGCGCCTACAGACAGCCCGTGATTGGAGTAGGTCGCATTCAGGGAGGATGACACGGCAATGGGAAAACGCAAAGTACCTAAACTGGGTTGACCCCCATCCATGTCTTTAAATTTTAAATCCCTAAGGGTTTCTACACCTTGGAAACAGTCTGTTCGTTCAAATCTGGGTGCTAAAACCCCCAAGTTTCTGGTCACAACCCGAACAGTTGGGGGTGATTTCAAACTGGTGAAATCAATTTTATTTTCTCACCACATAGAAGGTGTCTATGGTAAGCTTGAGAAAGTACAAAACATGAGGAATGGTAGCTCAAGACCAGGACGGCTGAGCAAGTTGACCAACTATTGACGTGTGACCACTTTGGCGATCTCCCCGTCAAAGTGGAAAAACACAAGTGTCTCAATCAGTTCCGGGCAGTTATCTTCCATCCGGACCTGACTCTGAATACTATCGAGGAGCTCAAGCAGGATATAAAGCACCGTCGCGTGACTGATGTCCAGCGTATTACGCGCAAGGTCAATGATCAGATCGTGGACACGGGCGCTTTCATCATTTCCTTTGCGCTTTCAGTGCTCCCGGAGAAGGTTAAGGTCACAAGCTACCGTTCTGATGTCAGGCCCTATGACTTGGAGTTCGGGCTCATGCTATCTCCTTGCCCGAACTCAGCAATCTGCGGAACGTGTGGTAAGGTACTCCACGAAGCGGAAGAGTGCACTGATTGCCCTGGATATCATTCTCCTCGGGACAGGAACTGCCCTGTGTTCCTAAGTGAGAAGAAAATCCAGGAGATCAAAACCCTGGATGGTCTAACCTACCAGGAGGCCCGCTGTCGCTCGTACGTTTGATTATAGCGTGACAATCGTTACATCAGCCTCATCTTTTGTTCCAGTTGTGAAACCCTCTATCGCGACTCCTAAGATCTCGAGCATAGCACCCACGAAATTGAACTCCAGCCCGAAGGGGACTACACCATCTACTTCGGCCACCAAGAAGCCTGTTTGGGCGAAGGTTGCTCTGCCCGTACAGCAGGGGGGTGGGGGTGTCCAAGACATCCTCCCCGTCTAAACGGTCAGCGAAAGCCGTGCCTAAGTCGATGGAGGCGGCATCGTCGACCAGGGTCAGGAGTCCGTCTAAGATTGTTAGAGAGGCGGGAAAGAAAGGATCACTCTTCCAATTAAGGGGAAGCCATCTGCCCCACCAGCTGCGGATGCTTCTGCGCCTGGGGTCGTTCCGGTCCTCGAGACAGCGCGCTCCCCACGGAGATCCCCCACCGCCGAAATGCGTCTCGGAGATCTTCCGCTGGGTCGACCCACTCCACGACCTCGAATGAGGACATTGAGATTGCGGAGGTCGTAGTGGATAATGATCCGCATGTGAATAAGTTGTAGCTTGCTGGCTGCTCTAACTCTCTCCTTCACACTATGGCACTGTTACAGTTATGACCGGCATTTAGAATGAGGACTCCTGTCTGAATACCAGTGTGGTTTCAGGGCGTCTCTGTGTACCAACGACCATTTGGTACGCCTGGAGACCGCCATATAGGACGCTTTTCTCCGGAAAGAGCACCTAGTCGCTGCTTTCTCCCTTAGCACTCCATTATTTGTGAACAGTATTTCCTCTTCAGCTCCATTTAAATATATGCTTGTGGCAGGTGGTCATCAGACCACATGTATGTTTGCGATGTGAATTTAATAGGTTAATGTAATATAATACAATACAATACAATTAATTACTACAATGATCTATAACATAATACAACATATCAGGCACATTGTACTTTATTTTACACTCAGGATGTACCTGTAATTAGCGGTAATTGCATAACCTTCTGAACCGGCGGCACTTATTAAGTTCAGGTGGTACGGATATTTTCCCTCGAAATGTGATTTGTTTACATCAATTATGGGTAAATCGAGGGTGCTGATCACGAATATACTATTAGTTTTGCACCCTCACCTAACGCCCTCGAGGGACGAGGGTTCGATTCCCCTCCCAGGTACTAAGTCATAAATTCGAATTTGCGGCGTGTAACCCGGAAAGTTACGGTGTTGTGTTCATAAAAATAGTATGGAGACGTTTCCTACATTGGCTGTGCGAAAAGTCACACCTAACGATCTTGAGGGTCGAGGGTTCGATTCCCCTCACAGGTACCAAGTCATAAATTCGAATTTGCGATGAATGATCTGGAATGGTACGGTATTGCGTTGATATAAATTGTATGAAAACGTTTCTTACATCGGATGTGTGAAAAGTCACCCATATTGCCCTTGAGGGTCGAGAGTTCGATTCCCCTCCCGGGTACTAAGTCATAAATTCGAATTTTCTACGTATAACCCGTATCTGTACAGCATTGCGTCGATATAAATTGTATGAAAAAGTTTCTTACTGTGGGTATGCGAAAAGTCATCCGTAGCGCCCTTGAATGTCGGAGTTCGGTTCCCCTCCCAAGTACTCAGTGGAATAATCGAATTCGCGATCTCTGGCCCAGATCGGAACGGTACTGTGTCGATAATATATGATTAGATGAATAATTATCCTTTTATTATAGATCCGCCTAGTCAATACTAATCCGGGTGATTGATCGCAAATTCGAATTTATGACTTGGTACCTGTGAGAGGAATCGAACCCTCAACCCTCAAGGTAGTTAGGTGTGACATTCCGCACAGCCAATGTAAGAAATGTCTCCATACTATTTTTATGAACACAATACCGTAACTTCCCGGGTTACACGCCACAAATTCGAATGTATGACTGAGTACCTGGGAGGGGAATCGAACCCTCGTCCATGAAGGGCGTTAGGTGTGGGTGCAAAACCAATAGTATATTCGTGATCAACACCCTTGATTTACCCATAATTGATGTAAAAATATCACATTTCGAGAAAAAAATCCGTACCCCCTAAACTCCATAAGCGACCATCATTACGAAATTTTTCATCATAAACGAACTCTTCGTCACTAAATTCACTAACACCTTCTAATTCCGTATGATCTTCGCTCCACTTAATTCAGTATCAGTTCCACTATCGCTAAAATCAACGTCACTTTCATCCAAATATCCCGCTATTTGCATCTCGCGATCTTCTAAGGTCGCCAGGTTGCTACGCAACAGTTCATTTCAAACTTGCATGGCCTTCAAAATACCTCTCCATACGGCTTGTTTCCAAAGAAAATATCGCGTAACGGTAGTGCATAGTGTCGCCAGTATTGCTGATATTTTGTTGGGTGTACCTCGACAACGAAGTTATAGGCGGAACTAGTCGATGTCGGGTGTGACCCGACAAAGGATCTATGCGAAATATTTTCGTTGTCGGGGCTCCCCCGCCGCGTGAGTGCTAAGGGTTAAACTCGAGAAGGCCTATGACACCACTTGGCGTTACGGCATCCTCTCTACCCTGCATCAATAGGAATTCCGAGGTAACTTGCCGGTCTTTATTGCGAATTTTCTGTCCCTCCGCCTATTCCGTGTCCAAATAGGGAGGACATATTCGCAATATCTTGTGCAGGGAAACGGAGTCCCACAGGGATCGGTGCTTAGCGTTACATTATTTGCGATTGCCATAAACGGTATAGTACCGGTAGCGGCTGCTGGGTTGTACCGTCACTATATGTAGACGATTTCGTTCTACATTATAGTGCACGAAATATGGCGGTTACTGATCGACAGCTACAACAAGCTATTGGGAGAGTGGAACGGTGGACACTAGAACATGGCTTCCGGTTCTCAACCGCTAAGACCTCGGTTGTCCATTTCTGACGAAAGCGCACTCTTCATCCCGATCCTGAAGTGTTAATTCTGTGCACCAACTTGTTAAAGGTGGCACAGACAATGTCTCAGTGAACTGTGAAGTGTTGATTCTGTGCACCAACTTGTTAAAGGTGGCACAGACAATGTCTCAGTGTACTGTGAGGTGTTGATTCTGTGCACCAACTTGTTAAAGGTGGCACAGACAATGTGTCAGTGTACTGTGAAGTGTTGATTCTGTGCACCAACTTGTTAAAGGTGGCACAGACAATGTCTCAATGTACTGTGAAGTGTTGATTCTGTGCACCAACTCGTTAAAGGTGGCACAGACAATGTGTCAGTGTACTGTGAGGTATTGATTCTGTGCACCAACTTGTTAAAGGTGGCACAGACAATGTCTCAGTGTACTGTGAAGTGTTGATTCTGTGCACCGACTTGTTAAAGGTGGCACAGACAATGTGTCAGTGTACTGTGAGGTGTTGATTCTGTGCACCAACTTGTTAAAGGTGGCACAGACAATGTGTCAGTGTACTGTGAAGTGTTGATTCTGTGTACCAACTTGTTAAAGGTGGCACAGACAATGTGTCAGTGTACTGTGAAGTGTTGATTCTGTGCACCGACTTGTTAAAGGTGGCACAGACAATGTGTCAGTGTACTGTGAAGTGTTGATTCTGTGCACCAACTTGTTAAAGGTAGCACAGACAATGTCTCAGTGTACTGTGAAGTGTTGATTCTGTGCACCAACTTGTTAAAGGTGGCACAGACAATGTGTCAGTGTACTGTGAAGTGTTGATTCTGTGCACCAACTTGTTAAAGGTGGCACAGAGAATGTCTCAGTGGACTGTGAAGTGTTGATTCGGTAAACTGATTAAGACTCGGACCTGAAACCGCAGTTAGGATTAGCACTGTGATTTGTTTGTTCCAGTAAACCAGTTGATCATCGTGTGCCTCGACTTGTTCATCGCGGGCTCTCAGACCACGAGCAACACTCTGGACTTTGCCTTCCTGCTGATGGTGCTCCATCCTGATGTCCAGAAGAAAGTAAGGGATGAAATCTGGTCTGTTGTTGGCACTGAGACTTTGCCTTCCGTCAGTGACAGGTCCAAGTTAGTATCTTGTAACATCCCGATACCAGTGCAATTATTTCTAACAATGGCTCCACTTTATTCGTCTTTCCTTTCCTTAAGGGAAAGCAAAGTTGAGATGGTTCCCTCTTTATTGGAGTGGTAATTAGATGTACAAGAACCTCCGTAACACTGACAAAATAAATAATAATAATAATAAGATTAGCCTATAGACATCCCGTAAGGGCAAAGGTCTCGTGTTTGCACAGGGACGTGCTCGTGATTAGGCTCCGAAGGTGAGCATCCTGGGGAGCTATTGTCTTGTTGCACTCACTGTCATTGTCGTTCTGTCCTGTTTGGTGCATGTTGATTCCTGTTTGGCTCCAGCTCTCATTCTTCCCCGTCTCTTGCTACTCTCGACCGTTGGTTTCCCGCTTTAGCTCTAAAGAAGTCTGCCCATCTGTTTTTTTTTTGTTTTTTTTTTGGCGTCCCACGTTTCTTCGTCCTTCTCTCGGGTCCCACATTGTGGTGCGATGCGTCCATTTCTGGTGATCCATGCGTGATACGTGTCCTCTCCATTTCCATTTTAGGCTTTCTGCCCTTTCTACCACGTCGCGTATGCTTGTCCTGCTTAGTTCCTCGTTCCCGATTCTGTCTCTTAGAAAAACGTTTAGGATCTTTCGCTCCATTCTTCTTTGACATATCTGTAGCTGCTTTTTGAGTTTGACAACCATAAAGTAGTGTTGGCATAAAACATTTGTCTAGGATTTCTGCTTTAGTGCTTAATTTTAGTCTCTTGTCTGTGAGTAAGAACTTAGCGACCAAAATTTGTTCCACGCCAGTCCTATACGGCGTTTGATTTCACTCTCTGTGTCTTTGTTCAGGGAGATGCTTTGTCCCAGGTACACATACTGTTGCACATACCGGTACTCTAGTGGTGATTCATGTACTTGGATTGGATCTTGTATTCCATTTGTCATTATTTTTGTTTTTGTGGGGTTCATTGTGAGGCCTACTTCTCTGCCTCTTTTGTCCAGCTCATTGATCATTTCTTCTAGTGATTTTGCTGACCGTGCTATTAGCGTTATGTCGTCCGCAAATCTGGCCGTCTATATTTATTCCGTGATTGTGCCTCCATTTCATTTTTCGGAATTGATGTTCCAGCACACTTGTAAATAATTTTGGTGATAGAGGGTCCCCTTGTTTCACTCCTCTTCTGATTTGGAACCATTCTCAGCCTCTTTCTGTGCAAGTTACGAGAACTCCTGTTTTAAAATCAACAAGTACAGTAGCTCCGTGACGAACTAAATAGCCTATTTTCATATATCCTACTGCCTACTGGTCTTTCCCATTAAATAACTCCCCCGGCTATTAACAGGATTTTCCATGCGATGTGTACTAAAATACTCGACATACAGTGCTTGCAGAAAGTTCAGGGACAGGTCTAAATGTCGTTTGATGCACATTTGTCCTTAAAGTAACAGCATTTTAGTCATTGGCATGTTATCAGACATCTATATGAGGGGTTTCATTTAAAATGTCACTGCTATAGCTCTAATACTGCTGGAGATGGAATGTTTTACCTTCTTGTAAACAGGGCTAAAAAAAACTTTGTTTCGTACTAAAATGTTTTCTTTCTCAATAACTGCTAGTCCTACAGCCATGGAATTTTACTGCTATTTTACTACAACTTATCAATCATAACAATAAAAATACAACCTGGGAAAAAAATACTACTCATTTGGTCGCCTCTCAATCAAACTTTCTTCCCAGGAAATGTTTGTGTCAAAATTGGTCAATTTAGTTCTGCGATAACTTCCGATTGGCAACACTCGAGAAAGTGCCCACAGCGGATCCATCACAAACAAGACATGGAGAAAACAACTGCACAGTTAGAATAGCTAGAAATGTTGCCAATCGGAAGTTATCGCGGTGCGAAAATTGACCAATTTTGCCACCAAAATTACCTTGCCTTGTCAGATCGTCACTGCTCACTGATATACAGGCGCGGATCTAGAGTTTGGCTTGGGGGGGGGGGGGCACAGAATCGAAATTGTTAACAACAAGTAGTTCCGTGAAGAACTATACAGCCTATTTTCATATATCCTACTTATATTAACTGCCACTATCAACATACAAAATTTTAGTTTGATTGCTGTAATAGATTCGTAGATATTGAGAACCGACTAATTATTTCGGATGATCGCCATGTTGGATTTTATATATGTAGGTCCTAGAGTTATGTACTGTTACATGAAGATTATTGTGTACGTGTAGCATTCAAACTTCAATCGCATGATTAGGACACAAGAAGTATCAAGGAGATTTTAAAATTTCGCTCAGCTGCCATCTTGTGGTTATGGAAACAATTGAAATATATTAGATGCCAGTGGATTAACATTCGTATAAGGATTTACTGTACCAAGTTTCACTGCACTCGGATGGTTTAATTGCGAGAAACGTCCATGTGAATATTTATACTTCGCGTCGCCGCCATGTTGGATTTGTGATCACCAGGTTATTTAGAGTCCTATAGCTGAACTTAAGTTCATTGCCCCAATGAACATAGAAAAAATCAGTTAGATTGCTATAATAGATTCGTAGATATTCAGAGCCGTCTAAATATTTCAGATGGTCACCATGTTGGATTGTTAAATGTATAGGCCATAGAGTCATGTACCATTAAAGGAAAATTATTGCGTAGGTTCATTATTCAAACTTTCACTTCGATCGCATGGTTACGACACAAGAAATAAAAAAATAATTTTAAAATTCGCACAGCCGCCATCTTGAGGTTATATAAACAACTCAACTAAATTAGATACCATTGCATTACATTGTGTATAAACATTTCCTGTACCAGATTTCATTGCGTTTGGAACATTAAATCGCGAGAAAGTTCTATTTAAAATTTTCAAATTCACTTGGCCGCCATGTTCGTTTTGTAGTTAATCGGTTTTTGAAAGTCTCATAGATAAACTTCCAGTAGTGCCCTTTATCTCCGCACAAAATTTCAGGGTGATACCGCTAATAGTTTCAGAGATATAGAATGCCGGTGAAATATTTCGCACATCCGCACTCTTGAGGTTATGTAAACAATTGAACGAAGTTAGATGTCGGTGCATTACAATGGATAAATCGCGAGAAACGTCTATTTAAAAGTCGCAAATTCGCGTGGCCGCCATGTTGGTTTTGTAGTTACCAGTTTTTCAAAGGTCACATAGGTGAATTTCTAGTATATCCCTTTATCACCGTAATAAATTCCAGGGTGATATCGGGAATAGTTTCGGAGATATTGAATGCTGGTGAAATATTTCGCACAGCCGCCATGTTGGATTGGTGAGACGTAAAAAAATTTGAAAGGCACGGTCGGGGTCGCCCGGAATAGTGCTATGAACTTACCGAGTTTCATTGAAATCGCTCCAGCCGTTTAGAATTTATTAGGGGGACACACACACACACACACCTCACACACACACACATACACACACACACACACACACACACTCGGACAAAAGGTGATCTCATAAGCCTATTTTTTCAAAATTGAAAATAGGCTAAAATGGTATCACTAACAACGCAATCACAAAATAACCAAAAGTACAAAACCAGACCAATTTTTTTGCAAGCTACATGGATAGAAATTTGATGCCTTTAGCGCACGAAAAATATTCATACAAGTTGCAACGGCGTGTTTTGCGACTTTTACATCGAGCTTCGAGAAAAGTATCAAGGTACGGTACAGTTACGGCAAGTCGAGTTGGTACCGACAAAGGGAGAAAGTCACAGCCTAAATTGCCAACCAAGCTTGCAGTTTGGACGTCGGCAAAATTTTTTGGTGCGAAAAAAAGCCCGAAATACCTATCCGTGCATTGCTGCACATTCACCGTGACATCACTATAAATATCGATTCGGTAATCACAAGGTTTGCTAAACAAAATAGACAAGTTGATTTTGTTATATAAATAATCATTTTTATATAACCGGTATGAAGTTGTAAATATGTACAGTTGTAACAGAACATAATAATTGCAATAAAGATATTTTCAGTATTAAATAAAATGTAAAAAACTGTTTTTCAGTTAAAATTCGTTAAGTTTTATTTGTCTGGTTATTGTGTTTTCGTTTTTTGAGTTAGCAAAAAAAATTTGGTCTCCGTTTGGGGGGGGGGGGGTCATGACCCCCCGTGACCCCCCCCCCCCTTGAATCCGCGCCTGCTGATATATAGTACGCATGTCGCGAGGCAGACGTTGTAACCATAATGTCTTAAGGAACTGTTCACCAACCTTATCATTGGCTAAGTACCTCATTTCACACAACAGCTGGGAGGGTTTGCGATCCCCAAGCTCCAGTTGCGTTAACAGTTTCTATGTTCTTTGAGTCTCACTGTATTGGCCAACGCGGGAAGTCAACAACCCACCAAAAGTATCCTGGTAATAGCGGACATGTATAAGGGTTTGTTGGCCAAAGCATTAGATAAAGATGTAATGATAAAAGGGGTTGACTTTATAAAAGGTCGCATAACAATTTAGCAAACATGTGGAGGACCAGACAATATCATTGTCACCAAGTAAGGAGGTCCAGGAAGGCATAAAGGACACAACACAAACAATTACTAATAATAAGATATATTATCAAATAGGTGGCACATAAAATAAATATTCAAAGGTGGCACACAAATATATGAGAAACACTGGCACAAATTTACACAATTGAAGAAACACTCGCATGGAATTAACACACGTAAGGCTTGAGCCTAAAACACATAAATTGTCTTGAACGTAGCTGCAGATCAATACATCAAGGAACGGCATGCTATACAAGGCGGTTCCAAAGAATGGTATAGTTTAAACATGCAACGCAAGTGGAGTTGCAACAAATAATGAAAACAGGTCGCATGGAACGAGAATGTGTCGTCGAACCAGGACTGACTTACAGTGATGCGCCGATACCGTAAGCCCAAAAAATGAATTGTTAATAAAACAAATTATGTGTGACACGCAGGAAGTCAAAATAGTTGCTGTTATACAAATACCGGGATATGCCAATCGCACGGTATTGTCACAATAGTAAAGTAGTTGAGCCCAGTGTCAACCTCCATTTCAGTGATGGTGCAGGAAGATAGTGCATGGCCTTGTAGCACATGCCTCAAGACAAACGATGAATTACTTATCACACGAAACAAAATCATATTCATACGCGTGATGACAAATTGTTAGGCAATAGGCGAAGATGAGAATTAAACATGTTACAACAAACTATCCGACGCCGCAGATTGAAGGATTCGTCAACATGGCGCGTAGCGATAACAACAAGCATGGTCTGATGAGACCGAAAATCACCAAAATGTCACTGCCCTAACAAAAATATGAATTATGTGCAGGATATGATCACTAAGCACGGTTACTATGAAGATAGCACCAATTACAGAAGTGATTAACTGGATATTCGTCGATATATCACAACCAGTATCAAAGCACAACATTCTGTCATGGCTACAAGCTTAAAGGCGAAGAAGAAACACGTGATTGGTCGCTACAAACAGCAAGGAGGCCTCTGATAGGCTGAAAGCAGCCAATCACAGCAGAGAGTTCAAAGACAAGTCAAAGAGAATACAAAGAGAAAGAAGAAGAATCAAAGTGGCCAACTTAGAATACCAAAATATCTTCTAAGCAAAAATATCCCACTGGAAACACCGGCAGTGGGAATACAACATGTAATCAAAACAAATGAATCATGACAACTAACCAACATAAACAAAACAAACTTGACAATGAATACATACGATGAAGACAAATAATAAAGATATGTACAACCACACAGAGTGGAAACAAATAGGGAAACACAAAACTGGTTTGCCAAGACAGTGGCCGAACCATATTGCCCGCACAGAAACAACAGGCAGGTTGTTTATGAAATACAAGAGGGTTTAGTTCTGCGGCAACAAGGGAGACCCCTTGACGATGGGACGTTTCAAGAGTCCAGAGGTGGTATGTAGAGAGACCACACGAGCTAGGCCGTCCTTACCACAGTGAACCTCAAGAATGCGTCCAAGTCGCCAGTAAGTAGGAGAAACATTGTCATCCATAATAAGCACAAGCGTGCCAACCTTGAGGTTAGGAGACACACGGTTCCACTTGTGACGTTGTTGAAGGGAGAGTAAATGATCTGTGGACCATTTACGCCACAATGAAGTCATAATCTGTTGAAGTAATTGCCATCTAGACAACCTATTGATGGGCACTTCAGAAACGTCAGGAATGGGCAAGGCATTCAAAGGTCGTCCAACCAGAAAGTGACCTGGCGAGAGATAGCACAAGTCAGTAGGATCCTCAGTCATAGGCGAAATGGGTCTAGAATTTAGAATAGCTTCAATTTGCACCACGAGAGTGGTCAATTCTTCACATGTAATTACTTGAGCCTTCATGATTCTTATTAAATGAGATTTCAAAGATTTGATGTTTGCCTCCCAAATTCCACCAAATGCGGAGAACTAGGAGGAACGAAGTGCCACTGAATTAGTAGCGATGAGGTAGAATCTTGAACAACAGATTGAAAATCTGCAGAGGAGAGCAACGAACCAAGATCAGCAAGGTCAGACTGTGCGCCATGAAAGTTGGTACCATTGTCGGAATACACTTGAGCGGGAACACCCGTTCTACTGCAGAAGCGAGTAAAAGCTACAACGAAAGTATGACTGGAGAGGGAAGTGACGACTTCAGTGTGCACAGCCTTCGTAACCATACAAACGATCATTGCGATGTAGGCCTTAGTAGAGACCTTTGACCTGGGGCCACCGTACCTGATAGTAAATGGACCACAGTAATCAACACCAACGTGATTAAAGGGAAAGGTTTGATGGAGGCGAACAGCTGAGAGTTGACCCATTAACTGTTCAGAAGGACGTGCAGCGTAGCGCACGCAAGTAACACAAGAGCGAGATAGGCTACGAACAAGTTTTCGTAGTGAAGGTATCCAGAAGGGTTGTCGGATAGTCGCAATCACAACCTGGACCCCGCCATGAAGCAACTTTAAATGGGTATGTCTGACCAGGACTTTAGTGAAATGATGGTCATTGGGCAAAAGTATCTGGTGTTTTGTATCAAATGGAAGGTCGGCCAATTCCAAACGGCCTCCCACACGAATAGTGCCATCAGAGTGAAGCAAAGGGTGCAAATTGCTGATGGTGGAAGTGGATGGCACTTGCTCATTCTTCATTAGAGCAGCAAGTTCAGAAGAGTAGCACTGAGCTTGGATCATTTTCACACATGTAAGTAGTGCAACATCAATTTCAATGGCAGTGAGTGGACCACTGATCCTAGTGGTATTTCTACAATTAGAGACAAACCTAATACAGTAGGCTATGACCCTCAACAATCTTGTGTAGGAAGAAAAATTGTTTAAAAATTCAATGTCAACAGGTTTAGATACATTTGCACACGAAATTCTACACTCAGGCAATTCGGACACAGGAGTGTCAAAGATATCTAAAGTACTGGAGCTTGTAAAGGCCTTCAACCATGCTGGACCATACCACCATAGCTGATTATTTTTCAATTCCGAGGGCATACAGCCTCGGGAAATTATGTCGGCTGGATTGTCACGGGAAGAGACATGTTTCCAGGCGCAGTGGACAGTAAGCCTTTGTATTTCAGCTACTCTATTGGCTACAAAGGTTTTCCATTTTGAGGGGGGCGAAGCCAACCAAGACAAAACAATAGTGGAATCTGTCCAACAATAGACGGATTCAATAGGCAAGTTCAAAGCGGGTTGCACCTTTGCAAGCAATTTGGAAAGCAAAAGTGCACCACATAACTCAAGTCTGGGCAAAGACAACTGTTTAAGAGGAGCAACCTTCGACTTAGCGCACACACGTGCAACAGTGACGATGCCGTTGGTATCAATTGACAATAAATAGAGACAAGCTCCATAGGCCTGCCGACTGCTGTCGCAGAAGCCATGAAGTTGCATAGATTTGGTTTCTGAAGCAGGCTTAATCAAACGTGGAGTAAAAATCTCAGAAATCGCAGGTAAATTGCTATAAACATTCAGCCAAGCTTGCGTGATTTCCATTGGAAGGGGGTCATCCCAACCGAGTTTGTGAATCCACAAATCTTGGAAGAGAATCTTACAAGCAACCACAATAGGTGACACTAAACCCAAGGGGTCAAAGATAGAGGCAACAATGGACAAAAATGAACGCTTAATAAAGGTAATTGAAGTGTCACAGTTCACGATAGGTGACTGAATCCGTAATAAGTCATCGATAGGTTGCCAATAAAGTCCTAGCGTTCTGGCGACTGTTTCTTCACCATCGCCGAAACTACGGAGTTGTTGTTTCTCTTGATGATCAAGAGGAATGTTATCTAATAGAGTCATGGAGTTTGAACTCCACTTACACAATTCGAAACCACCTAACCTCAAAAGAAGGGTCAATTCATCATACAGAATGAGTGCGTCATGCTCGGAATCACATCCCGAGATACAATCATCAACATAGAAGTCGTTTAAAACAATCTGAGTGGCAGCTGGAAAAGCTGTGCCATCAGTGAGGGCGAGCTCCTTTAGCACACGAGTGGCTAAGAAGGAAGCTGGGGCAGTACCATATGTAACGGTGTTTAATTGATATTCTACTATTGGGTCTGAAGGAGATTCTCTCCAAAATATTCTCTGTAAGTCACGATCTTTGTGATCTACAAGAATCTGTCTGTACATTTTACTCAGATCAGCTGCAAACGCTATCAAGTGAGTACGGAACCGAAGCAAAATAGAGAACAAATCCTGCTGAATTACAGGGCCCACCAACAAGGTATCATTAAGGGAGCACCCAGACGTAGTAACCATCGAAGCATCAAATACCACTCTGAGCTTTGTAGAAGTACTGTGCGGCTTGAAAACAGGATGATGGGGAATGTAGTAAACTTCACCATCAATCGGGTGGGAAGCGACTTGCATATGGCTTAAGGCTAGATATTCATGCATGAATTCAGTGTATTCTAACCTTAACTCAGGGTTACGAGCCAAACGTCTTTCGAGAGAGTGAAAACGATTTAGTGTAGCGTAGCGAGAGGCACCTAGAGGCTCCGAGTCTACCTTGCGAGGGAGTCTAACCACAAATCTACCATCGTCTTTGCGAGTGGTAGTAGCAACAAAGTGTTCTTCACATATGGATTCATCAACAGACAACACTGGGGTTTCAACTTCTTCAACGTTCCAAAACGCTTCCAGCTGTTGTTCTACATGAGGGCGTGA
The DNA here is from genome assembly GCA_946902985.2 of Meconema thalassinum. Taxonomy (NCBI): domain Eukaryota; kingdom Metazoa; phylum Arthropoda; class Insecta; order Orthoptera; family Tettigoniidae; genus Meconema; species Meconema thalassinum. The sequence goes on from OX336388.2 coordinate 281,516,622, forward strand.
GAGTGTAAGTGCTGATACCACGTGCGATGATTGCGAGGTGCTTGCACTGGGCAGCCTCCCAGAAAACACCCAACCCACAGAGGTATTTTGAATGATGGGCAAATCACCAACTGGTATGATTTTACCAGGACATAACAGGTCAAAGAAATATTCTGCACCAAGAACAAGGTCAATAGATTTAGTGCAATTGAAATCAGGATCAGCTAAATCAATATGTGATGGAATGTTCCATTCAGAGGTGTCGAAACCAGCAGCGGGTAGCTCAAGTGCAATATCGGGAACCACGAGACATTCAAGCTTAGCAGACCAATTAGTAGCACAGGCAAAAACGTTCACGTCAGCAACAACAGTAGCAGTGCTTTGATTTTGACCGACACCGCGAATGTGTACCTTCATAGGTTTGGTGCGGAGTCTTAATTTCTTAATTAAGTGTAACGAAATTAAGTTACAGTCTGATGCAGAGTCAAGTAGTGCAGTGACAGGTACACGTAAGCCATTGCCAGCTAATATATTCAACTTGGCAGTGGGTAATAGCGTCCTTGAAGATTGATTGTCACGAGCGACGCTACTGCAACTCGTGTTTACCACGTTAGCATGAGCTTGAGAAGCATAATTACCAGTGCCACTGGAGGGTTCATAGTGAAGAAGAGTGTGGTGTTTTCGGGAACAAGTGTTACAAGAGTACTTCGAACATTGATGATTAGGCTCGAAATTACGCAAACAATTGTAACATAATTTTCGAGACCTGACAAAATCCCATTTGGCTGTGGACGAAAGTTTAATAAAGGTACCACATTTCGACAATTGGTGATCAATGCTCCTACAATATGTACAACGAAATTTGGTAGTAGTTAACATGGGTTTCTGAGGCGAATAACCTTCAGCTTTAAGTTTGGTTACAGCAGTATGTAATGCAGGCCTGGACCCATTCCTTTCAGTTATTTCCAGTACCTTACATTTTTTCTCTAAGAAGCTAACCAAGTCCTGGAGAGTAGGAATTCTCCCAGAATCAACATGATTCTCCCATTCACGGATGCTATCATTATCTAGTAGCTCCAATATAAAATGTGACAATAACAGGTCTTGAAGGGTGACCCCGTTAAAGTCCAAAGCTTCTAACGCATTGATATGGGAAACAATGTGGTCGATGATGGCACGCAAGGACACTGAATCATTACCGCATGCGGGGGGCTTGAAAAGCTTGGTGACATGGTTGTGCGCTATGAGCCTAATGTTATTGTATCGAGTTGTCAGCAAGTTCCATGCGACAATAAAGTTATCATCTGACACAGTAATGTTCTTTAGGAGGAGCTTAGCCTCGCCACTAAGACTAGAATTAAGGTAGTAGAACTTAACAACATCATAAAGAGCATGGTTATCAATTACTATGGCCTTGAAGCTATCTCTGAAATTCAGCCAGTCTGTGAAGTCGCCACTGAACTGCGGAATTTGAATTTCAGGCAACTTTATATGCGCTGCAGCTACGTTAGCGTTAGGAAATTGTGCACTCTGCAAATTATTCAAAGGGTTATCACTGTCTATAGTGTTGGATTTTTTGAAATTGTCACAATGTAGTTTAATTTTAACCAGCAACTCAAAATACTTATCTTCGAAGTCACAACGTTCGGCTTTTTCTTCGTCGATATTGTCTATAATATCCTCTAAAGCGACTTGCGCTTCGTTATATTGTTTATAAATTTCCTCGCATTTGTGTTTGCGTAACACTAACATTTGATATTGCTCTTCTGTAATGTCCTGAAAGTTGCTAATTACTTTTTCTTGTGAGGTAAGCATGCCCTTAGCGACTGCACGCTTCCTAACTAAAGCTCGCTTTTGGGCATCCTCCATAATAACTTTAGGATTGCCCGCCTAGATGTAATTACCAGAGTTGCACACCTAACTAACACAACCAACTAACTAACACAAAAAATAAACACTGAGACAATGGTCTCGATTAAGTTGTAAACAAACATCTGAACATAGAATACTTTATTGTGTCCTTGGGAAGTTAATGGGAACGTATACAATGTTAAATTTATGGCCTTCCTGGTGAAATAGCAAGAAACAAGGGCCCAACATGGCCAAAACAATGCTTAATAATTCAAAGTAGTAAACAGCTCAATATCCGGCCCGGAGAGGACCAAATAATGTATTGGCCAACGCGGGAAGTCAACAACCCACCAAAAGTATCCTGGTAATAGCGGACATGTATAAGGGTTTGTTGGTCAAAGCATTAGATAAAGATGTAATGATAAAAGGGGTTGACTTTATAAAAGGTCGCATAACAATTTAGCAAACATGTGGAGGACCAGACAATATCATTGTCACCAAGTAAGGAGGTCCAGGAAGGCATAAAGGACACAACACAAACAATTACTAATAATAAGATATATTATCAAATAGGTGGCACATAAAATAAATATTCAAAGGTGGCACACAAATATATGAGAAACACTGGCACAAATTTACACAATTGAAGAAACACTCGCATGGAATTAACACACGTAAGGCTTGAGCCTAAAACACATAAATTGTCTTGAACGTAGCTGCAGATCAATACATCAAGGAACGGCATGCTATACAAGGCGGTTCCAAAGAATGGTATAGTTTAAACATGCAACGCAAGTGGAGTTGCAACAAATAATGAAAACAGGTCGCATGGAACGAGAATGTGTCGTCGAACCAGGACTGACTTACAGTGATGCGCCGATACCGTAAGCCCAAAAAATGAATTGTTAATAAAACAAATTATGTGTGACACGCAGGAAGTCAAAATAGTTGCTGTTATACAAATACCGGGATATGCCAATCGCACGGTATTGTCACAATAGTAAAGTAGTTGAGCCCAGTGTCAACCTCCATTTCAGTGATGGTGCAGGAAGATAGTGCATGGCCTTGTAGCACATGCCTCAAGACAAACGATGAATTACTTATCACACGAAACAAAATCATATTCATACGCGTGATGACAAATTGTTAGGCAATAGGTGAAGATCAGAATTAAACATGTTACAACAAACTATCCGACGCCGCGGATTGAAGGATTCGTCAACATGGCGCGTAGCGATAACAACAAGCATGGTCTGATGAGACCGAAAATCACCAAAATGTCACTGCCCTAACAAAAATATGAATCATGTGCAGGATATGATCACTAAGCACGGTTACTATGAAGATAGCACCAATTACAGAAGTGATTAACTGGATATTCGTCGATATATCACAACCAGTATCAAAGAACAACATTCTGTCATGACTACAAGCTTAAAGGCGAAGAAGAAACACGTGATTGGTCGCTACAAACAGCTAGGAGGCCACTGATAGGCTGAAAGCAGCCAATCACAGCAGAGAGTTCAAAGACAAGTCAAAGAGAATACAAAGAGAAAGAAGAAGAATCAAAGTGGCCAACTTAGAATACCAAAATATCTTCTAAGCAAAAATATCCCACTGGAAACACCGGCAGTGGGAATACAACATGTAATCAAAACAAATGAATCATGATAACTGACCAACATAAACAAAACAAACTTGACAATGAATAAATACGATGAAGACAAATAATAAAGATATGTACAACCACACAGAGTGGAAACAAATAGGGAAACACAAAACTGGTTTGCCAAGACAGTGGCCGAACCACTCACTATCCGCGAAAACTGATATTAGCCATTCCTTAATTGCATCATATTTTCTGGTATCGGGCAGCTTAATCAGGATATCAGTCACTAGGGTGAATATTTCCGCGTCGTCACTTGGGTGAATATTTCCGCGTCGATTGAACTCACCACTGTGTCGTATTTCGTCTGATCTCATGTTATGTTCCTCTTACGGAACTGAGCTTCAAGTTGTATAAACTATATTTTGGGGTCTGGTTTCCAGAATGGTGGGACTTTAACACTTACGCGCGCTACCACATTTTCTTGCCCGCCATTTGCTGTTTCGTTTTCTTGCGACATCATGTCGGGGTCACCATGTGCAAATATACAGCAACCGCTTACCACCATGTTAACTGGACACAAGAAGAACAGCATGAAAGCACTGGAGTGGACTGACGAAAGAAGAAATGCATTTTCTGCAGTGAAAGAGGCCCTTTCAACGCGACTCGACTGGCTCATCAGCAACAACGAGCTCCCTTATCTTTGGTTACTGATGCTTCAGACAGTGCTATTGGGGCAGTCCTTCAGCAAGAAGTCAATGGCGTGAAGCAGCCCTTACATTTCTTCTCCTCCAGAAGCCTAACCAAGACACAAATGAAGAACAGTGCCTATGACCGTGAACTTCAGGCTATCTACAGCTCAATCAACCACTTCCGGTATTTATTGGAAGGACAGAATTTCACAGTATTCACAGATCACAAACCTTTAGTTTATGCATTCCAGCACCTCCCAGGTGAGCCCGACAATTACAATATATAGCCGAGTTCACCACAGACTTATCAATTAATATGATAAAATTGGTCCGGTCAACTCAAACATAAAATGCCAGCGTTTCGCCCCAGTGTGCCGTTGGGCTCGTCAGTTGGTACAGACACACCTCACCAATACGCATGTCTAGCACATACTGAGAAGGCCATCACAGGACACAAAATACAAGTAGTATTGACGTCACGAGTAATGACAATGTGCTACGGAAGTCAAGCTCCCTTTCATAAAACAAAAACCTTGAGTTGACCAGACTAATTTTATCATATTAATTGATGATTTATCTGCTCAAACAGAAATATCATATTCCCGTTCGGGAATATTCATAATCATAACCTATTCACCACAGACATCACGTACATCTCTGGAGCCGAAAACGTGGTTGCATGAGCACCATTTCTTCACCTACAACCCTAGACTCTGATGCCATGACAGACGAACAGGAAGACGACGATCTAGAAGCGCTCAAGAAAAGTAACTCCTTGAAGATGACAAAACTTCACATGCCTAACTCCAATAAACTTATCTACTGTGACATATTAACAGGCTACATTCGTCCTTACATAACTCCAAAATTCCGAAAAACAGCATTTTCAGCAATGCACTGCTTATCTCGCACTGGACTCCGGACGACAGCACAAATGGTCACTGAAAGATTCATTTGGCCAAACATAAGACAAGATTGTAAAGTAAGGGCTCGAACGTGTTTGGAACGCCAGAAATGTACGGTCAATAAGCACACGCAATCAGCTCTAGCAGATTTTCCAATACCTAATGAACGGTTCTCACACATCAACGTGGACATTGTTGGTCCCTTACCACCTTGCAGAGGGTTTCGATATCTATTAACGGTTGTGGACAGGTTTTCCCGCTGGCTAGAAGCAGCACCCTTGGAAGACCAAACAGCAGAAACTGTTACCAGAACTTTAATTTCGTGTTGGTTCTCAAGATTTGGCATACCAGCCCGTATCACATCAGACCAAGGTCGGCAATTCGAGAGCCACGTATTTAGGTTCGTAGAGCAACATCTCTACCGCCTACCATCCTCAGGCAAATGGACGCCAGCACAGGACATTGAAAGATGCCCTTAAATGTCACCTGCTCAAATCACAGTCTTGGGTGGAGTCACTTCCAATAGCCCTCTTAAATATGTATTCGTACCGCCGTCAAAGAAGACAGGATGTTCACCTGCAGAGCTAATCTATGGCACTACCATCCGACTTCCAGGCGAATTTCTCTCCGCGTTTGACTTCCATAGAGCGCCACGCTCCAGACAAAGGCTTTCAAAAATGACTTCCTAATACCTAATTCTATATTCGATGTCAACAGATTCCTTTTCTGTAGAAATGCTTTCCTTGCCTGAGCCAGCCTACTTTTTATATCCTCTTTGCTTCGACCATCACTGGTTATTTTGATTCCGATAGCAGAATTTTCCTACTTCCTTCAGGTTTTCCCCTGTCAATTTGACATCCAGACTGATTCACATCTGTTAGCTCCTGCTCGGGATAATAACCAAGTGAAATAACCTGACAAGACCTTCTACACTATGCACAAAACAAATGAATCGCTCGTTGTTGAAAGGCACAAGTCCAATAATTAAAGGTTTGACATAAACACAAAAAACTGTTTTTCCACTCTTGTACTGAAATATGAGACGTAGTGTGTGGGAAGTGCACACAAAGGCGGATATAAGAAAAGAGACTGATAGTCAGTCTGAAAGACTGGACATTATATCATTTTAAATGCTAGCAGCCGAGTACCAAGAAGGCAGTGCGAGAACAGAGTTTCAAGATTCTACAGTGTTTTGTTTCTTCACTGCCTACTTGATTGTTCTCGCACTGCCTTCTTGAAACTCTGTTCTCGCACTGCCTTCTTAAAACTTGGCTGCTACATCATACTATGACGTCACACACTTCAGTGCATTCTAAGTACATTTCGTCCTGTCACCGAAACGCAACGCCAGACCTCAGCGTAACGACGAAGTTGACAAGATCATTTAAAATGATAAAAACAAAATAGCATTGTTCGTATGTTACTAACACTTTTATTGACAAAATACGTAATTGTACTTAGTCCATTTCAACATGGAACGAGCAGAACCTTTGAGCGAGGAAGATCATTCACATTGTTAGGTTATTTGTTTTATTTCTAAATGAACATAAATGTATCCGGAAGCCTGGTAAAAGGGTAACATAAAGGTAATAACTGTTATTTTCTTTGTGTTCAAACGCACTAACTGCTGGACTAAGTTCCTTTCAGCACGAAATAACTAACTTGACGCTCTGGTAATAGCACAAGCGCTGCCAGGACACGGTTCCATTCAGCATGCACTTTGCTTGCTAGGACGCAAAATCGCGGTAAAAAGAATTAGTCAAAAACGTGGACTAAGTGCCTTTCAACAACGAGCGATTCAAATGATAATACATTTTGAACTTATTTTGTGACTGATACAGGATGCCGTATGTGGAGGCAGTGCTGATGGAGACGCAGAGGCTTTGCACGATAACACCGCTGATCGGCCCACGCCGAGTGCTCGAGGAGACGTCTCTTGCTGGCTACCATATTCCTAAGGTGAGCTCATGATTGGACGAGCGCGATGGCGAGGGACGTGTCTGCAGCACCCATGTGTACAATCTGTGCTTGCAGGATACCATCGTCCTGCTCAATACCTACTCGCTCCACATGGACCAAGACCATTGGAAGGACCCTCACGTCTTCAGACCAGAGCGCTTCCTAGGAGCAGACGGAGCAGTCACATCTGATGAGTGGTTTCTCCCGTTTGGCCTCGGTAAGCTGCCTCTCACCCTCTATTGGTCTCCATGCTGATGACCAATACAAATGTTGTCATATCACCATACCTGCCAACCTTACAAAACCAATAATCTGGAGATTTTGATAAGAAAATAAGGAAACAAGTAGTTCCATGAAGAACTATACAGCCTATTTTCATGTATCCTACTTATGGGGAGGGGGGAGTGGTCAGGCGAGCAATATCAAGTAAGGGGTCACACTACAACGATTTTCTATGTGACATAGCGAAGTAATGCCCAGGTGGTAAATTCGCCCCAAATCAGTCACTTCTACCATATTCTTACCTCCCTGGCGATGGTTGTTGGTGGAGTTTGCCCAAAATAACTCTCACTCACAGGGAGAACAGCCTCAAGCTTACGCTTGGGTAAATAGCACGTGTGAAAGAGTGATTAAGACTGAAGAATATCGTAAGTTGGGGCTTAGGGGTTTCGCAACTGAACATATAAGATATAACAGATATATAATTTATTATATTAACAAATAACCACTTTGAATATAAATTATTGATTAAAAAGTCCTTTATAATATTTGATAATAAAGTTCAACTTTATCCACTACTAGCAATAGTGCCCGGCCTCGCCCGGTGGATTTGTTTGTTTTATGGATGATAATGAATACTACTACAGAACTGGCACATGATACTTAAACTAACAGAAAAAAAATACTTTAAAAATATAACTTTTTGTGGTGGTAGTGGGGGGGTATAATGCACGTAACATTCAGGTCATTTTCCCGTAATGATAATGACAATAATGAACAGGGGAACGGCTATTTACTAACTACAGTACTGACACATGTAATTTACAAATGAATTGAAAAATATTATAAGAAAGAGGAGTATGTGAAATAAAAGACCCTGCCTAAGGCCTTTATCTCATTGGCTGTTAGAAAAGTAGAGATCAATAGTGTCGTCTTTTGTAGCATAGTGGCATAGGAAAATAATCAGAGCACTTTGGAAAACTTCGGCTATCCCGAGCTCCTGAAGTAGCAATAGTGTCATTTATCGCCACATACCGCTCAAGGTTGGCCTGTTTGCCATCTCTTGATGAATGCAGTACATTTGCATTTGTCTGTTGGCCCAGGCTAGAGTATCACCGATGTCTCAGTCTCACTCATGGCTGTGATTATATGGAAGCTACTGAGGTATGGGTGGTGCTTAGTAATGATATTCAGGGCACAGTCAGTGTGTGTTGGCACAGTCTAGAGTATCACCGCTGTCTCAGTCTCACTCATGGCTGTGATTATATGGAAGCTACTGAGGTATGGGTGGTGCTTAGTAATGACATTCAGGGCGCAGTCAGTGTCTGTTGGCACAGGCTAGAGTATCACCGCTGTCTCAGTCTCACTCATGGCTGTGATTATATGGAAGCTACTGAGGTATGGGTGGTGATTAGTAATGACACTCAAGGCACAGTCAGTGTCTGTTGGCACAGGCTAGAGTATCACCGCTGTCTCAGTCTCACTCATGACTGTGATTATATGGAAGCTACTGAGGTATGGGTGGTACTTAGTAATGACATTCAGGGCACAGTCAGTGTCTGTTGGCACAGGCTAGAGTATCACCGATGTCTCAGTCTCACTCATGGCTGTGATTATATGGAAGCTACTGAGGTATGGGTGGTACTTAGTAATGACATTCAGGGCACAGTCAGTGTCTGTTGGCACAGGCTAGAGTATCACCGGTGTCTCAGTCTCACTCATGGCTGTGATTATATGGAAGCTACTGAGGTATGGGTGGTGCTTAGTAATGACATTCAGGGCACAGTCAGTGTCTGTTGGCACAGGCTAGAGTATCACCACTGTCCCAGTCTCACTCATGGCTGTGATTATATGGAAGCTACTGAGGTATGGGTGGTGCTTAGTAATGACATTCGGGGCACAGTCAGTGTCTGTTGGCACAGGCTAGAGTATCACCGCTGTCTCAGTCTCACTCATGGCTGTGATTATATGGAAGCTACCGAGGTATGGGAGGTGCTTAGTAATGACATTCAGGGCACAGTCAGTGTCTGTTGGCACAGGCTAGAGTATCACTGCTGTCTCAGTCTCACTCATGGCTGTGATTATATGGAAGCTACTGAGGTATGGGTGGTGCTTAGTAATGACATTCAGGGCACAGTCAGTGTCTGTTGGCACAGGCTAGAGTATCACCACTGTCTCCGTCTCACTCATGGCTGTGATTATATGGAAGCTACTGAGGTATGGGTGGTGCTTAGTAATGACATTCAGGGCACAGTCAGTGTCTGTTGGCACAGGCTAGAGTATCACCGCTGTCTCAGTCTCACTCATGGCTGTGATTATATGGAAGCTACTGAGGTATGGGTGGTGCTTAGTAATGACATTCAGGGCACAGTCAGTGTCTGTTGGCACAGGCTAGAGTATCACCACTGTCTCCGTCTCACTCATGGCTGTGATTATATGGAAGCTACTGAGGTATGGGTGGTGCTTAGTAATGACATTCAGGGCACAGTCAGTGTCTGTTGGCACAGGCTAGAGTATCACCGCTGTCTCAGTCTCACTCATGGCTGTGATTATATGGAAGCTACTGAGGTATGGGTGGTGCTTAGTAATGACATTCAGGGCACAGTCAGTGTCTGTTGGCACAGGCTAGAGTATCACCACTGTCCCAGTCTCACTCATGGCTGTGATTATATGGAAGCTACTGAGGTATGGGTGGTGCTTAGTAATGACATTCAGGGCACAGTCAGTGTCTGTTGGCACAGGCTAGAGTATCACCACTGTCTCCGTCTCACTCATGGCTGTGATTATATGGAAGCTACTGAGGTATGGGTGGTGCTTAGTAATGACATTCAGTCAGTTCCTGTGGATGTTGTGAAAGGTTCTACTCATAGGGTTAGTACTACTATACTGACTCAGTGAGGAAAGCAATGGCAAACTACCTCACTCCTCTTCTTGCCTAGTACGCCTCAATATAGCGCTGCCTTGGGTTTTTGTTGGTATCTACCCACATAACCTAACGGTGGTACTTTTTGAGGATCCAACCAGCCTTCGGGCTGACTACCTAACAAGACAGACCGCTCAAGGATAAGTATCTGAATAAATGAAAGTAAATTTGAAAGCACCAATGCTTATTGCAACTGATTACCTCTGTGTACTGCACCAACACCATCGCACTTATACAGAGGCATAATATTTTCATGATGATAACTGTTTTACGGGGCCTAAGAAATCTTCTTGCAATAATTACTCCCAGTGACTCCAATTTATAAGCAGCGCAAGTTGTAACTATTTTCGCAATTCTGGTAGGGGCGACGTGATGCAGGTCGCATTGCCAGCCAACAATTGACTTATTAAAATGTTCTTACAGTTACACTATACGGACATGAATGGTTCTAGGACCTTGAAACGTAGTTTTCAAGTTCATTTTGTCTGTTCTAAATGTAGGGAATGGAGAGAGTTGTTCAAAATATCAAGTGGATAGTGTTACCCGCAGGGTTCCAAAGGGTAAGTACATTAAGTTTGGTTAAGATCGGTGAAACGATGTAGACTTGTGTCAAAGGGCCTAAATGCAGGGAATGGAGTGATCTGTCCGAAATTTCACGTACACAGTGTTTCTCGCAGATTTCCAAAGGGTAAGAATACTCATTTTGGTTCAGATCAGTGAAATGGTGTAGATTTTTGCCAAAGGGCCTAAATGCAGGGAATGGAGTGAACTGTCCGAAATTTCATGTAAACAGTGTTACTCGCAGGGTTCTAAAGGGTAAGTATACAAATGTTGGTTCAGATCGGTGAAACGGTGTAGATTTGTATAAATAACAGACAAACCAACATTGAGCTTTATGTTAACACCGGTTATCAGACAGATTCTACACACACCCAAAGTACACGGGGCTACATGACCGCGTTGTCGCAGCCCCTAAACTAAGGAACCAACCAAGGTTTATACCGTATTTACACATGCTGGTGCAACAATCACAATAACGCAGGTTATCACATAAATTCTACACCCACACCCATGTACACTGGGCAACATGACCACGATGTTCAAGGCCCGAAAATGAAATATTAACTGTGCATACGATAGCATAGAGAATACTACTGTCCAATACAATCCTTGATTGTCAATCAGTCAGTTTTCCCATGTGTCCTTTAGCAAATTTTACCGGACTATCATGATTCAGAGTGCCTAGTGACAACCTGTCCGTCGAGTTATTCGATCGGTGAAAAGGTGTAGACTTGTGCAAAAGGGCCTAAATGCGGGGAATGGAGTGGTCTGTCCGAAATTTTACATAGCCTAAACTATTCCTCTTGAATCAGGCTATCATATACAAAAATAATTTTTCGAATCCGACTGGTAGTTCCAGAGATTAGCGCGTTTAAACACACAAACTCTTCAGCTTTATTATATTAGTATGGATAAAATGACACTTGCAATTAAAATAGTTTTTAAAAAGTTTTTCTAAGATAATAATAAACCACTTAACTGAATGAATGTAACTTTGTGTGGAGAACTTCTTTCAATGTAATCATCACTCAAGATGAAGAAACGTAGCGAGGCACTGTCAGTTGTTTCCACTGAGGAGCTTGTTTACTGCCTGGGGCAGTTTTGTAGAGTAAATAATATGCAACCCGCTTCTAAGATAACTTATGCGGTCGATAGCGATTGTTGACAATCATTTGAAGAAACTACTGGCTGCGGCGAGCGTAACATGTGATGCCTCTTCTGAACCATGCCGCCTTCATGATCAAAGGTCTCTTTCCCAAAAAGTAAGGAGAGGCATTCATGATGCCATGGACAGCGTTTCTTACGGGCGTCTTGAAGGAAAGAACCAGAGGGCAGCTGACAGACGATCAGTGATGACGAGAAGTGCCGAAGAAATGTGTTGAGCACCAGGAAGGAACCCGGAGCTTTATAGTGCCAGAGACCTGCCAGGAAGTCAGGTGACCAGAAATAAGCTGCTATTGGCTGACCAAGGAGTATGACATCATGAGCTCGTGGTGGCATGATGCACACAGCAGGCAGAACCCAGTGTCGTTCTGAGAGTGATATGGTGCGGACTCTCTGTAACACTCAGGTATGAAACTTAATATCTAGCATCTACACAAACACAGCGCATACCGTCGGGCATTTTATAGACTTGCGTTGTGTCTGTGTGGTCAGCCGAATGTTGGTTATTGATATTGAGCCAGGAGAATGCAGTTGAGTTTGAACTGCAGAGGTCTTCCCGCTGACTCCGTATCGCACATTCCAAAAACATTAAGTACTTGCTTCACTCACTCAGCACATTCCTTCTTTCACTGGCTGCCTGTCGTCTGCTGCAATGAAAACCATTGGCATGCGGGAAGCCGATATATTTAGGCTTGGAATTGGAATTGGCGGGCCGCGCATGTGTACTGCACCCCGTCGCTGCGTGTTGAACTGCCATCTCCTGGCGGGATATCAATAGTTTGCCATTGTTTATTATTGAGAGGCTGGCGTGTGATGGCATTTGCTGGGGTGATGTTTAGAAGTTGTTTTATGCCATTGCTTCCTTGTGATTCTGTATTTCTTTCATGACAGGGACATTCCTTACATCCTAGGCTGCATAAAGGTCACCACACACAGTAAGCTAAGCTAAGCTATGCTACGCTATGCTATGCTAAGCAATGCCAAGCTATGGTGTGCTATGACACGAACAAAAAGCTAAGCTAAACTAAGCTATGCAGCATATTTCTTATTACATGCTTTCCTACTTATAAAAATGTATAAGTTAGTATCTTTATTGGAAGAGATCCTACAGGATTAAATTAGATTAATAATATTATTTTAATACTGCTTTCTAAATTAATTTTTGTGTAATATTGTATAGCCTATGTAACTTAAAAAATAGGAACGTAGCCAGGATTCTGTTTAGGTGTGGGGGTCCAGGTGTTGCTATTTTATTAATTAAAATTGTGGCCCACTATAGCTATGTATAAGATACGTGTTTTCTTTAACTATTCAAATTTGCCTATACGTATATAAAATAGCAATAGAGTAGATACTTCTATATAACTGTATTTGAATAGCCTATGTCTTCATTTAAAAATGATATTATTAGATTCTTTGCGTTATCAACTATATCCAATACTATAAGCGTTACCGTATTTGAAAAAATGAATTTAAAACGGTAATAATACCGGCACTACTAACAAGAAAATAAGAATATTATGATAATATCACAACGATAAGTTTGCCTCTTGGTTTAATTTCGGAGAGAATCCAGACCTACCCCCCTCCTCTGACTACGTCTCTACTACAAATTAAAACTAAACACTTAATTAATTAATTAATTAATTAAGCCTCCGTGGCTTAGGCGTCAGCACGCCGGCCTCTCACCGCTGGGTGCGTGGTTCAAATCCAGGTCACTCCATGTGAGATCTGTACTGGACAAAACGGAGGCAGACAGGTTTTTCTCCGGGTACTCCGGTTTTCCCTGTCAAAATTTCATTCCAGCAACACTCTCCACTATCATTTCATTTCATCTGTCATTCATTTAATCATTGCCCCAGAGGAGTGCGTCAGGCCTCGGCAGCCGGCACAGTCCATATCCTCGCCGCTAGATGGGGGCTTCATTCATTCCATTCCTGACCCGGTCGGAGACTGGAAGCAGGTTGTGGATTTTCATTTTCAATTAAGTAATTAATTGCCTCCGTCTCATTCGTTAGTTATAATTACATTTTGTTGCTGGAGGCTGGATGGACCAGTATGGGAATTATGTGAAGATAATACAAGATGATTATTATTTCTTAAAGCTAAATATTCCTCTTCTGCAGTGGATACACTAAATACTTTAATGCAGAATGGGGAAGAAAACATACTGAAACTTATAACATTCTCCATGAAGTCTTGAAATCTAACGCGGAATTCGGTTCTTAATTCTAATATAATTTCTGCGTACTTTTGAGAATTTTGATTATCACAGTTTTGTAGGGCTGGGAAATGAACAAAGTTGTTCTTTTGGCCTGTCACCCATTGTATAAATAAAACGAAGTACGGTACTACCTGAATCACTACACTACATTCACACGACACGGCTACGCACACAACTCAAAGGTCTGCGACAGCCCGCCAGATCAACTGTTATGGAATGAAAAGCGCATGCGCCAGGCCAGCTACAGCCAAGAAAATCGCCTGCCTAGCGATCTGTCTTGCTTAGCTTAGCATCGCTTCGCATAGTATAGCTTAGCTTAGCGGCCTGTGTGTGTCACTCTACTTAAATGCATTGAGAGCGATATTTTTCATAACACCGCGTAGCTTAGCTTAGCCTAGCTTCCAGTGTGTGGTGGCCTTTAGTCTTGTAACTTGTCTTCTAAAGCCCTTTATTGCCAATGTTAAAATCACAATATAAATGCCCCAGTTTCTCAGCATCTCTTAGATACATGAATTCCATTATTTTACAGACTGTATATTGGTTCTTCCTCTGTGTACTGATCCTCATTCACATGGAAGACTTTAATAGAATATTTTTAAATATTTTTTTTTCATTAAACCTCTAATTTTTTCATTAAATATTTAGAGTTTTTTTTAACTATCTACTTGAACAAATTGACTCTCGAGGATCCACAGTATCATTGTGCGATATTCATTGTATGGAGATACCGTCCGTAGTTCCTGAGAAAACAGGGCTTTTATTTTGAAAAATGTAATATTACAACTAACAGTGTCACTCAAACCTGAATTCAATATAACTAATTAATTTGTTGATATTTATTGTGATGAATTGTTCCCTAATCACAATAAAACATATGAGTTCAATAAAGAAATTAATAAATACACTTCAATGACCAGTTTCGTCAAGCGATCATCATCAGGTCCATTACACTTAGGCTATTAAATCTATGTCTAAAGGTTTGGGTGAAAGTATTTAGTTGCAGTAGCAGTAGCAACTATACAAGTGTATTGTGCCCGTTAGACCATCGACCGCTGACACTCTTCTCGAGGGGCAGATGACCCCTTAAAACAACAATAAATAACTGACTAACTCTTCTCGACAGAATAGCCAACTGATGATTTCCTTTGAAATATATGCCAAACCACAGCCTTCTAGACCAAATAGTTCGTGAGATATGCTGTTTATAAAACCTTGCAAGATTTTTAAAAGAAAAATTAGTATTACAGTCATTTTTATTTTTTTATGTTTGACGATGTCGAAATGTAAACATTATGTGTCAGAAAACTGTATCATAATGAGGCTCATTATAACACTATTTTTCATTATGAAACAGTTTCTCCCACCAATCAGAGCTCAAGAAACAGTTGTGTGACCAATTAGGTAAGGATACCTTCGCGCATGCGCTCAAAATCCAACATATTTCTGTGTTGTCAAGCAAAGTGAATGGTCTCTGCTTCCGGAGTGCCTTGACCACGCATGCGCTCTGTTCAGTCACCAAAGCCAGCGGCCTTGTTCACTAATAACTGAATTAACTGAATCCCACAGATATTTATGAATATTTATGTTAAAACATATAATAAAGTTATAATTATCATCGAACATAAACTGTCGTATGCAACTCGCCTATAATGGTAATTAAGACACTCGCTTATGCTCGTTTTATAAACATACTATTTCATATTTTACACCCTCATTGGAGCACTTTAATCAATACAAATAACAACGGTATTTGGAGATTAGTGCTTCAGCTTCTTCAGCACCCAAAATGTCTTCATTCTGTCTGACGTGGCTGCCCTTTGTCCATCTGTGATGTGTAGCTTTTCCGTTCAAATGTTGTTAATGTGAATCGTAAGTATTTATTCCTTAAAATATTCTTCTCCTCTCTATTTTTAATTTGGAGAATCGTTAAATTTAATTCATCTAAATCATGCTGGATCTTTTGAACCTGTCGTTCTTTGTTCTACTCTTCCAGAAGTAACTAAACAGCTGTTGTATTAGTCTGGTTCCTGGTAGGCGTGAGATATGGCAGAAATAAGAGATTCTCCTATTCTGCATTGTATCTATTATTGGTTCACTCTCTCGATATCCCTCTTCATTCGGCAGCAATCTCCATTTGCCATTTACTTGATGTTTTTTGTTAATAATTGTTCTGATGATTCTTCTGTCTGCTTTCTGCAGTTTGTCAGTTGTTGATTTGATGTTCAACTTGAAGAGTGTTTCACTACCATACGTTGCCTCGGGTTTAACAACGGAATTGTAATGTTGAAATTTGGCATTCATTGAGAGAGATTTCCTTTCGTAGGTTGGCCACAAAGAAATTAAATATAGTAAATATTGGACTATTATAATAAAACACATACCAAATTAATCAGAATGAATCATATATAATTAATGTGTAAAGAAGTGAAAATGTCAAAATTAACCGATTTGGACCTTTACGACTTCCCTTTAAGGAACAGAACTAGTCAAGAATCAAGATCGGGTAATACACAATTCTTCTGTTCAGTGTCGAGGTGCAGCAGTAACGTGCCCAAGGTGGGCATTTAACATTTACCGACATCTTTAAGATCCCCTTTGGGGCAAACGTCTGGCACTCCAGCGTCTCTAAAAGCCTGAGTACCGCAGTTAAAAGGGACATATCAGCCAACTAAGGACCACAGCTGTCTTCTCTTTGCCCAGTGCCCCTTCATACGTTGCCGGCATTGCTCTTTTCTTTCTTCCATTCACATCTTTCCCGTCTTCAACTTTGTCTTTTCTTGAAAACCCTGGTGGTTGTTTAGTATCTTCCTGAGAGGCTTGCGTTCTTCAATATCTTCATAGGTAATCTCCATCTAACATATAGTTAGGGGCAGATGACCTTGTTGTTCCGCCCCTTAAAACAACAATAACTAACTAACCACCTCTTCAAAATGGCTGACTTGGTCTTCTTATCTTTAAAATAGGTGAAGATCCGGTTCGCCAATCGAGTGGGTTTCAATCTAAGCAAGTGGCTATAAAATGCAATTCTCCTTTTCCTCATAACATTAGAGATCTTTTGGAGAAGAATATACAGCTCATGGTTGTCGCCTTTGTCTCTAATCGGGCTGAGAATTTTCCTCATGCTACACACCAATCTTCACATACACCACACTAACCAGGAAGGACAACTCGAAACTCCAAGCAGCAGAAATGAAGTTCTTTGGTACTATGATCCAGAAGACCAGGAATGATAAAATCAAAGAAGAGGCGAGAATAGAAGACTCTATACTACAAAAGATCCAGAAGGCTAGAATGAAGTGGTTCGGCCATGTGAAAAGAATGAGTTCCAATAAAACTGCAAGAAGGGAGGAGACCAGTTGGCAGACCTAGAAAACAATGGACAGATCTGGTGAAGAAGGATGTACAGGAGAGAGACCAGGATTGTGAACGAGGAATGGTTCATGGATCGACAGAGGGGCCTTGTATTCCACACCCCGGAAACTGGAGTTGGTCAATGATGATGATCATGATCTTTCTTTGATCTCCAACTTCTCTAGCAGGCCAGTGAGGCATTCCGCTGCTTACAGAGCCTCTGGTGGTTTGACAGGGCAATAATGCCCGAGTTTAGCGTTCAGGGATATTGACTTTTTGATGTGCAACATCTTTCCACTCGGTAGCTGGACATTTTTGTGGGAGTGATTTTGGAAAAGAGACGGAAGTGGATGGGACGGAAACAATGAGCGCACGCGGTGGCGGAGATCGGTACAACGACGTACTGTAAGCAATGTGACTATGTGGAATGTAAATCGCATATGGTTTACCTCAAGGTTTGGAGGCCCCATTAAAGAAATTCCTACAATAAATCATCTTCAAGTTGTCGTTCTTTGGTGTGAAAATATTCATTATATTATATTTGCTGAAAACAATTACGATTTATTAAATCTTCATACTTTTGCTGTATTCTTATTTAATGCAAGCACTCGATACCTCGAGTGCTATATCGCATCAACCAACACTCGAAACATCGTAGGTATTCAGTATATTAACACCGACTACTAACAATAATTGAAACTTTGTTGGTCTAAACGTATCACTGGGAGAAACGCATTTAATATACCTACTGCACACCTAATTTTTAATCGCGCCTATACTTGGCAGTGCGCTATATCGGCAATAAGAGGCCATTTTCATTAACACCGCTGGCATGGGTTCACTAACTGGCCGGTATAAAGCGCAGCTCGCATCAAGTAGGCAGTGGATTGCTCCTGCATACAGTTGCAGGTATATGTCACTACTGCAGATGCATTGGAGAATCCTTTCATGTTTGCTGGCAGAAGGTAGCAGCACTACGAGTTCATTCTTTAAAAATTGCGAGTAAGTAATATGGAATTATTCGAATAACATGTCAGATGTTACTCATCATATACGACTACTGTAAGGCTCGTTTTTTTCCTATTTAATATATATTTAGAAGAAATTTTTAAAGAATGTTTTGATGGAAAAAGAGGTGTTTGCTTAGGAAGTAAAAGATTTGAGTGTATTCGTTTTGGGTGAGAGTGAAGGACAAGCAACACAACTGTCGAAAGACCTAGATACAATTTGCAAAATATATGGGATGAAAATAAATGAGGAAAAAAATAAATAAATGTATGGTCGTAGGTGGAAAAGGTGAAAAAATTGCAATAAAATTAGAGGATGAAATTGCACAAGTGGATAGTTTTAAATACCTAGGAAGTTGGGTTACACAAGAAATGATATGCACTAAACAAATATAAACAAGGATTGCAATAGCAAAAGAAGCCATATTATTTTGTGGAGCAATGAAAGTAAGCCTAAGGAAGAGATTAGTGTAGCAATGTTTGGAGCGGAAACTTGGACGAGAGAAGAATAGAGGCTTTCGAAATGTGGCTGTGGAGCAGAATGGAGACAATAAGTTGGAAGTATTAAAGAAAGTAGGAGAAGACAGAATGATGCTAAAGGAGATTAGGAAAAGGAAAATGAATTGGATTGAACACTGCATAAGAGGAGATAATTTGGTGAAAAGTGCGTTATAAGGGACAGTCCAAGGGAAAATCCCAAGAGGAAGAAGAAGGTTTCAGATGCTGGATTCCATCAAGGATTGCTGATGAGCTGATGAGCTGATGAAACGTGCTGCTGAAGACCGACCATGAGGAAACCTGCCATCGGGCAGATAATAATAATGTTGTATGGCCTCGGGTGCCGGGTGCAAGATTTGTTATCTGACACCCAGAGGGTAGCTTGCATGTCGAATTTCGTTGTAACTTGACTATGAAGTCAAAGAGGTTAGATATTAGATATCTATGCTCCTTGAACACTATAGCGCTTTCTAGTAGAGAAATGAGGAACTTTGTGTTGGCGGAAACTCCCGAGATTAATTTTGCCATTATGAACTCGGCCTACTGAATTCAAATGGGTTCTTTAACATGCCAACAACGTATGACATGCGTATCGTATTTTTGACGCCTTTTAAAAAATCACTTACCATGGCCAGGAGCGTACCTGCAATCTTGGGGGTTAGTAGACCGACACGATATCCACTCACCCTCATTGGCAAGCTATCAGGCAGATAAACAGATGATGATGATGTAAATGTTGGTACGCCATTTAAATTTTATTCATGCGTGAAGTGAAGGGTTCTTTCTCACCCACTCACCGAGATATTTAAACTTTTCTGTCCATTCGATTTTCCCCTGGTTTACTTTAAGCTCTCTTGATGTTGGTTATGAACTGTCCTTCTTCCAAAAGAGATCTGAAGACCTGCTTTTGTTACCTGTGCCTGTACCTGGTCAATTTGTTTTGTGGCCATGTCTAAAGAATCGGAGAAGACTGCAAGATCGTCTGCAAACGTTGGGCAATCAATACAAACATTAATATTATTATTGAGAGTTAATATGAGACAAACCTCTCTATTATCAGTAGCATATGATCTGTGCTGTTGTTGTACACGAGAGAAATCACAGATGGTCTCTCCTCTTGCAGGTCGCCGGCGTTGCCTCGGGGACGCCCTCGCTCGAAGCTGCATCTTTTTGTTTTTCACGGGAGTGCTGCAGCATTTCCATGTGCTTCCAGACGATGAGAAGGCGCTACCTGACTTACAGCCACAGCCTGGCATAACCCTGTCTCCGCAGCCGTACTATGCGAGGCTGGCTCGCATCCACGACAAGTCCAGAGGGGCTTAAGGTAGGTGTATTGTGCGAGGCTGGCTCGCATCCACCACAAGTCCAGAGGGGCATAAGGTAGGGGTATTGTGCCCCCAAACCATGAGAAGACATAGCAGCCGTACTGTGCGAGACTGGCTCGCATCCACGACAAGTGCAGAGGGCCTTAAGGTAGGTGTATTGTGCTTCCAGACCATGAGAAGACATAGCAGCCGTACTATGCGAGGCTGGCTCGCATCCACGACAAGTCCAGAGGGGCTTAAGGTAGGTGTATTGTGCTTCCAGACCATGAGAAGACATAGCAGCCGTACTATGCGAGGCTGGCTCGCATCCACGACAAGTCCAGAGGGGCTTAAGGTAGGTGTATTGTGCCCCCAGACCATGAGAAGACATAGCAGCTGTACTGTAAGAGGGTGGATCGCATCCAAGACGAGTTATTTCTGGGTGTAAGGTATGTTAAGTGACTTTTTCATGAACATCAAGATATTGATTGTATGGGAAGTGGTGTTCCAAATAATCTACTGTGAGTAGTACCCAAAATTGACTGTGAATGTAACTACCTCTTTGCTTGTACACGATGGTACGTGAGAACAAAGGTGATAGGGTCAGAAAGAGTAATTTGTTTATCTAAATGAATATTTGATGAAAGAGCTGCTACTCCCAGAATTCTCGTTACTCACCCTCGATACGAAACTAACGTAAGGTATTGCTTTTGTTGTTACAGCCACCACGTTGCTTCATAACATAGCCAAGGCACATCCAGAAGTTTAGAGGGGCTTCTGCTCAACTCGACGATACTACCACAAGGTCCATATCTCAAGATCACATCTTCTCCAACTGACAGGGGTGAAGGAGGTCCATATCTCAAGATCACATCTTCTCCAACTGACAGGGGTGAAGGGGGTCCATATCTCAAGATCACATCTTCTTCAACTGACAGGGGTGAAGGGGGTCCATATCTCAAGATCACATCTTCTCCAACTGACAGGGGTGAAGGGGGTCCATATCTCAAGATCACATCTTCTCCAACTGACAGGGGTGAAGGGGGTCCATATCTCAAGATCACATCTTCTCCAACTGACAGGGGTGAAGGGGGTCCATATCTCAAGATCACATCTTCTCCAACTGACAGGGGTGAAGGGGGTCCATATCTCAAGATCACATCTTCTCCAACTGACAGGGGTGAAGGAGGTCCATATCTCAAGATCACATCTTCTCCAACTGACAGGGGTGAAGGGGGTCCATATCTCAAGATCACATCTTCTCCAACCGACAGGAGTGAAGGAGGTCCATATCTCAAGATCACATCTTCTCCAACTGACAGGGTCCATATCTCAAGATCACATCTTCTCCAACTGACAGGGTCCTTATCTCAAGATCACATCTTCTCCAACTGACAGGGGTGAAGGAGGTCCATATCTCAAGATCACATCTTCTCCAACTGACAGGAGTGAAGGAGGTCCATATCTCAAGATCACATCTTCTCCAACTGACAGGGTCCATATCTCAAGATCACATCTTCTCCAACTGACAGGGTCCTTATCTCAAGATCACATCTTCTCCAACTGACAGGGGTGAAGGAGGTCATTGTGCTCTAGACTGCAGTACAGTCATGAGACTAGAAAGTGGTATTGTGACTACATACTTAGCTCATCTTCCTGGGAAGATATTATCAGGGCAATGACCTTGCCCTAGAGAGTGAACTTGTAATGGGGTTGGCTCTTATCAGTGAGCCAGTGTGTTGTCATGTGTCACAACTGTGTAGCTAACGCAGTAACGCAGGTCTTGGGTTCACGTGTCACCACATAAGGACATGAGAATTGAAGATCTGTTTCGCTGTTTTTTTTTTCTTTACACGTCAGCATCATAAATATATTTGGATTATACGTGCATTAATCTTATTAAATGTTTTTCACAGTTCTCATGACCAAGAATCGAGTGTTGTAAAGCGGGAATGTTCCTTACAATATCAGAATATATGTTTCTTGTCCTTGTATCGTAGCACAAGAAAGTCTTCATCACTCACGTTCCACTCGTCACTTTGTACTTATCGAGATGATGCTTTTAAACAATCAACTCAACATTTAATAAATGCATTAAACAGTTTGATTATCCTTGCTGTTAATGTCTGAAGACAGCTTCGAGGAGTAATAATACTAATAACTAGCCACTGTTGGAAGATGCCAGCAGGGGGTGAAGGACCACTCTTCCAATTCCATCGTCCAACATTATCAGACCTATCGGCCCAGGGAGGGCATCTTGCCCTTAAAGCAGAGAATTCAATTTCATATTTGGCTAGCTGAAGGACACTCGACGATCGAATCATGTCCCTTGTTTTCGTCCTCAGAGATATCGCTGGTGGCCGTTACGACGGGTTGTCTGCTGCTAGCATCTCCGTGAAGATGCCAATGAGGTTGCCGATGCCGATGAGGTTGCCAACGATCCACTTGGCATGGTCGATTATCCTGCCGTTTGGGAGGACCAAGGTTTTATTTGTCATGGACAAATAGCAACGATCTCATGAGTTGAAAAGAAGTGGGAAACTTCCAATGTTGCTTTGATAACTTGTGTGAAGCTAAATTATAGGTTAGATTTGAATGACGCTCTTAGATTCCACCGTTCGTCGCCAGGTGCCGACTGCTGTGGCATCTAGTAACCAAGTTCAGAACTAGTTGGTCGTTGACGTCTGCGTTTGGTAGCAATAGTTGGAACTACTTTAAAATCGAATGTCTGCAGTCCTTACTGGAATTAAAAGCAGATAACAGACACTAATACAGTCATCATAATTAACACCGGTTATCAGAGAGATTCTACACACACCCAAAGTAAACTGAGGAACCAACCAACCTTTGGCACAGCATGAGGAAAGCCCTCTGTGAAGTCGCGGAAAGCCTGCACGATCTGGCCCCTCGTCTTGGTGGTCTTGAAGTCCTTGCTCGACTTGCCATTACTTTTACAGATACCTTTGATACGAATTCCCAGTGTAGCAGTGGATGAGATGATTTCCCGCCAAACCGTGAACCTGGGCTTGGTAACTCCCTTCAGCCGATGTTCCTCTTCCGTAGGAGCTTCTGAGTCGATCTGACATATCCTTACACAGTTTTGGCTTTTCCTTGGCCTTCGCTAGCTCCTCTTGGAGCTGGGTCCGCACTCCAATCTTACAGTCCATGATACATGGCGACGTCAAGTCCTGTAGCTGAATGACAGTTGCCATCCTTGCAGGTGACCACACGTCCTTCATGAGTACCACTGCTTCAGCCAAATGGGCTATTTCTAATTGTGTAACTGTGTAAATTATGTAAATTCGTGTTTGTTCTTTAGAATATACTACTTAGACGGTAAATGTTAAAATTAATTTCTCCTTTTACATCCCAATCTGCAAGTCCCGTTGTCTGCTTCCTTGATCGATTCTCTACCAATTCTTAGCTCAATTCATTAGAATTATTTTAAATCCTTGCACACAAAATGCTCAAGAAATTTATGTTTTGATACAGTTCAATAGTTCATACATTCAATTAATAAATGTAAAGTATTTGTGGAAATCATGTTGGAAATAAATCGGTACAATGTAGTGCCTCATTTCCGTATTGACATATTTCTCCATTCTGGTTAAGAAGAAGCACAGCATCTGTGTTCCGGCCGACTAACAAACAGATATCTTCATTTATATTTGTTTTCCAGTCCAAAAAAACTTTCCTGCTTGTGTTTTTAAGAACGTGTATTTATTTAGGTGTACAAGATTGATTAGTTACATAATTAGTTTTAATCCGATACCTTGCACATATCTGGTATTATTATTTTCATCATCATCAAAATCTTTTTCCATCTCCAGTTTCACGGGTGCAGTAGACAAGCGCTCGCCACAGCTTTCTGTCATTGTACGACTTTCGTTCTACAGCTTCTTCCCATTTCAGCCCTTTTTTCTCCACTTCTGATTTCACGGTCTCAATCCATAGTTTTCTGGGTCTTCCCCTCGGTCTTTTCCCTTTCAGTTCTCTATTGAAGTAGTCCCTTGCTGTTCTAGTGTTATTCATTCGCAACATATGTCCATACATCTGCCGTCTACGCTTCCCTATAACATTCGCAACAGTTTCCTGTATCCCAGCTTCTTTCCTATTGGTTTCGTTTCTGGTCTTTTCTAGTCTTTTCATTCATGGTTCTAATGAATTTCATTTCTGTTACTTGGATTTTGTTAAGGTCTTTATCCAGTAAAGTACGTGTCTCCAGAATTGGTACAGAGGAAGTATTGTACATGGTAAATTTTGCTTTCAGGGGTATGTTGCTGTCCCATAGTAGGTTTCTCACTTGACTGTAAAAATGTGACGCTTTCTGTGCCCTGTTGAGTACGTCTTGCTGAACAAAGTTATCCTTTGAGATTGTTGTAACATTGGTAGTTTTATTTTTTGTTTAACAAGTACGCGGTTCTGTATATGTAAGGTGCTGCCATTTGCCCTTTATGCTTCAGTTTGTCTAAAACCCACGCCATGTTCGCACATGTTCAGTTTGCGCGGTTCCGCTATTGCCATCCATGTACATCAGTTCGTTATTATTATTAAACTCACATCAGTTCGCTTTGCTTATCTCTGGTTCTCTCATATCCTCTTACTGAGATGGTGCTTCTGAGATATTTGAAGTTGAAGACAAGAGTCTAATTTAGTTCCTTCCAAAAAGATGTTAGAATTGGTACCGTCTCTGTTGATAGTCATTTCTACAGTCTTCGTTTTGCTGGAACTGCTTAAACTTGTTGTTCCAGGGTTTAGCTTCTTTTGTACTTCAGCTTCCGTTTCTCCCCATATCAGAACATCTGCAAATACAAGGGCGTTTGGTTCACTGTCAGCTTCCTTAATAGATTTAAGAATCCGGTCCATTAATATGATGAATAAAAGTGGTGATATGGCACTTCCTTGTTGGACTCCTTCCTGTGTTTCAAACCACTCTGATCTTCCATTTCCTATCTGGACACAACTATAGCACTTTTGATACAGCATCCTCACTTTGTCAATCAAGTAATTTGGCACATGCATATTGTTTTAGATCCCTTATTTGGGGGTGGATCTAACGGATTTTGAGTCACCAAGTGCCGAGATATTCCATTGTGATCTATATATATAAAAAAAAATTGCCTTAAATGTAGGTTTATGTTACCTTACAACGAATTATCATGCCTTATCATGAGTTGTCGGACTTACCCTGATGCCGGGTTTCTGGGTCATCAGGCGCCGAACGGCGTTATCTTACACTACTTATTTTACTTATTGATAAAATTACTTAACTGTAAAACTATTCTGTATTTACATGCCGAGTGGACCTTATTCTAAAGCCGAAATGTGCTGTGCTATTATTAGCAACAGCTGTTAGTAAATTTGCTTACATCTAAGTGACCTTAACATGGCACTATGACTTAAGTACTAAAATTTAGATGGAGGCTGTCCGTTTGATTTCTCTCGCGGTGGTTCCCTTGTAGCACATTGCCGGGACCGGAACCCGACAATGTCTCGTAGTCCCCTCCGTTTTAATACTATTGTCGACATCTATTCTAGGCCTTAATACTAGTACTAACCTAGTCACAGGCGGCTTACGGTGCCACTAAGCAAACCGTTTCGCCTGCTGTACCTTCCATTTCTTTGATCGTTTCCATTGCGTGTGTAGTCGTAGGTGGGCCGCCCACGTAACCCTTATGAGGCGCTCGCAATGCCCCTCTCTTAATGCCCATTGGCTGCCCGATGCGTCGCCATTTATGTGGGCATTGGACATTGTGGTCCAATGGCATAATATCCTCCGGGAAGTGAGCGTCCGGGGAGTCCTCTTCGCCTGTGTCGGCCGCAATAGTAATGATTCATGTGTCCTCCGGGAAGGGAGCGTCCGGGGAATCCTCTTCGCCTGTATCGGCCGCAATAGTAATGATTCATGTGTCCTCCGGGAAGTGAGCGTCCGGGGAATCCTCTTCGCCTGTATCGGCCGCAGTGTGTTTTGCTCCAACGCACAGGAGTCTTGCTTCCCGCTATGGAAGCCCTACTTATCTAATTCTAACTAAGAGTCTAGTCATAATTGGGTCGTCTCTAGGGATAGTTCCCGAGGCCGGCGCTGAGTGAGCTATTTCTCCCGCCATCCTCAGAAAGTCACCCTGCAGATCTCGGCTTCGATGACCGTGACACATAGTGGGTGTAACCTTCTCCGACAAGGGGGATGGGCTAATATGCACCCCTAGATCTCGATGTTTGCCCGTGTCAGGTCCCGAATGCTTTGACCTTACGTAGTTCGTCTGTTCGGTCTAGTCGTCAGTTAAGTGAGGTCGCTGCGCTGTCGAGCCAACTGGGGTAAGGGTCCACATCGCCTTCCCCAGCTCTGCTCCAGTGTGGTCCCTCTGACCTTCGGCTTACATCGTTGTCATCAATCAGATCGTATCAGATTCCTTTGTAAAAAAAAATGTGGCGTAACCTGTGTAAATAGTTTAATCTCTGTGTAAAATAAAATATTTCCAGTGTTGCGGGGTTGTAGATCTTCTAAGTACATAGGCTACTTCTGGTCTACCATTGCTACGTCAGCTTTCCAGCAATAATGCTTTCCATACCTTAATGGAGGTGTTAGTAGGGTCTGTGGCGTCAGGTACCCTGTTATTATGATCTGGGGGTAGTTATTTGTTGAGTGGGCTTAAAGTATGGTAGGAAGGGGTTGCGCACCTTTGGGTTCCACGTTAGTGGTGGCCTGGAACCGGTGATGCCACTGGGATGCTTCTATAGTGAGTGGACTGGGGAGGCAATTCCCGTGATTGCAAAGATACGAAAATTTCATGCAGGTTTGATATTAAAATCCCTGGTAAATGGATGGGATACTCATGCATGTGTCTGGATATGAAGTGTCTGCCTTCATGTACGGATAGGTGTAGGGTGGGGCATAATACCAATATGTTCCTTTCATGCGGGAGTGTTTAAGTACTAAAGAATGGTTAATATATATCTATGGCCTCCTCTCTCATTTGGAGAGGCGCATTATGCTTATTTAATGTTTGCTGACCCACCCCTAATACTCAGGTTGTAGCATCGTGGCGCAAGGCGTAGCATGCCTGCTCTTTAGACGCATGAAGTCCATCAACCCCTTGTGTGTACTTTGTAATGTAGTGTAGCTGTTTTTGGTCATGTACATGTGTCTGCGTTGGTTTATGTTGGGCGTGAGAGGGTTATTGGAAGGGAATTGGGTATTAACCATGGTAGCCTGCTGTAGTATGTCGGTAATCCCTCTGGGATTATCCACCTATGGTTGGTCATCCTCCCTTGATCCATGTTGGCTTTCTATCCGCGCCTTGGGATAGTAGAGCTGCATGACCTAATCTGGTCTGCCATTTGTAGTGTAGATGTGGCCAGTGGTCGTAGTGCGACTGGTCATGTGCTAGTCATCTGTAATGACTCCTATGCCTTACGATCGATAAGAGAAGTTATTAGGGGGGAGATCTTGTCTGTGTTTGCTCCTAATTGTTGAGTGCGTGTGCGTGTGTGTGACTATGTTCCGCTACACCACGCGGACGGTTGGTCTGTTGCAGGCTAAGTCGTAATATGTATCGCCTGTGTGGGCAGAAGGCGCCCGTGGCTTGCCAACGTCTTTGCGAACGTGCCCTTATAGGCCCAAGATAAGTTCCGCCGTGTCACGTCTTGTCCATTGCCAAATGTTTTTGCAGTGTGGGAAAAAAAATGTATGGTGTTATAATTGTTATGTGTTTGTAATTTCACGGTCACTGGCGATACGCAATAGTGTCTCGTCACCGCAGTATTGCAGTGTGAATAGTCTGCAAGTCAGCAGTTGGTATGTGTAATGTCAGGCTGGGATGTTATTGTTTGTCATCCGCTGGCATGTGCTTTTCTGCACGTATGCAAGTGTGGTCATTGTTTTAGATTCCTAGCGGACTAATGTAGCAATTCATCCTAGTTAGGTAATGACGTTGTGTGGCCATTGTTTCCTAAGACTTGTGTCTTGCGAAATTTTCCTACCTGTGTTTGGGAAATGTATTCTCTATGTCTGGTGTAATTCGAAATTTTATGTCTGGCTTTTGGTGGGAGGAAATGTAGTATTCCCTGTTCATGCACTTGTATGGGCCAATTTCGGTGTGGTTGTCAGCCTAGATGATTGCCTTCCTTGGTGTCTAATGTTTACTGGAACTCAGACCCGTGACCTTATGTCATTCACTGTGTTTTATGTCTGCGTTGTGTTTCAGGGCTTGGGGCTTCCCCAGTGTGGTTTTTGCTTGTGTTTCGTGTACCAAAAATACCATTGGATAGTTAGTTTTTGGTACGAGTGTGGTGTGTGGTCATGGGCTCGAATCCGGTTGTCTGTAGAGACTTGGTGTGACCCTCTCTGTGCCGGATATATTATGGCACATGTACTGTGTATCTGCTATGCGCAAACGAAAGTACTCAATGCTGTGAGGAGTTTGCGTATTTTTGAACTCTCCTCGTAGTGTAATTTTGGGAGTTATGGGGTCCTTAGATCGGCCGTGAATGATGTGTTGGTTTCTGTCCGGTAGGATTTGGCTCGGCTTGTCTGTGTCGAGCAGTCTTGCTCATTGAGGAGTATGTTAGTGCTGATACGACGGTGTTGAATTACGATGTTGTGTGCTTTCATTTGTTTCATGTTCTGCCCACGTCCTTGTTTCCTGCACGTGTGTGTGTGTGAACTTGATTGCTGTCTGTAGTGATGGCGAGCAGTGCCTCTCTCATTGTAGAAAAAAAACTTGTGGTTTAACATGACCGTTGATCTGTAGATCATGCGCCACGGGACTCCCGTTTTATGTGGAATCCAAACCACAGGCCGTGGCCTTTCACTTCGAAAGTCTCACATGCATTGGCCGTATAGGAAAAGAACCTCTTACTACTACATCTGTGTCCCCACTTGTGTGTGTTACTGTAACGTGGTTCAAGTATATTCCTTTCTGTTGTACCAAATGTCGTTATACACTAGTGTGTCTGGTCCGCTAGTCGCGTGTTTGGTGACCAGATGCCAGAGGCGATTTTGTTGTTTTTCGTTTATGACCCGCTGTTAGTGGGACTGTCCCAATCTGTCTTAGCTTTCCCATGTTTCTATTCTAGAACTGGATATCTACCCAACCTTATATTCTTGGTATTCAGAAGGTTGCGGGTTTTGAGACCGTCTTTTACCCAGAGTAATTGTTTCTGGCACTATTCAGGTTGTGTCTCCGGGACAGTTTGGTAGTATTTTACTGTCATGTGGCTATGTAAATTGATTGTGTGATTTCCAAAAATATGCAGGGCTTCCCAAAGTCTGGGGTTTTCATCCTACGATGTGTTAGCGTTTTAGCTTACGTGTTGTGGGAATGATAAAAAAAAAATTATATTACAGGCAATGTAACGTGTCACGTATGCCTATGGGTTAAATACATACAGTTCAACTTGGCCACCCTTTTTTTTTTTTCATCGGGCCTAATGAGTGGGGCAGAGAAAGAGGAGAAAAAAAATGAGCTATGCCCCGCTCCGTATTAAGAGAGCATTTTGAAAAGGTATAGAATATATGTTTGTATGTTGCCTGTCCACTACTGTATGCTTTGCTAAAGTGGGTTGCCGGACGGCGATGAAAAAAAATGTTTAAAAAAAAAAAAAAATGGTAAGTAGGTCCTGATCGTACTATGCACCTAGTAGGTGACGTTAGCACTATAGTAATCTGGTTACATCTCAGGGGACTCTACCGACCTTGTCTAGTACCCATTGGGAAGGCCATTGCCAGACGTATTTGATACATGTGTATCCACGTCACGAGCAAAGCCAGGGCACTATGGGAGTCGAAACTCCACTCCAAAGCAATTATAACCTTACTTTGGCATTGAATATATATTTTTCAAAAGAGAAATATGTATTGTCCGTTGAGCCATTATATATTTATACACAAATTGTGCTAAATGTTCCGGCATAACTCAACAAAATGACAGTGGTTCGCCCCGGTGTGCAATTGGGCTTCTCAGTTGGTTAATGCACACCTCACCAAATTTTTGAAAATTAGTTTGCGATTTTTTATTCTTGCCAATCTTATGGCTTTTGCCCTCTACTAGAGAGTCTATCCAACTGTTGAACCGGAACGTAGAACATTTAGTCATTTCTGCTTAGAAAGACTCGCTTAAGCTCTATGCTGTGATTTGATGTTTAAGCTATGTTCAAAATATCTCTTTCCGGCTTTAAGCCACGTAGCTCACCTGATGGGCTTCTACTGGGCTTTGAATATTAGAAACTTTACGTTATCCAATTTATGGTGATAACCACTCCGACCAATAATCATTGATGGCCTGGGAGAAAAAATGTCAGGGGCAAACAAAAAGAAAACAAGGATTTTGAATCATGCACCTCTGATCTAGCCAAGTTGCACTGCCTATACATGAAAGAAGGCAGATAGAGAAAGAGAAAAAAAAATGTGCAGTTTGTGTTTGTGCTGATGGATGGTGTATTGTCGTACTGTGTGGTAGTGTCTGGTCCCAATGTGCGTACGTGTATCGTGCATACTGAGGGACTAATACCGGTGTTCGCCTTCGTTCTGGCAAATTTGCCCTTTGAACTGGCGGTAATGGTTGCTGAATGGCTTGTGTCTGGCCTAGCAATGTGGTGGCGTGTAGTCTGACCGCTTTTCGGCCTGTGGCCACGGCAGACTCCTGCCATTGCGCTAGCCTATCTGTGTGGGTGTATGTAGGCTTTATGTGTAGTGGGACGGGTTCTATGTCGTCCGCCCATGACGTGGTTACGTCCCGTTGTCTCTCCGTCATGCTATGTGTGTTTGAGAGTCCTGGCTTCAACTCCCTCTCGTTCCTTTGTTCCGAGGGGGTTGTTCTAGGCTCTGCCCCTTGGTTTGGCAAAATTGCCTTCCGATCCGGAGCTGAAGGACATGTGTTTATGTAACCTTGTATTCGTAGCCTATTGGAGCCTAATCTGGCCGTCTCCTGGACTGTGGCCATGGTGACCTCCTTCCTATGTGTGGCAGTACATGGCGAGAGGGACATCCTCGCAAATTGTCGAGTCAGCGTATCCACGCTTATGTCCTCTCTCGGGTGGGCTGGTGGCCCTACCATGAACTCAAAAATGGCCTTGTTGGCTTGGAGCTCACGGTATTCATCCCAAATTTGGGTGTACTGCCTATTGAGGCTTATGGTCCGTTTGCAAATTACTGTATTAATGTTTCTGTGCTCTGTATAGTTTTGTGGCCGCTAGTTGGAGAAGCGCTTGGACGCGAATTAGCTCCCTGTATTGGGCGTGTAAACCTGTGTAGTGCACCCTCATTCTCTCGAGGGTTGCATTATCTATTACGGGACCATGTGTGGTGATTAATTGTTGGTATATTTTGTTTCTTTGGACATGGATTCTATTGAGGTGTTCATGTATGTTCCTCAAGTGCTTGTGTGCGCATCTTAATTGCGTTGTCCTGCCCTCTGACGGAGTGTATGGCTGTTTGCCCTGTATTGCTCCGACTTTTGTTTGGAGTGCCCGTATTTGTGTCTGTCGCCTCTGTATATGCCTTTGGCATCTTATTAATAATGTTTATAATGTTGGCGTAACCCTATTGCCTCTATGGTTTGCAATCTCTGCATGAGGCGTCATTCTGACTGAAGTGTATGTGAATAAAATAAAATAAAATATCTGTGCGTGTTTGACAGTGTATTTTCGTATCTGTTTGATTCTTTCTGGGGCTGGGGGGTTGGTTTAATAAGAATTTCCCCTGTTTAGCTAGTTTTGGAGCAAAAATTGTGTTTTTTGTTTGGGAAAAAAAAATTTTCACTATTTGCTTGGCTTTTTGCGGTACAGAAGGGGTCGTTTTAACTACGAGGGCTCGTTGGTTGAGTCCCGTTCTCTATGCGTAGTACCCCGCCTCCACCAGTGTTTTAGATCCCTTATTTGGGGGTGGATCTAAAAGGAAGAGTTATTGTACTAATTTATAAGGTTGTGCCTAAAAAGGGTAGCTTCCCTTGGCAGGGTAAGCTGACCAGTGTAGAGTGTTGTGGTGTGCTAGGAACTAGGGGGCGTTCCTATAAATAATGTAATAGTGTTTGAAGGGATGGGACCCAATGCAAGGGTCACTGTGCTGGTCGCTCAGCTGACTGCTTATTATGTAACTGACTCTGCTCGTATCAGCTAAGTGGCACGCGCTGCTCTCTGGCAGCCGGGCCGCCGCGAGGAACACAATGATATCTGAAGTATGAGCCCCTTGTAGGGAATGTAATTATGTTCACAATGTAAAGTACAAGTTGTGGGTTAGAGGTTACAAAAGTAGGAACTCTGAACACGACTGACTTACCTCTGATGACACCGGCGTAGCCTTCGGCCGTATCGTTGAAGCACTGATAATGGAGAGATCCTTTGACCTCATTAAGATGCCTTCTTATACTCTCCGGCGCTATGCTGTCAGCAATGTGTTGGCATTGCTGTCCCAGTTAATAGTATGTCGCTATGTGTAACCATTGTGCAAGGACTGAGCTGCTTTCTAGAGTTGCAAGCTGTCCCTGCTACGTTTTATGGATGTTGGCCCGGCTTTCCAAGGGTTGCCCGTTAGGAGATTTAGGCAGATGATGGGGGGATGGTCTCCAAGGGGTGCATACCCCTGGGAGGCTGTACAATATCTTCCACACATTCCCAGATCTTTTTTCTGTTGTACTTCGATGCTTCCTGAATCCATGTTGTTGTTCTTATTATTTTCAAACTTCTTTAATTTTAATTTTTGCTGTTGAAGGATCCAACGTTGATCGAATAGGTGCTTACAGAACACCACACCGAGTGATGTGTGCTTACAGAACACCACACCGAGTGCTTTGTGCTTACAGAACACCACACCGAGTAATGGGTGCTTACAGAACACCACACTGAGGGGTGGGTGCTTACAGAACACCACACCGAGTGATGTGTGCTTACAGAACACCACACCGAGTGATGTGTGCTTACAGAACAACACATCGAGTGATGGGTGCTTACAGAACACCACACCGAGTGATGTCTGCTTACAGAACACCACACCGAGTGGTGGGTGCTTACAGAACACCACACCGGGTGATGGGTGCTTACAGAACACCACACCGGGTGATGGGTGCTTACAGAACACCACACCGGGTGATGGGTGCTTACAGAACACCACACCGAGTGATGGGTGCTTACAGAACACCACACCGGGTGATGGGTGCTTACAGAACACCACACCGAGTGATGGGTGCTTACAGAACACCACACCAGGTGATGGGTGCTTACAGAACACCACACCGAGTGATGGATGCTTACAGAACACCACGCCGAGTGATGGGTGCTTACAGAACACCACGCGGAGTGGTGGGTGCTTACTGAACACCACACCGAGTGGTGGGTGCTTACTGAACACCACACGGAGTGATGGGTGCTTACAGAACACCACACCGAGTGATGGGTGCTTACAGAACACCACACCGAGTGATGGGTGCATACAGAACACCACACCGAGTGATGGGTGCTTGAAGAACACCACACCGAGTGACGGGTGCTTACAGAAGACCACACCAAGTGATGGGTGCTTACAGAACTCCACGCCGAGTGGTGGGTGCTTACAGAACACCGCGCCGAGTGATTGGTGCTTACAGAACACCACACCGAGTGGTGGGTGCTTACAGTACACCACACCAAGTGATGGGTGCTTACAGAACACCACACCAGGTGATGGATGCTTACAGAACACCACACCGAGTGGTGGGTGCTTACATAACACCACGCTAAGTTATTGAGATATCTAGATAATTTCAGTTTCAGATTAAACTCTACCTCAAGGAGATTCTGCAGGACTCAAATGCCAATGGGTGTTCAAACCCAATGCCTGTCATGGCTGATGTTGTTGGTTCCTTTTGGTCCTCATTGGAGTGAAACTCTAATTATTTGGGTCTAGTATTGAAGTAGGAGACCTGGGATTTGCCTGGATTGAGGATGGCCACAGTGAACCTCAACAATTTGAGGAAGTAGGCTCTTTTTATTTTCATAGAAATTTCCTTTACATTTGTACTACTGTACGAGATAGTGTACTGGCAGTGACACAAGACACTCTTTGGCATACAAGAACATTATAAATTATCCTACCTAACCTACACACTAACACGTAGTATATTATGGCACATTATTAGAAATACAGCACGTCGTAAGTCTATACACAGTAGAAATCATCTTATCTTCCTCTCTAGAAAACACACATGCTGGAATGCTACTGAATTTCACTTTCAAAAATATTGGAAGTTCAGTTTAAGATTTTAGTATAAAAGGCCTTTGAATCAGCAGAAGGCTAGCACAAGAACTTAATTACGATGAACACACATTTGCGAATGGAAACGCTGACTATTCACAGAAAGCTGGGAGCCTTAGGATATTTACAATGACTATGCTTGCAGAAATAAGATTATAATGCGAGGTCTGGAAAACTGATTCCTGCATTGTTATTGCTAGTTAGTGCTGAAATCTCCCTGCCACAGAATATTGCGGCATGTCAGGCTATCGCCAGGACTAAGGTATCAGTAGTTGTGGTTTACCTGCTAGGAAGTGCTGCAGTGCTACGGTATGCTGCTATCTGAGCAGTTGCCGTACACATACTTTACTGTAAGCCTTCATTTGAAAAATATTTCCTTCATAACATAATGATAAAAAAGATCACCTTGGGGGTCATTCCGCTTGCACTGCTGCCTAGCAGAGCTCTACTGTACGACCTCTGGTTGAGATACGATCACACTTCAACACTTTTGACTTCCTTGGCTCCGCAATCTCAGGATTGATCCACTAAGGAAGAGGACATGAGCAACGAGATTTCAGACTGATTTTGGCATATTGCAGGAATTAATTTTGCCATGCCTCTATGTGAAGATTGGCTGTTAATGGAAATATTTGGTCGGTAAAGCAACCCCGTTCTTTGGTATGTGCAGACGCTGTGTGAAGGGGCTGAGGTCACGGTACACATCACAGTAGCTTTGGTGCACTTGGCTTATGGTTCCAACTGTAGTCTCTTCCAGCAGCCATCGGGCAGGGCGCTCCGGATATCCTCGACGTTGGCCACCTCTTTCCGTAGTCTCTCCACCTCCTCCTCGTAGCTCTTCATCAGTTGAACCTGTTGACAACACCAAACAGTTAGGAACAGCTGACTGTTATCCACCTCCCCACATACATACAGTATACAGAGTATGCCCTGAAAGTAGTCGGACCGGATTTTTCCAGCGCAGACGGGTAGACTGCCTGCGACTTCTCTGCCTGAGGTTGGTGGAGGGGGGTGTAAGGAAGGCTGGGAGCCAGCCACACAGTTGATTCCCAGCTGTAGTGGAGTTATAATCGCTCGTCTCCATAACCTCTGCAAGTTCACTCGGCAGTCTGCGTCATAGTTCGTCTGTTGAAACAGCACTAAGCCATTAAATTTTGTCAAAAATATTAAAGGGACAGGAATTCCGCCTAATCAATACACAATTTTTCACAGGCAAAGGGCTATATTACACCCATTTGGTACATAATGGCCCCTTCATCAGCCATACACAGAAACATATTGTCAGTATAATCAAGGAAATACATTAAAAAGGTTAAAATTAACATGAGAAAACTTGATGAAAATGAGACATAGAAATCTTGAGGACAGTTATGGTGAAAAAACATTGAAAAGCTCACGAATATTACAAACAAATGGAAAAAGACATTAAAAATAGTATGTTAAAATGCGAACTTAAAGTGCAAGTCATATGACTCTTGCAATAATCTTATAGAGTTCTCATTAAAATATAATAGCAGGATTCCGTGTCCAAATAGTCTAGGGAGTTCGAGCCATAATAAGAGTTAAAAGTATGTTAAAAAACTCTTGGTCATATTAAGACTTTGTTGACTTCATACGAAGGAGGGATCGTTGGTAGAAAGATCAATACATCGCCATGTGATGAAAGTCAAACCAGCCAAGCTTGATGAAAGCCTCTAGAAAACGGAGGAACAATTTGGATTTCTAACTGAATCACCAGATGTTCAGCATGTCTCTTAGAGGAACAATTTGGATTTCTAACTGAATCACCAGATGTTCAGCATGTCTCTTAGAGGAACAATTTTAATGAGAACTCTATAAGATTATTGCAAGAGTCATATGACTTGCACTTTAAGTTTGCATTTTAATATGCTATTTTTAATGTGTTTTTCCATTTGTTTGTAATATTTGTGAGCTTTTCAATGTTTTTTCACCATAACTGTCCTCAAGATTTCTATGTCTCATTTTCATCAAGTTTTTTCATATTAATTTTAACCTTTTTAATGTATTTCCTTGATTATACTGACAATATGTTTCTGTGTATGGCTGATGAAGGGGCCATTATGGAAGGCTTCGAAACATGTACCAAATGGGTGTATTATAGCCCTTTGACTGTGAAAAATTGTGTATTGATTAGGCGGAATTCCTGT
Source organism: Meconema thalassinum (assembly GCA_946902985.2). Lineage (NCBI taxonomy): Eukaryota > Metazoa > Arthropoda > Insecta > Orthoptera > Tettigoniidae > Meconema > Meconema thalassinum. Next base: position 281,553,257 of record OX336388.2, read on the forward strand.
CCCTTTAATATTTTTGACTTTTAATCAATACGGAACCATGATTGATGCTACTTATATAAAATTTTGTGTTAGGCTCAGTAAAAGTGGGAAAGAGACTCACGATATGATCAAGACGGCTTACAGTGATAACACCATGGGCTGATCGAGTGGTTTTGATTGGCACAAGCTGTTTCAAAAGGGGAGAGGGGAAGTTGAAGATACGCAAGTTCAGGACGACCTTCGAACACCAAAACGGACGAAAATGTGGCAAGAGTGAAGAATTTTCTGGACAATGACCGCAGAGTAAGTTTTTACATGAAGGTCCTTAAATGGCTGAGAAAACACATTGCCTATGTCCGCCCAGCGATCGCCAACTCCGGGTGGCTCCATCACGAGTATGCGCTGCGCCACACCGCCTTCCGCGTGCTGGCGTACCTGGGCCAACGCAACATTCCAACCCTGCCTCAGCCACCCCACAGTCCTGACATTGCCCCAGCAGACTTTTTCCTCTTCCCCCACATCAAAACCACTTACAGGACATGGTCACGGCTCCGTAGAAGCGTTGCAACGGACCGTGACTAGGGAGCTCGACAACATTCCGGTTATAGTCTGTGAGGTAATGCACACTTTCCACCAACTTTATAAGTGCGATATTAAACGCTTAATCGAGGTACATGTTTTGGATTTTTATTTACAGTCCTTCCTCAGCCACATTATTAGCACAAATGGATAACATCTTATCAAAACATTAAGAACCCAATTAAAAGCATAAGATAACATTATTGCACACACAATGTATCACTCATAAATATCTGCAGGCCGAATGGCTGGGCAGCGGTCGCTTGGTCGGCCTTAGCCCGTCATGGGCTGTATAGTGCCAGGGGTTGTTGACTTGTTTTTTTTTTTTTTAGAACAACACGCAGCAGCCAAGCCAAACGTTGTTACCGTATATACCCGAATGTAAGACGAGATTTTTTCCCACTTTTTGTGTTATAAAAATTTGGGGTCATCATATATTCAGGGTATTAAAAAAAAAAAAAAAGATCAAAGTTTTTGAAAATTGTTATTATTTGCAAAGTAGTATGTGGTGTTGGCATCTTGTAACTCGCAACGAATCAATGCGTAATGAAGATTAAAATATGGTTTGTTATGTTTATTTACCATGCATATACGAATAGCACACATTTTGAGGTTAGGATTTACGGATACACGTCATTTTAAGAAGATAAATTATATGTTTGAAAGCATACGGAAATATGTTTTAAAACAATCTTTACAAGAACAACCAGTCAGTTTTACGAGCAGTAATTGAGTGATCAACGTATCTTAATTTAATAACGTCTCCCATTCTTGAACAAAGAAATTATAGAGTATGTCTTGCAAAAGGGGGCAGAGGGATTTCCGATAACACGAGACGTTATAAAAATGAAAGCACGACCTTAAAGTCATATATTGTGCAAGTTATGAGTTAGCGAGTATTTTTTTGAAAAAATCTGTAAGAGGCAGTTGATAACTAGGCCTCGTCTTATATTAGGAGTCGTCTTACATTCGGGTATATACGGTATGTTCATGCGACGCTGGCACGGGAAGGTTTTCGCCACTTCAACAATTGAAGATAACTGATTTCAAGTGAAAGATTAAGTGATATTTTGTGTGTTTCTATTGTTATTTCATTGTTTTTGCAAAGGAAATACAATAACTAACTTTTCAGTTTTTCAATCCTGGATGAGATAAGTTTGTAGGCACATTTACACTAACTGAACTTCTTTGTTAATTTCTCAACTAATTACGTAAAATAAGATTACAATGTGTGAGAAGCATGTTATGGAGCAAGGATGTCCCTCAGAACAGCAAAAAGATCATATATCGGACATACTATGTCCCTATCCTGACGTATGCCTCGGAGACCTGGGTTATGAAAGGAAGGGAGAAGAGCAAAATACAGGCCAGTGAGATGAGGTTCTTGAGAAGCAGTATTGGAGCTACAAAGATGGACAGAATAAGAAATGAGAGGACCAGAGAATTAATGAAGGAGGAACCATTACAGGATGGTATAGAGAAATCTAGACTGAGATGGTATGGACATGTAAAACGAATGGAGGAGAAGAGGATACCCAGGAGAGTACACGAGACGAAGTGGGAAGGAAAGAGACCGAGAGACAGGTGGCTGAAGGGGGTGGAAGAAAGCGTGAAGAAGAGAGGAGAAGACTGGACAAGGGTGGAGGCTGAGAGAAGGTGGGAAGACAGAAGACGCTGGAGAGGCTTGTGTTCCAAACAGACCCGGCCAGTGGCTGGAAACTGTGCAAGATGATGATGAAGGTTACAATGTATAATATATAATTGTTTTATGACTAAATAAATACGTTTCTCTCTTTTGCGTGTGTTTTTCACTTAAAATTGTCAAGAAAAACTTGTTCGGATTACCCGGGATTTCGGATTTCCGGGGTTCGGATTTGAGGGGTTTCACTGTATAACCAATCAGTTTACTTGACAAAAGTTTGATGCGTTTCAGTCGGTCTACACGATTGTACCCAAAAGAGATGGGTTATTCCCTAATCCTGAAAAAAATTACATGAGATTAATAAATACACTTGGATGACCAGTTTCGATCGTCAGGCGATCATCATCAGATCCATTACACTTAGGCTATAAAATCTATGTCTGAAAATATTTACAATATACACACTTATTTAGTTGCAGTATTAGTTGAGATAATGCAACTCGTCAATATTTGTTAGTTGTGGTGTATGTGATGTTTTGTTGAGATGCTGGAAGTGGTGATTGACCTCCGGAATTTGCTTGTTTGGAGAGAATATGTGGTTGTTGTAAATGGTCAATTCAGATTGTATTGTACAGGCTACTTATCTGGTTGAGTCTTGCGCGGTCCTGTTGAGAGCAACTGACTTGTTCACTGTCTGCACTTCACTGAAGGGAAATTCCCTTTATCTCGATGAGCTATTCTCCCTGTTATTGTCAGTCAGATATTGTTGTTTTAATAGGCGGAACTACGAGGTCATCAGCCCCTCTTTTCCCCCTCCCGCATTCCTAATTGATGTGTGTTCCTCGTGCAAGTGTACCTGTAGTAAGTTGCCACTAATGTGGTGTATGTTACTGTATTCAGGATAGTCTTCAACTATTAAGGACATGGTTTCAAACTCTCCACGCATAAGCTAAATAGCCCTCTTTAAGCTCAAACGGTCTAATGAGAATGATACTGCCGTTAATATCGGCCTCAATTAATTGAAAAAAAAAGATACATCATACATTCTAATCCAATACCATGTGTCCCTTATGTATCAGTTTACTTGGATCTGCCTCTGTATGGCACATGTCGATCTCTGCTCCGACTCACTATCAGTATCTCACACAGTATATAGGAACCTTAGGAGTTGCTTTACAGAATTGTTTGTGTTCAAATTCATCCATCGCCAAAGTGTTTTTCTTGGATTGGCTCTCTGAAGTTGGTCCTGAACCACGGGCAGAGTTGGCAATATCACTCCACGAAGCGATCTGATTGGCTAACTTGAGCAGCTGATAAAATGACACCGACGCGAGATATCGACCTTCGACTCTAAGACTCAAGCAGTTCCTGACCATCCTGGATATATCGAGCCTACTCTACAAGTCTCATCACCTCTTCAGCTTGCAGCAAGACCCCTTTCTATACTTTTCAATTGTTTTAAATCATATTTTACACTCCAACCCAATAATGCACAGCAGGCCTATTGGGCATCAGCCCCTGTACTATTTTTTAGGGACACCAGTGCCCTTTTCTTATTTAACACTTTAAGGAGTAATGAGTTTCTGGAACATCACAATTTCACAACTTTTAAGGAGTAAGGACCAAATCAGGACCAAAATTAGTAAAATAATTTTTCTTTTAAATTTATGACAGTTCTAATTAAACATAGTGTTTACATACCAAAACATATTTTAGGCTCAAAATACCTTAAAATACAACGTTTCAAAACTTCTTTTTTGTATGAATGTCTTCAAAACATGGATACACTCATAATCCCACATTGCATTCTCGGCACCGTGTAGCTGACTCATCGCCCACCATGAATGCGTACCGCCAGCTGGTACCAACCCCGCCTGACGGCTAATATCCCTCCCACAACTTACTGAACAGACCAATCATGTGTCTTCACTAATTTATTGAGGACATAATCACATATTAGAATCATGCTAGATATCCAAAAACAGGAGCTACGCAAATCTTGGTAAATGACGTTGCAAAACGGCACTACTACTTTTCACGTAAACAGCAAAAGATGTCTTGGAACGTCAACACTTTTTAATTTTAGTATTTGAATGGTTCATTATGGTTCCGTATTGATGCAACAATTAGTATTAATATTTTGCAAAAGTTCCGCCTAATCAACGAAGGGGCCAAAACAATTAGGCCCCGAAACATGTATCAATGACCACTAAGTGATCATTTATATTTAGTAAAATAAAGGTATTGATTAGGCGGAACTTTTGCAAAATATTAATACTAACACTTTTTAAGCCGAAAGATCTGTAATCATCAAAGGGTTAAAATACAGGGTGCCCGAGAATGTTCTCTGCAGTGGGTACGTGCAGCTGTGAGTGGTTGAGTCATGAGTTTAGTTGGCTGCACTGCACTGTGTCCTTCAAAGGGGGACTTCCCCGTGTGGGCTGTCAGTGTGTACTGCGATAGGCCTAAGCGAGCGAGCGTGTATGTCTTCAGCGCATATTACAGTAAGCGAGCGTTCAGATAGATTTATTATTGGAAGAGTGCAACAGTCAAAAAAAAAAAAAAGTCAACCCCTGGCACTATCCAGCCCATGACGGGCTAAGGCCGACCAAGCGACCGCTGCCCAGCCATTTGGCCTGCAGATATTGGGGTGACGCGTGATCAGCGCGTCGGGTCCCCTCGGCCGTTAATCTTGGTATTCGTGATCAGGGCGCAGTCTCACTGTCAGACAGCTACTCAATTGTCCTCACGAGGCTGAGTGCACCCCGTTCCAACCCTCACGTCAGTTTTAAAATCCCTGACGGAGCCGGGGATCGAACCCGGGGCCTCCGGGTGAGAGGCAGGCGCGCTACCCCAACACCACGGGGTCGGCTGAGTGCAACAGTATACAGGGGTAATGTTTACTAATGAAGAGAGAGTTTTTTTGGTGGAATACGTTTTTCGCGAAGGCGAAAATGTAAAATTAAGATTTCAGGCGCGGTTTCCTAATTCAAAGTGTCCAAACCGTGATACCGTTCGGGATTTGGTAAGTAAATTTCGTGTGACAGGCTCAGTTCACGATGCATAGGGAACAGGCAGGCCTACACTTTTAACAGACAAAACACTTGATGAAATCTCCGATATAATGCTGCATAGTCCAAGTAAATCAACACGAAAATTAGCTCAACAAACAGGAATCTCTAAGTCGACAGCACATAAAGCTGTAAGAGACAAGCTTCAGTTGTTCCCTTATAAAGTTACCGTGGTTTCATGAATTAAAACAAACTGATTACGGAAAAAGAGCGATGTACTGTGAACGGTTCCAGCATCTGTTATGAATGGCTGTGGTGAGTACGAAGTTTACTGTTTATTTGTTATGATGCAAGCGGCAGCCATGCTGTAGCTAGCTCTCGCAGACGCATGTAGGCGCTGTGGAGAACATTCCCAGACTCACTGTATATATTCAGTGTCAACATTACCTGTGTGAAGTTCTCATTTCCTTCTTTACTTCATCCCTCAATGTCGCTAACTTGGCAAGTGTTTACTATGCTTTCAGACGCTATGGTATTCTGTACCATTTGTCGTGCTGTCTTCGAACCCTGGCTCTAATATTTGTAAGACTAAAAGACGAGGTTACCTGAGCATTTCGCTGCATCCGCAAAGTGGCGAGGTGCTGGTTCACGTTGGCGCTCTCGTACTCTCTCTCGGCTGATGCAAGCTTCTCCTCCAGTCTGTCCAGCGTCTCCACGTCTGCAATATCAACAATATACATTAACAAATTCACAAAGAAATTTGATACAATATACTGTACAGGGTGTACACCTTTACAAGTGTAAAAACCACAGATATTTAAAATAGTATTCCTCGGTATCGCTTTGTTCTGTTGATGTGAAATTTTGCACAATCCTAGTTTAGTTTTCAACTTGAATATTTTCAATTAACTAATTATTTTTAAAAATGTTAAAAAAATTGGACTAATTTATACATTGATCATGCTTTCCCTTGATAATTTCTACAAAACTTCACATTTGTGGAAGATTATGTTCATAATAAGAAAAATACAAACCCAAATGTTACAGCAATGGTTGTAGTTTAAAGACACAAAACATACATGTGATTACAACATTTTTATCAAAATATCTCAAAACCTTTTCCTCCCATTGGTAAGTAAAACGCTCATTCACCAAACTTTAATTTTTTTCTTTTGTCTACCTTCACAACCCAAACATAACTACAGTGGAACGTGGCTAATTCGAACTTTTATAATTTGAAATCTTCTTTAATTCGAATTTTTCTCTTGGTCTCTAGCATTTTATATTCAATCAATGCTAAAAAATCGTGGTTAATTCGAATTATATTTTGGATAATTCGAAGTTTTTACGTGTAAAAACTGTGAAAAACAAGATGGTTCCCGAAAAAACTGTTCCGAGTACAGCCCAAGCAACAAACCACATCACAGAGCTTAGCGTTTTTTTTTTTTTTGAAAGTAGAAATGACGTAGGCCTAAATGATTCTTTTTCCGTTTCTTAAATTTGTTAGATTCTTTTGTGATGGCCAAGTGACTTAATTGTAGGAAAGAGGTAAGAATCTCATACTTTTTTGAAAAACAGTATTCCTCTAAGACTTAACTATTGTCCATCCAGAGTTAAGAGTGTACTACAGGCTCTTATGGCACGCTTAGCGAGTGTAGAAGGGCAGCTATTGTACAGCACTCCACATGAGTAGTACAGCCCGCTGCCGGACTGAGTATCAGCAAGCTCCTCATCCCGACGGAATTTCAATCCTTCGCGCCATTATAATCTGCAACCTTTTACTATAATACCCGTAAGAATAACAGAATTTGGATGAACAGTTTTTAATAAAGATAAAGACGGAGTTATTCCCCTAATGAGTGGGGGAGCCGAGGGTAGTAATTGATTTACATAACAATGCTTAGAACGGATTATAAATACTGCGACAATTTACTACCGTATTTATTTACATTGGAATTTTAGTTACGTACAGTATGGCTATGACAAAACAATTGAAATGACATGAAAGCTAACCTGAGTCATCCGTTAGATACGGATCAAGTTTAATACGTAATATGGCAATATATTCTCCAAGGTCAGCCTAGGTCAGTGACAGGATACAAATCATCTGTCGCAGCGACACCTACACGGATCCCAGGGAGTCACTTTCGTCTGCAGAGGCGAAGACAGTACCCGGAAATAACAAGTAATTTTGTTCTTATCTATGATACTTCACATATTATTACACGCGTATATGAAAGATTTTCTTTACAAGTTGCTTTACTTCGCACCGACACAGATAGGGCTTATGGCGACGATGGGACATAAAAGGGCTAGGGGTGGAAAAGAAGTGGCCGTGACTTTAATTAAGGTACAGCCCCAGCATTTGCCTGGTGTGAAAATGAGAAACCACGGAAAACCATCTCCACGGCTGCCGACAATAGGATTTGAACCCACTATCTCCCGAATACTGGATACTGGCGACTGCAGCTATCGAGCTGAAAGAAAGTAAACAAAATATGCAGTGGCACAGCGTACATTGGACAATGAATGGCAAATACTACAGACTGATGTGAGAAATTTCCGACAATCTGTTCTTTAAAATACTTCTCAAAACAATCATTATCCATTTCATAATGAGCCTTAGCGGTTTATTTTACAGAAAACTACAAGCTTCTCATTCGGCACTAATCGCGTAATTTAAATGCATGAAAGTTCTGTTACGCACAATATTGCAGGTGAGTGGTTAATAATAATAATACTATAATATCATCACGGGTTTTTCAAAAACGTACAGCAGCACTCTTCTCCTGATTCTTGGTCTTTATATAATTGTAGACGTTACAAACTATCTGTCGTTCTCTGCGCCTTAAAATTTCCCCAGGTTTACGTTTCGCAAACGGAACATCAGCTATATTGGAAACCACGGACCATTTCTTTGTGAATTTGTTAACATCAGCCATATCTTTAATGCCACTTATACCTAAATCACAATTATTTTTATATTACACAAAACGATCCCTATACTCCACCACTGTTTCAAATATCTTGGAGAGATCTGGACTCGTGCGCTCAGTGGAGAGCTTAGGCACGTACTACAGGGCACGCGCTGTTCCATCCAGCGCGTAGACACTGCTGTCAGATACATTACAAAATCATGTTGCATATCAACAATGTAAGAATTACATATCATTAAATGAATGCTGAGAATCATGTACTCTCCACCCATGACCATTAAACCTATTAAATAACATAGCGAAAATCCAGTTTTAAAGACTTCGAAGTCATCAATTCTGGGGGAGTCCGCTAAATGTAAAAGCCCATAAGAGCCCGTAGTACACTCTAAACTCTGGACGGACAATAGATTGCTGGATTACTACTGTCGTTAAATAAGTGAATAGTTCATGTTGGTTTTATTCTATCATTTGAAACTGGGCCGATAACCTAGATGTTAGGCCCCTTAAAACAACAATTATCATCATCATTTGAAACTTTTGAGGTTATTCACAATACAGTCAATATACAGTGCCGTCGTCTGTTAATCTGCTTTGTTGAACGTACATCTTTATGTAAACATAATACAGGACAATAAGTTTTCTCTACCCTTTTCAAAGAACTTGCTTAATTCGAATTTTTGGATAATTCGAATTTTCCTATTGGTCCCTTGAGGTTTGAATTATACAAGTTCCATTGTATTTTAAATATCTGTGGTTTTTACACTTGCAAAGGTATACCTCCCATCTGACTTATGGTCATATCTTGTACTCCGAGCACTTTGACACAAAACAAATAAGAAAACATTGTGTATGCTCTTTCTACAACCATAACTCAGAAGATATTGCTGGAAGTCCACAACTAATGTTTATAGGAGCTATTTTACTTCTTTTCTCGTTTGTAACTCAGACACCCTGCATTTATATGCGAGAACCATACGCTACTTTACTAATGATTTTAACAATATAAAGAGCTAAAACATTAATCATCGATATCGTAGCCTACTAATTATTGTATTACCTTATTGGTCTGAAAATAAGCCACACTGTTGACATTAGAGGGGAGACAAAGGGAAATGTAGAAAAGACAGGAGAAAGAAGAGAAATTATGGACAACTACACTAACTACCGTTCATTGTCCTAGAATACTGCTGCTGGCTTGCTGACAGTGTTGCAATATTCCCAAACGAGGAACAAGTGCAATGTGTTATCGCTAAAGTCGTGCGTATAAACCGCACCTCAATTTTTCACAACGAAAATCCGTAAAAAAGTACGCCTTATTTTCGGACAAGTACAGGATTGCTCTGTTACAGTTACAATTGTTGAAGTAACTAATCATTGCTTTGTATTAGTTGCTTAATATCACTTTCCCCACTTCTATAAGTCACTTGATTTGAATGGATTCCAGTGATTTCGAGAAACAACAACCAGGCACTTAAACTATCAAATTTTTATAATATTAAGCTTTCAAATTCCCTGCTTCCTTAAGTTCGCTACGGAACTGTGAATGGCCAGGGCATGTTCATGACGATGGCACAATCTCTGGACACAAGTAATAGGCCACTTTACCAATGATTTTAACAATATAAAAAGCTAAAACATTAATCATTTTGAATAATGGACAAAGGTATCCGTTTGACTTACAAATAAACAATTAGATCTGTCTGTCAAGAAGTCTGAGTTCAGTAATTGTTACAAAACTAAGATGATCTAGTTTTAAGAAAACAGATACAAGAGGCGATGGGTGCAATAACAACTTAAGTCTGAAAACACTGTTTTGAGAAAATCACTCCTAAAGTTTTGAAACACGGTAAATGTCTGAGTTTTTCATTTATGGATACGTTGATTTACACACTCCATTTAAAGATAGTCCTTAACAATATATCAATGTCAATGTGAATTTAAACTTTACCAGTTCTCATCATCATCATCTTGTACAGTTTCCAGCCCCAGGCTGGGTCTGTTTGGAACATAAGCCTCGCCACTTAGTTCTTTCTTCCCACCACCTCTCCGCTATCACTCTGGTCCAGTCCTCGCCTCTCTTCTTGACACATTCCTCCACTCCTTTCAGCCATCTATCTCTTGGTCTTCCCCTTGGTCGTTTCTTCTGCATCTGCATCTCATGTATCCTCTTGGGAATCTTCTTCTCATCCATTCTCTTTAAGTGTCCATACCACCTCAGTCTTGATGTCTCAATCCTACCTTGCAAGGGCTCCTCTTTCACCATTTCCCTGACCTTTTCATTCCTCACCCTGTCTCTTCTTGTTACTCCGATCCTACTTCGCAGGAACTTCATTTCACCTGCCTGTATTCTGCTTATGTCTCTTTTCTTCATTGTCCACGTTTCTGAAGCATAGGTCAGTATCGGGATATAGTAGCTTCTGTATAACACTTCCTTGCTTTTTTGTGGGACATCTTTATTCCACACTAAGCTCCTAATGCTTCTGCCTGTCTGCCACGTTCCGTAATCTCTTTGTCATTTCTCCCATTTTCCTCCACTATACTTCCCAAGTACTTGAGACTTTCCACCTTCTTCAGCTGTCCACCTCCAAGTGTTATCCCACTCATTGGTCTGTCCTTTTTCCTGGTCGTTAACAGGATCTCACATTTACTGATGTTGAACTTCCATCCGTACTCTCCCACTGTTTCTTCCCAAGCCTTCAGTTGCTCCTGAATTTCCTCCTCCCTGTTTCCCCAGACCATGAGATCATCTGCAAACACCATTGCTTTCATCTTATCTTCTCCTATCTTTCCTGCTATCCGTGTCATTACCTCGTCCATAACCACAATAAAGAGAAGGGGTGACAGCGCACTACCCTGTTTCAGGCCACTCATTTGTCTGAACCAGTCTGTTCTTTCCCCTCCAACTTTCACACAACTCACACTTCCACAATACATCTCCTTCACTCTGCCTACAGTCTCTTTTTCCACTCCCATGTTTTCCATTGCTTTCCAAACCTTCTCCCTACACACACTATCATAGGCCTTTTCGATGTCCAGGAAGGCCATCAGCAGATCCTCTCCAAATTCGTAGTGGTGTTCCTGGAGCTGTCTCACTGAAAATATGAGATCCACTGTTGATCTCCCAGGTCTGAATCCATACTGCTCGTCTCTCAATTTTCTCTCCACTTTGGCTCGTATTCTACTTTCTAATATCTTTTCATATATCTTGGCACAGTGAGGTATGAGTGTGACTCCCCTGTAATTTCTGCACTCCTTTCTGCTTCCTTTCTTAAATATTGGGACAATTAATCCTTTCTTCCAATCTTCTGGGGTCTTTTTCTCCTTCCATATCACCCTCATCACACGGTACAGCCACTGTTTCCCAACCTCCCCTGCTGCCTTCACCATTTCAACACTCACTTCATCCACACCTGGTGCCCTTCCTCGTTTCATCTTGTCTATAGCCATTTCCAGTTCTCTCCAAGTCAGGTCCTTTTCCATTCCTGTGTTATCTTCTCCATCTTCCAATACATTGTCTTCCTCCCTATGACCATTTGGATTCAGCAAATCCTCAAAGTACTCTTTCCACACTGTCTTGAGTGCCTCTTTGTTGTGTACCTCATTTCCGTTTTTGTCCATCATTACCACATCCTCTCGCAGACCTCTTCTCTTACTTTTGACCATCCCATAAAGTACTTTCTTATTTCCTCTGCTGTCTTCCTCCATCATCTCTGTCCCCTTTACCATAAACTTCTTCCTCTCCTCTGCGACAATCTTGTTTGCTTCTTTCTTCTTTATCTTATAATCTTCCCTTGTCAGATCAGTTCATTCCTGGAACCACACTCTGAAAGCCTTGTTCTTCCTTCCCACAGCTTCTTTTACTCTCTCATTCCACCATGGTGTCTCTTTACACCGCTTTCTGTTGCTTGTTCTTCCACATACTGCCACTGCAGCTTCCACCATTGTGTTTTTGAATTGCTTCCATTCCTCTTCCCCTGTTTTAGGAATGTCTGTTGGCATCCTTTCCCTTATTATCTTCTGGAATTCTTCCTTGACTTCCTCTTCCTTGAGTTTCCATACTTTGATTCTCCTTTCCTGGTACTCTGTCCTCTTGCTATCCTTAACAACTCCCAGGATCATTACAAGTATTCTGTGGTCGCTATCTAAGGCCTCTGATGGTATTACCTTTATATCTCTGACACTTCTCTTCATTTCCCAGTCCTACAGCATGTAATCTACCAAAGATTTCTTTGTTAAATCACTGCTGTACCACGTTACCTTGTGGCTTTCTTTCTTCCAGAACCAGGAGTTGCCTACCACTAAACCGTTTCTCTTGCAAAAATCCAGCAACTTTCTCCCTTCTTCATTCCTGCTACCCCATCCTTCTGCTCCCAATACATTTTCATATCCTTGCCTTTCACTTCCTACATGTGCATTAAAATCTCCCATGACAATGATGCTCTGACCATTCAACTGCTGTTGTAGCTCCTCCTCAAAGTCTTCCTTCTCTTGAGCTGTACATCCAACTTGAGGGGCATTTACCTGGGCTATCTCCAGGCTTCTTCCCTTTACAGTTACTCTGATCTTCATGATCCTGTCACTTATTCCCTTTACCTCTTCCTTCATTCCATCTCTCACAACTACTCCTACTCCGCTGCTCCTTCCTTCACTGTTCCCACTCCAGTACAACCGGTACCCTTTCCTCAGTTCTCTGCGACCTTCTCCTTTCCATCTTGTTTCTGCCAAGCCCAGTACATCCAGTTTTCTTCTCTCCATCACATCTACATTCTCCTCCACTTTTCCTGTCAGTGTCTGTATGTTTAATGTCCCAACTCGTAGTCCATTAGCATATCCGGGTCGTCGTCGTTTGCGTCCGTCCTTTCCGAGGCCTGTTCCTTTTACCAGTTCTTAAATATTTTAATTTAAATATGGATTGACTTAAGTCGTTATTGCAGAGACTGACAATCAGCATCTTAAATTACCATTTATGGATAGCAGATTCGTTCAAATTAATTTAATTCGAAAAAATAGCTACCGTGTACTGCACAATAAGTATAATTTTACAATAAAATAATAATATATATACAGTATATATAAAATTAACACCAAAAACGTAATTTTGAAACCATTCTTTTAATAAGGCACTTTTGAAAGTAGGCTATCACTGCAATTATTTTACCTAAAAAGAAATAAAAAAAGGTGTCCAAACACAGCCATTTTTTATAATCCTGTGTAATTAGTACATTTAAATGCAAACAGATATGCAGATAAGGTTACATTCATGCATGAACTCTGGTTCTGTTTACCCAATTTCAATCAGAAAATAATGATTAAATGAATAGATATACACCGGCATTGCCTTGATAGGATAGGCTAAGTGTAGTAAAACTGTATTTAAATAATAATAATAAAACAACAGGAGTTTATGGACATTCAATGGTTTCCTCAGCCTCACTGATTTCACTTTCTTCCACAACAGTCTCTTTCTCTAACATGTGCTTAAGTGCATCTGCATTCTCCGGTGATTTTCTTTGGGGAAAAATGATTCTCTTGCAACAATTTTCAGTGTAACTAAATACTTTCTTGGAAACCATCTTGCCACTAGAACTCACATAGCTATCACCACGATTCCTCTTGGCAATCCTTCATTTAACTTCTTATGTTTACGGTGGGTGAGTGGTTATAGTGTCGGACTACCAACCCCAAGATTACAGGTTCGCCCCTGGCCATGGTAAGTGATTTTTGAAGGCGACAAAACTCACGATACTCATGTCATACGTTGTTGGCATGTTAAAGAACCCATTTGAATTCAGTAGGCCGTGTTCAATGGCAAAACTAATCTCGGGATTTTCCGCCAACACAAAGTTCCTCCATTCTCTACTTGACTTTCATAGCGTTCAAAGGAACGACGAAATTCGACATGCAAGCTACCCTCTGGGTGTCAATTAACAAAGCTTGCACCAGGCACCCGAGGCCATACGATATTATTATTATTATCATCTTTACAGAATAACAATAACAAAACCACACGCAACAGTCACAAGACAACACTCACTGATTCCCACGCGTGTGCGATACCGGCGCTCAAAGCGCCTAAGTCGGCCAAGCTGTTCGCCGGAAGAACGACTTGCTACACAGCTGTATATAATGCAAGCTCCTGCCATCTAGAGTTGACATAACAAAATAATATTTGGAAGATAGATGAAGAACACATTGGGGATTACAAAACTGCATTTGCCGGAAAAACGACTTAAGTCGACTTAAGTGGTTATTGCACCCAGCGCCTCTATAAATATGTCCTAAAAATGGAATAATTAATTAGAATTATTTGCAAGTAAACAACAAAAATGAGAATTGAATAACAATGATGTAAAATCATATTTCTAGAAAAGGAATATTCTGTTTTATAAATTACATGCAGTAGTGCCCGGCTTCGCCCGGTGGATTTATTTGTCTTACAGAACTGGAGCGCTCGAGGATAAGGATCGGAAAGCACCAACGCTTATTGCAGCTGATAACCTCAGTATACTGCACCAACACCATCGCTCCTATATACAGAGGCATACTATTGTCATGATGATAACAGTTTTGAGGGACCTAAGAAATCTTTCTGCACTAATTACTCCCTCCCCGTGACTGCAATTTATAAGCAGCTCGCAATTCTGCACCAGAACACTGGTAGGGGCGACATGATGCAGCCTGCTTTGCCAGGCAACAATAGACTTCGGTATTATTGAACCCATTCAGGAGTGCTTGTTCTTCCGACTTACTGAACAAAAATCAATCTTTAAGGTTACCTGAGATGTGTAGCCTAATGCTACATAGCCTAAACTATTCCTCTTGAATCTGGCTATCATATACAAAAAGAATTTTTCAAATCGGACCGGTAGTTCCAGAGATTAGCGCGTTTAAACACATAAACAAACTCTTCAGCTTTATTATATTAGTATAGATACAAAAACAGCATAGGGAAATCATTTGAAAAGGTAGAATAATAAACACGATAATTACCATATACGATGAATAATATAGTTGCATTATTCATTTACAATAAACAATTCTTGTGTCAAAACGGAAACGTCAAAGCTGTGTAATTTAGGTGCCAACCAGGGAGAGCTAAAGTTAGAATAATAGGACTTACCCCAGGTATCGTGAACCAACCTTAGTAGTCAATGTTTCACAACGGTTGTAGAATATGTAGGTGGCTAGAAAATATGGTTTCTGTGACAAATGTTTGCTATATACGAAAATGCAATCGGAAGAATTCCATTAAGAAATGCATGTTATATATTGAAACAATATAGAAAAGGAAGATGTTAATCAAGAAATATGTAGTTGGTAATATTCTGGATTATTGAGAAAAGATTAACATTGTTGTTAGAAATCAGTTTGAAAAGGAACAACATGGGCTCACAAGCAGTTAACGGAAAAGGAAAACTTCTGATAATTGTATTTCTGGATTTGGAAAAAGCCTTTGTCAGTGTGCCAAGAGTGTTTAGAAAAGCTAATGGTTCCAGAATCCCTCATAACAAAGGTGCAAATGCTATGTGACGGCTGTACAAGTGGGTAATGGCAGATCGGTTCGGATTGGTTCAGGACAGACAGAGGAGTGCAACAGGGTAGCGCACTACCTCCATTGCTTTTATCACACTTATGGATGTTATTAAGGGGATGAGAAATGGGCATCTTTGCTGTATATGGGAAGAGGTACCAACTCACTGCAGCCTTGTAGGAAGTAGGGCTGTGCAAATTATTGGAATCACATAAAGAATTTAAATCAGTGACAATTTTTTATTCAAAATCCTTTTATTGACCATCTGCTGGTATCTTTTGTAACCCTACTAACAAGGGGAGGATACGGTGCATGGGTCACCGAGTCGAACCATCTTTAGTACACGAGTAGGGCATGACTAGGTGCAATTAGTAAGGTGCGCTTCTCAGCCGTTTCCGAGTAATTAATTAACTACAATTACAGTGCGGCGTCTATGTGCGTTGCACGTTTTTTTAAATTTTTTTTAACCATTGTCAATTTCCAACCAATACGCATAGCAAGAGTCACTACTTGCGGGGTGGTCTGATGGTTTACAGACGTGCAATGAACGGAACAGACTGGACCTTCAATGTATAAATGTATACATATACTAGAACACCAGACCGTGAATAATACCAATGTATTTTCAATGCCAATACTGTACATTATGTACCGTATTTCCTCGCATAATCGTCGCCACCGCGTAATCGTTGCACCCCAGTTTTCAATCACTAAAATACGTTTATAAAATTTCCTCCCATAATCGTCGCATAGCATATTTGTATTTGTGCGCCAGACAGTTGCACATGCTGCCGCTACTTTATAACCTGGCTGATCTTGTCAGCAAAATTAATCTCGTCTTTATGAGTGCGGGCTATGAACTGTGACGCGACCGGCCAGCACACATTCCGCGAGCTTATAGGCCTAATCTGGCGTGATCTTGTCAGGAGAAAGTAATCTGGTCTTTATGCCTGCGGGCTATGAACTGCGACGCGAGCGGCCAGCGCACATTCCGCGAACTTATCGGCCTAATCTGGCGTGATCTTGTCAGCAGAATGTAATCTCGTCTTTATGCCTGCGGGCTATGAACTGTGACGTGAGCAGCCAGCGCACATAACGCGATCTTATAGGCCTAATCTGGCGTGATCTTGTTAGGAGAAAGTAAATCTCGTCTTTATGCCTGCGGGCTATGAATCGCGACGCGAACGGCCAGCGCACATTCCGCGAACTTATTGGCCTAATCTGGCGTGATCTTGTTAGGAGAAAGTAATCTCATCTTTATGCCTGCGGGCTATGAATCGCGACGTGAATGGCCAGCACACATTCCGCGAACTTATCGGCCTAATCTGGCGTGATCTTGTTAGGAGAAAGTAAATCTCGTCTTTATGCCTGCGGGCTATGAATCGCGACGCGAACGGCCAGCGCACATTCCGCGAACTTATCGGCCTAATCTGGCGTGATCTTGTTAGGAGAAAGTAATCTCGTCTTTATGCATGCGGGCTATGAATCGCGACGCGAACGGCCAGCACACATTCCACGAGCTTATAGGCCTAATCTGGCATGATCTTGTTAGGAGAAAGTAATCTCGTCTTTATGCATGCGGGCTATGAATCGCGACGCGAATGGCCAGCGCACATTCCGCGAACTTATCGGCCTAATCTGGCGTGATCTTGTCAGCAGAAAGTAATCTCGTCTTTATGCCTGCGGACTATGATTCGCAACGCGAACGGCCAACTTCGTCAGCACATTCCGCGAGCTTTAACCTGTCGTGACCTTGTTAGAAGAAAGAAGCCTGTATCGGACTGCAGGCTATGACTCACGCTACGCGAATGACTGGCCCGTACAGCAAATAATGATACAGTATATTCTTTGAACTTAAATATTCTTCGCATAATCGTCGCACCCTGCTTTTTACCACGAATTTTAGGCTCAAAAAGTGCGAAGATTATGTGAGGAAATACGGTAATGTCACAAACATCGACCCCCATACAATGAGTTCAGAATCCCTTTTCCCGCTCACAAAACACTTTATTACAATTGACTGCTAAATGAACATTATTCACGACACTTACAGTTGTACGAATTGCTTATGTTTACAACATTAAAAAAAGGCTCACCAGTGGGATTCGATCCAGTGATCCCACGCTTACGAAGCAGGGCTCTTACCACTGCACCACGCGATCCTTGGCTTCATGTTAACGTACAGCGCACATGGACGCGGTACAGCAATTACGAATAATTTATAATTAATTTCTCGGAATCGGCTGAGAAGCGCACCTTACTACTTACACCTGGTATACGCCTTGTCTTGCCCTACACGTGTACTAAAGATGGTTCGAATCGGTGATCCATGCATCGTATCTTCCCCTTGTTAGTAGTGTTTCCTCCCCCGTCGACTTACACCTTCTCCCATAAGAAATTGCGTCTGGAAACTTTCAGAATAGGGGATTCCTGAGCTTGGCTGGTTTTGAATTTTTCATTGACTTTGGAATGTACCCTCTAAGTCAGGTGATTTCAATCCATGGTTCATGAATCTTTGAATAGTTCAAGAGCGGATCATCAGTAAAAGGACTCCAAAACCCTCGGCTCTAAATTCACACGAAAAGTAGAGTGAAGTAATCCAAACAATACATTGCATTAGCAAAGCTCCTCTGTTAGTGTAAATTGTAACAACTTAAAAGAAAATATAATTAACACTCTAGGTTAAACATTGGAAGTGGCCTTGTAAACATATTTAGTGCGTTAAGCCCTGGAAAGTGTAAGTGTTATTTTGGAAAACTGCTATCAAGTCTAATAATTTGTACATAAAACATTAATAATTCTATGTTTTCTTCATTTTGTAACAATTTCTGTAATTACATACACGAAACCTGCTGAAAGTTTTATTGGTAATATACCGGTTTTATAACAAGACATCTGGCTCAGTTCCAGAAACCTTTCAAACAGGTCGGAAGTGATTAAGTTTTGTTTTCTCAGGCTCGAGTGGAAAATGACTTTTCCAGAAACCTCTCAAACATGTCGGAAGTATTTGGTACATAGGCCAGATGTGCATCGCACAAGATTGGGCGACGTGTTCTATTCTCAGGCCAGCAAGTATTTTATTATCGTGGCTCAAAGCACATTTGAAAACTCCTCGAGATAAATGGGGTAAGTCACATTCTGTAAATTTTTTCAGGAGTGAATTTAAACTTTCAACACTAAAAATAAATACAGTACTCAGAACACCCCCTTGGAGCAAGTACAGTACTTGTAAAGTGAGAGGAGTTTCCACTAAAAATAGAAACCCCTGTACCTCGGTGACTTACTGATTTATTTGAAATTAACTTCAACTGATCTGTAGTTACGATGGCTCGCCACCAGATTACGCGATAAACTCATTTCCAAACAGAATGAACTTACTCCATTCTTTCTGTGAGGTCTTCAATTTAAAGGAAACTTGAACCTTTCAAATTCATCATAAATTCACAGCTTTATTGTTTGCGTTGTTGGTTCCGATTGCTCCATCTCGTTACTCTTACTAGTCGCTCCCCAACCCTTATTTTTCGTACTTTTGAGACGAACAAATAATGTTATGATTTATGTCACGAGCACAAGTTGAAGTTTTGCCTCGCCATCCAATACGGCAACCACAAGAAGAGAAGAGTCAACAGAAGGTGGAGTGATGTTTACCTATTTCCGGGAGCTCGTTTAGCTCTTGTATGATGGCCATCACCTCCTGGAGAGCTTTCTCCACCTGACGAGTCGCCTCGGCAGCGCTGCTCTTGGCTTGTCCCACCTTGTCTCGGGCCTGCAACAACAATCATAGCTCTAGACTCGACTCCCATTGGCTCCTTCTACAAGAGTTGTGAGTGAAATGAACCATGGTAGTCAAAAACCAGCTAATTTTAGGCATTTATAATATTTTATTAAATAAAAACCTCTCCAACCAATGTTATTTTGATATTAATAGTTTATGTTAAGGTAGTGCTGCAATGTCAGAGAGATCAAGATGATTTAATGGACAACACAGCCACAAAATACCGTAGTTCTGTGTGGCTCCTGAAGAATTTGGTTTCTAGGAGTTGGGTTATTTTTGAATAGCACATAACTGTTACAGCCAAATATAAAACAAAGGCAAGTTTATTCTAATAGTTAACATATGAAAAGATTGAAAACGTACCTCTGATGTAAGCCTTTCATCACGACTTGCTTGATCTTCCAGCAGTTTGACAGCATTGGCCGTCTCAGCCACACGGCTAGCCAATACCGTGGCGTCGTCGCTCAGGCTGACAGCCTCCAGCTTGGTATCGTTGGCACCCTTGCGGATCTTATCGGCCTCCTGCAGTGCATACAAAATATTTCACTTGTTGAACAGTCATGTGCTTAACATTTGAAGGCCTCTAATCGTTTCTTGGTGTTGACCTTCAAAGTCCAAACCTCCAGACTATACAAGATTATACAGGGTTATTCAAAATGATTGTTGGGGTTTCGTGAATTTTTTGTCGAAACAGTGGACAACATACCATTGTTATTGTTGCAGTAACAGTTACACTAACTCTCAAAGTTTTGTTCTATATCGATTTAGTACCATGTATAAATCACCAGATGGCAGTAATAGCAGTATTTGACAAAATGGGGGTCTGCGTTAAGGAGAAGGCGTTTTGTACTCACGAATTTCATCAACACCGGTCTGTTACCATAGTCCAGCGTCATTTTCTTACGACGTACGGGAAAGACCCTCCCTCCGACAACTCTATTCGCAGATGGCATGTGCAATTCGTGAATACCGGTTGCTTGTGTAAAGGGAAAAGCCTTGGCCGTCCCCGCGTGTCAGAAGCAGACGTGAATCGGATCAGGGATGTTTATCTCCGTAGTCCTAAAAAATCGAGTACAAGAGGGTTCCTGTGGGGGTATGTCAAAGATCAGGTATTTGTTCCTCCTCTACCGGCGAATATTCTGCAACTGAAGCAGCGTATCCGAGCCGCCTTCGACACCATCACAACTGACATGTTGGGGCGTGTGTGGGAAGAGATGGACTTTCAAGTTGATGTGTGTATGGTGACCAGAGGCGCACATATCGGGCATTGGTAATGCATGTAAAAAAAACTTTTTGAGTTGCAGTACACAACAAAACACGATTCTTCTTCCTACGTCAATTGCACTGTGTGTTATGAATTTTTGTAACCCCGACAATAATTTTGAATAACCCTGTGGTATTTGATATCTCTGTAGCCAGAGCAGTTTATACTTTCGTTAAGTTTAATATTCTTAAAATAATTGGACACTATTACTATCTATTTTTTCCCTCCTTCTGACCACTTGACCATGCTTTCTTTTCACAAAACTATCCACTGTTGGACGTAAATGTTAAATATAACAGAACTGCTGCTGCACACACACACTTAAGATAGAGACAGCTGAACAACTGAAATACAAGCTCGGAGGGCGCAGTAATAAAGCTGTGAGTAGCAAGCTGCACCCCACGCTGACCTTCGAACCTCCTTTCATAGAATGCGCGGTCAATGAGCAGCTCGGCGTGGGTAAACAAACCTACACTCTGGGTAGGCAGGTAGAAAACTCTTCCAACATTCCTCTACAACTCTCAAACAGACATGACATGGTTATCTTTAAAAAAATAAAAGTTGACAGCATACGAACTTCTTCAATGCTGCTATGAGGTTATGAGAAAATATTCAGAAGTCTTACCCACATGAAAATTTTAATATTGCCTTTATAAAATATTTCAATAATCCAACATCAAGACGACAGATAGATCTACACTTGTGTGTAAAATAGGCGCCACAAAGTCAATGCAACATGGTATAGATCGATTTTACTAAAAAGGGGACACAGTTTATTGTTTCTTCTAAAATTATGGATAACTGATTTTTCTAGCATTTCTATCAAATTTACGCAGTTCTAAAATAGGACAAAAAGGATCGGCAAAACATATTTCTACCCGAATATGCTGTTTTTTTGGACCAAGAAAAATTTTCAACTGATATGGCAACAGTTGATTGCTAGATACATGTTTCACGTGCAACAGAAAGATAGAAGAATATCCCTCTTTAAACCAGTGCTTCATTCTAAACATTGGATGCCTTAAGTTATAGAATCTGTATTTCTTTATGAAAACGGCAAAAATATGTAAATAGATAGAAAATATTTAGTTAAAATATATTTAAATACATAACTATATGATGAATATTTACTCTAGATATGGGAAGTCAGATTGAAATTAGAGCGCCATTAAGCCTACAATACTAACATACGTAAAAATTATGTGTATGAATAATTTACCTGCTTAGAATTCTCTGTATATGTGTCCCTACGCTACCATGTTCCAGCAGTGCTTCTACTGGTCAATGGTGGGGATGTCAATGCTTTGGTTAATAATGCCCATTAGTTCTAGAGGCACGATCATGGGGTTAAGAATTGCCTGGAAACTATCCTTGAATTTATCATCATATTGGTTTCTCCATGGCAATAACAAGGAGGTGGGGAATTTGATGTTGATATGTCACATCACTTCAAAGGGATTATATAAACAACCTCATAAAACCAGAGACAGTATAAGAGGCTGGAGAGATCACGTACTGCTATTTACGTCAAAGGAAAAGACTTCTGTATTTGTTATATTTAAGATGGAACTTAGCGTATTAACCTCCAGAGACCACAGAGGCTTCAGTACGAAATATATGTTAATTTCAACCATTTAACTACTTGGTGCCTTAGCACAAAGTTCGTCAAGTATGTAGCGTATTATTAGTATGAGATTGTTTCTTTAGATTCGATAAATTGTGGCTGAGGAAGGGCTATTTAATGGCCCGAAACATGTACCACTGTTGAATTATATGTAACTTGATGTACTGATCGACGGACTCACATATTTGCAATAAATCATCAAAGTCAATACGGACCAAAAATGGAGGAAGTAAATCCCACATAAGCATCAATTGAACATTGTTAGTATTCTAGGACTAAGATGATACAAAGCTGTGTTAGAATTTGGTAGAATTGAATGAAATTGAGAAAGCTCTTGTGAGACAGCAAATTAAGTCAGGTTGTAGGAAGTGGCTCAGCTACCAGTTGGAGCCCTTGACACAGTACTACTTCCCCAGCCAGAAACTGAATCCACAATGTTGGGATTGCACACATAAACACGTCTGAAGCCACCACAAAGCACAAAGATCTTACCTGAGAAGCTTGCTCTGCGAACTTGAGCTGCGCCTCTCGAGCCATGTCGCGAGCACGCTGGGCGTTGTTCTCCGCCCCCGCGAGGGCATCGTAGGCATCTCTGGTCTTGGTCTCTGCGTCCACTATCAACTGGCGGATCTCTGGTACGAGTTGCAGTGCATCCTGGGACTTGTCTTTGCTGTCTTGCACCTGCTTGTCGAATGCTGTAACAACACAGGGACACAAGTAGTGATCTTGTGGCGTAGTTCGTAGCATGCTGAGCTTCTAGACCCAAGGTCGCGGGTTCAAACCCGGCCGATGTCGTCCGATTTCTCTAAGAGTGTTATAAATCCCTCAGTTTGCCTTCCTTTGGAGGGGAAGTAAAGCAGGCGGGCCCATGTCATAGATTTATGGCATGAAAAAGAACCTTCCACTAACTAAACTTGTGTGAAGATAAATTTGCAGGTTAGATTTCGTTCAAACGCTCTATAAAAGTTCCAACGTTCACCACTAAGTGTCAGTGACATCTGGTAGCAAAAGTTGGAACTACTTGAAATTCAACAGAATTTGTAGCTCACCCCATGGGTGTCCGCTTGAATAAATACCTTGTAGAGTGCCAAGGGTCTCTTGAGCCTCTTGCAGAGTCTTGTCGCCCAGCTCCACGGCCGCCTCGGCTTGTCCCTTGGCCGCGTCTGCGTCGGCGAGCAGCTCGTCGGCCGCCTGCTGCTGGTCCGTGGCCTGTCTCAGCAGCTCGTCAGACTCCTCCAGCTGGAGCTCCAGGTCGTCCAACAGCTCGCGGTGGATGTCCAGCAGACCTTCGGCCTCCCTCTTGATGGCCCTCGCCTGCACATTCACAAGACACATTACATTACCTTGCTTTGCTAAGGAGCTTGCTATCAAAGTTCGACAACTCCTCTTTTTATATAATTTTCAAAATAAAAATATGTATTGTCCGTTGAGCCATTATATTTAAACACAAATTGTGCTAAATGTTCCGGCATAACTCAACAAAATGACAGCGTTTCGCCCCGGTGTGCCATTGGGCTCTTCAGTTGGTTAAAGCACACCTCCAGGGTGTCTACTGTAAGGATGAAGTAAAAATTAGTTACTTTTTAGCTACTTTTTAGGTACCTTTTAGTTAATTTTAGTTACCTTTGAGTTCAAGATACGTCTGCGGTCTAAAAGCATAGGAGCTCATCAAGCGGTGAAGAAAAACAACAATGAACTGTGTTTAAATATGTAAATATTTTTTTTTTTTAAATACTAGATATTTATTATCAAATTAGTTGTTTCAGCTAATGTGTCGTCTTGTGCACAATACGGTCTTTTAATATCAAGAGGTTGCTCTGCTCTTTACCGTTTGGCGAGATTTCTTTGTCCACGCGGTAGATCACGAAGAAAATGTATGCGACGTTACGTGATCGTCACCGAATTCTGACTTCGCAGTCAAGTACGGGAGAAATATCGAGATGTTACACGATCGGCGCTGGTCTCAGCCGTATGACGAGATTCCCGTAGATTTCACGATAGAACACGGAGAAAATCGCGATTTAGATAAACGGTGTCACTTTTAGTCATTCGACGAGATTTCCATTATCCTTGAGGTCGGGAACGATAAAATATAGCATTATTACGCAATCGGCGCCTCTTGCTGTACGTTTGACAAGAATCCAGTTGTCCTCGTAATTGAATGCAGAGAAATAACGCGATATATCGCAATCGCTGCCGCTCTCGGCCGTTTTACGAGATTTACGTTGTCCTCGTGTTATTATGCAATGGGCGCTGCACCCGGCCGTTCAACGATTGCCGCAAATTTACGAGACGGACCTAAGGCTGTATTTCACGCCGCTTGCGTGAAACTCGCTCCACCGCAATCTCTGAGCATAGCGGCACGAGTTTAAATGATTCATTCCTGACAGAATGGTGGAAGCAAGCTCAAGGTTGGGCATGGTTAAAATTCACGAGTAGTAATGGACATGTTTTATGTTCGGCGCCATGATTCCCGCTGTTCCTATGTTCATCAGTTCAGGGTGGATCACGAGGAAAAATTAGTATCGCGAAGCTACGGAGGCAGTCATGGGAAAAGTGGCGAGTAGGTTTCGGAATGTTTCGTGATGGGTGCCCAATCACCTTTGACAGGATTCCCGCAGTCCTCGTGGTAACAAGTTCACGATAGGGGACGGGTTTTATAATTTTACGCAACTGACGTCGATCTCGGTCCGTTTGACGAGATTCACGCAGGCAAGTCGTGTGGTCAGCCGGTCGTCTTTAGGATGTGACTTTGGTGGATGAACGTTCGAAGTAGGTATCGTATCGAATATTACGAATTATTCTGCGAGGATTGCACGAATAATACAAGAGGGCACATTCTCTTTCGAATGCGAATCACGAATTATACAAGTTATCGAAATAACCAGTTAGATTATACAGTATATCGGATGGAACCAAAGTTCGAAGGAAAAATCGACATATAACTGAATTTCGAATTAACCATACCGGATGCTGCAAATTTACGAGACGGATTTTTAAAATACCGGTAAGTTATTATGTATTTCGAAGCTATCTTGTAATTTTTGTTTCGAAACGGTAACATTTCGCAAGATTGCAACATTAAATTATTTCGCGTTATTTCTGGACTTCAATTTGACATAGTCTCCAAATTTAGAGGTCAATAACAGAAATGAGAGGTTTCTGTTTAGTTTAGAAATTTTTCGCGAATAAACGTCTCGCGGAAAGTCAGGTTTCCTAATAATACAGAAAAACATTTCACACAAAACTAGAAAGTCTTCTTGATGCCGAAAATATACGTTGAATTGATGTATACCACACAAGGTATCCTCAGTATGCATTTCCTTGAGCTCAGGCATGGGGAAATATAGCTTATGCAATCGCGCCGCTTGCGTGAAACTCGCTCCACCGCAATCTCTGAGCATAGCGGCGCGAGTTTAAATGATTCATCCCGACTTCAGAAATTTTTCGTTACCCATTTGTAAAATTCGTTACTTTTTCGTTACTTTCGATACTTTCGTTACTGGTAGACACCATGACCTCACCAAGACACTGTCTAGTACACACTGGGAAGGCCATTGCAAGACGTATTTGATACATGTGTATTCACGTCACGAGCAAAGCCAGTGCACTATGGGAGTCGAATCTCCATTCCAAAGCAAAATGACTTTAAAGTCATTAAGTCACTAAACTTTCATCAACGAGGGTGTGATGTGTCAGCACACATATAAGAAGGTAACATAAACAACAGCTTCCTGCAAGATTTAATTAAACAAGCACAGATAGGTTTTATTTCTTGGTAATCTGGATGACCTCACGTCACCAGTTAAAGGTTAAAACTTACCCTCTCACAGAAGATGCTGAGAATGTTCTCCTTCAGCTGACAGACAGTAACTTTGGAAGTTACATGATTACATTATGTAGCTACTCCTGCACCCCACTGCGTGCTTACTGTAATTAATCGAAGCACGGACCTAAGGCTGTTTGATGTTTAATTGTGGGGTAATTTAAAATACAAAGTGTACAGATCAATTACCTGTACCCTAGAGGAGCTGGAGAACAATATACGGCAGCAGATATCCCTCACAACAGAAGGGAATTACAACGTGTAAACACTAATTTATTTATACGATACGCCTGTCTGCCAGCTGAAGGAGAGCATTTTAAACATCTTTTGTAAAAAGGTAAGTTCTTTAGTCATGATTTGCTAGTGAATTTACTATTAATTAATGCACTTTGTTACGGTTTCCACCTGCGCACTATCCGCGGCCCGAACTCGGTTGGCTGGCAGAAGACATGCGCGCCTGACAGACGGTCGCCGGCCCCGGTCCAGCAAAAGAATCTCCCTGTACATCATGATCAGGAATTCCTTCCAGCGAGCCGGGTAAAATGATTTAGAACGAAGTGCCTCCATTTATTACGGTCTTGGACATTCCATGTTCCTCCTCTGGTCTAACCACCTTTTCCTAGGGCATCGAATCGGTCATCTTCTTGGAACGATCGTCTCAAAATAGTCCCTTGGAGTTTGTGATGACGTGCCCTAGCCATTTCAATCTTGCAAAACTTAATCTTTCTTCCATGGTCTTTCCGGATTTGTTCATTCCTAATTCTGTCTTTCCTTGTTTTCTGCACAGCAGATCTAAGGAACTTCATTTCACAAGTTTGCAGTTGGCTTCCTTACACTTGTATGAATGATGTGACTCTCCCATGATTGTTAGGAGGTCTGTTAAGCCCTCAGAGGAACGCGCTTGTCGCATACTACTGTATGTTCTGTACGTGAACCTTTTTGTACCCTGCTTAACACTTCCTTCATGGTGCTTCCTGCACTCACCAGATATTTAAAGGAATTCACACTTTCTATCTTCTCTCCCCCGAGGGCGAAGTAAATACAGGAAAGGCTTTGAAAATTAGTAAAGTTTTCTTATGCATAATAAAACTTAAATCTGACGTTCATGTTCAACATGTTCAGCATAAACTCACCTCATCAGCTGAGCTGGTTGCTTCTTGTTTGATGTCAGGGATCGCGAGATGTCCTGGTAGAGTTTGAGAATATCGTGGTGGTACTCACCTCATCAGCTGAGCTGTTGCTTCTTGTTTGATGTCAGGGATCGTGAGATGTCCTGGTAGAGTTTGAGAATATCGTGGTGGTACTCACATCATCAGCTGAGCTAGTTGCTTCTTGTTTGACGTCAGGGATCGTGAGAAGTCCTGGTAGAGTTTGAGAATATCGTGGTGGTACTCACATCATCAGCTGAGCTAGTTGCTTCTTGTTTGACGTCAGGGATCGTGAGATGTCCTGGTAGAGTTTGAGAATATCGTGGTGGTACTCACCTCATCAGCTGTCCTCGTCGCTTCTTGTTTGACATCAGGGATCGTGAGATGTCCTGGTAGAGTTTGAGAATATCGTGGTGGTACTCACCTCATCAGCTGTCCTCGTCGCTTCTTGTTTGACATCAGGGATCGCGAGATGTCCTGGTAGAGTTTGAGAATATCGTGGTGGTACTCACCTCATCAGCTGTCCTCGTCGCTTCTTGTTTGACGTCAGGGATCGCGAGATGTCCTGGTAGAGTTTGAGAATATCGTGGTGGTACTCACCTCATCAGCTGAGCTGGTTGCTCCTTGTTTGACGTCAGGGATCGTGAGATGTTCTGGTAGAGTTTGAGAATATCGTGGTGGTACCTCATCAGCTGTCCTTGTCGCTTCTTGTTTGACGTCAGGGATCGTGAGATGTCCTGGTAGAGTTTGAGAATATCGTGGTGGTACTCATCTCATCAGCTAAGCTGGTTGCTCCTTGTTTGACGTCAGGGATCGTGAGATGTCGTGGTAGAGTTTGAGAATATCGTGGTGGTACTCACCTCATCAGCTGAGCTGGTTGCTTCTTGTTTGATGTCAGGGATCGTGAGGTGTCCTGCTAGAGTTTGAAAATATCGTGGTGGTACTCACCTCATCAGCTGTCCTCGTCGCTTCTTCTTTGAGGGATGTAGAGTTGATGTCAGGGATCGTGAGCTCAGAGATGTCCCGGTAGATATTCAGAATATCCTGATGGGTTTCATCGACGTCTGCCTTCACATCCTCGGCCAGTTCCTTGGTCTGATTCAGCTTGTGGGATGCTGACTCCATCTCTGCCTTGAGTTCCCTCAGATCATCACTGCAAACAGCATTCAATAGCTGCTATATTCCCTTTCTGTGAAGGTTAACAGACCTTGCACGTTCTCAACATGACAAACCCTCTAGGACCAGGTACCTCTCCTTACGTGGAATTGTTTGCTAAGGAGTGCCACTTTACGGTCAATTGAAATCTTAAATTACAGTATAAAAATTGGGTTAATATATTATTTTGCAAAACAAAATCCATAGTGTTATTTTGTATGAAAATAAAAGTCAGTTCGTAGGTCAAGCAGTCAACAGCATTGGACAAACCTAACTTTCACATGTCCTTTTTTCGACACTTTTTGGCACACCGTTTTCATGTTCTAATTATAGTCTATGATGTAATGCACAACTTTCCGCCAAATGAATACTTTATAAGTGCGTTATTAAATGCTTATTCGTGGTACATGTTTCGTACTTTTATTTATGTGCAGTCACAAAATTGCAACCCGTGAAAAAGGACAAATCATTTGCAATTTTCGCATACACCAATCAACTCACGCACAATATCACTAATGTATTTAAGAAGCAAGATGTTAAAATAGCTTACAGAACAACTAACACAACAATGAAACATTTATTTAATTCTAAATCTATCAATAAACAAGACAAATATCAAAAATCATGTATTTATAAAATAAAATGTAAAGATTGCAATGCAGATTATGTCGGTCAAACGGGACGCACTTTCAATATAGGATACCTTGAGCATTTTAATGCGGCATGACACAGAAAATTCTCAGAAATTAACGGTCACATGGTAGAGTACAACCATATTTTTTCCAAAATTGAAGATGATCTAGAAATTTTACACTAGCCTATTGCAACAAAGGAATCATGCTAAACATTTTAGAACTGGAAATAGACCAAGCCTTAAGAAATAATCCGTTACACATCCTGAATGAAATTCATTTCGATAATAACATTTTATACGAAACAATGACCAATTACGTCATGAACACCAAGCGTAAAAAACCTCCGTAGATAATTATGTTTTCTAGGTTATACCATCGGAGAACCTGGATAGCGACCATCGATTGCTGGTAATGAACCTGAGAGGGAGTAAGGAGAAGAAAGGGACTGAGAACCAGGAAAGACGTATAAGGATATGGAAACTGAAAGAAGGGGATAGAAGGGTCGAGTATCTCAAAATGGTAAAGGAAGGGATTCCAACAGATGAAGAAAGAGGGGTGGAAGAGGAATGGGCTAGATTTAAGAAGACACTAGTAGGTGCAGCAGAAGCAGTATGTGGGAGGACAAGTAGTAAGAAGAGGTGGAAGGAAACACCATGGTGGAATGAGAAGACAAAAGATATAGTAAGGGAAAAGAATAGAGCCTTTAGGAGGTGGTATCAAAATAGGACGGTTGAGACAAGGGAAGAGTACCAGGAAAGAAAGAAGGAGGCGAAGAGAGTAGTGGCTGAGGAGAGAAGAAAGTGGATGGAAGAGTGGACAAAGATGATGAAGGAGGATAGTGAAGGTACAAAAAAGGTCCTGTATGGGATGGTAAAAACTAAGAGGCGGAAGGATCCTACGGATTATGTTAGAATGGTGAACAAAAGGGGACAAGAGATAGAAAATAGGGAAGAACTGAAGAAAATGTGGAAAGAATATTTTGAAGAACTTCTGAACCCGAATGGAATAGATGGTGAGGAGGAAGAAATCGGGGAAGAGGAAGATGAACTGCAAACAGAAAAGGACTTAACATGGAAAGAAGTGGAAGATGCAGTGAACAAGATGAAAGGAGGGAAGGCACCGGGTGTGGATGAGTTGAGTGTGGAGATGGTGAGAGCAGCAGGAGAGGTGGGGATACAGTGGTTGTACCGAGTGATGAGGACAGCATGGAAGGAACGGAAGACCCCAGAGGACTGGAAAAAAGGAATAATTGTCCCGATCTTCAAGAAAGGTAGTAGAACAGATTGCAGAAACTATCGGGGAATAACACTGATGAGTCATTGTGCAAAGATCTTCGAGAAAGTTTTGGAAAAGAGAATTAGGACAAGGATAGAAGGAGGGATGAGGGAAGAACAACATGGCTTCAGAGCAGGAAGGTCCACAGTGGATTTGATTTTTGCTGTAAGGCAGTTGCAAGAACAGCACTATGAGTATGGAACAGATCTACTGATGGCCTTCCTGGATATTGAGAAAGCATATGACAGTGTATGCAGAAACAAAGTGTGGAAGTCCCTGGAGGATAGAGGAGTAGAGAAATGGACTATAAAGAGGATAAAGGAGATGTACAAGGGAAGCGTGAGCTGTGTGAAAGTGGGAGGAGAGAGATCAGACTGGTTGGAACAGAGAAACGGCCTGAAACAAGGAAGTGCCATGTCACCGTTACTTTTCATTGTGGTGATGGATGACATAATGACCCGAGTGGCACAAGTAATTGGGGAAGGAAAGATGAAAGCAATGGTGTTTGCAGATGATTTGATGATTTGGGGAAACAAGGAGGAGGAGGTACAGGAACAGTTGGACGTGTGGGAAGGAATAATACAAGGATATGGGATGAAATTTAGCATAAATAAGAGTGAGATGGTGATCACAACAAGGAAGAAGGAAAGAACCACAACGGGAATAACAATTGGTGGGGAACAGCTGAAGAAAGTGGAGAGTTTCAAGTATCTAGGAAGCCTGATACAAGAGAATGGAAGAAACGATAGAGAAATAAATGAGCGGGGGAGGCAGGCAGAAGCATTTCGGAGGAGTGTGAGATGCATGTTATGGAGCAAGGATGTCCCTCAGAACAGCAAAAAGATCATATATCGGACGTACTATGTCCCTATCCTGACGTATGCCTCGGAGACCTGGGTTATGAAAGGAAGGGAGAAGAGCAAAATACAGGCCAGTGAGATGAGGTTCTTGAGAAGCAGTATTGGAGCTACAAAGATGGACAGAATAAGAAATGAGAGGACCAGAGAATTAATGAAGGAGGAACCATTACAGGATGGTATAGAGAAGTCTAGACTTAGATGGTATGGACATGTAAAACGAATGGAGGAGAAGAGGATACCCAGGAGGATACACGAGACGAAGTGGGAAGGAAAGAGACCGAGAGGAAGACCGAGAGACAGGTGGCTGAAGGGGGTGGAAGAAAGCATGAAGAAGAGAGGAGAAGACTGGACAAGGGTGGAGGCTGAGAGATGGTGGGAAGACAGGAGACGTTGGAGAGGCTTGTGTTCCAAACAGACCCGGCCAGTGGCTGGAAACTGTGCAAGATGATGATGATGATGATGATCAGTAGATAGACAGATAATACGGTACCTCTTGGAGGCCTTGGAGGCTGGATTTAGACAGCTCCTTAACCCGGTCCATGAGGCAATTATAACTGGCTACATGGATAATTCTTGCCAGGCGCGTCCACGTCGCGGGGGTGGGCAACGGTACTGTAATATACCATGGAACTACAGTACCGGCTAAGTTCTGGTGAGGACCCAGTCCTATGGGGTATAACATAGGCCCCGTGCACAGGGATACGTGCGAAGACCTCAACGGAATCTGCAGCGGAGAAGATGGACTTCGGAACGGTGGAGATTGCGGAAGAGGCAACCCAATACTCAGGGAATAGTATGAGTACAGCATCAATCGGCAGCGTCTGTTTCCCAGGTTAGGGGCGGCTGCAAGGGCGTCTGTTTCCCATGTTAGGGGTGGCCTGCTGTATAATAGCTGGCAGTAGCTTCATAAAATGCCTTTGGGAGTGGCGACCCCATCGTAATAATAGCCTAAAATGGAAATGGCACTTCAAATGATTCGGAGAAGGTTAGGGCGTACCCTGCAGGCGACGCGCAGTTCTTTTGGTACTGGGGGAACTGTGAGAAATGGGCGACCAGTAACAGAAATGAAAGTGGGAATCATGAATGTCATGACCCTGACAGGCAAGGTGGAGGAGGTGGTCGACTTCATGGAGAGGGAGAATGTTGGATTGATGGGGCTGAGTGAAGTGAAATGGAAAGGTAAAGGAAGGAAGAAATTGAGGAAAGGATATACATTATACTAGAGTGGTGGCCAAGAGGCAAAAAATGGCGTGGGACTGATAACCTCGAAACAACTGGAGGAGAATGTAGAAGTGGTCGAGTGTGTGAGGGACAGAATAATGAAAATTAGAATGAAGATGAAAAATGACGTAATGGACTTCATACAAGTGTATGCACCACAGACTGGAAACAGAGAAGAAGATATTGAAGTATTCCTGGAGGATGTAGAAAGAGTAATTTCAGATGTAGAAGTGGTGATCATGGGAGATATGAATGCACAAGTCGGAAACGAGAGACAAGGAAAGGTAGAAGTCATTGGACCATATGGATATGGGAAAAAGAACCGGGAAGGAGAGGAACTTGTAAACTTTTGTGAAAGGAATGGACTGATAGTGGGTAATTCATGGTTTCGGAAGAAAAACAGCAGGAAAATTACGAGATATGGTTGGGGCGATAGAAGAACAAAATCAGTAATTGACTACTTTCTGGTGGAAAGGACTAATCGCAGAAAGCTGATAGATGTGATAGCTTTACCAGGAGAAGCATTTGATGGGGACCATAGAGCAGTGGTGGCAAAATTTAGATGGGAAAAATTGGAAAACCTAAAGGAGATCAGAGAAAGTAAAATAAAAGTATGGAAATTGAAAGACAAAACTGTACAGGAAGATTTTCAGGAGAGATTGAAGCAACAAATCCCAGTTACTGAAGTGGAAAACATAGAAGAGGAATGGTCCCACTTTAAAAAGGCATTTGTTGGTGCAGCAGAGAGTGCTTGTGGTAGGACGTCAACAAGAGTGAAAGAGAAGGAGACACCGTGGTGGAATGAGGAAGTGAGGAAAGCAGTGAAAGAAAAGAAGTCTGCATGGAAAGAATGGAACCAAGATCAAACAGAAGAAAGCAAAAGGAAGTATCACGACAGCAAACGGAGGTGTAAGAAAGTGGTAGGAGAAGAAAAGAAGAAAAGTTGGGAAGAATTTACACGAAAAATGAAACAGATGTAAGTGGCAGTAAAAGGATGCTGTATGGGCTTCTAAGAAGTAAGAGGAAAGAAAGAGCTACTACAAAGCTAGTGAAAAAGGAAGATGAAGAGTTGTTAACACACCCAGAAGAGATAAAGGGACGATGGAAGGAGTATTTCGATAAGCTATTGAATGTGAGCAATTGTACTGGTGAGATGGAAGTGACACAACCTGACGACTTTATAACAGAAGATGATATAACAATGCTGGAGGTGGAATTAGCAGTACAGAAAATGAAGATGGGAAAAGCAACAGGGGTGGATGAAATCTGTGTAGAAATAATAAAGGCTGCCGGACCTGTTGGTATGCAATGGTTGTATCGACTGCTAAAGTGTGTGTGGAAACGGAAATGTGTACCAGAAGACTGGGAGAAAGGGCTAATAATACCAGTGTTTAAGAAGGGGGACAAGAAGGTGTGTGATAACTATAGAGGGATCACCCTCATATCACAGATAGTAAAAATACTGGAAAGGATATTAGAAAGAAGAATGAGAAGAAAGGTGGAAGGAGAGTTGCGAGAGGAACAGTATGGCTTCAGGAGTGGACGATCCACAGTGGACCCAATCTTTAGCTTGAGGCAGGTGATGGAAAAGAACTGGGAATATGGAGAGGATTTGATCATGACTTTCATAGATCTAGAAAAGACATATGATAGTGTCCCCAGAGAGAAGGTATGGGAAACCATGGTTAAGAAGAGACTGGGAAGAGAAATGTTGGAAATGGTGCAAGCAATGTACAACAACTGTGTTAGCAGGGTACTGACCCCAGTTGGAAAGACAGATTGGTTTAGGAACAAGACTGGACTAAGACAGGGGAGTGTGCTGTCACCTCTCTTGTTCATAATGGTAATGGATGAAATTGTAAAGGAAACAAAGGAAGCATATGGACATAAAGAAATGAAGTTACTGTTATTTGCAGATGATATTGTGGTCTGGGGAAGGAACACCGAAGAAGTGCAAAAACAACTAGATGCACTGAAAGAAAATATTCAGAAGTACGGCCTGAAAATCAGTATAGAGAAAAGCAAGACCATGGTGATGACTAGAGGGGAAAGACAAGGTAAGGGCACTGTGAAAATTGGAAGTCAGAGTTTGGAAACTGTGGACACGTTCAAATACCTAGGAAGTGAATTGATGCAAACTGGTAGGTTGGACATGGAGATTGGCAGGAGGGTACAGCAGAGCAATGCATTCTATCAAAGTGTAAGAAAACTTGTTTGGGATAAGGAAGTACCAAGGAAAAGCAAGGAGGTAATGTATAAAGTGTACTATGTTCCCATATTAACTTATGCAGCTGAGACTTGGACCCTGACAAGCAGGCAAGAGAGTAGAATCCAAGCCAGTGAAATGAAATTCCTAAGAAGTATGATAGGAAAGACAAGGAAAGACAGAGTGAGGAATGAAGACGTTAGGAAGTTGGGATGGGAAAACTAAATGAGAGAATTGAGAAGAATAAACTAAGGTGGTTTGGACATGTAAAGAGGATGGAGGAAAATAGAATACCAAGACAGATGCTGGAGGCGAAGTGCAAGGGTAAGAGAGCAAGAGGAAGACCTAGAACAAGGTGGATTGATTCAGTGAAGAACAGCGTAAGAAAAAGAAATCTGGACTGGGACAAGATCGTGGAAGAAGAATGGTGGAAGGAAAGAGGAAAGGGGAGAAGTGCCATAAATACCCCGACCCGGCAGGAGCTGGATAAGGGAAAATGATGATGATGATGATGACCTCTCTCCACCGACAACCGCCCCCCACCCCTCCATCCCCTACTTGATACAGCCTTGCCCTGACCTAGCGCCTCAGTACCTGCATGCATTTCCATTCTAAGTAAGTAGACGTCTCTTTTACACCTTTTTAAGAACAGTTAAATTACACAAATGTAATTCTTATTTTTTCGTCATTGTAGGCCGCACAACTGGGACTATTCTTCCATTTTCGTCCTAATATGAATCAATGAAAACATAACTTCAAAAGAAAGAAACCAATTTCCAACATAAGTCGGCAAGATGGATGGGTCAAATTACTTAACAAGAGCTGGTAGTTATTCTGGACAACATCGTCATTCCACAGTATAATGAATGCACGGACATGAGAGCAAGTCAACTACTTTTTATACATAGTGTCATTTTAAATGTTTTATAATGTGTATTTATGAATGATATAGTGCAGGGGTAGGGAACCACAAAGCCTTCGCGATCTTCTGTTTCATACCACCGTATCAAAGTGATCTACTTCTTTTAAAAAATACAGTATAGTAATTGCTACATTTTTAATTTTTTTTATATTGTGAAACAACTATATTTACCAATGAAACTATTACATCTTCAGTATTTGCTTAAAATACAAAAATTTACATCCAATGTGAAACTTGACGAGATGTTCGTTTAACAATGTCTTTGATCTTAGGTGTAGGGGAAGGTCCCTCAGTATCGGACACTTAAGGTTCCTTTTTTATAATAACTTAAGGAAAGGGTCAATTTAAAATTAAGAATTATTTTTGAAAACTTGATTTGATTCTCTTTCATTGTAGCAAATCATCTTTCTACATTATATACTGATATAAAAGAATTTAAAACATTTATACATCTCACATTTTTCACAATTCAAAAACGAGGCACACAGTATCGGACAGTCTCAATATTGTAAGATTATTCTATTATTATGATCATGTATGTACAGTATACCCATATTACTTTTTAGCACATGTCACATTGATAATAACGAAGTGTCCCTTCAAGGAAACCTTTGCATATGTTGCACTGGATCCAGTCCTCACTGAAATTCTCACCACAAATTATGCAATGGGTTGTTTTGCAATCAAAATTCAGTGTCTTCCTTGCTTTTTTCCCCAATTACGCCTAAAATTGTAAACTCAGGTCAACACGCCTTGAATTCATATTATGCTTTGTATATAATATAATAATAAACTTAGGGAAAGGATTTCCAAACATTAACATAGAAATTAAATTATTACATA
Source organism: Meconema thalassinum (assembly GCA_946902985.2). Classification (NCBI taxonomy): domain Eukaryota; kingdom Metazoa; phylum Arthropoda; class Insecta; order Orthoptera; family Tettigoniidae; genus Meconema; species Meconema thalassinum. The sequence continues at coordinate 281,589,689 of OX336388.2, forward strand.
ATTGTGACATAAATTCAGTTCTAAAAATTTGTCTAAACATGTTTATATCAGCGTCTTGCTCATCAGAAAACGTGCTTTTAAATGCACCCATGGCAGATTTCATTTGTCTCTCTTTCGCTGGTGAAATTAATTTCAATCTGTCACCTAATGTACTTCTAGGGACACAGAACTGCTCACTTGCGTACCTAATGCTCATTTTAGCCCCTCTTACTTCATCAATTGCTAATTTTATGTTTTCCATCACCCAGATTCACCTTTATTCTCCCATATTTGTCTGAAACAAACGAAGGTATTGTAAGAATTGGTAAGAAAACTTCGGGTACATTTGTCCGATACTGTGTGCCGGAAGCTTGTCCGATATTGGGTGCCCAACACGTAAAATTTGAACGGGTCGTCATACGTAACACATTTAACCAATAGCTATGCCATCATCCACATTTCTTCATTAACGTATGGTTAACAATCAACAACCCTTAAAATATTTCACTCATCAGTATTAAGGTGCCGAACAGGTTCACCAAATTATCTTCGTGCAGTAAGAAACAGTCACAAAAGAGAGAGCATCTCACCACGTGCTTACTTCTTTGTTTATGGACATACCCTGGTCACCCTCCAACGTACCTCGTGAAGGGTCAGTACTACCATCACAAAAGTTTCCACAACATTGTGCTGAACATCAGAAACTGACATTGTCCGATATTGAGTTCCGTCCGATACTGAGGTACCTTCCCCTATACCTTGTTACACTTAGTCGAATACACGAGTCAAGGTGTTCGTCAGTCAACCTTGTTCTGTGTTTATTTTTAATAAAATTCATATTTGAAAACAATGATTCACACAGGTAAGTAGAAGCAAACAAGGCCTCTGTTTTAAGGGCAACATCAACTAACACAGGATATTTCTCCAGAGGAATTAAAGACCAACGTTTTTAGGTTCTGCAAATACAAATCATTTTTAGTCTATTTTCGATTTTTGCAAAAAATGAAAGTAGACTTATGAGATCTACACAGGGCCAAAAATTGTGTGTCTGTATGTGTGTGTGTGTGAGTGTGTGTACTCTGAATGTTTGTCCCCCCCTATCAATTCGAACACGGTGAAACCGAATTGAACGAAATTTGGTACTGATGTAGCACTAGCAAAGGGCACCTCAGTGTCATGATTTATATCACCGCCATCTTGACGGAAACGTAATGGGGGCCACCCAAATATTAAAAGCTTAAATCAAATTACGGCCATCCTAATAATTGATCTCTACCAAATTTTGCAACATTATACCGTTATCTATAAAGATTCTTTTGACCAAACTACAAGGTCATCATCACAATAATTTGCGGATGGCGGCCATGTATGTGTGCAAATCGATTCCCCTTATCTTTTCAAACACGGTGAAACCGAATCATCTGATCTCTACCAAAATTTGCAATAACATACCTTTATGCGAGAAGCATTCTTTGACCAAGCTAAAAGGTCATCAGTCCAATAGTTTGCATATGGCGGCCATGTATGTGTGCAAATCGATTCCCCATATCAATTCAAACACGGTGGAACCGAATTGAATCAATTTTTTTACTGAGGTATGCACTAGCAAAGGGCACCTCATATTCATGTTTAATATCTGTATAGCACGTATTTCAGCAAGCTACTACAACCAACATTCAATTCTACTCCTTTAAAAGGACAAAGAGTTATAACAATACCCATGCATTTAGGTGAAAGTAGGCTATATGTTCTTTACTGAACATCTTGTTTAATGATATGATTTCAAGTTCAAGAGCTGCCCCATCTACGTCAAAAACATTTTCAATGGGAGCAGATACATTCAATAGTTCAAGGTTAGCCCAAGGGAAAGATACAAACTGGGTCACCACAGAAATCTTTTGAAAATCTGAAAACCGATTTTTGAAATCATCCCTCAAAGTGGAGATCATGTTTACATAACATTCTCTATCATAGGGTCTCTCACATTCTTCTACTTGGGTCTTCAGAGTTGGAAAGTGTCTTAACTCACTTCTCTTAAGGCAGGACTCCCATAACCACAATTTTTCAGTAAAAGAATTTACTTCAGATATCATTTCAGCAATATCTTTGTCCTTGCCCTGAAATTTCAAATTTAGTTCGTTAAGCTTTTCTGTTAAGTCAACTGAAAAAGCAAAATGCATAAGCCAGAGAGGATCTTCAATATAAGCTAACTCTTGTATTTCCTGCAGAAATAGTTTGACAGCTGGTAAAACCTTGTGGAAACGTTCAAGTACTTTTCCCTTTCTGAGCCAGCGTACTTCAGTATGGATAAGTAAATCTCCATATTGCAGTTCCAATTCGTCTGCCAAATCTTCTTTTAAGAGAATGAGACCTAATTTTCTTCACTATCTTCACAACAGTTTTCATGGTTTCATTTAAATTTAAAAACACTCCACACAGAGACTGCTGGTGTAAAATACAGTGATTAGTTAAAAACTGTGGAAAACTTTCATCTCTTTGGCACAGAGCAAGAAAACCATTTTTAGAACCTCTTAAAGCTGGGGCTCCATCTGTGGTAATGCTTATAAGCTTTTGAATAGGTATTTTTTCTGACAAGATGAGTTGTTTCACAGCAAAAAATACATCTTCTACTCTTGTATTGCCTTTCAAAGAAATTACTTTCAAAAGTTCTTATTTGACAGTAAAGTCATCCTTACAAAAACTGCCAACTGTGCAGTACCTGTTGCATCAATGGATTCGTCTAACTGCAGTGAAAAGTAACAACACTCCTCCACGTCTGTTTTCAATTGAGAGAAAACATCACGAGACATTGTTTCAACTGTTCTTGTGATCGTTATTAACGAAAGTTGAAGCGATTCGATGGCAGCCACTATTTCAGACTTGTTCTTGAAATTATTAAACAACTCATCAGCAGCTTCTCGAAATGCTTCTTTTATGAATTCGCCGTCTTCAAAGGGTTTCCTCCGTTTCGCCAATACATTCGAAACACGATACGAAGCAAGGGTGGCAGCAATACTTCTATCCACTAGTTTAGTGAACATATTTTGCTGAACACTTAACTGACTTTTAAGTTTCTTGATTTTTTCTTTCCTCATTTCACTGCTTAAAGGAAACTCTGCATTCACACCTGGGTGCATAGTTTTTAAGTGTCTCTCGATGTTTGTCTTTTTCACGAATGCTATTGTAGCTTGACACAACAAACAAATACATGTGCCATTTCTTTCCGCTACGAAAAACTCGTGTTCCCATTCGGAATGAAAATTATAAACTTTACATTTTTTAATAAGCTACTCATTATGCGTAAAGTGTCGTTGCACTACGTACGCAATTATGTTCTTGATACAAGCTCACGTTCGAATATAGTCACAAGCTATCTCGTCCACACACTATAAAAACACGAAAGTTAGCAGTTCACAGTAACGACACCAAAGAAATACTTATAAAGTATTGATTTGGCGGAAAGTTGTGCATTACATCACAGACTATAAATGAAATTGTCAATACGGACCAAAATGGTAACACATACTCCCAATTCATGTTCTAATGCGATAAACGGTGGGTTTAGGCATGTTTAGAGTTTGTGCTATGAACCAAAGGTTGAACCGTCGGTCAGATTTCAAACAATCACGCATCAAATTTTTGTCGATTTGGGAGGTTGTTGAACGTCCACTGCGTGGTTATCTCCGACCTCCCCTTGGCCTTCCTTGAAAGACTTGTGCCCTTGGAGAACTTGTAATTTGCACAATGACTGTCAAAAACCTGCTGAACTAGTGAAAACGTTTCGGTGGCAGACTTCCTAACTTAAACGTAAAAGGTGATAGTGTAACGTTGTTCCACGGAACGATCCATCGCGCCAGGGTTTGTAGGAATGCACGTCCAGACTCTCCGGCAGCTCGGAGCAGCTGCGCCCTGTTTGGAAGCTAACACCCCCACCACCTAGCCTAGCAGGTTAGAAAGTGCTGCGGTCATGTCAGGAAAACATAGCTCACATTACTTACGGTACAAACCTTGTAGATCCTCGATGCGACATTGTGAATACTTTCTTACTGAACTAAAAACCGTCAGTCAAGCTGATTTAGTTTTGGTTCCAGATGAAAGACTACTGAAATGTGAGAGGAACACCTTAAACTATTCTAACAGACTAAATCTAGATATGCGCGAGTGTTTCAGTTTAAATAGTTACGCTCGTAACATATTAAGTTATAAGAAAATTAAATAAAACATGATATGCATGATTTTTGCATGCTAACAGTACTCCAAAACATTCAAACTTTGGAGGCAGTAATTGCATCGCAGACGTTTTTGTGATAATACACTAGAATGTTAAGGGGAAAAAAATTAGTACGTAGCGCTCAAACAAGTCGCTCTGTGGCGATATTGTTGCCGTGTTTTTTTATTGTCGAGTGTATTGGATGATAGGCGGCAATGTTTGAACACTATGATGGGAAACAATAGAATTCAAACCACTTGTATTTTATTATCGATTGCCGCAAGCCCAAACATACATCATCCTCAATCACTTAAGGGTTCGACACCTTTACTGTCCCTGTCATTGCCATAAGAGTGAACGAACATGCGTCGGCAATGTGTTGCGCTAGTTGTCAAACTCCAGCCCACCGGTGGCCATTTTATATAGCTCCCACCAAATCCTTCAGATGTTTTCTTTTGAAATTCGGAGTATAGTAAGTGTATGTCACAGGAACAGTGGCAGTTACCACCTTCTGCTTGCAGTCAGGTCTGCCAACTTCAGTCAAGTCTCAATTCGAAATTTGTCACATCTCATCTTTCTGAAAGGTCCATCTCTCATTCGATGGCACTTTCTGGTTCCATATTAAATCTGTGAAATGTTCTTCCGGTTTTAAATTTGGTTGGTAATCTCGTCTTCTCATGACATCATATGGCGCAGCTGTGCCCGAGGTTGCAGGATCAAATCCCGGCGCAGTCAGTTAGCCGTGGCAAACTTGCTCCACCCCGGCTGCAGGGAGATCGCTACGGTGGGTGAGTGGTTATCGTGTCGGACTACCAACCCCAAGCTTGCAGGTTCGCTCCTGGCCGGCGTAAGTGATTTTTGAAAGGCGACAAAAATCACGACACGCATGTTATACGTTGTTGGCATGTCAAAGAATCCATTTGAATTCAGTAGGCCGTGTTCATAATGGCAGTTCGCTACTCATGTGGGGTCCGGGCGGGGACACCAAGAGCCCGCTGATGAGCCAGCTTGGTGTCCTAGGCAAAACCCCACACAAAATACGGCACAAACCTAGAAGAATTGCTGGGCAAAATTGATCTCGGGATTTTCCGCCAACACAAAAAAGTTCCTCCTTTCTCTACTAGAAAGCGCTATAGTGTCAAGAAGCTTAGATATCCAACCTCCGTGACTTTCATATCGCTCCAAGGAACAACAAAATTCGACATGCAAGCTGCCCTGTGCGCGTCAAATAACAAAGCTTGCACCTGGCACCCGGGGCCATACGATATTATTATTAGCTGAGTGAGTGGAGTCTTCTCTGTGGAGCGGAGCGGGATAACGGCTCACCTTAGTTTTGCGTTGTCGTCGATGGCCTGCCTGGCGAGATCATAGGCTGCGTTGGAAGTGTTGAGCGCCTTCTCGGCCGTGGTCTTTATGCCCGCCGCCTCCTCTTCCTGCCTGCAAGGAACACGAACATGAGCTGTAGTGCAAGGCGATGACGACATCACACCTCCGTCATCATTAGAACAGGGCTACTTACTGGCCGGCGAGCACGCGCGCTTCCCGAGCGATCTCCGACATCTGATCGCTCTGCTGGCCGAACTGTTCCGAGCGCTCCCTCGCCTTCTCCAGGGCCACATAGCCCTCCGTCTGGAGGTAATCCAGGGCGTCCTGGAGGAATGCAAGGAATCATACTGTACCATGTTGAGGATACGAGTGCATGACAGCCGTAGCAATGCAGTTGCACTTACCTTGAGCGCCTCCTGTGCTCTCTCTATGATCTCCTCAGCCTCCGTCACGTTCCTCTCCCCCAGAGCGTTGTGTTGTACGGCCTCGTCTGCTGCTGCGTCTGCCTGCTCGATGAGCTCGCCCACGTTGTTAAGGCGATTGTTTAGCTCGGACAGGTGCTCCAGTAAGCTCTTATCTCCAGCTGAAATGGTCAAATCTCTGAGCAAGCAGTACAGCAACTCAAAACTCTCCAACTGGGTGATGTAGGAAGGATTCACTGCAGCTTCATCAGGAAGCACTACTCGCATGGTTAGTGTTAGGAGTCCAATGACTGGAGAGATACAACTTCGCAGTAAAGAAGCTATTTGGAATGGCTCTAGATTTAAAATATTTGAAAAAAAGCTATCATAGCAAAATGTATTGTAAAATGTAGGACAGATAAACATCAACACTAAAAGGTAGAACAGATAAACCACTACACTAAAAGGTAGAACAGATAAACCATAACAGTAAAAGGTGGGACAGATAAACCATAACAGTAAAAGGTGGGACAGATAAACCATAACAGTAAAAGGTAGAACAGATAAACCATAACAGTAAAAGGTGGGACAGATAAACCGCAAAAGAAAACTTAGGACAGATAAACCACTACACTAAAAGGTGGGACAGATAAACCACTACACTAAAACGTAGGACAGATAAACCACTACACTAAAACGTAGGACAGATAAACCACGACACTAAAAGGTGGGACAGATAAACCACTACACTAAAACGTAGGACAGATAAACCACTACACTAAAACGTAGGACAGATAAACCACGACACTAAAAGGTGGGACAGATAAACCACTACACTAAAGGTAGGACAGATAAACCAGTACACTAAAGGTGGGACAGATAAACCACTACACTAAAGGTGGGACAGATAAACCACTAGACTAAAAGGTGGGACAGATAAACCACTAGACTAAAGGTAGGACAGATAAACCACTACACTAAAAGGTGGGACAGATAAACCACTAGACTAAAAGGTGGGACAGATAAACCACTAGACTAAAAGGTGGGACAGATAAACCACTAGACTAAAGGTGGGACAGATAAACCACTACACTAAAGGTAGGACAGATAAACCACTACACTAAAAGGTGGGACAGATAAACCACTAGACTAAAAGGTGGGACAGATAAACCACTACACTAAAGGTAGGACAGATAAAGCACTACACTAAAAGGTGGGACAGATAAACCACTAGACTAAAGGTAGGACAGATAAACCACTAGACTAAAAGGTGGGACAGATAAACCACTAGACTAAAAGGTGGGACAGATAAACCACTAGACTAAAAGGTAGGACAGATAAACCACTAGACTAAAAGGTGGGACAGATAAACCACTAGACTAAAAGGTGGGACAGATAAACCACTAGACTAAAAGGTAGGACAGATAAACCACTAGACTAAAAGGTGGGACAGATAAACCACTACACTAAAAGGTGGGACAGATAAACCACTACACTAAAAGGTGGGACAGATAAACCACTAGACTAAAAGGTGAGACAGATAAACCACTAGACTAAAGGTGGGACAGATAAACCACTACACTAAAAGGTGGGACAGATAAACCACTACACTAAAGGTAGGACAGATAAACCACTACACTAAAAGGTGGGACAGATAAACCACTAGACTAAAAGGTGGGACAGATAAACCACTACACTAAAGGTAGGACAGATAAACCACTAGACTAAAGGTGGGACAGATAAACCACTACACTAAAAGGTGGGACAGATAAACCACTACACTAAAGGTAGGACAGATAAACCACTACACTAAAAGGTGGGACAGATAAACCACTAGACTAAAAGGTGGGACAGATAAACCACTACACTAAAGGTAGGACAGATAAACCACTACACTAAAAGGTGGGACAGATAAACCACTAGACTAAAGGTGGGACAGATAAACCACTACACTAAAAGGTGGGACAGATAAACCACTAGACTAAAAGGTGGGACAGATAAACCACTAGACTAAAAGGTGGGGCAGATAAACCACTAGACTAAAAGGTAGGACAGATAAACCACTAGACTAAAAGGTGGGACAGATAAACCACTAGACTAAAAGGTGGGACAGATAAACCACTACACTAAAAGGTAGGACAGATAAACCACTAGACTAAAAGGTGGGACAGATAAACCACTAGACTAAAAGGTGGGACAGATAAACCACTAGACTAAAAGGTGGGACAGATAAACCACTAGACTAAAAGGTGGGACAGATAAACCACTACACTAAAAGGTGGGACAGATAAACCACTACACTAAAAGGTGGGACAGATAAACCACTACACTAAAAGGTAGGACAGATAAACCACTAGACTAAAAGGTGGGACAGATAAACCACTAGACTAAAGGTAGGACAGATAAACCACTAGACTAAAAGGTGGGACAGATAAACCACTAGACTAAAAGGTGGGACAGATAAACCACTAGACTAAAGGTGGGACAGATAAACCACTACACTAAAAGGTGGTACAGATAAACCACTACACTAAAGGTAGGACAGATAAACCACTACACTAAAAGGTGGGACAGATAAACCACTAGACTAGAGGTGGGACAGATAAACCACTACACTAAAAGGTAGGACAGATAAACCACTACACTAAAAGGTGGGACAGATAAACCACTACACTAAAAGGTGGGACAGATAAACCACTACACTAAAGGTGGGACAGATAAACCACTACACTAAAAGGTGGGACAGATAAACCACTACACTAAAACGTAGGACAGATAAACCACTATACTAAAACATAGGACAGATAAACCACTACACTAAAAGGTGGGACAGATAAACCACTACACTAAAGGTAGGACAGATAAACCACTACACTAATAGGTAGGACAGATAAACCACTACACTAAAAGGTGGGACAGATAAACCACTACACTAAAAGGTAGAACAGATAAAGTACTTCAGCAAAATAAATTAAGGACTAAAAGGAAATATCAATTCTAAGAACACTTTGGGGGCCTTGAATAACTGAAGCCAGGGGAGGAATATCTGAATGACCACCAGACTAGCAATCAGTGGATACTGAGTGTAAAGAAGGATATAGCAGACACCAAATTTCAAGGGTTCCAGGAGAAAGAAACTTCTGGACAGAAGAGAGAAGGACAAAGCAATTAAGATCAGGGACTGGGGCAATCTGCAATCAGCTGGAATGAGGTTTCTCAGAGCAGTTAAAGGGGAAACAATTTTGAACAGAATAAGAAATGTAGAAGTTAGAAAAGAACTAAATCAGGAAAGTATGAGAGAGGGATATACGCTGGTTCGGACAGGGTGAGCGGGTAAAGGTTACCAAACATAATAGAAGAACTTAAGATGGATGGAAGAAGACATGGAGGGCATCCAAGAATGTGCTGGCATCAAGTGGGGGAAGGAAAGGGTTGGGAAGATGGACTAAAATGGAGAGGCCTCGTAAACACCAAGACCTGGGATTTGGATATACAGGACATCGAAAATGGTTGCAGCAATTTCAAACAATCATAGCTCCCGTTGTATGTGAGACAAATTAATAATTCGACATGAAAACTATTCAGGAATTCATCGAGTTTTAGTTTTAGATGTGTCTGTACTCCGCCCGTGACCTTCAGCCGATGCGCAGAATGAGTGCGCCACAGGAAGCAGCCATTCCACTGTTTCAGTAGTGAGTGTGATTGCAATGGCAACAGTTCAGCAGAAAGCACAGTGTGTGTTGTGTGTTATAACTGTTCAGCGCACTTTCCGACGTGGTTATGGTAGGAATCCTCCTCATGCTAATGTTCCAAACGCTCTGAACGCAAGATTCCCTGATCGTTGGATTGGTAGGACCGGTCCTATTCAATGGCCTCCTAGGCTATTTTTATGGGGATACGTAAAAACATCGTATTCAGTGAACCGGTCAGAGATGTGCAACATTTAAGACAACACATCACAGCTGCTGTCGCTACAATCACGCCTGAGATGATCCAGCGCACTTGGGCCGAAATCGACTAACTGGATGTTTGCAGAGCCACCAGGGGAGCGTACATAGAAACATTATTATAAGATATAAAAGAAAATCGTCTTGAGTTGGTGAATTTAACAAAAAAGAACTCGCTTTAATATCTCAAACACAGTAAAACTCGGTTAAGAAGTTCCCACATAAAATGTTTTTCCAATTAAGACGTCCGATATTCTCGGTCCCGTGATTGGTCCCATAAGATACATGTATATTTTTCCCGTATAAAGTGTTCGTGCACAAGAGGTTTTCCCGGTTAAATAGTTCAGATTTTGTATCCCCTGAAAGTATAAGACGTTCATTGGAGACACCTGACTGATAGAATCAAATCTTGCCAATCTCCGCGAAAGATACATCCGGTGTTCCGAGTGTTCGCGGGTCTCTGACCGGACGAGCTATTTCAGGGCTAAATGACGACACTCTATGACGACACCCGCTCAAGACCGACTACAATATAAAGCATCATGCTTTCATTCGTGGCTTTTATCGCTGTTCTGTGTAATCTAACTTGTTAGCCAAGCATTGCCAAACGTACCATAACATTATTGATATTACGAGAATTGGGTCGTCAGTGAAGTCAAGTTTTCAAATCATAGTGAAAGTGAGTGGATCTCAGATGAAAGGCATCAAAAGAAAGGCACCTTCTATTAAAGATAAAGTGGACATTATACGGAAAGTAGAGTCGTCTACTCTTTCACGTGTTGCTCTTGCGAAGGAGATCGGAATGCCACTGTCTACTTTGAACGGCATCATAGCAAAGAAAGAAGGGATCTTGGCTTCTGTCGGGAATACTTCGGCAAGCTGCAAGAAGATTAAAACCGGGAAATACGAAGACGTACAACAAGCTCTGCTCGTGTGATTTAAACAGCAGCGAAGTTTAAACATTCCTTTGAGCGGGATTATCGTGAAGAAGAAAGCCGAAGAAATCGCGCGCCGATTACAAGTGCCTTTTACTGCGTCGAATGGGTGGCTGGATCGCATTAAAAATCGGGCTGGCATAGTTTACAAGACTATTAGTGGCGAAGCTGCGAGTGTAAGTACAGAGGAAACGGAAGCGTGGAAGGAAACACTGCTGCCATCAAAAATCAGTAATTACAAACATTGTGACATTTTTAATGTTGACGAATTCGGACTTTTTATCAGGTTGTTACGGATAAATCTTTGGTTTTGAAGGGAGAATCTTGCCTAGGAGGCAAATTAAGTAAAGTGCGAGCGACGGTGCTAGTTGGTGCGAATATGGATGGGACGTTAAAGCTGCCACAAGTGATCATAGGAAAATCAAAAACGTCAGGACTTTGCCATGTACTTACAGAAGCAAAAAATCAGCATGGATGACAAGCTCCCTATTTGAAGAGTACATTCAAGCACTAGATGCCAAAATGGGGAGCCAAAACAGGAAGATTGTGGTGTTTATGGACCACTGCCCTGCTCATCCCAAACAGTGGCATCATTTAAGAAACATTAAAATTGAATTTTTTCCACCAAACCCTACATTGGTACTGCAGCCTATGGACCAGGGGGTGATTAAGGTTCTGAAGCAGAGGTACCGAAAAGCAATAGTGTATCGTATGGAGTGGGTTGGTAAGAGTGAGTACTCTCAGTATGGAGTGGGTTGGTAACAGTGAGTACTCTCAGTATGCAATGGGTTGGTAACAGTGCCTACTCACTTCCTGCCCCTCTCTTGGCCTCATTCCACAGGTCATCCACGATCGTCTTAACCTCGCTCAGCTTGTTATCAAACTCCTCGTCGCTGATGACGGTCGGACTGCTTGCGATGTCGCTCAACACCTTCTCCAGCTCGGCGAGCTTGCGGCGGTGCTCACTGGCTGCGTCCTGCACCAGGTTGTAGCAGTCGGGGCAGTCCACGCACCCTCGCTGGCGATCAAACTTGTTCTCTTTGCACCGGTCACAGCGGCGGCCCTCCACGTTCTCCAGACACTGCGCGACATTCAACACAGCTCATTGAGTTTCACAACATGGACATACCATCAATCCATCGGGAGCAAAAGGACAAAAGAAACATGGATGAAACACAGAGACAAACTACGGATAATCTGCACCTTCCCCCACCAGTCAGTGTGTTTATCTGGTTTACCCTCGTTATCATGTTGCAAGCTATTTCTCAGCGTTGCCTAAGTAACTTAAATTTAAATGCTTCTCAATCGGTCACCATGATTGTCCCAAATTGTTCCCTAAGCCAGGAGGTAAATTAATACAATGTCATTATCTTGGTCGTCACAAACTATGGCGTCATCTGGCTGGCCAGGTGCAGAGCGAGTGGGCCTAGCAATACCCCGCTCCGCTGACTCATATCGTTAGTTCAAACGTGTTTTGTCATTCATATGGACGTGTATCTGCAAAGCTTAGACGTTAGTGTTGCACGTTTAGTGAGTATTGTGATTACTGTGATTGTTGGTCATGCCTAGACACCAATTCGCATTGCGCGAGCATGTGTATATCCAAAATTCGCACACGAAAAGCAGAAAGTCTTGTTCTGAAACGAGACGAAAATTTCGAATCAAGTTTCCAGGAAGACCTGTGCCTAATGCCAGTACAATTAGGAGGTTCGCTAAAGGATTCAAGAAAACAGGCTCCATAAATAATAAAAGAGTTGACAGACATTCTTTCATCAGAAGATGTCAGGTGTGTGTTACAAGAGAGGGAGGAGCTATGAGCACTGTAAGTACACATTATTGAACATGTTTGGTAAAAGTGCGCACCAACCACCGACTGAACCGTGTACGCACGCCCGCGATCTGCGCCAGTCAACGCCAGCTTAGCTTACCGGGTTTACCGGGGCCCACAAAGATGACCCTGTATATGTTTTGATAATCGGATCCTTTACACTCAGACTTACAGAAGTGTATCGTAAACTTGTATCATGTGATTAGTGTTTGTAACTTATTCAGCTACTTCACTGTCTGATATGAGAAGACAGAATGGGACTATCCACTTCCAGTGCTTGACCTTGCATTCCTGAATGTGTCTGTTCTGTATTAGCCAGGTTTAGATACGCCTGACAAAGTGTTCTGGAAACAATCTCTATTACACCACGCATTAACTAAACAAGAGACATGGCTTTGAAACCAGTTTTCAGTTTTGCCTTGTTAACAATTTATCTAGTTTCGTCCCTCTTCCGTATCGGCCTTGGTTTATTGAAGATATGGTTCATATTACATCATATTCCAATAACATGTTGGCCCTTTGATCTAGCCTGGCTAAACCATTATGTCATTTCTTGTTCCTTATTGGTGATATTTTCTAGTAGCATTAAGACAGGTGAATTCTCCATGAATGTGCGTTTGTTTAAGTTGTTAGAGTTAGTGTATCTTGATTGCTTCCTTTATAGCAAAGGTTCTCCCTTTTGATTCATGATGTATGCCTTTTAAGTCTGTCTCTTTGTCCCCACTTCGTACATATGTTCACATATAGCGGAATGTGTCGCATATTTTATCGCATTCCTGTGTTCCTTGTATCATGTAACCATTCTTCTGCCGGTTCACCCTATGTAATTTGCTTGACATTTGCACACTTGGAGTGGGGTCTGACCTATACAAGTTAACCCTACAATACTAACATACGTAAAATTTACGTATATAAACAAACCCTGGAGATCATGTGATTTTCACTTTTCTCTCTTCGTCTGCCTGGTTTTGTGTTTGACCTTTATCTGTGTTTCCATCCTCCTTACCCATAACTCAGAAAATAATCTATTCAAGGAAGTTTTTGTTACTAGCATGAGAATACATACAGATATATGCAACTTGAAGTCATAGGGATAATATCTATTCTCAAGAAAACTACACTGCTCTTTCCGTTGCGATTCAAAACAAGTTGTATCGCTTCAGCCGTATGTACTTGGGTACGTGTTTATAGAATTTATCTGATAATCTGTTGAAGGGGGATCAATCAATCCAAAACTATACAGCAGCATACATCGATAGAATCACATAGCAATAAACCAATACTGTGGCACTTCAACTGCTACATCAAGTGAAATATAAATTACTGATATCATGAATCTGTAAACCGCAACAGTGAACCAAACTGCTGACACCAGGCATCTAAATTGGTGAAGAATTATAAATCAATTGATGATGAATTAAAAACATTGTTTTAGGATAATGAACTGACTCAAAATAATTAAACAAATTACTGCTGTTCATCTGAGTCATATTCTTTTGGGAATTTGGGAAGCATTTTAGAGAAGCCAGCCCCTTCTCCCCGCATTCCGAGAGTGTATTTGTAACTGACTGAGACTAGGATTGAGAAGAGGCAGCCATGACTACTCATGAAGCACTGTTAGGCCACCCCAAAAATAATTTTATCTCATAAGACAACAATGCAGCCTGGCTTGAGTGGGTCATGTCTCATACGAGCATAATCACGAACTTCAAGGGAGCCCCTACTGAAGTGTCTCATTAGTTGGGCCACAGTGCTAGTCATTAACAGGAACACTATTGCTGGGAAACAACTGATATTCTACAAATTAATACTACTTTAAATACTGCTAATTAAAATCTATATTTTTGTAACTTCATTAATAAATATTACTAATATCTGATTTCCTTGCACATGCTTGGCTCTCTAATATTTGAAAGTTGGTACCTCTGGGTAGAGAGTGAAGTGACTTACCGGGCACTGGCCACGAGGGTCACACTGCAGACTTATGGAGCCGATGTTGTCACAGTCGCAAGCCTTGCAGCCATCTGTGGAGAAGCCATAGCGATATGCCTCGCACACGTCACAACGCAGTCCCGTGATGCCAGGACGGCACTGGCACTGGCCGGTGCTCAGGTCGCACGTGTGGTTCAGCGAGCCCGTCGAGTCACAGTTGCACGCGTGGCAGCCCTGCAAACAGTACAACACATCATGAGTGTTGGTACAAGGCACTCATATACTCGGCAAGACTAACAGCTTGTATACCAACATTACCTCTCCGCTGATGATGTTGTAGTAGCCGTCCTCACAGCGGTCACAATTCTTGCCCAGGACGTGCGGCTTGCACTGACACTGGCCGGTCAGCTGGTCGCAGATGGGCGGACCGAACCCAGTCTCCACAGTTCCAGCGTGGTAGCACTGACAGGGCTTACAGTCGCCCTTGGTGAGGGCCAGAGCATCCCCATAGAACCCTGCACCAGTGACATACAGTATACAAGTTACATTCCATTTGGACAAGTAGTGAAGAACTATACTGCCTATTTTCATATATCCTACTTATGTTCATAGCCTCTATCAACATACAAATTTTCAGTTTGATTGCTGTAATAGATTCGTAGATATTGAGAACCGTCTAAATATTTCAGATGGTCGCCATGTTGGATTTTTATATATAGGTCTTAGAGTTATGTACTCTTACATGAAGATTATTGTGTATGTGTAGTATTCAAACTTCAATCGTATGATTAGTGTGACAGATCATGGATCTGCACACACTCCTCAGTATTCTTTATTGTTATATATATAGAGTTATAGTTTATATTTATTCAATCGGAAAGTGCCCAGATATATAGAGTAGAAGTTAGTACCTACTGTCGGGGAAATAAGTATAGATACTCGAGTTTAGAGGTCAATAAAACCTTAACCCTATAGTCTTACATAAGAACAACCTACACCAAAAGTTTCCTTGTTTTATTTGTCGTTTAACGATATAGAGTAAATATTTGCATTGTAGCTCGTTAAAATTTTATAGCAGATTGAACAAAAAAAGTACCGGTTTTTCTTACCAAGTTCACGGAGCACTCACTTAGAAGGAACATTACGTTAAAAGTATTAATCGGATCGTAACGGAACTCTAATACGTCTTAAAGGAACTTATTGTTAACGCGTATGAAAATGAAAATCCACAGCCTGCTTCCAGTCTCCGACCGGGTCAGGAATGGAATGAATGAAGCCCCTATCTAGCGGCGAGGATATGAACTGTGCCGGCTGCCGAGGCCTGACGCACTCCTCTGGGGCAATGATTAAATGAATGATAGATGAAATGAAATGATAGTGGAGAGTGTTGCTGGAATGAAATTTTGACAGGGAAAACCGGAGTACCCGGAGAAAAACCTGTCTGCCTCCGTTCTGTCCAGCACAGATCTCACATGGAGTGACCGGGATTTGAACCACGGACTCAGCGGTGAGAGGCCGGCGTGCTGCCGCCTAAGCCACGCGTATATGAAGTTTTAATCTGATCTGACGTTTCTTTAAGTAGTTGTTGTGAATTTTGTAAAACGTCTTTTTCTCGGGCCTGGGTGGTCATAGCAGTATGAAATATGACTTGTTATGAGGCTCATAGCAATGCAAGGCTTAACGTAAAACTACATTTTATCTACTTTTGATAATTGCTTTTATATCGATTGATATTTAATCGGGTGGTTATGTGAGAAGAATGTATCGTAGCAAGCGACGGGAATATTGCGCTCGGCCGAGGAAACTCTTGCGACGTTGCCCTGTGAAACATAATACGCGCGCGTTCCAAGCCGTAAGGTCTGTGAATTTCTGTTGTTGTATTGTAATTTGTGTTAGGCCGGTATTACACTGCTAAAGAAATGTGTCAAATAAATGTTATCAAATATTTTATAAAACTGAACTTTTATCAAAGTTATACAAAGCAATTATCACACCATTACACTACATCAAATATGTTATCATAGTTCAGCAAAATGGATGAAGGACAGTTCCGTGTTCACTTAACTATATTATGGTAGTTGAAATTCTGTGGTGGCAATACCGGTATATAAAAGAAACGGAAAGATAAAGCGAATGTCTTTGGGTTAAGCCATGGGTCGCTCACGTGACAAGGAAGATATTTTTTTATACGAGTAAAATCTTGGTGAAGGAGCTGCAGTACGAGGACTTGAAAAATGACATTAATTAAAATAAATTAAAAACCATACATGAAATTGACGAATTATAATACAAAAATTATTATATATATTCGCCTCCGTGGTGTAGTGGTCAGCGTGCTTAGCTGCCACCCCGGAGGTCCGTGGTTCGATTCCTGGCTCTGCCACGAAATTTTAAAATTGGTATGAGGATTGGAACGGGGTCAACTCAGCCTCGGGGCCTCCAAATGAGTAGAGGGGGGTTCGATTCCCACCTCAGCCATCCTTGAAGTGGTTTACGTGGTTTCCCACTTCGTCTCCAGGCAAATGCCGGGATGATACCTAACGTAAGGCCACGGCCGCCTCATTCCCTCTTCCTTGCCTATCCCTCCCAATCTTCCCATCCCTCATAAGGTCCCTGTTCGCTTTGCAGGTGAGGCCGCCTAGGCGAAGTGCTGGTTACACACCCCAGTTGTATACCCGATCCCGAAGTTTCAAAATGGAGGCGGTAAATGTGGGATCCATCGCTGAATCCGAGGGAATAGCCAACCCTGGAGGGTAATACGATTGAGAAAAAAATAAAATAAAAATAAAATACACTA
Organism: Meconema thalassinum; assembly: GCA_946902985.2. Lineage (NCBI taxonomy): Eukaryota > Metazoa > Arthropoda > Insecta > Orthoptera > Tettigoniidae > Meconema > Meconema thalassinum. The sequence goes on from OX336388.2 coordinate 281,607,044, forward strand.
TCATTCACGGCTATTTAACTTAACTATTTAATTCTTCTTTATATCCTGAAATATGCGTCCCCTATGTACACAGCTAATAGCCTCTGTGCTAATTTTGCCTACAAGTTAGAGAAACGTGTCTTATATTTCATTTCCGCAAGAAGTTAAACATTTCCCAACACCTTTTTTAATGGGGGCTTTGGACCTCCATTGGCAGGGTTAAAATGGTGTGTCAGCTGAAAAGCTATTATTATAAGATTATTTGTTACACTTTGAGATTATAAGATTATAAAACTGCTCCCTTATTAACTGTCTGAAAAATCACTGCCCGATGAATCAGATGAACTGTCATTTAAGTTTATAACAAGTGGCTCAACAACGGGGACATCTTCTGTTAGCCAATCCTTTTCCCAGTAATGTTTCTCTATTTTTTTGGTGTGTTCGATGCATTTTTCCCATAGCTCCGGTGTTACAGACCTCAAGGCTTCTTTACAGAGATCTCGCATCACCTCCATTGATCTTCCTCTCTCCGCCTGGTTACTCATATTCACTTTAGCAATTTTATTTTTCACGTAGGACCAAACCAGCTCTATGGGGTTGAGCTCACAATGAGCAACTGGCAACCAGACGAGTTCGACGTCAGGACGAACATTCTTGATTATCTGTTCCAGCTTCTTTTTAGGTGCCCTGAAGTGAGGTTTGGCGTGAACAATTAGCTCTGCTTTCGTCATACTTTCATACTTTTGGATTCTGGGAGGAAGAGGAACATCTTTAATTGCAGCGGCACATCTCTTCACCGTGGCTATCGACCTTCCAATACACTTGGATACTACAGTATTTGCTAAACCCTCTTATCATTATTGCTTTCTCTCTCGCATCTAAAAAAACATATTGCACTTATAATCATGGCAAATTCTCCCTCCGTTAACTGCGGATTAGCTGGCATCTTGATCGATGTGCAAACAATAGATAATACAGACAGTGATAGTTGCTGCTTGTTGCTAATGACTCAACGAAGAACACAGGTCCGAGTTTGGTGTGCGTATTTCATACTGCTATGACCACCCAGGCCCGAGGAAAAGATGTTTTACAAAATTCACAACAACTATTTTAAGAAACGTCAGATCAGATTAAAACTTCATATACGCGTTAACAATAAGTTCCTTTAAGAGGTATCAAAGTTTCGTTACGATCAGATCAATACTTTTAACGTAATTATCTTTCTAAGTGAGCGCTCCGTAAACTTGGTAAGAAAAACCAGTACTTTTTTTATTCAATCTGCTATAAAATTTTAACGAGATACAATGCAAATATTTACTCTATATCGTTAAACGACAAATAAAACAAGGAATATTTTGGTGTAGGTTGTTCTTATGTAAGACTAAGGGTAAAGGTTTTATTGACCTCTAAACTCGAGTATCTATACTTATTTCCCCGACAGTAGGCTGTTGCCTGATGGCCTTGTGTCATATGAAGTGAAACCGACTAAGAAGCGACACGGCTTAACGTAGAACTAATGATTTGTTTGAAACGAATAAGGAACTAGGTGGCGGTGAAATGAGATATAGATACTCTGGTAAAAGTTTGTTAGTTGATTGTTTGGCATCGAAGGGATGCATTCTGATAAAAAAAAATACAACTAGCTGCTACAAGTATTTGTGAATAGAATCATATACTAGAAAGGATTCACATTCTGTGATATTACGGAGAAGTTTCTGTAAATTGGATTCTTATAAAAGGAACCAGTGAAAGAGTATTGGATGAAAATAAAGAACACCTATAGGAATATTATGCCCCAAAGACCAAGTAAGACAAGGTTAGCTATAATAGAAAAGTAATCAGTAAACATAGTCCAATTCATGAAGTATTATAAAGTTATGTTGCAATTAGAGTGTGATGAGTTTATTTTAATAATTACCTTTGAGACATCTGATTAATAGGAAAGGGGGGAAGAGCGAATTGGCATAAGCAAGCTCATTGTCCTGCTGCCCAGGACTACAGTCTTGTGTGTTTTACTTTTTACTCATTATAGTAATGAGTGGTGCCCAAAAGAGTTTCTTTAAGGGTCTGAGCAATTACATTAGGACACAAGGAATAAAAATAAAAATGAAATTTTAAAATTTCGCACAGCTGCCATCTTGTGGTTATGAAAAGAACTGAAATCAATTAGATGCCAGAGGATTAAAATGTTTATAAGCAAGTGTGACTACACCCAGATGGTTAAATTGCAAGAAACGTCCATTTAAATATTTATACTTCGCATCGCCGCCATGTTGGATTTGTGCTCACCAGGGTTATTGAACATCCTATAGGTGAACTTATGTTCATTGCCTCTATCAACATAAAAGCATTCAGTTTGATTGCTGTAATAGATTCGTAGACATTGAGAATCGTCTAAATATTTCAGATGGTCTCCATGTTGGATTGTTATATGGATAGGCCATAGAGTCATGTACCATTAAATTAAAAATATTGCATAAGTTCATTACTCAAACTTTCACTTTGATCGCATGATTACGACACAAGAAATAAGAACATAATTTTAAAATTTCGCACAGCCATCTTGAGGTTATGTGAACAATTGAGCTAAATTAGATGCCAGTGCATAGACATTTACTGTACCACATTTCACTGCGCTCAGATGCTTAAATCGCGATAAAAGTCTATTAAAATGTTTCACCTTCGCTTGGCTGCCATGTTTGTTTTGTACTTAACAGGTTTTTGAAAGTCTCATAAGTGAACTTCTAGTGGTGCCCTTTATCACCATACAGATTTTCAGGGTGATATTGGTAATAGTTTCGGAGATATAAAATGCAGGTGAAATATTTCACCCTGCCGCCATGTTGGTTTGGTGAGACGTAATAAAATTTGAAGGGCACAGTCGGGGTGGGCCGAAATAGTACTATGACTTTACCGAGTTTCATTGAAATCGCTCCAACCGTTTAGATTTTATTAGGGACACACACACACACGGACAAAAGGTGATCTCGTAAGCCTATTGATTCATAAACTAAAATAGTCTAAAAAATACGAAATTAATCTGACTGAATTGAAACATCAAGAGCTTCAGAATATGGCCCTTGCTAGGTCTTGATATCAGAAAGATCTAACAATGGAAATTCGCTGCAATAAATCCGGCGTCTGAAATTTGTTAAATTAGCTGTTGCCGTCCCTTGTCCCTCACCTCTAAAACGAGAAGGAAAACGGAGGAATGTGGAAACCTGTTTGGCAGCACCTGCGATTTGCCACCCTCTTGAAGCAGTGGAATATTAAATTGATGCAAACAGTTCAGTAGTTTTTGGTGGATAGAGTAACCACAGGGTGTTCACAAACAATGTGTGATATAGGATATTAACCACAGGGTGTTCACAAACAATGTGTGATATAGGATTCATCATACTGAGAAACAATTTTTAAAATTCTATGATTTTGAAAAATTGATCCGGTTAGCTCACCGCGAGGGGGCTAGTTTCAAACCCTGCAATCTGCAAACTTTGCATTGAATTCTACTTGTGTAACCAATGCTGTTGCTGCAAACACGGCAAAATCCATGTTATTTTCCTTAAAAAAATCAAACCTAGCAATCTCCAGCAGATGGTAGCTTCAAACTAAGCAATCTACGAACCGACCAATGGGAGCTGCACTATGGCGGCCACCCAGCATGCTCCACTCTCCACAAATGTAGGACTGGCATAAGGCGGCTAATACTAAACTTAAGCAAACAGAATCCTAGCATTTCAAGATCTCAACTTCAAAACGTACAATTCTGAAGCGTCATAAAAAAATCAAGAAGAAATATTACTTAGAGGTGAACAGTTTTACAAGAGCAACCTTGGTTGCTAGAGATGCCTTACTAAAAAGAACTGTTCAGTAGCGGATATAGTTTCTGAGGTCATCCCACCAGGAAATCTCAAGAAAGTGGGTTCAGCAAAACTAAACGACGTTGAGAACCTGCTGACAACACACTCCAGAGAGCAGTGGAGACAGTTTAAAGAGTTACAGTACTAAGAAGGGGCGCTGCGGAAGATAATAATCCTTTGTGTGGACCGCGGAGGAAGTGGTAGTCCTGCGTATCGCATGCACCAGAAGTTCCATTTTAAATTTGCAATACATTGTTTGTCTGAAAATTCTGAAGCCAAACACAGTGTTCATGTAAGTGATCGTATTATACATAATTAGTAAAATTAGTGAATCCCTGATTACAATGAACTAATATCCGTAAGACCATGTTTCACATCAAAGTGTGCAGTCTCCACTTCCTATTACAACAAACTCAGAAATCTCCATATTTTAAGTGACATCATATCTACACGGCTTACTTCAAATATGTGTCAGAAAATGTACTCTTATTGGTCCAAATAAGTGTTAGAAACAGTACACCTTCAAAATATCGGGGAAATTAGTGCAACCGTTTTTGGCCTCTCCTGCAAAATCATTAAAGATGGAGATTGCTCTATGATGATCTTGGTGAGGTGTACCATACCAAGTGACGAGCCTTCCCAGTATGGTTTTTGGCCGGTGGTCGTGAGAGCTTTCGCACTGAAGCGAGTTTAGTATCCAGCAGTTGACAGGAGGTCTGGAGTCCCGCAGGCTGATTGAGATTTTTATCATATTGACCACTACTAAAAATGAAATAGTCATCATACTCAGCCAATGATACGAGTGTACGGTAATTCAGTTGACCTGCGTAATAAACTCTCAAAATGAACCTCTTATTTCCCAAGTTAGGCCAGAGTTTGACAAGCAGTGCAATCCGCAGCTGAGATGGCGAACAGCTGACGTGTAGCTCAATGCATCACCAAGTGCTTCGTCACAGAATAATGATATGAGACATACTGCAGGCAACTTCAGCACTACAAATATTAAAAGATAAAAACGCCGTAGGTGTTGATAATATTTCAGCTGAGCTGCTAAAATATTGTGGAGACTTCATGAAATAGCGATTGTTTGATATCATTACAAACTGCTATGACGAGGGCCGGACAATAACACTGCCAAAGAAAGGAAATACCACGACCTGCTGAGATGACATCACAATCGCCATTCTAACATACTACTGACAATACTGAAAGGTCGAATCAGAAGCAAAATAGAACAGAACTTAGATGACGACCAATATGTCTTCAGAGCAGATAAGGGTACTAGACAAGCAATTCTAGCTCTGCGTCAAATACTGGAAAGAAGACTACAAGTTAACAGGAAAACTTATGTAGCTTTCGTTGATTTAAAAAAAGCATTCGATAAGGTTGACTGGAAGTTATTATTTCGAACTCTGAGAACGTTGGTTCTTGATTGCAAGGACAGTTGTTTGCTTTTTAATCTGTATAAAGACCAAAGCACTGAAATAAACATCAATGGATTGAAGAGAGAAGCAAGAATAAGAAAGGAGTGCGACAAGGCTGTCCTTATCACCATATCTGCTTAATGTATTCATAGAATATGCAATTCGAACAGTAAGAGAAAAAACCAAAGAAGTCAAATTTAATGGTAAACAAATTCATAGTACACAGCACTCTCGGTAATTAATACACGAGCTTCTGCAAATTATCCGCAGTTATTTTTGTTAAGCCTAATATAAATAAATATAATGGTTAAAATGTTGAAATAGGCTTGTATTTGTGAACATGCAAAATAATAATTATAACACTTGATTTCAGTGTCTTGCAAGACACACTACGCCTATGTGGATGATGCCTACATTAATATCTAACAAGAAAAACGGTATCACTCTTTGTTTCTTAGATCGTTTATTCTAATTTTCGATTGCACATTTCCGAAGAAAACATTATATGAGAACGAAAATTCATCTCGTTTTTCTATTTAAGAGATTAGTGTGATTAGCTTGACTGTGGGAAACTTACGGGATTTCCGTTGCATCTCTCCCGCACTCGATATCAACTGGATCTCCGTTTTCCTCACCAACAGTCAAATTCCGTGCAATTACTTCTTTGCTTTTGTGTCTTAAATCATAATCGTCTTTATCGACGTCTAACTTGCCCGTTCAAAATATCGTCACAGAAGCCGACAAACTCTTATTTATGTGCGAGTGTAGGAGCGGTACTTTTCTCCCATGGCTTGTTGACTGCATGAAGAGCATCCAACAAACACACTCTTGGTGTCGTGCAGGTTTGCGCTATCAGGCAATAACCGCTGTTTACAATACGCTGTCCGCACATCCACCCTTCACATCTCTCAGATCAGCGACCTTACGGTGTGGCTGTTGGGAAAGGGAGGGTAGGTGCATTTCTATCTGTGGTATACCACTCGCGCCAACATGCTCGTATGTTTCAAAGATTGCGCAAGTAGGCCAACCGTTCCATCGCAGAGAAACACAGTTCAATCTTCTCGAATCTAAATGATCTCATCTCTACGCATCGCGTCACAACACAATTCTTTTAAATGACGGAGAGATTGCTTTACTTAGCGTGATGATTAGTTGCTGTGAGAATTTCTATTTTAAATAAAAAATACTCTTGGAGACCTGCGAATTAACCGCAAAACGAAAGCAAAGCGAATTATCGGAAGTGCACTGTATTCGCTTTGCACATGATCAGGTACCAGAAAGTTGTTAGTGTCATTACCAATGACAACCAGTGCCTTACACAACTCAAAAGAAGAATTGCTATGGCAAAGCAAGCATTTCAGAGCAGGAGAAATCTAATCTTAAATAAGTACATAGGAAGAAATTTGTTAAAACCTTTGTTTGGAGTGCGCTAACTTACGGATGTGAGACCTGGACTTTGGGAAAACAAGCACAATCAAGGCTAGAAGTTGCTGAAATGTGGTTCTGGAGAAGACTGATGAGGACGAGTTGGAGGGAAACTTAATTTCTTGGACAAGTTTTACGGCATAACACCTTTCAAGATTAATTGGAAGATTATCCATCGTTATAACACCTTTCTCCAGAGTGTCTTCGAAGACAAGCTCCTAGGGAAGAAATCGAGAGGGAGAACGCGTCTCTCATAGCTTAGGAACACATTCACTCAGCTGGATTTTGCTTCCTACGTCACGATGAAGATCGTGGGCTGTGGATGCTGCGACAAGATGATGATGATAATGACATGATGTAAAGGATGGAGTAGTGTGCAGTCACAACACTGTGAATTGGGAGCACTGTTTACTCCCAGTGCATCAGCGTATTCACTGCCCTCTTGTAGTCCTGACTTTTTATAGCCTATAGAGTAACACTAAAAAAAGCGCAGGAATAATTCGCGTTCTCTTTGGGCTCTTGAAGAGAGAGCACAACCACCATGGAGACCAGGGGCTCCTAACCGGTGGTAAGCAGGGTTGATACGATTGTTCACAAGTATCTGCATTTCCTACTCTATCATAATTTTGTGAAGAAAATGAAATATCTCCAATGCCAGATGTGGTTGCTGATATTGTTCACTTGGAAGCCCTTCAACAAAGTTTTATTAAATATTTCTCCGAAGATTATTCCAAATTTGACTGGATCAGAAATTCTTTTTCGGGAACCTCACCAAATGAGTTAAAATTACAAGAAAGTTTTATTGATCTTGAAACGGTTCTTTATTACGAGGGCTGTTTTTTTAGTAAAGGCCGTTTTCTTTTAAAAGCCCGTACTTAGTGTACACGCCGCAACAAGCGTGCACGCTACCTCCCGGCATCTTTTGTGAACAAGCAGGCATCAGTTGCAGCTGTGTAGCTAACCTGTACGCTGAACTGTGCATCTTTACAATGTTCAAGATTATTGATTCTCCCGCTGCGTGTGAGGTTCGATTGTGTCTGAAAACCTAAAGTTCAGGAAATTGTGCTCTCGATGGGTACCCAGACTCCTAACAGAAGACCACAAACGAAAGAGATTGGCCAGGTCCCTCACTCTTTTGACTCGTTATGCCCAAGAAAGGGATGACAAGTTGAGTCGAATCATCACAGGAGATGAAACATGGGTATCCAATTCCACCCCTGAAACCTCTTTTTGCAACTGAAACGTCATCTTGGTGGGAAGCGCTTCGCCGACGATGAAGAAGTGAAAACAGCCGTGAATTCTTGGTTGTCAGAGCAGGCAGCAAACTTTTATGCAGAGGGATTTCAGAAATTAGTTTTAAGGTATGACAAGTGCCTAAATAAACAAGGCAACTATGTAGAAAAATAGAGGAAGGTATGTAAAACCTAAAAATAAATGTGGTTTCAAAATAAAATGTTCGGTTAATTTTTTAAAAATAAAAGGCCCTTACTTAAAAAACAGCCTTTGTATAAGAGTATGTATATGGTTCGGGGCATGGCTGCTTCTTGCTGGTGGGCCGTTGCAAGGAATCTAGAGTCTGAGCTATGGATTCTTTGTAGTGGTCCGGCAGTGAGGTAATGGGGGGCCTTGCCTTATTGAGTTCCATATCTATTCGGATATTTCTTTTTTTGATGGTGTGTTGTTTCATCTTTTATCTGTGTGACTGTATATTATAGTGTTATGTCTGATTATTGGTTTACTTGGGCTACGGAAATGGTAGATGAGGGAGGTACTGCAGATTAGTACCGGTAGTCTTATTTGAGAAGAATGATGTAGAAAATGTCAGTTGTTCTAACTCTCTTTGTTAATGGAAATAATTGCTGTGTGAGATGATGATAGGGAATTAGATGTGAAAAGAATGATATATGAAGAGATATTAAAGAAAGAGAATTACTTAAGAAATTAAATGAATACTTGTGTCACTTGGGAATAAGGCACGTTTAGAAGAGTCATGAATGAATAAGAGAGGAATGTTTAGCAGGTATGAGGAGTGTTTGTCCTATCAGCTGTGATCTTGTATGTGTTTTAACAACCACAACCCTGAAAATAGAAAAGTACAGTTACAATCTAACAGAAGACAGTTCCACGAAAGACAGTTCTGGATCGGATGTAAAGCTGAGTAGCCAATGATCTTCCGGCAAGCTCTGCTATTTGTAAGAGTGGATCTTATGAACCTTTGTACATCACAAATAAACATAAGTATTAGTCCTGATCTTGATATTTTATTCACAGGCAAACAACAAGTTTTGCAGTAAAAGTAGATTTTGGATGATGATGTTTTTTTCTTTCTTACTTTGTACTAATTATATAAAACTAGCGGACCCGTGAGAGAAATCTCGCATGTTCATAAGTCATACTTTCCCCCATAGGTTTATAATGAGTGACTTAAGGAGAAAGGTTGGTATGTTATTATTTCAACCAAATGATTATAGAACACCATTTTTATTTCAGTTAGAATTCCAAGCCGTACGTTCTGTAACTAAAGAAGGCAATTACTGAAAATTCTATCATCATAACACTCACCAGTTATTTGATATTTATGAAAGCATCTTGGTCAAGGTCTCCCACAAGTCCAACCCCTCCTCCACGTGGTGGGAGACGGGCAACGGCATGAAGTAGGGGATTGCCTGTAGGGGTGAAGTACAGTGGGGACTTTGTGTGCCCCGGGACCGCTACGGTAGCTGTGAAGGCTCTATGGGAACCCTGAAAAGTGACGGCTGACGGGGCTCTGGTGAAGCTACGATAGGCCTAGCAAGCCAGTAGTGGATATCATATTTGCTTTCAAAACAGGAACAGGCCTCGGAAAGGACGGATGCAAACGACGGCGACCCGGATATGCTAATGGACTACGAGTTGGGACATTAAACATACAGACACTGACAGGAAAGGTGGAGGAGATTGTAGATGTGATGGAGAGAAGAAAACTGGATATACTGGGCTTGGCAGAAACAAGATGGAAAGGAGAAGGTCGCAGAGAACTGAGGAAAGGGTACCGGTTGTACTGGAGTGGGAACAGTGAAGGAAGGAGCAGCGGAGTAGGAGTAGTTCTGAGAGATGGATTGAAGGAAGAGGTAAAGGGAATAAGTGACAGGATCATGAAGATCAGAGTAACTGTAAAGGGAAGAAGCCTGGAGATAGCCCAGGTATATGCCCCTCAAGTTGGATGTACAGCTCAAGAGAAGGAAGACTTTGAGGAGGAGCTACAACAGCAGTTGAATGGTCAGAGCATCATTGTCATGGGAGATTTGAATGCACATGTAGGAAGTGAAAGGCAAGGATATGAAAATGTATTGGGAGCAGAAGGATGGGGTAGCAGGAATGAAGAAGGGAGAAAGTTGCTGGATTTTTGCAAGAGAAACGGTTTAGTGGTAGGCAACTCCTGGTTCTGGAAGAAAGAAAGCCACAAGGTAACGTGGTACAGCAGTGATTTAACAAAGAAATCTTTGGTAGATTACATGCTGTACGACTGGGAAATGAAGAGAAGTGTCAGAGATATAAAGGTAATATCATCAGAGGCCTTAGATAGCGACCACAGAATACTTGTAATGAACCTGGGAGTTGTTAAGGATAGCAAGAGGACAGAGTACCAGGAAAGGAGAATCAAAGTATGGAAACTCAAGGAAAAGGAAGTCAAGGAAGAATTCCAGAAGATAATAAGGGAAAGGATGCCAACAGACAATCCTAAAACAGGGGAAGAGGAATGGAAGCAATTCAAGAACACAATGGTGGAAGTTGCAGTGGCAGTATGTGGAAGAACTAGCAACAGGAAGTGGTGTAAAGAGACACCATGGTGGAATGAGAGAGTAAGAAGCTGTGGGATGGAAGAACAAGGCTTTCAGAGTGTGGTTCCAGGAAAGAACTGATCTGGCAAGGGAAGATTATAAGATAAAGAAGAAAGAAGCAAACAAGATTGTCGCAGAGGAGAGGAAGAAGTGGATGGTAAAGTGGACAGAGATGATGGAGGAAGACAGCAGAGGAAATAAGAAAGTACTTTATGGGATGGTCAAAAGTAAGAGAAGAGGTCTGCGAGAGGATGTGGCAATGATGGACAAAAACGGAACTGAGGTACACAACAAAGAAACAATCAAGACAGTGTGGAAAGAGTACTTTGAGGATTTGCTGAATCCAAATGGTCATAGGGAGGAAGACAATGTATTGGGAGATGGAGAAGACAACACAGGAATGGAAAAGGACCTGACTTGGAGAGAACTGGAAATGGCTATAGACAAGATGAAAGGAGGAAGGGCACCAGGTGTGGATGAAGTGAGTGTTGAATTGGTGAAGGCAGCAGGGGAGGTTGGGAAACGGTGGCTGTACCGTGTGATGAGGGTGATATGGAAGGAGAAAAAGACCCCAGAAGATTGGAAGAAAGGATTAATTGTCCCAATATTTAAGAAAGGAAGAAGAAAGGAGTGCAGAAATTACAGGGGAGTCACACTCATACCTCACTGTGCCAAGATATATGAAAAGATATTAGAAAGTAGAATACGAGCCAAAGTGGAGAGAAAATTGAGAGAGGAGCAGTATGGATTCAGACCTGGGAGATCAACAGTGGATCTCATATTTTCAGTGAGACAGCTCCAGGAACACCACTATGAATTTGGAGAGGATCTGTTGATGGACTTCCTGGACATCGAAAAGGCCTATGATAGTGTGTGTAGGGAGAAGGTTTGGAAAGCAATGGAAAACATGGGAGTGGAAAAAGAGACTGTAGGCAGAGTGAAGGAGATGTATTGTGGAAGTGTGAGTTGTGTGAAAGTTGGAGGGGAAAGAACAGACTGGTTCAGACAAATGAGTGGCCTGAAACAGGGAAGTGCACTGTCACCCCTTCTCTTTATTGTGGTTATGGACGAGGTAATGACACGGATAGCAGGAAAGATAGGAGAAGATAAGATGAAAGCAATGGTGTTTGCAGATGATCTCATGGTCTGGAATTCAGGAGCAACTGAAGGCTTGGGAAGAAACAGTGGGAGAGTACGGATGGAAGTTCAACATCAGTAAATGTGAGATCCTGTTAACGACCAGGAAAAAGGACAGACCAATGAGTGGGATAACACTTGGAGGTGGACAGCTGAAGAAGGTGGAAAGTCTCAAGTACTTGGGAAGTATAGTGGAGGAAAATGGGAGAAATGACAAAGAGATTACGGAACGTGGCAGACAGGCAGAAGCATTAGGAGCTTAGTGTGGAATAAAGATGTCCCACAAAAAAGCAAGGAAGTGTTATACAGAAGCTACTATATCCCGATACTGACCTATGCTTCAGAAACGTGGACAATGAAGAAAAGAGACATAAGCAGAATACAGGCAGGTGAAATGAAGTTCCTGCGAAGTAGGATCGGAGTAACAAGAAGAGACAGGGTGAGGAATGAAAAGGTCAGGGAAATGGTGAAAGAGGAGCCCTTGTAAGGTAGGATTGAGACATCAAGACTGAGGTGGTATGGACACTTAAAGAGAATGGATGAGAAGAAGATTCCCAAGAGGATACATGAGATGCAGATGCAGAAGAAACGACCAAGGGGAAGGCCAAGAGATAGATGGCTGAAAGGAGTGGAGGAATGTGTCAAGAAGAGAGGCGAGGACTGGACCAGAGTGACAGCGGAGAGGTGGTGGGAAGAAAGAACTAAGTGGCGAGGCTTATGTTCCAAACAGACCCAGCCTGGGGCTGGAAACTGTACAAGATGATGATGATGATCTTGGTCAAGATTTCCTGCTTTATCTTGTTGGCCGAGAAGCCTCATTCTCTCTTAACAGGACAGCCCTCGCTGGAAAACTTCACGCCCCGCTTACAGTGAGGCTTCCTTGTTCCTTAGTGCAACAATCAGCACTAAACTATTTTGCACGTTACCTACAGGGGTGCTTTCCTTGTCCTGTGTGTAGCACTTAACGCTAAACTCCTTTGCACGTTACCGACAGGGGTGCTTTCGCTTTCCCGAGTGGAGCGTCAGCATGAGAGCGTGCTTTGGCTGGTTTCTTTCTTTGATATTTATGAAATTAAAATGCAATTCGTCACTGTTGATTCCATTTCTGTGCTGAGTCCATTGATTGAGAGCTTAGCCGAAACACTCACCGGTTATTCGATACATTTCAGTCAGAATTGCAAGTTGTACGTTCCCTAACTTAAGAAGGCAATCACTGAAAATAGGATCATCATAACTAGGGCCCGGATAGTTATGTGCTTAACTTTTCAGAAATATGTATTTATTTATGTGCTTAAAAGTGGGAAAATATGTGATTAAGTTTCCAAAATATGTTCTAATTTTGTACCATATTTATGTCCCCCAGTTACTCTAAAAATAGTTGAAACATCCACAATACAAATATTCCCTGCTTAACAGACTGGGGGCCGGTTTCATCAACCTTCGTTAAAATTTTAACGACATGTTAAGGTAATTTAACAGAAATGTTAGCAAAATGGTGTTCCATCAACCAACATTACTGCTAACAAATCGTTAAACTATCCGTTATTTTAACATCCCATTCTTGCTCAGTTAATTAGTTTAACATAGTGTTAAAATGGTTACAAGCAAATACAGCATGCCTTTCGTGCTCAGTTATTGTATCATTTATTTTTGATTACCGTATTTGAATAATGCTACAGAACAAGAATTCTTGCCATGGTCTAATGACATGTTGCAATTGTCTGAAAATAAGTTTCTGGAGAGATATAGGTTGTCCAAAAGTGTGTGCATAAATACAGTAAGGACTTTACCTTACAACCGGCCACTTAAATGATATGTCTAGGCCTAACCTACAAATTAGCCTACATGTAATGGAATTAGGTAAATATAGCCTATTCTGACAGCAACATCAATACGTAATGGTCAATAATGTAGTATTATAGTGCACAAAAGGTTATGTATTATCAAATGATGAATAAAACTAGTGGAAACGACAGCCATTCGATTTGCATCCAAAGCTTTCAGTTGATCAGCACGAGTGTTGATTGGTGGTTTTAATTTTCACATAGTTTAGATAAACAGTGTCACAATGCAATTTAAATATAAACGCACACACAAAGTTTGATCTATAAATAGCCTACAAGTTGACCATAGAGATTTTTAAAATTTTTAATAGGCACCTGATTATTGGAAAAGTGAGCTTCACAGATTTGAAGCAGCAATGGGGCAAGTTTAAAAAAAAGACAACCACATGTAGGCCTACGATAAAGCGACCCCTAAAAAGCAATTTTCGTCACATGGGAAGAACAGCTGTCAAATCGACCCTGCTAAAAGTCGCCTAGCTTGTAATGCAGGGTAGAATGTAAGGTACTGGTTATTTTAAGAAAATCATTACCGGTAGTATTTATTAATAAATAATTCTCCTTTGTAAAATGGCAGCCGCATACGATCATATACAGTACTTTGAAATCGACTTTGCAACGCGAAGTAGGCCTAATTTACTCCATTCCGTCTGAAAAGCTTTTTTTTTTTTTTGTGGAAGTAAAGCATTGATATGGCAATTGCTGAATTTGAAGAGCACAGTGGAACTGAGCAATTAAATTACTCATCTCTTTGCCTCAATTATTATAAAAATAACTGAAAATACGAGAAAAGAGCACACCCATCTACTCAAATCACATGTTATAGCATTTGTTTGTTTATGTTTCCATCGCCCTTACGCTAGCTCCAGATAACGGCAGCACCGTTGCTTGAGTACGCGAATAGCAAACAAATGAATACAAGTTGACTAGACACAGTTCAGAAGTCTGAAAAACCATCCATGCCGTTCACTGCTTCCTTGATCCTTACAGCAAGTGACATTTAACGCATCGTTTGTTAACCGACTTGTCAAAAAGTTTTGTGGAACACGTAATCTTTAACAGAATGTTAAAATTATAACGATTTGTTAACTTTGTGGTGTTTGAAGCCATATTTTCATTGTTGCCTTAGTAAACAAGAGTTTAGTGCTTTTCAGTCGGTCAACACGAATGTACCCAAAAGAGATGGGTTATGCCCTAATCCTGAAATAAATTACATGAGATTAATAAAACACTAGGATGACCAGTTTCGATCGTCAAGCGATCATCATCAGATCCATTACACTTAGGCTACAAAATCTATGTTTGAAATACAGGTGAAAATATTTACAATATGTACAATTATTTAGTTGCAGTATTGGTACTGCAACTGTCAGTGTATGCTAAATGCAGTATATATGTTAGGTGAAATGCTAAATGGTGATAGCTATCCGTAGATTGTACTTTAGAGAGATTATGTGGTTGTAAACTATGGTTAAACTATAAAATTTTAGGCTAACTACTTATCTGATTGTCTTCCGTATAACAGCTACTCGCAGTTTTCGTGCTCACTGGAACTCACTATGCGGTAGACTGCGGTGGTTATCTTAACGACTGGTTTTCCCTGCTTTCTCCCCCCTGCTCCTACATGCTGTGGGGAGTGATAGCGATGTGTTTATGTGAGGTGTTGCCAACCTAGATAAGATGTATGTTATTGAATGAGGTGGGTCTACAATTATTAAAGACCGTGGATTAGCCCTCGCCACGCGTGGAGCATAATAGGTAAATGTTATCTGGATCAGGTGTACGATGTACTTTTCTTCTGCAATAAACCAAGGCCCATATTCGCGGCAGTATTAAAGGTGCCGGGACGTCCTCATAAGACCGTCAACGCTTAGTTCGAATGGGTTATGCTCCACGCGTGGCGAGGGCTAATCCACGGTCTTTAATAATTGTAGACCCACCTCATTCAATAACATACATCTTATCTAGGTTGGCAACACCTCACATAAACACATCGCTATCACTCCCCACACCACGTAGGAGCAGGGGGGAGAAAGCAGGGAAAAACCAGTCGTTAAGATAACCACCGCAGTCTACCGCATAGTGAGTTCCAGTGAGCACGAAAACTGCGAGTAGCTGTTATACGGAAGACAATCAGATAAGTAGTTAGCCTAAAATTTTATAGTTTAACCATAGTTTACAACCATATAATCTCTCTAAAGTGCAATCTCCGGATAGCTATCACCATTTAGCATTTCACCTAACATATATACTGCATTTAGCATACACTGACAGTTGCAGTACCAATACTGCAACTAAATAATTGTACATATTGTAAATATTTTCACCTGTATTTCAAACATAGATTTTGTAGCCTAAGTGTAATGGATCTGATGATGATCGCTTGACGATCGAAACTGGTCATCCTAGTGTTTTATTAATCTCATGTAATTTATTTCAGGATTAGGGCATAACCCATCTCTTTTGGGTACATTCGTGTTGACCGACTGAAAAGCACTAAACTCTTGATTTGTTAACTAACGTTTTGTTAGCCAAATTTAACGCAAGGTTGATGGAACCGGCCCTGGGTCTTGCCCCAATTTCCGAATCCTACAATACTTCCTGCAGATGCGTGATACGAAATCATATATGTGCTGTTTTCGAATTTCATTCTAAAGAATGGAAGACAAATTCACTTAAGAAACTTTCTTAGCACTGATTGTATTGTCTTATACTGATGCTTGAGGGCGTAAATCTGCTCGATTGACGTGAAAAGTAAATTAAATGTCGCCCCCGGCACAGCTATACAAACGCGCAGTTATTTAAACACAGTAACACCATTAACAATAGCCCTCAGATGAACTAAAATTCAATATTTGGTTTCCATCAGCAACTACAACAATATTTTAATGTGCAAGACACTTCAACATATACACACAAAAATAAACAGAATTTTATAATTTCCAAGTTGTAACATATACCGGTACGTAAAGAACTTTCCAGTTATTCCACCGGCTGACTGTCAATGTCTAGAATAAAATAATATAGTAGAAAATAACTCGACTTATGCCACTCGAAGCCATGGGCTACACGAAACTACTTAATTGGAACGTAACATACACATATACACAGAAAGAACAAATTGTTTTGATTTTACGAATTTCTAAGTACAATGGAAGGAAAGACTACACGGGTCTAAGCTTCGTTCTAGGCTTTACTGTTGCAATGCGCAACAAGCAGCATTTTCAAGTTTTCAAAAAGGAAGCTATGTGTAGCTAATAAACTCTTGTATCGTGAAAAGCTTCTTTCCACATCGCCCGAGGTTTCTGGTGCATATTTAAAAATGCAATGTATGACACTGAAAAATCTTCGTTGGGCTCCAGATCTCCGTTGCCACTAAGGACACGACTTATTTGCACAAGTTTATTGTACCCCGGATTCTTTGATAAGACGTTCCTTAATTTGTCCATAACTTGTTTTCCGGGCTCCCCGGGAGAATTCTCAAGCTTTTCACAGACTTGAAGAATGTCCTGCAGAGCTGACGAAAGTGGTACGTCTTTTTTCTCAAGTTTCAAGATTGCGGAACTTAAAAAAGCAAAGTTAGATTTAATGTACACCAAGTCACCTTGAACTCCTTTTGCACACATAGCTTCTAAAGACTCGCTCATGGATGCAGCAGCATCCTTGTTTAGGTTTTCGAGGACTGATACTGTAACCTCAAAATTGTCCGCATAATAGCTCGCCGCTTTCAGCCAAGTACCCCACCTGGTGCAAACTGGTTGTGGAGGTAGCGGCAAATCTGGGGCACATTGTTTGAATAAACTCACTCGACTGGGTGTTTTAATAAACACTTTCTTCACAGACGCTATTACTCTGTCACATTTGGAAAAATACTCCTTACTGTTTCAGCAACACGGTGCATGCCGTGCGCTAAACAAGTTAAATGAATCATCTTGCTGTACAGAATTTTCAACCTCTGGGATGCTTTAACCATGTAAGGTGCAGCGTCTGTAATTAATAGAAGCACTTTGGCATATCGGATGCCATCAGGCCACAGAAGCACCATAGCAGCATTGAAAGCTTTAGCTATTGTGTAACTGTTGGTTTTCTCAAGATGAACAGCTGTCAGTAAAAATGACTGTGATGGATCGCATTTTATGGCACCAACTATGACGTTGGCTACGTAACGGCCAGTATTGTCGGTCGTCTCGTCCATTGTAATCCACACAGCGTTGTCGCCAATTTCACTACGAATTCTGTGCACTGTCACAGAGTAAAGTTTAGGTAAATAGTTCTTACGCAGTGTTGACTCGTCAGGGAGAGGAATTTTGACGTACTTTTCTAACGTGCTACGTAGCACTGGATTCTGCAGTTTGTTCAGTGGTAAATCAGCCGCAAGAAATGCATGACAAATGTCTTGTGAGAACTGGCAGTTTGCTGGACCAGATCTCACATCCTGCATTTCGGGAAGCAAACGTTGTGTCGACTTCTTCAAAGATGCACATTTCACGTGTTTCGCTGTCGCAACATGTTGCGTAACTTGTGAACGCATGTCTGCCGCTATGGGTTTCTCACAAATGTTGCAAAATAAGACAGTTCCATCAGTTCTTAAAACGTATCCGAACTCCCGCACTAAACGATTCAAAGTAACACATTTCGCACTTTTGGGACGCATCGTATTCGTTGATACGAGAACGCCACTGTCAGTATACTCACAAGCTTCGCAGACCACTGTGATTTCAACTAAAATTTCCCGTCTAGATAAGGACTAGTGGAGGCTTATTGAGCCTGTTAACTCCAGCGCCCCTGCTGTACTTAATGAACGGGAAATCCCTGTCTTAAAATACTACTACAGTATGGAGACAATGGAGCACTGACGAAATAGAGAAGCCAATTACTGGAATTTCAAAGGGTCGAAAAAGTGGGCAGCAGCCATCCAAGAAGTACAACATACGACCAAATATAGGAAATATGTGCTTATGAATAAACATGACAGAATATGTATATGTATTTATTTATAAAAACTGTAAAAAAATGTAAAAAAATAGAAAATATTTAATTAAATAAAATATATTTAAACACATAACTATAAGGGCCTTAATCATAACACTCATCGGTTATTCGATATTTATGAAATTATATGATTTGAGTACCCAATCCATTGATTTAGTAAAGACCTTGGGAAATGCTAGAAGAAAAACCTGTAAATGAATGAATGTTTAATAGTTCTAAGGTTTTAGACGCCGGTTATACGATTTAGAGTACTCAATCCATTGATTTACTGTTTCTGAAAACCATGCGAAATGATCGATATTTATGAAATTAGAATGCAGAGGAAAAACCTGTAAAATAATTAACGTTTAATAGTTTGAAGGGTTTAGACGACAACTCATAATTGCAGCTAGAGCATCAGTACTTGCAAATCGCACACTTCTTACAAAAATTTATATTTATGAAATTAGAATGCAATTCTTTACTGCTAATTTATGAGGCCTATATGAACATGATGATGATGATGATAGTTTTAAGGTTGTAGACGACAGCTCTAGCATGATACAGCAACAGTATTTGCAAAAAGCATACTTCTTTCAAAAATCGATATTTATGGAATTACGAGTAGAATGCAGAAGAAAAACCTGTACCCAATCAGATAGAAGAAAAACTGTTAGAGAATTAACGTTCAATGTTTTAAGGTTTTAGACGACAACTCAGAATTGCAGCATGTTAGAGCAACAGTATTTGCATAAAGCACAATTCTTACAAAAATCGATATTTATGGAATTAGAATGCAGAAGAAAATCCTGTATCGCGGCATATTAACAAACCTGGAATATAATAAATCCATTGTTTAGACGGATGAGCTTCATTCATGTTTGTGCTGAGTCATTGATTGAAAGCTTAGCAGTAACACTAGCCGGTTATTCGATTTGAGTAGCCAATCCATTGATTTAGCCTACTGATTCTGAAAACGTACACATACTGTTTCTGAAATCGATGCAAAATGATAAAGGAAAGACCTCAGAATGTTAAAATGAAATAAAAAAGGCGTCACAGCGGTCAAAATGAGAAGTGGACACCAATTATGGAACGTATCTTCCTGCAGCAACAGTAACTGCAAATCGCACACTTTGTACAGTTTTCTAAAAGTTATTTTTTAAAGAAATTATAGATATTTATGAAATTAGAGAGCATTGAGTCACTGGTAATGTATATTCTCTTTCATTTGAATACTCATTTTTCACGATCGGTCTCTTGTGAGCGCGCAGGAGGGATGCACACTACTGAAATAATATATCTGATGATGCTGATTGTATGTATTTTGACCTGTGAGTAATAAATAAAACAGAAATTTGCAATAATCATTTTATTTTTAGCCTACTTTTCACATTTTGCAAAAATGAGGAAAAAATAGACTTATGAGATCGATCCGGGAAAATGTGTGTGTGACTGTCTGTCTGGCTGTGTGTGTGTGTCCCCCTATCAACTTTTAAACGGCTGCAGCTATCAAAACCCAATTTGGTAAGAATAAAGATCTATATCTGAATATATTACGGCCATATTTAAAATTCACGTCAGTGCTACCAACTGCTGAAAAATCACAATTGAAATTTGAGCCCTATGTTGGATATCTCAGAAGTTATGCATGCGAACTATTCCAAAATTGGCACACATATAGATAATAGCATTCCAGATTAATTTTCTGAAGTCCATACAAGCCAGTGTTGCCAACATGATTCTAAGCCTACCGTTAGGTCCAATTTCTAAATGCATGTAACTTCTATATTATCCATTAGACTTCAACCAAATGTTGTATGTGCATTCTATACCGTAAGATATGGAACTAAGAATATATTCAGAGGCACTAGGGCTGCCAACTGTAGTAAGTTACTGTATTAGGCTACACTATTTTAGGTGTATTTCAAAATGCAGTACTTAGAAATGTTGGTATTACCAACTTGATACCGCCATTATTGTAGATAGGTCTATATAGATTGGCATGAATCTTACATTTTAAGAAAAGTAGGCTCTTTAGTTCGTCACGGAACTACTTGTTTCCTTTATTATGAATATGTTACCAATCTATACATATCTCTATATATATTTAGATAAAAATTAGAAAGAAAAAGATGAAAAGATAAATCTGTATATATTATTGTTGCCTTGATAAAGGGTTGAAGAAAACTGCAATACCAGAGCATTAATAATTAAGTATGAAGTATTCTCAGTAATTCATTTCAAATAAAACAAGCCATTGGGCACTTTTCCGACAGTAAATATGTTTCTAAAAGAATATTCTCTTGGTTCATCAACATTTAAAAAAATGTCAAGTGGTACGCAGTTACTAAAAGGTTGGGAACCCCTGTTGAAGATTACAGTGTATATGGAAGGTTACCTGGTATGCAGCGTTCACAGTGGGGTCCTCCGGAGTTGTAGATACACTTCAAGCACTCTCCAGTGGTCCGGTTACAGTTGCCAACAGCATTGGGGTCCACGTTATCATTGCAATCGCAAGGCAGACACAGCCGGACAGGTCCCGCTCTTCCCACAGGGTCTCCATAGTACCCATCGCTGCACAAGTCGCACCTTGGCCCTGTACGGAGGAGCAGGCTCATGTTAGGACACCTCCAGCCCCTCCAGGATACACAATGATATTCTCGTCTAGCTGAAGACAGCAACACACAACTCTTTCCTCCAGACTCTCCAAGACACACAATGATATTCTCGTCTAGCTCTTTCCTCCAGACCCTCCAGGATACACAATGATATCCTCGTCTAGCTGAAGACAGCACCACACAGCTCTTACCTCCAGACTCTCCAAGACACACAATGATATCCTCGTCTAGCTCTTACCTCCGTACCCTCCAGGACACACAATGATATTCTCGTCTAGCTCTTACCTCCGGAATTTCCAGGATACACAATGATATCCTCGTCTAGCTGAAGACAGCACCACACAGCTCTTACCTCCGTACCCTCCAGGATACACAATGATATTCTCGTCTAGCTCTTACCTCCGGACCCTCCAGGATACACAATGATATCCTTGTCTAGCTCTTACCTCCGTACCCTCCAGGATACACAATGATATTCTCGTCTTGCTCTTACCTCCGTACCCTCCAGGATACACAATGATATTCTCGTCTAGCTCTTACCTCCGGACCCTCCAGGATACACAATGATATCCTTGTCTAGCTCTTACCTCCGTACCTCCAGGATACACAATGATATTCTCGTCTAGCTCTTACCTCCGTACCTCCAGGATACACAATGATATTCTCATCTAGCTCTTACCTCCGTACCCTCCAGGATACACAATGATATCCTCGTCTAGCTCTAACCTCCGTACCCTCCAGGATACACAATGATATTCTCGTCTAGCTCTTACCTCCGGACCCTCCAGGATACACAATGATATCCTTGTCTAGCTCTTACCTCCGTACCCTCCAGGATACACAATGATATTCTCGTCTAGCTCTTACCTCCGTACCCTCCAGGATACACAATGATATTCTCATCTAGCTCTTACCTCCGGACCCTCCAGGATACACAATGATATTCTCGTCTAGCTCTTACCTCCGGACCCTCCAGGATACACAATGATATCCTCGTCTAGCTGAAGACAGCACCACACAGCTCTTACCTCCGTACCCTCCAGGATACACAATGATATCCTCGTCTAGCTCTTACCTCCGTACCCTCCAGGATACACAATGATATTCTCGTCTAGCTCTTACCTCCGTACCCTCCAGGATACACAATGATATTCTCATCTAGCTCTTACCTCCGCCCCCTCCAGGATACACAATGATATTCTCGTCTAGCTCTTACCTCCGGACCCTCCAGGATACACAATGATATCCTCGTCTAGCTCTTACCTCCGTACCCTCCAGGATACACAATGATATTCTCATCTAGCTCTTACCTCCGTACCCTCCAGGATACACAATGATATCCTCGTCTAGCTCTTACCTCCGTACCCTCCAGGATACACAATGATATTCTCGTCTAGCTCTTATCTCCATACCCTCCAGGATACACAATGATATTCTCGTCTAGCTCTTACCTCCGTACCCTCCAGGATACACAATGATATTCTCGTCTAGCTCTTACCTCCGGACCCTCCAGGATACACAATGATATCCTTGTCTAGCTCTTACCTCCGTACCCTCCAGGATACACAATGATATTCTCGTCTAGCTCTTACCTCCGGACCCTCCAGGATACACAATGATATCCTCGTCTAGCTCTTACCTCCGTACCCTCCAGGACACACAATGATATCCTCGTCTAGCTCTTACCTCCGGAATTTCCAGGATACACAATGATATCCTCGTCTAGCTCTTACCTCCGTACCCTCCAGGACACACAATGATATCCTCGTCTAGCTCTTACCTCCGGAATTTCCAGGATACACAATGATATCCTCGTCTAGCTCTTACCTCGGAATTTCCAGGATACACAATGATATTCTCATCTAGCTCTTACCTCCGCACCCTCCAGGATACACAATGATATTCTCGTCTAGCTCTTACCTCCGGACCCTCCAGGATACACAATGATATCCTTGTCTAGCTCTTACCTCCATACCCTCCAGGATACACTGATATTCTCGTCTAGCTCTTACCTCCGGACCCTCCAGGATACACAATGATATCCTCGTCTAGCTCTTACCTCCGTACCCTCCAGGACACACAATGATATTCTCGTCTAGCTCTTACCTCCGGACCCTCCAGAATACACAATGATATCCTCGTCTAGCTGAGGAAGGCTCTTACCTCCGTACCCTCCAGGACACTCCAGGCACACAATGATATCCTCGTCTAGCTGAAGACAGGGTCCATTGTTAGGGCAAGGGCAGAGTTTGCAGTCGTATGGAGTTCCTTGCAGGGCGTTCCCGTAATACCCTCGGCCACAGCGGTCGCAGTTATCTCCGGCAGTGTTGTGCTGACAGATGCAGCGCCCTGATAACAGTAATCACACAGTCTCACTCACCGGCACAATGAAACCTAAATCAATGCATGACTCTAAATTTTATTTCTTGGTCCAGGAGAGCAGCTTCTCCGCGACCGGCCAAGTCCAAGTTGTGATTGTTTACGTTAGGCGCAGTGAATGCCACAGAACACCCAGACCCATTGCGCTCCAGACCACTGAGGGGCTGTTGAATGGCTACAGCCATACAGATACTAACAGAACATTTTCTCACTTAAGGACACCGGGTTGTGTAATGGCTTATTTTATACAATTACATAAGCAAATTTTAAAGACCAATTTCTGCTATTTCCGCTTGGTCAATGGTTGTCAATTTTACACTAAGCAAAGACCTAACCTCTCTAAGCCACCTGCTAACAATAAATATGAAATATTATTGTCTGATTTTCTACAGGGTGTTCAAAAACAAGGTCGCAGAAAACAATCCCACAAGTTAAGATTTTAGAGATTCTGGTTCACTTTTCTCCGGAACTACTTAAGTTACAGGCCTGATCTTTTGTAACGTGTTGGTAACCATGTGGTTTTATAGAATGAACGGAAAAATATTTAAAATAATCTCTATGTTTTCAATTTATAAATTTAAACAAGATGTTCAGTAAAGAACATATAGCCTACTTTCTCCTAAATGCATGGGTATTGTTATAACTCTTGGTCCTTTTCAAGGAGTATAATTGAATGTTGGTTGTAGTAGCTTGTTGAAATACAACGTATTATACGGATATTAAACTTGAATATGAGGTGCCCTTTGCTAGTGCTACCTCTGTACAAAATGTCATTCAATTCGGTTTCACAGTATCTGAATTGATTTGGTGAATCGATTTGCACACACACATGGCCGCTATCTGCAAACTATTGGGCTGATGACCTTGTAGTTCAGTCAAAAGATGCTATCCACAAAAACGTATGTTGTTGCAAAATTTGGTAGAGATCAAATAATTAGGTTGGTCGTAATTTGATTTAAGCTTTTAACATTTGGATGCCGCCATTACGTTTTTGTCAAGATGGCGGCAATATAAAACATGACACTGAGGTGCCCTATGCTAGTGCTACCTCTGTACCAAATTTCGTTCAATTCTGTTTCACCGTGTTTGAATTGATTGGGGAAATCGATTTGCACACATACATGGCCGCCATCTGCAAACTATTGGGCTGATGACCTTGTAGTTTAGTCAAAAGACGTTCGCCATATAGATATATCTTGTTGCAAAGTTTGGTAGAGATCGGATGATTAGGTTAGTCGTAATTTGATTTAAGCTTTGAACATTTGGGTGGCTGCCATTACGTTTCAGTCAATATGGCGGCGATATAAAACATGACACTGAGTTGCCCTTTGCTAGTGCTACCTCTGTACCAAATTTCGTTCAGTTCGGTTTCACCATGTTCGAATTGATAGGGGGGGGGGGGGGGACAGACATTCAGAGTACACACACTCACACACACACAGACACACAATTTTTCGCCCTGTGTTGATCTCATAAGTCTACTTTTATTTTAAACAAAAATCGAAAGTAGGCTAAAAATCATACATTTTGAGAGGCAAATAATTTTTTGAGTTTGTTAATTTTTAAACGGCTCAAAATAATTATTCTAGAAAAAAAATCCGTTCATTTTGTCAAGCCACATGTGCTTGACATTCCAGGAAATAATTAAGTATCATTGACAAGAAAAGTGTACCACACTTGAGAAATGTATATTCAGTGAAACCTCTCTTAACGGACACTCCTCTAAGGCGGACACCCCTTCATAATGGACGATTTTCTAGGTCCCATATTAAGTATAATAGTAATTAATGTCTCTTATGCGGACACTCGCAATTACGGACACACCGGCCGCATTTAAAAAAAATCAACCAACCTCTCTTAGCGGACACTTGTTTTGAAAAGAAATCGCATCCCTGTAGAACTATTAGTCTTATATGAACACTCTGTTGTGTTAATGACAGCCTGTGCTTCCTGGAAGCCAATTAGCGCTCACCTTCCCATTCCCCATGTTCTGCACTGCTCCAAAAATAAACCTAGGCCTAACGGTGTCGCTTTCATTGATTGGTCTCTTGAACTTGAAATGGTCGGGATAAGGGAATTCATACTTTCACTATCTGGTCAGTTTTACCGTGAAAGTTCTGTGCGTTACAGTAGCAAGTGAGTGCATATGAAATGGCTCCTCATAAAAGTTTAATGTAAAAAGAGAAAGTAGTCATTGTAGATTATCACAAACGTGAGAAATGTAGTGTATGAAACCATGTGAAGTGTTTAAGATTGGAAAGACACAGGCAGCAGAAATTGTGATAAACAAGAAGATATAATTAAGGTATGGCGTCTTAATGGTAATGAGCTGCAAATTAGACAGTTTCAAAGTGTTAATGGTGCAGTTATTGATAAGGCAGGGATAGAGTGGTTTAGCAAAATATGAAGTCGGAACGTCCCTGTGTCCAGACCAATGATACAAGCCAAAGCATTGGATTTCGCGGCAGAATTAGGTATCGGAGGTTTCAAAGCCTCGAGCGGATGGCTGAGAATTTCAGAAAGTGCCACGATATAAAATCTAGAGCAATTTACGTAGAATCCTCAACTGTTCATATGGATAATGTTTCAAGCTAGGAAGAATAATTGCTTTCCATCACTGACGGCTATTCGCCGGAAAACATTTTAAATGCGGACGAAACTTGACTGCTTTACCGCACGTATCCCTTCGTTTTCATGTAAGTACACTTACTGCACAAGTACATGTGCCAAATTACAATCTTTTTCTCTAACCCTCTCTATAGTGGACACCCCTTTTTAGCGGACAGTATTTATGGTCCCAAAGGTGTCCGTTATAGAGAGGTTTCACTGTAATAGAATTGTTTTCTATGACCTTCTTAGCCTACTTTTCACATATTGCAAATATGAGGAAAACGTAGACTTATGAGATCGATCCGGGAAAATGTCTGTCTGTCCTTCTGACTGTCTGGCTGGCTGGCTGTGTGTGTGTTCCCCCCTATCAACTCCTAAATGGCTGCAGCAATCGAATCCAAATTTGGTATAAGTAAAGATCTATACCTGAATATCTCAAGCCCATATTTGAAAATGATGTCAGTGCTACCAACTGCTGAAAAACCGCAATTGAAATTTGAGCTCCATGTTGGATATCTTGGAAGGTATGCATGGGAGCTATTCCAAAATTGGCACACTTATAGATAAAAATATTTCAGTTTAATTTCCAGGAGGCCATACATGACAGTGTTGCCAAAATGATTCTAAGCCTGCTGATAGGTAAAATTTTTAAATGCATATAACTTCTACACTATCAATTGGATTTCAACCAAATTTCGTATGTGGTATGTGTACGATAGCAGATATGACTATGCTTATTCTTAAGAGCAACCAGGTCTGCCAACTGTTAATATTTTTTACCCTAATATAAATAATATCAGAAAGTGTGCAAGCCAACAGCTTTAAACTTTGCACACGTATAGTACCTAACATTCAAGACTAATTTGGAGAAACTAATATACGTCAGTGCTGCCAACATGCCTCTAAGCGTGCTGATAGGTCCAATTTTTAAAAACATGTAACTTCTATACTAACAAATGGATTTCATCCAAAATTATTTCTGACCAACACATGCACGACATTGTTGCCAACATGATTTTACGTACGCTGATAGATCCAATGTCTAACTGCATGTAACGTCCATGCTATCCATTGGACCTCAACCAAATGTTTATTCTGTTCATTAAGAGATGGAACTAACAGTATATTCGGTCACCAGGGCTGCCAACTGTAGTGCTCTATTAGGCTACATTATACCAGGTATATTTCGAACTAAATAGAAATTTTGATATTACCGACTTAATTTCGTCATTATTCTAGATAGGATCTATATCTTAAATTTTAAGAAAAGTAGGCTCTTTAGTTCGTCACGGAACTTCTTATTTTTCTGTACAAATAGAGACAATAATATGTCATATTTATTGTTAGCAGGTGGCTTAGAAAGGTTAGATCTTTGTTTAGTGTAAAATTAACAACCATTGACCAAATGGAAATAACAGGCTTTTTTTTTTTTCTTTCTTAACATTTGCTCCTTTAATAAGCCATTGTCACAAGCCAGTGTCCTTAAAGGAAACATCATAGCACATTCTTATCGAACAATTTGCAAGAATAATGACTAAGCCATGAATGAATGGGTCAACACTACAAAGAAGGTACCTGTCTCGGCATCACAAATGTCTGCGTGTCCATTACAGTTGCACGGAACACAGGGGGCAAAGGGGCCTCCGTTGGAAGGCTCGTGTCGGAAACCAGGAGCGCAGGACTCGCAGAACTGACCAACGTAGCCATCGGGACAAGTACACATCTCGATCCACGTGGCGGACTTGCCGGCTGCTCCCCGCCGAGCCGTCTGGATCTTGGCGTTGTCCAGGAACCCGACTCCTGTAAGAAAGAGAACACGATCACACCTTTCGCTCGACTGGGCTACGATGGGTTTCCACCTCGAGCATGACACCTACTCACCCCCAGTGACGTACGTGCCCCTGATGCGAATTGCAGTCAGGTTGGCCAACACGCTAATGAAGTCACGTGCAGAAAGTCGAGGTTGCCATCCGTACTGTGGATTCTCATGAAGACGGAAACGATACTCCTGGCTCTGTCAATGATACAAGGAATAACTTGAATTTATAACTCACAATAATAATGTGGGAAACGGTTTCCAGATCATGACACTCACAAGCATCGAATATGGAACTGAATTATTTATTAAAACAATGAAACTTATTAGAATACAATATATAGAATTAATTGAATGTGTTTCGCGGCTCATCGGAACTCTGAATATTGCTTCTCTTTTTTTTATTCTCAGACAATGGCGCTGAGCTTACTCCTGCGCCCCCTAGATCCCATACTCGGCCGTCTTGATCCTCATCCGGCTCCCACATTCGGCCGTCCTGATCCTCATCCGACCCGGATGAAGAAGATCCGCCCGGCCAGGGCTTCATGAACTCCGCACAGGACGATGTGATTCCTGGTCCAGCATTGTTTCCTTCTCTGCAGACGTCATATGTGTCGTTGAGTTTAACTCGAGTCACTCGATAAGGTCCTAGACTTTTGGTTTTTAGTTTCAGATGTGGACCGATCTGAGTGCGTTTGATGGCAACCAGGTCGTCGACCTGATACTTCTTAGGCTCCTTACGTCGTCGGTTGAATTCAGCACGATTTTCAGTTTGTACTTTTTCTAGCTGCTTTTTTGCATCTTCTCTCATCTGATCACGTTTTTCGTTGAACGAATCGATCAGCTCCTCTTTAATGAGTTGCACTATATGTAGATCATTTTGGTTGTGCATTCTGACTCCTGTCAGCAGCTCGAAAGGTGACATTCCGATGCTCCTCTGGAACGTAGAGTTGATAGCTCGTTGGACGGATGGTACAACCTCGTACCATTTTGTCGGATCGTCAATGCTAAGTTTAGCGATGATCTTGGTCACTGTTGAGTTGACTCTCTCGATTTGACCATTGGCTCTTGGCAGTCCAGCTGTGATCAAGACGTGCTTGATACCCTGCGATTTACAGTAGTCCTGGAACTCATGGGAGGTGAACGATGGCCCCCTGTCGGTGATCACTTGAACTGGGTTTCCAAAGTTCGTCCTCTGAAACTCTATCTTTTCAATCGTCTCGGCCGATTTGGTAGTTTTCACAGGATACAGCCAGGTGAACTTTGTGAAGGCGTCTATCACACAGAAGATGTGTTCATATCCTTTGTGTGTAGACTTAAGTGGTCCAATGTGATCCATGTGGTAGGTGTGCAATGGCACACTCTCCTTGAACATCGGATGTAACCAACCTTCCTTCTTGCCTGCCTTCCTGTTAACCACCAGACACTTCACACAGTTGGCTATGACTCGTTTCACCTTGTTGGCCAAGTCTGGAATATAATATTCCTGCTTCACGTCTTCTTCAGTCCTTTTAACAGCGTAGTGTCCCTTCTCATGTGCAGCTCTGACGATTTCATGGTGCATTGCCCGCGGGACCGCCAACGTCTCTCGCCCGTCAACAAATTTAAACAGCAGTCCATTTCTGACGATGAAGTTTTCGTAGGGCCCTTTCTCCAGTGTCGCTTTTATCGCTGTCAATCCTTCGTCTTTTCTCTGGGCGATTTTGATCCTCGCTGCAAGGCCATCAGGGAATCCAAACATCACTGCTGGACATCGGCTCAGGGCGTCGACATGTTTCATCCTGGTTGCAGTTCGGTGTTCGATGGTATAGTCAAACTCCTCCAAGGCCATAGCCCATCTAGCTACTCGTGGGACCAGGTCCCTTTTGTGCATTGTCTTTTGGAATGCCATACAGTCAGTCATGATCTTGAACGGAATTCCAAGCAAGTACACCCTATACTTTATTAATGCATTCACCACAGCTAAGATTTCGAGCTCGTAACTGCTGTATTTTTCTTCCTGTATCGTCGTCTTTTTACTCATGTATGAGACTGGATTTAGTTAGTTGTCCTCTGGGTACTTTTGCAACAACTCAGCGCCATACCCACTCTTGCTGGCATCAGTGTGCAGCTCCGTCTCGTATTTTGGGTTGTATATCTTCAACACAGGTTCTGAAGCGAGAAGACGTTTGAGCTCAACAAATGCACGTCGTCATTCCTCGCCAAACTTGAACTCCGGCTTACCTCTCAACAGATCACTCAGTGGTTATGCTACAATCGAGAAATTTGGGATAAATTTTCTAAAATAGCCAATCCGAGAAAGCTCTGCAGCGCAGCGATCGACTTTGGCTCCGGGAAGTTTTGTACAGAAAGGATCTTCTCAGTGGTGGGTTGAATCTGTCCACGTTGAATAGTGTCTCCAAGGAACTGTACCCTCCTCTTCAGAAACTGGCACTTCTCGAAGTTGATTTCCAGCCCGTACTCTGCAGCTAATTCCAACACTCGTCTCAATCGTAGGAGTGCCTCGTCGTCATATTCGCTGGGATGATTAAGTCATCCATATAGGTAAACACTATGTTCTCTCGGATTAATTCCCAGAACACAGCTTTAATAAAGCGTTGGAAGACTGCAGGTGAGTTGGTAAATCCAAATGGAACTTTTTTGTACTGGTACTGTCCAGAACGCGTTACGAATGACAAATATCGTCGACTTCCCTCTTCGATTTCCACGTGAAAGAATCCCTTCCTGAGATCCAAGGTGCAGAACACCGTAGCATCCTGTAACTTGTCCAGAAGATCCTCTATAACTGGCATGGGAAATAGATCCCTAACAACGATTGAGTTCACTGGACGAAAATCAGTACAAAGTCGCTTTTTTCCATTTTTCTTTTTGACTACCACCACTTGGCCATGTATATTCTGATTGACTCGGTTCTATGATATCTTCCTCCAGCCACGCCTCGACTTGCTCATCGACAAATTCGTTCTCAAGCGGTGCCATTCGTCTGGGCCTGCTAAATATCAGTTTTTCTTCTTTCAATGTGATCTTCATCTTGACATCAGTAGATTTCGTCTTCTTTGGTACATATCTCGCTACCAAATCCTGGATCTGTTCCCTTTTTTCCTCATCAACGCAGTTCTCGATATCCAATTCCTGTTCGTCGGCTACCCTGATCAACATCATTGGGACCTCTAGTTTCTTGATGGTAACTCCTTGCTTGCTCAGGATGACCTCACCCTGATCGAATAGATCGTTACCAATAACCATGTCCCACTCCATAGTATCATCAGAAACAACATAAACATTGGTTTGGAACTCCAACTCGTCTACCTCAACGACTGTTGTGAAGTAACCTTGAGGAGCAACAAAACCATTACCAAATCCTTTCAAAACAAGATCCGTGCTCTTCAATCCTGGGGAACCCATGGTCTTATGGATGTTTTGTCGCAGTAGGTTATAAGGACTGCCACAGTCGATAAGTGACTGAAGTTTCTGCTGACCCAAACTAACCTCTTTGAACTTGAGGCTGCTTTTCTTTTCATCAATAAGATTGATACCTTGATTATTCCTCTTATCGTTCTTCCTCTCTTTTTTGCACTCGGATGAAATGTGGCCAAACTCGTTGCAGTTGAAACATCTCTTGCCTTTATCCTTGTGCTCACATTCCTTTGAACTATGACCAGATCCACCGCAATTATAACATCTATCTCCACTACTTGCCTCTTCCTTCTTTGTACTGCCCCAGCACTTTCCGTCCTTCTCGTTGGCACTCTTGACACTTCCTTGAAAATTACTGTTATTATACTTTGTGCTTTTCTTTGGCAAAGACTTCACCGCCATCTCATAACTTCTCATTTTCTCCTTGAAATCCTTGGAATTTTTTGCTCCATAGAGAAGAAGTTTTGATCCTGAATCGTCTTCGATCCCATCAATCACGTACTGACACAGAGAAACTTTCTCAACATCACCTCTACTGGCGATTTCCTTCATCACAAGAAAGTACTCCTGGAGAGATTCGTCACGCTTTTTTCGTCGCTGGGTTAACAACTTGTGGATTTCTGCACTGCTTGCCGCCACGTCAAACTCCTCTTTCAAGGCCTTCTTCAGTGCAGTCCAGGACGTCAGTCCTTTCTCACCTTGAATAAAAAGCTTAGCTAAACCATCGAGTGATTTCTTAGCGAAAATAAACTTTTGCAGCTCACTCCATCCCATCAAGATTGACGTCTCCTCAAAATCTGCGATCCATTTCTTCACTGGGTAACCATCCTTACCGTTAAATGTTTTCATAGCGCCCTCTACGTCGCGGAACGACAATGAAAACTTATGTTGTTCTCTATACCTTCTGTGCTGGTCTTCCTCTTCGCTCTCTTCGTCTTCTTCATCTTCGTCATCATCGTCTATATTAGTTGCGAGTTCATCCATATTTCTCAAGTATTAACAAATGGTGTTAATCATTACCTCCTTTGTCCCAATCTCGGTATTAAGAATCTCAGAAACACGCAACAGATCAGCCTTGGAAAATGTTTCTTCGATAAATTTCTTCTTAGTTTCCTCTTCAATGGAATTTTCGTCAAAATCGAATCCAGGAAACTCTCGCAGTCGCTTTCGATTCTTCCTGTCGTCTGGTATATGCTCGAAAATGAGGTTATGTAAAACTCTGATTGCTTTGACCGGAGCATCACTTATGTTCTTATTTATTTTCTCTATTGCACCGAGTGTAGTCATCTTATTTGTTTACTCACGTCTATCAAGTAGATTTCCGTCAATATCGCTTCCTCGAAACCTCGCGCTATCAAACCTGTTTAACCTCATTCACCAAACCGGTGATATTTGTAGGTGATATCGTTGAATACCGCTTCCCGTCGTTTCTCTCTGACGAGTCCCTATCCTCTCACCACATCCACAAACCTCTGTCGTCGTTTAGATTCCGACCCTCGTCGTCGTCACGGCACCACTAATTGTCACCGAAACTGAAGAACAAATTTTGCTAGCCTATGAATCCTCGTCGTAGATTCGTACGTCGTGGGCTCACAAAACTGCACGTCGTCTCGTCGTCAGCGTCATAGGCAACAGCAACAAATATAATTAGCCGTCCACTTCGTCGAAAATAGCGTCGTATTTTGCGTCGTACTTCGTGTCGCGGATTGCATCGTAACTCGTTGTTTCAGTCCATCCCGGACGAGCCCCCATTTGTGGGAAACGGTTTCCAGATCATGACACTCACAAGCATCGAATATGGAACTGAATTATTTATTAAAACAATGAAACTTATTAGAATATAATACTGTATATAGAATTAAGGGAATGTGTTTCGCGGCTCATCGGAACTCGGAATATTGCTTCTCTTTTTTTTATTCTCAGACAATGGCGCTGAGCTTTACTCCTGCGCCCCCTAGATCCCATACTCGGCCGTCTTGATCCTCATCCGGCTCCCACAATAATGATTTTGATTTCTGACTGAATAATTGTGGTAACACTGTATTTTGAAAACTGATTGCACTGACTTTCTAAGTGTACAATAATTGTGGTAACACTGTATTTTGAGAACTTTCTAAATGTACAATAATTTTTAGCCAACTTTGCACATTTTGTAATAAAAATGAAGATAAAGTAGACTTATGACATCGAACCCGGCAAATGTGTGTCTGTCTGTATGTCCCCCCCTATCAACTCCTAAACGGCTGCAGCTATCGAAACCAAATTTGGTATAAGTAAAGACCTATGCCTGAATATCTCAGAGCCATATTTGAAAACGACATCACTGCTACCAACTGCTGAAAATCGTAATCGAAAGTTGACTTCTATGTTGCATATTTCGGAAGATATGCATGGGAATTGTTTCAAAATTGACACACATATAGATATAACATCAGACTAATTTACAGGAGCCCTTACATGAGAGTGTTGCCAACATGATTCTATGCTTGCTGATAGGTCCAATCTTAAACTTCCATACAGTACTGTCTATTGGATTTCAACCAAATTTGGTATGAGATTTGTGCACCAAAGCAGATATGAATATGCGTATTTTAAGTGTCAACTGGGCTGCCAACTGTTGAAAAAAACACTCTATACATTTGTATCCTAATCTCAATATATCAGAAAGTATGCAGGCCAACAGTTCTAAACTTCGCATACATGTAGACCTGCAAATGTAGGTTAATATTCAGTAACCGATATACGACAGTGCTGCTGGTTCTAAGCGTGCTGATAGGTTTAATGTTGAATCACATGTAACTTCCATACTAATAAATGCAATTCTTTCAAAATTGGCAAATGTATAGATTATAATATTTCAATTTAAGTGTGAGCATCCCATTAATGACAGTGTCGCCAACCTAATTTAAATACATGTAACCTGCATACTATCTATTGGACCACAACCAAATGTTGCATGTGCATTGTGTAACTTAAGAGATGGAACTAAGAATATATTTAGAGTCGCCAGGTCTGCCAACTGTTAATGTATGAGTCGTCCAGTTGCAAAACTCGTTTAATCCACTTGTGATTACGGATCATGAAGTAAAATTACTGGTATTTATTAAATTATTTTATTTTATTCTGTTTAATCTTTTGTTTTGTTTTATTTTATTTTTTAAATTTTATTCTGTTTAATTATGATTTTGTTTTGTTTCTTTTGTTTTATTTTATTTTGTTTTGTTTTATTTTGATTTTCCAGAAAACAAACACAATACAAAAAACACGAAGCTTAAAGCAAAATTTAAAAACAAATGCAAAAGAAAAAAAGAAAAAACAAGAAACACAAAGCAAAAAGCAAAATTCAAAAGCAAAAGCAAAAAGCAAAAAGTAGAAAAGAACAAACACAAAAGATAGGCGAGGCAAAGTCCAGAGAAACGTTTCTCATGAAAATGATTCTTATTCATGAGTTTTGTAACTGGTCTCCATAATTTTAAGAGAAGCAGGAACTACTTGTTAACACCACAATTGGAGAATTAAATAAAATGTGCACCATCTCGTACATTTATGAATCTTATGATGCATTCTACCAATATATACAGCATGTCAGGGGCATATATAAGGGGGGGGGGGTTCTCAGGGGGCTGCCCCCCCCCGGAAATTTGTCACATATAATATTTGTTTATGAATTAAAACATTAAAAACTTATATAGTCTAATTATCATGCACTATTGTTACTAAGCGATGTATGGCAACGTTGCAAAGCAAGGCGACGGTAGAGCGATGTAAACAGTGTGACAATCAGTTTGCTCTGATCTTATAGCATAACCTCTTATTACTCACCAGTGCCTTTGCTCTTAAGAACCTGCCAAGAACAGCAACAAGTGCCCTTGAAGCGTGTGACAAAAATTTTCTCACTAACTTTTAAACCCTTATCAAACGTTTGGCAAATTTGCCTCTCGCTGTAGTTACCGGTACTGCCGAGGTACTCCTAGTTCTGAAAACAGACTCAACGGTCTAGTATTGTTACAGAGACAGACATCACTGACGATGAAGTTATAAACCCATTTGGTAATTCTTCAAGAAACCTTGACTTTATATTATAGTGTGAGTTGTAAATCATAACAGTAATGTTAATTCTTCCCATGTAAACACTACCAAGTGAGCAAGATGATTGTATTAATAACAAGTAACATTAATACTTTCCATATAAACACTACCAAGTGAGCAAGATGATTGTATTAATAACAAGTAACATTAATTCTTTCCATATAAACACTATCAAGTGAGCAAGATGATTGTATTAATAACAAGTAACATTAATTCTTTCCATATAAACACTACCAAGTGAGCAAGATGATTGTATTAATAACAAGTAACATTAATACTTTCCATATAAACACTACCAAGTGAGCAAGATGATTGTATTAATAACAAGTAACATTAATACTTTCCATATAAACACTATCAAGTGAGCAAGATGATTGTATTAATAACAAGTAACATTAATACTTTCCATATAAACACTATCAAGTGAGCAAGATGATTGTATTAATAACAAGTAACATTAATACTTTCCATATAAACACTACCAAGTGAGCAAGATGATTGTATTAATAACAAGTAACATTAATACTTTCCATATAAACACTATCAAGTGAGCAAGATGATTGTATTAATAACAAGTAACATTAATACTTTCCATATAAACACTATCAAGTGAGCAAGATGATTGTATTAATAACAAGTAACATTAATACTTTCCATATAAACACTATCAAGTGAGCAAGATGATTGTATTAATAACAAGTAACATTAATACTTTCCATATAAACACTACCAAGTGAGCAAGATGATTGTATTAATAACAAGTAACATTAATACTTTCCATATAAACACTACCAAGTGAGCAAGATGATTGTATTAATAACAAGTAACATTAATACTTTCCATATAAACACTACCAAGTGAGCAAGATGATTGTATTAATAACAAGTAACATTAATACTTTCCATATAAACACTACCAAGTGAGTAAGATGATTGTATTAATAACAAGTAACATTAATACTTTCCATATAAACACTACCAAGTGAGTAAGATGATTGTATTAATAACAAGTAACATTAATACTTTCCATATAAACACTATCAAGTGAGCAAGATGATTGTATTAATAACAAGTAACATTAATACTTTCCATATAAACACTACCAAGTGAGCAAGATGATTGTATTAATAACAAGTAACATTAATACTTTCCATATAAACACTATCAAGTGAGCAAGATGATTGTATTAATAACAAGTAACATTAATACTTTCCATATAAACACTACCAAGTGAGCAAGATGATTGTATTAATAACAAGTAACATTAATACTTTCCATATAAACACTACCAAGTGAGCAAGATGATTGTATTAATAACAAGTAACATTAATACTTTCCATATAAACACTACCAAGTGAGTAAGATGATTGTATTAATAACAAGTAACATTAATACTTTCCATATAAACACTATCAAGTGAGCAAGATGATTGTATTAATAACAAGTAACATTAATACTTTCCATATAAACACTATCAAGTGAGCGAGATGATTGTATTAATAACAAGTAACATTAATACTTTCCATATAAACACTACCAAGTGAGCAAGATGATTGTATTAATAACAAGTAACATTAATACTTTCCATATAAACACTACCAAGTGAGCAAGATGATTGTATTAATAACAAGTAACATTAATACTTTCCATATAAACACTACCAAGTGAGCAAGATGATTGTATTAATAACAAGTAACATTAATACTTTCCATATAAACACTACCAAGTGAGCAAGATGATTGTATTAATAACAAGTAACATTAATACTTTCCATATAAACACTACCAAGTGAGCAAGATGATTGTATTAATAACAAGTAACATTAATACTTTCCATATAAACACTATCAAGTGAGCAAGATGATTGTATTAATAACAAGTAACATTAATACTTTCCATATAAACACTACCAAGTGAGCAAGATGATTGTATTAATAACAAGTAACATTAATTCTTTCCATATAAACACTACCAAGTGAGTAAGATGATTGTATTAATAACAAGTAACATTAATACTTTCCATATAAACACTACCAAGTGAGCAAGATGATTGTATTAATAACAAGTAACATTAATACTTTCCATATAAACACTACCAAGTGAGCAAGATGATTGTATTAATAACAAGTAACATTAATACTTTCCATATAAACACTACCAAGTGAGTAAGATGATTGTATTAATAACAAGTAACATTAATACTTTCCATATAAACACTACCAAGTGAGTAAGATGATTGTATTAATAACAAGTAACATTAATTCTTTCCATATAAACACTACCAAGTGAGCAAGATGATTGTATTAATAACAAGTAACATTAATACTTTCCATATAAACACTACCAAGTGAGTAAGATGATTGTATTAATAACAAGTAACATTAATACTTTCCATATAAACACTACCAAGTGAGCAAGATGATTGTATTAATAACAAGTAACATTAATACTTTCCATATAAACACTACCAAGTGAGCAAGATGATTGTATTAATAACAAGTAACATTAATACTTTCCATATAAACACTACCAAGTGAGCAAGATGATTGTATTAATAACAAGTAACATTAATACTTTCCATATAAACACTACCAAGTGAGCAAGATGATTGTATTAATAACAAGTAACATTAATACTTTCCATATAAACACTACCAAGTGAGCAAGATGATTGTATTAATAACAAGTAACATTAATACTTTCCATATAAACACTATCAAGTGAGCAAGATGATTGTATTAATAACAAGTAACATTAATACTTTCCATATAAACACTATCAAGTGAACAAGATGATTGTATTAATAACAAGTAACATTAATACTTTCCATATAAACACTACCAAGTGAGCAAGATGATTGTATTAATAACAAGTAACATTAATACTTTCCATATAAACACTACCAAGTGAGCAAGATGATTGTATTAATAACAAGTAACATTAATACTTTCCATATAAACACTATCAAGTGAACAAGATGATTGTATTAATAACAAGTAACATTAATACTTTCCATATAAACACTATCAAGTGAGCGAGATGATTGTATTAATAACAGTAACATTAATACTTTCCATATAAACACTACCAAGTGAGTAAGATGATTGTATTAATAACAAGTAACATTAATACTTTCCATATAAACACTATCAAGTGAGCAAGATGATTGTATTAATAACAAGTAACATTAATACTTTCCATATAAACACTACCAAGTGAGCAAGATGATTGTATTAATAACAAGTAACATTAATACTTTCCATATAAACACTACCAAGTGAGCAAGATGATTGTATTAATAACAAGTAACATTAATACTTTCCATATAAACACTACCAAGTGAGCAAGATGATTGTATTAATAACAAGTAACATTAATACTTTCCATATAAACACTACCAAGTGAGCAAGATGATTGTATTAATAACAAGTAACATTAATACTTTCCATATAAACACTATCAAGTGAGCAAGATGATTGTATTAATAACAAGTAACATTAATACTTTCCATATAAACACTACCAAGTGAGCAAGATGATTGTATTAATAACAAGTAACATTAATACTTTCCATATAAACACTACCAAGTGAGCAAGATGATTGTATTAATAACAAGTAACATTAATACTTTCCATATAAACACTACCAAGTGAGTAAGATGATTGTATTAATAACAAGTAACATTATTACTTTCCATATAAACACTATCAAGTGAGCAAGATGATTGTATTAATAACAAGTAACATTAATACTTTCCATATAAACACTATCAAGTGAGCGAGATGATTGTATTAATAACAAGTAACATTAATACTTTCCATATAAACACTACCAAGTGAGCAAGATGATTGTATTAATAACAAGTAACATTAATACTTTCCATATAAACACTACCAAGTGAGCAAGATGATTGTATTAATAACAAGTAACATTAATACTTTCCATATAAACACTACCAAGTGAGCAAGATGATTGTATTAATAACAAGTAACATTAATACTTTCCATATAAACACTACCAAGTGAGCAAGATGATTGTATTAATAACAAGTAACATTAATACTTTCCATATAAACACTACCAAGTGAGCAAGATGATTGTATTAATAACAAGTAACATTAATACTTTCCATATAAACACTATCAAGTGAGCAAGATGATTGTATTAATAACAAGTAACATTAATACTTTCCATATAAACACTACCAAGTGAGCAATATGATTGTATTAATAACAAGTAACATTAATTCTTTCCATATAAACACTACCAAGTGAGTAAGATGATTGTATTAATAACAAGTAACATTAATACTTTCCATATAAACACTACCAAGTGAGCAAGATGATTGTATTAATAACAAGTAACATTAATACTTTCCATATAAACACTACCAAGTGAGCAAGATGATTGTATTAATAACAAGTAACATTAATACTTTCCATATAAACACTACCAAGTGAGTAAGATGATTGTATTAATAACAAGTAACATTAATACTTTCCATATAAACACTACCAAGTGAGTAAGATGATTGTATTAATAACAAGTAACATTAATTCTTTCCATATAAACACTACCAAGTGAGCAAGATGATTGTATTAATAACAAGTAACATTAATACTTTCCATATAAACACTACCAAGTGAGTAAGATGATTGTATTAATAACAAGTAACATTAATACTTTCCATATAAACACTATCAAGTGAGCAAGATGATTGTATTAATAACAAGTAACATTAATACTTTCCATATAAACACTATCAAGTGAGCGAGATGATTGTATTAATAACAAGTAACATTAATACTTTCCATATAAACACTACCAAGTGAGCAAGATGATTGTATTAATAACAAGTAACATTAATACTTTCCATATAAACACTACCAAGTGAGCAAGATGATTGTATTAATAACAAGTAACATTAATACTTTCCATATAAACACTACCAAGTGAGCAAGATGATTGTATTAATAACAAGTAACATTAATACTTTCCATATAAACACTACCAAGTGAGCAAGATGATTGTATTAATAACAAGTAACATTAATACTTTCCATATAAACACTACCAAGTGAGCAAGATGATTGTATTAATAACAAGTAACATTAATACTTTCCATATAAACACTATCAAGTGAGCAAGATGATTGTATTAATAACAAGTAACATTAATACTTTCCATATAAACACTACCAAGTGAGCAAGATGATTGTATTAATAACAAGTAACATTAATTCTTTCCATATAAACACTACCAAGTGAGTAAGATGATTGTATTAATAACAAGTAACATTAATACTTTCCATATAAACACTACCAAGTGAGCAAGATGATTGTATTAATAACAAGTAACATTAATACTTTCCATATAAACACTACCAAGTGAGCAAGATGATTGTATTAATAACAAGTAACATTAATACTTTCCATATAAACACTACCAAGTGAGTAAGATGATTGTATTAATAACAAGTAACATTAATACTTTCCATATAAACACTACCAAGTGAGTAAGATGATTGTATTAATAACAAGTAACATTAATTCTTTCCATATAAACACTACCAAGTGAGCAAGATGATTGTATTAATAACAAGTAACATTAATACTTTCCATATAAACACTACCAAGTGAGTAAGATGATTGTATTAATAACAAGTAACATTAATACTTTCCATATAAACACTACCAAGTGAGCAAGATGATTGTATTAATAACAAGTAACATTAATACTTTCCATATAAACACTACCAAGTGAGCAAGATGATTGTATTAATAACAAGTAACATTAATACTTTCCATATAAACACTACCAAGTGAGCAAGATGATTGTATTAATAACAAGTAACATTAATACTTTCCATATAAACACTACCAAGTGAGCAAGATGATTGTATTAATAACAAGTAACATTAATACTTTCCATATAAACACTACCAAGTGAGCAAGATGATTGTATTAATAACAAGTAACATTAATACTTTCCATATAAACACTATCAAGTGAGCAAGATGATTGTATTAATAACAAGTAACATTAATACTTTCCATATAAACACTATCAAGTGAACAAGATGATTGTATTAATAACAAGTAACATTAATACTTTCCATATAAACACTACCAAGTGAGCAAGATGATTGTATTAATAACAAGTAACATTAATACTTTCCATATAAACACTACCAAGTGAGCAAGATGATTGTATTAATAACAAGTAACATTAATACTTTCCATATAAACACTATCAAGTGAACAAGATGATTGTATTAATAACAAGTAACATTAATACTTTCCATATAAACACTATCAAGTGAGCGAGATGATTGTATTAATAACAGTAACATTAATACTTTCCATATAAACACTACCAAGTGAGTAAGATGATTGTATTAATAACAAGTAACATTAATACTTTCCATATAAACACTATCAAGTGAGCAAGATGATTGTATTAATAACAAGTAACATTAATACTTTCCATATAAACACTACCAAGTGAGCAAGATGATTGTATTAATAACAAGTAACATTAATACTTTCCATATAAACACTACCAAGTGAGCAAGATGATTGTATTAATAACAAGTAACATTAATACTTTCCATATAAACACTACCAAGTGAGCAAGATGATTGTATTAATAACAAGTAACATTAATACTTTCCATATAAACACTACCAAGTGAGCAAGATGATTGTATTAATAACAAGTAACATTAATACTTTCCATATAAACACTATCAAGTGAGCAAGATGATTGTATTAATAACAAGTAACATTAATACTTTCCATATAAACACTACCAAGTGAGCAAGATGATTGTATTAATAACAAGTAACATTAATACTTTCCATATAAACACTACCAAGTGAGCAAGATGATTGTATTAATAACAAGTAACATTAATACTTTCCATATAAACACTACCAAGTGAGTAAGATGATTGTATTAATAACAAGTAACATTATTACTTTCCATATAAACACTATCAAGTGAGCAAGATGATTGTATTAATAACAAGTAACATTAATACTTTCCATATAAACACTATCAAGTGAGCGAGATGATTGTATTAATAACAAGTAACATTAATACTTTCCATATAAACACTACCAAGTGAGCAAGATGATTGTATTAATAACAAGTAACATTAATACTTTCCATATAAACACTACCAAGTGAGCAAGATGATTGTATTAATAACAAGTAACATTAATACTTTCCATATAAACACTACCAAGTGAGCAAGATGATTGTATTAATAACAAGTAACATTAATACTTTCCATATAAACACTACCAAGTGAGCAAGATGATTGTATTAATAACAAGTAACATTAATACTTTCCATATAAACACTACCAAGTGAGCAAGATGATTGTATTAATAACAAGTAACATTAATACTTTCCATATAAACACTATCAAGTGAGCAAGATGATTGTATTAATAACAAGTAACATTAATACTTTCCATATAAACACTACCAAGTGAGCAAGATGATTGTATTAATAACAAGTAACATTAATTCTTTCCATATAAACACTACCAAGTGAGTAAGATGATTGTATTAATAACAAGTAACATTAATACTTTCCATATAAACACTACCAAGTGAGCAAGATGATTGTATTAATAACAAGTAACATTAATACTTTCCATAAAAACACTACCAAGTGAGCAAGATGATTGTATTAATAACAAGTAACATTAATACTTTCCATATAAACACTACCAAGTGAGTAAGATGATTGTATTAATAACAAGTAACATTAATACTTTCCATATAAACACTACCAAGTGAGTAAGATGATTGTATTAATAACAAGTAACATTAATTCTTTCCATATAAACACTACCAAGTGAGCAAGATGATTGTATTAATAACAAGTAACATTAATACTTTCCATATAAACACTACCAAGTGAGTAAGATGATTGTATTAATAACAAGTAACATTAATACTTTCCATATAAACACTACCAAGTGAGCAAGATGATTGTATTAATAACAAGTAACATTAATACTTTCCATATAAACACTACCAAGTGAGCAAGATGATTGTATTAATAACAAGTAACATTAATACTTTCCATATAAACACTACCAAGTGAGCAAGATGATTGTATTAATAACAAGTAACATTAATACTTTCCATATAAACACTACCAAGTGAGCAAGATGATTGTATTAATAACAAGTAACATTAATACTTTCCATATAAACACTACCAAGTGAGCAAGATGATTGTATTAATAACAAGTAACATTAATACTTTCCATATAAACACTATCAAGTGAGCAAGATGATTGTATTAATAACAAGTAACATTAATACTTTCCATATAAACACTATCAAGTGAACAAGATGATTGTATTAATAACAAGTAACATTAATACTTTCCATATAAACACTACCAAGTGAGCAAGATGATTGTATTAATAACAAGTAACATTAATACTTTCCATATAAACACTACCAAGTGAGCAAGATGATTGTATTAATAACAAGTAACATTAATACTTTCCATATAAACACTATCAAGTGAACAAGATGATTGTATTAATAACAAGTAACATTAATACTTTCCATATAAACACTATCAAGTGAGCGAGATGATTGTATTAATAACAGTAACATTAATACTTTCCATATAAACACTACCAAGTGAGTAAGATGATTGTATTAATAACAAGTAACATTAATACTTTCCATATAAACACTATCAAGTGAGCAAGATGATTGTATTAATAACAAGTAACATTAATACTTTCCATATAAACACTACCAAGTGAGCAAGATGATTGTATTAATAACAAGTAACATTAATACTTTCCATATAAACACTACCAAGTGAGCAAGATGATTGTATTAATAACAAGTAACATTAATACTTTCCATATAAACACTACCAAGTGAGCAAGATGATTGTATTAATAACAAGTAACATTAATACTTTCCATATAAACACTATCAAGTGAGCAAGATGATTGTATTAATAACAAGTAACATTAATACTTTCCATATAAACACTACCAAGTGAGCAAGATGATTGTATTAATA
The DNA here is from genome assembly GCA_946902985.2 of Meconema thalassinum. Taxonomy (NCBI): domain Eukaryota; kingdom Metazoa; phylum Arthropoda; class Insecta; order Orthoptera; family Tettigoniidae; genus Meconema; species Meconema thalassinum. Next base: position 281,651,496 of record OX336388.2, read on the forward strand.
ACAAGTAACATTAATACTTTCCATATAAACACTACCAAGTGAGCAAGATGATTGTATTAATAACAAGTAACATTAATACTTTCCATATAAACACTACCAAGTGAGCAAGATGATTGTATTAATAACAAGTAACATTAATACTTTCCATATAAACACTATCAAGTGAGCAAGATGATTGTATTAATAACAAGTAACATTAATACTTTCCATATAAACACTATCAAGTGAGCAAGATGATTGTATTAATAACAAGTAACATTAATACTTTCCATATAAACACTACCAAGTGAGCAAGATGATTGTATTAATAACAAGTAACATTAATACTTTCCATATAAACACTACCAAGTGAGCAAGATGATTGTATTAATAACAAGTAACATTAATTCTTTCCATATAAACACTATCAAGTGAACGAGATGATTGTATTAATAACATGTAACATTAATACTTTCCATATAAACACTACCAAGTGAGCAAGATGATTGTATTAATAACAAGTAACATTAATACTTTCCATATAAACACTACCAAGTGAGCAAGATGATTGTATTAATAACAAGTAACATTAATACTTTCCATATAAACACTACCAAGTGAGCAAGATGATTGTATTAATAACAAGTAACATTAATACTTTCCATATAAACACTATCAAGTGAACGAGATGATTGTATTAATAACAAGTAACATTAATACTTTCCATATAAACACTATCAAGTGAACAAGATGATTGTATTAATAACAAGTAACATTAATACTTTCCATATAAACACTATCAAGTGAACGAGATGATTGTATTAATAACAAGTAACATTAATACTTTCCATATAAACACTACCAAGTGAGCAAGATGATTGTATTAATAACAAGTAACATTAATACTTTCCATATAAACACTATCAAGTGAGCAAGATGATTGTATTAATAACAAGTAACATTAATACTTTCCATATAAACACTACCAAGTGAGCAAGATGATTGTATTAATAACAAGTAACATTAATAATTTCCATATAAACACTACCAAGTGAGCAAGATGATTGTATTAATAACAAGTAGCATTAATACTTTCCATATAAACACTACCAAGTGAGCAAGATGATTGTATTAATAACAAGTAGCATTAATACTTTCCATGTAAACACTATCAAGTGAGCAAGATGATTGTATTAATAACAAGTAACATTAATACTTTCCATGTAAACACTATCAAGTGAGCAAGATGATTGTATTAATAACAAGTAACATTAATACTTTCCATATAAACACTATCAAGTGAGCAAGATGATTGTATTAATAACAAGTAACATTAATACTTTCCATATAAACACTACCAAGTGAGCAAGATGATTGTATTAATAACAAGTAACATTAATACTTTCCATATAAACACTACCAAGTGAGCAAGATGATTGTATTAATAACAAGTAACATTAAAACTTTCCATATAAACACTACCAAGTGAGCAAGATGATTGTATTAATAACAAGTAACATTAATACTTTCCATATAAACACTATCAAGTGAGCAAGATGATTGTATTAATAACAAGTAACATTAATACTTTCCATATAAACACTACCAAGTGAGCAAGATGATTGTATTAATAACAAGTAACATTAATACTTTCCATATAAACACTACCAAGTGAGCAAGATGATTGTATTAATAACAAGTAACATTAATACTTTCCATATAAACACTATCAAGTGAACGAGATGATTGTATTAATAACAAGTAACATTAATACTTTCCATATAAACACTACCAAGTGAGCAAGATGATTGTATTAATAACAAGTAACATTAATACTTTCCATATAAACACTACCAAGTGAGTAAGATGATTGTATTAATAACAAGTAACATTAATACTTTCCATATAAACACTACCAAGTGAGCAAGATGATTGTATTAATAACAAGTAACATTAATACTTTCCATATAAACACTACCAAGTGAGCAAGATGATTGTATTAATAACAAGTAACATTAATACTTTCCATATAAACACTACCAAGTGAGCAAGATGATTGTATTAATAACAAGTAACATTAATACTTTCCATATAAACACTATCAAGTGAGCAAGATGATTGTATTAATAACAAGTAACATTAATACTTTCCATATAAACACTACCAAGTGAGCAAGATGATTGTATTAATAACAAGTAACATTAATACTTTCCATATAAACACTACCAAGTGAGCAAGATGATTGTATTAATAACAAGTAACATTAATACTTTCCATATAAACACTATCAAGTGAGCAAGATGATTGTATTAATAACAAGTAACATTAATACTTTCCATATAAACACTATCAAGTGAACGAGATGATTGTATTAATAACAAGTAACATTAATACTTTCCATATAAATACTACCAAGTGAGCAAGATGATTGTATTAATAACAAGTAACATTAATACTTTCCATATAAACACTACCAAGTGAGCAAGATGATTGTATTAATAACAAGTAACATTAATACTTTCCATATAAACACTACCAAGTGAGCAAGATGATTGTATTAATAACAAGTAACATTAATACTTTCCATATAAACACTATCAAGTGAGCAAGATGATTGTATTAATAACAAGTAACATTAATACTTTCCATATAAACACTACCAAGTGAGCAAGATGATTGTATTAATAACAAGTAACATTAATACTTTCCATATAAACACTACCAAGTGAGCAAGATGATTGTATTAATAACAAGTAACATTAATACTTTCCACATAAACACTACCAAGTGAGCAAGATGATTGTATTAATAACAAGTAACGTTAATACTTTCCATATAAACACTACCAAGTGAGCAAGATGATTGTATTAATAACAAGTAACATTAATACTTTCCATATAAACACTACCAAGTGAGCAAGATGATTGTTTTAATAACAAGTAACATTAATACTTTCCATATAAACACTACCAAGTGAGCAAGATGATTGTATTAATAACAAGTAACATTAATACTTTCCATATAAACACTACCAAGTGAGCAAGATGATTGTATTAATAACAAGTAACATTAATACTTTCCATATAAACACTACCAAGTGAGCAAGATGATTGTATTAATAACAAGTAACATTAATACTTTCCATATAAACACTACCAAGTGAGCAAGATGATTGTATTAATAACAAGTAACATTAATACTTTCCATATAAACACTACCAAGTGAGCAAGATGATTGTATTAATAACAAGTAGCATTAATACTTTCCATATAAACACTACCAAGTGAGCAAGATGATTGTATTAATAACAAGTAACATTAATTCTTTCCATATAAACACTATCAAGTGAGCAAGATGATTGTATTAATAACAAGTAGCATAAAATGCTCGTAGTTGTGTTTGACATTAACCAAACATAAAACATCACAACAATTGGTAGAAAAAGTGATGCCACATAGCCTTAAAACTCATCATTTTGCACCAAATTATATAAAACTTTTCCAGGACCCTCTATTCTTTGGGGCCTATACCATGCCCCCACACACCCACGCCGCTGCAGTCTGTGAATATTATCCGCTGTTGAATAATCCTTGCACACTAATCTTAGGAAGAAAATTGAAAAGGGCATTCACTAGAGCAGGTATCGTGATGTGACGGGCGCCATCAACAGTTGGTATTACTGTTGTTAGTGGACTTACCATAACAGTCGGCAGTGGGTTCCTCTGGCCGAAGATAGCCTGAGTGATGCTCAGTCCAGCGCCTTCCAACACCACATCCTCCACGCTGGCCGCAGGCCCATTCTCACCGATACGGAGCTTGAAGGTCAGGTCCTGGTTGTAGCTGGCCCTTTGGTCACCCAAGAATCTATCTGGAAGAATGTTTGCATATCAATACAAGTGCAAGTATACAAAGGCGAGAAATAATTCTCTAAACAGCATATTTGTTAATGTTGTTCATGATTGGTCCGTATTGACGAATATTGGAATATACTATGTCAATACTTTGGGTTTACATAACCACTAGTACATGTTTGAGGCATCAATGTCTTCCATTGTACTAGCTGATGAAGAAACATGTACTAGTGGTTATGTAAACTCAAAGTATTGACTAGACGGAACATTGTATATTAAGCACAGTAAGGCAAAAGGGCAGGGGGCCAGGCTATCTCCACACTCACGAAAAGAGTGGATTCGACCATCCTTGAAATGATTTTGTTAGTTAATTATTTATTGAGGTTTTAAGGGGCGGAACTCCGACGTCATCTCCCCTGAAATGATTTTATTGCATTTCACAAATTCTAACTCCAGGCAAATGCTGAGATGGTGCCTCCTATCAGACAATGCTGCTTTTTTCCAAGTTCCTGCCCTATTTGTGATTTAATTCCTCAGTATCTCCTGTGGCATCAACTAGGGCATCAGGCAGTAACAACAATGGGCTCCCATGTCACCTCATCCCAACTCTGTACAATCAGGTTGCGACATGGATTTGATCACAGCGGTAATCTTCAGTCAGTCAACAATAGGAGCTGGTCGAGACCAAGGGAAGTGCCTTGCGCAAGGGACAGAACATTAAAATGTATTGAGTAGTTATCAGTTCCAATACCTTGGTGACATTATAACTGGAGATGGTCGTTGCTAGATTCAATACGGACCTAAAAATGGAGAATAATGATCGTTGCTCCGCTGAAAGTACCATTAGGATTCAGAAGGGAGCTATTTGTACCAGCAAGTCAGGAATATCATTTGGGACAGTCAAATTGCTTTAACCTTTTGAACTCCGTTTCCCTTAGCGTATGCTTCCTGTTCCACTCCTCATTAATTTCTGCACTGTGAACTACAGTAGGAAGTGAACACTGCAAAACAAAATATAATTATGTTCTATGAAATATATTACCAAGTCTGTTGTTGGTTCATCATTGTCACCATCACTATTCGAAAATATCCAGTTGAAGGAGACTCCATGTTTACATTGAATCTATATAGTCAGTAAAACTTTCATAAACATTCGAGAATAACGAAGGTTAAAACTTTACTACAATTCCTGCAACCTATAGTAAATAGGGAAAGGTGTTCTCTTGGAGACCACTAGGTGGCTCCACAATACTGGAATACGAGCGCTGTGATTACAAGCTAGCGTCATGTCGAACCCCACTCAACATAGGAGTGTAAAAGGTTAAAATAAAATAAAAAATTGTGACAGTCAGTCTGAAAGACTAGACTTTATATAATTTTAAATGCTACAAATGCTGAAAAAAAGGTGGGTGAAAGCCTCATGATCATGCAGAGAACTGCGTGAACTCAAACTCCATTAGCAAGTGCAAACCAAGGTCAAAGGAGGTAGCTGGCTGGATGACGTCACACACCTCAGCGTAACGACGAAGTCGACAAGATCATTTAAAATGATAAAAACATTGTATAAGAACTACTTTGTACCAACATCAACAATATATGGGGTGGAAACATGCACCATTAATAGAAGGGATAACAGCAGACGTCAGGCTGGGGAAATGAAATTTCTGAGGACAATGCTTCAGATAAGAGCAGGAATGAAAAGATCCATGAAGACATACAGGTGAAACTATAGCAACATCAAGGTTGAGATGAAGAGGATGGATCTGAAAGAGTAGCACGGAAATGGTTTGATAAGGACATAAGAGGAAAGGAACCTCGGGGAAGATCAAGGACACGATGGATCTCTCAAATAAAAGATGATCTGGAAGATAGAGGAGTGGAATTGTGTCAAGTTGAGGAAGAAGAATATTGTATTCGCATGGACTCAAATGAAGAGCGCTCTTACACCGCACCTGGGAAACTGGAGACCCTTAAATGAGGATTAGGGAGTCTGCAAATGAACCAGGAACTTTGGTATTTTTAGATTATGTAGTACCATGGAGGGAAACAGAACTGGATCTACGGGAGAGACTGATTGCTTGGAACAATACACTTAAAGATCATCAAGGCTAAGGTCATAAAGAGAGAGAGCAAGTTCTAACATCTATTTGGAGGGAACAAAACCAGAATCAGTTTCTCGTTTTCAGTACCCCCAAGGTTAACACTGCCAAACAAGAAATCCTAAATAAGGCACAGAAAGCATCAAATTTTTACAATCAAGGTAGAAATTTACTCTTGGACAAGCTCAAAACTAATACTCTACAAGAGCTTGTTTGTACCTGTTACTACATATAGCTGTACCCAATCCAAGAAAAATACCAGCAAACTACAGGCGGTGGAGATGAAGCTTTTAAGAACTATGATTCAGAAGACAAGGAGGGACAAAATAAAAAAATGATAAGATACACCATCTTGTTCAAGTAGAGCAATCTCTTAATGAGATCTGTGTTGAAGCCAGGCTGAAATGGTTCGGTCATCTCAAAAGAATGGACACACAAAGAACAGCTAGAGTGTGGTTTGAGAAAGAACTCAAAGGCAAGAGACCAAGAGGTCGACCAGGTTAGAAATGATCTTGCAGGGAGAGGTCTGGATTTGCAGCAAATTCTGGAGGAGAAAACATTCTGGGAGAGAACTAAACGGAGAGTGCTCATTCATCGCCCCCGTGAAACTGGAGCCGTTCAGCATGATGACAAGAAAATACCGCAGGCAGCAAAGTCAACTTTGTATAACACTACCTTACCTGTACATTGTTAAACAAGGACTATGAATCAAAGTAGCAGATTAGGAACTTCATTGTTATGGCCATGTAATGCGATGGATAACACAAGAACAGCTTAGAAATACTTCATCTGGACATGAGGAAAAAGACAGTGTGACAGTACGATCAGAGGTGGAGAAGAATGATTTTAACTGCGATGATGTCCACGAACAAATGGTGTACCACACCCGGGAACCTGAAGATGGAAAATGATGTTGATGGAAAATGATGTTGATGAATGTGATTCCATCTGAAAACTAAATCTAAAAGATAATCTTTGAACCCCCGCTCCTGTGCAAATAACACATGTAGAGTTTCTTCAGGTGGAAAACCATTACGGTATCCGAATTTATTGTTTTCTATGGTTTGGATTTAATAATACAGTATTGTCAAACACATGAACTGGTACGTAAGGATTGAGTGCAAAGTCTGGTTACCTGGCGCCACAAAGTAGACGGGGTCTCTGCCGGGTGCGTTCACTCCCACGACCTGTGTCAGGCTGTTGAACGTGAGCGGAACTTCGTCTCCGTTGTAACTCTGAGCCTTCCACCGTTCGTTACCACGAGCAAAGATACTCTCGATCTCGACTCTGGAGTAGCCGGGCGCCGACCGACACACCGAGGAGTGGCCGTAACAGAAGCAGGGAGTGCAGCCAAATTCATTCTCCTCATCCAGGTTGAAGTATCCGGGCTTACACCTGGAACATGGGACATTGTGTGATAGTTGGAGTATCCGGGCTTATAGCTGGAACATAGGACATTGTGTGATAGTTGGAGTATCCGGGCTTACACCTGGAACATAGGACATTGTGTGATAGTTGGAGTATCCGGGCTTACACCTGGAACATAGGACATTGTGTGATAGTTGGAGTATCTGGGCTTACATCTGGAACATTGTGTGATAGTTGGAGTATCCGGGCTTACACCTGGAACATAGGACATTGTGTGATAGTTGGAGTATCCGGGCTTACACCTGGAACATTGTGTGATAGTTGGAGTATCCGGGCTTACACCTGGAACATGGGACATTGTGTGATAGTTGGAGTATCCGGGCTTACACCTGGAACATTGGAACTTGTGTGATAGTTGGAGTATCCGGGCTTACACCTGGAACATAGGACATTGTGTGATAGTTGGAGTATCCGGGCTTACACCTGGAACATTGTGTGATAGTTGGAGTATCCGGGCTTACACCTGGAACATGGGACATTGTGTGATAGTTGGAGTATCCGGGCTTATAGCTGGAACATAGGACATTGTGTGATAGTTGGAGTATCCGGGCTTACACCTGGAACATAGGACATTGTGTGATAGTTGGAGTATCCGGGCTTACACCTGGAACATAGGACATTGTGTGATAGTTGGAGTATCCGGGCTTACACCTGGAACATTGTGTGATAGTTGGAGTATCCGGGCTTACACCTGGAACATGGGACATTGTGTGATAGTTGGAGTATCCGGGCTTACACCTGGAACATTGTGTGATAGTTGGAGTATCCGGGCTTACACCTGGAACATTGTGTGATAGTTGGAGTATCCGGGCTTACACCTGGAACATGGGACATTGTGTGATAGTTGGAGTATCCGGGCTTACACCTGGAACATAGGACATTGTGTGATAGTTGGAGTATCCGGGCTTACACCTGGAACATTGTGTGATAGTTGGAGTATCTGGGCTTATAGCTGGAACATTGTGTGATAGTTGGAGTATCCGGGCTTACACCTGGAACACTGTGTGATAGTTGGAGTATCCGGGCTTACACCTGGAACATAGGACATTGTGTGATAGTTGGAGTATCCGGGCTTACATCTGGAACATTGTGTGATAGTTGGAGTATCCGGGCTTACACCTGGAACATAGGACATTGTGTGATAGTTAGAGTATCCGGGCTTACACCTGGAACATTGTGTGATAGTTGGAGTATCCGGGCTTATACCTGGAACATAGGACATTGTGTGATTGTTGGAGTATCCGGGCTTACACCTGGAACATAGGACATTGTGTGATAGTTGGAGTATCTGGGCTTACACCTGGAACATAGGACATTGTGTGATAGTTGGAGTATCTGGGCTTACACCTGGAACATTGTGTGATAGTTGGAGTATCCGGGCTTACACCTGGAACATAGGATATTGTGTGATAGTTGGAGTATCCGGGCTTACACCTGGAACACTGTGTGATAGTTGGATTATCCGGGCTTACACCTGGAACATTGTGTGATAGTTGGAGTATCCGGGCTTACACCTGGAACATTGTGTGATAGTTGGAGTATCCGGGCTTACACCTGGAACATAGGATATTGTGTGATAGTTGGAGTATCCGGGCTTACACCTGGAACATTGTGTGATAGTTGAAGTATCCGGGCTTACACCTGGAACATAGGACATTGTGTGATAGTTGGAGTATCTGGGCTTACACCTGGAACACTGTGTAATAGTTGGAGTATCCGGGCTTACACCTGGAACATTGTGTGATAGTTGGAGTATCCGGCCTTACACCTGGAACATTGTGTGATAGTTGGAGTATTCGGGCTTACACCTGGAACATAGGACATTGTGTGATAGTTGGAGTATCCGGGCTTACACCTGGAACATTGTGTGATAGTTGGAGTAACCGGGCTTACACCTGGAACATTGTGTGATAGTTGGAGTATCCGGGCTTACACCAGGAACATTGTGTGATAGTTGGAGTATCCGGGCTTACACCTGGAACATAGGTCATTGTGTGATAGTTGGAGTATCCGGGCTTACACCTGGAACATTGTGTGATAGTTGGAGTATCCGGGCTTACACCTGGAACATTGTGTGATAGTTGGAGTATCTGGGCTTACACCTGGAACATGGAACATTGTGTGATAGTTGGAGTATCCGGGCTTACCCCTGGAACATGGAACATTGTGTGATAGTTGGAGTATTCGGGCTTACACCTGGAACATGGGACATTGTGTGATGGAGTATCCGGGCTTACACCTGGAACATAGGACATTGTGTGATAGTTGGAGTATCCGGGCTTACACCTGGAACATTGTGTGATAGTTGGAGTATCCGGGCTTACACCTGGAACATTGGACATTGTGTGATAGTTGGAGTATCCGGGCTTACACCTGGAACATTGTGTGATAGTTGGAGTATCCGGGCTTACACCTGGAACATGGGACATTGTGTGATAGTTGGAGTATCCGGGCTTACACCTGGAACATTGGACATTGTGTGATAGCTGGAGTATCCGGGCTTACACCTGGAACATGGGACATTGTGTGATAGTTGGAGTATCGGGGCTTACACCCGGAACATTGGACATTGTGTGATAGTTGGAGTATCTGGGCTTAAACCTGGAACATTGTGTGATAGTTGGAGTATCCGGGCTTACACCTGGAACATAGGACATTGTGTGATAGTTGGAGTATCTGGGCTTACACCTGGAACATAGGACATTGTGTGATAGTTGGAGTATCCGGGCTTACACCTGGAACATGGAACATTGTGTGATAGTTGGAGTATCCGGGCTTATAGCTGGAACATGGGACATTGTGTGATAGTTGGAGTATCTGGGCTTACACCTGGAACATGGAACATTGTGTGATAGTTGGAGTATCCGGGCTTACACCTGGAACATGGGACATTGTGTGATAGTTGGAGTATCTGGGCTTACACCTGGAACATGGGACATTGTGTGATAGTTGGAGTATCCGGAGTTACACCTGGAACATTGGACATTGTGTGATAGTTGGAGTATCGGGGCTTACACCTGGAACATTGTGTGATAGTTGGAGTATCTGGGCTTACACCTGGAACATTGTGTGATAGTTGGAGTATCCGGGCTTACACCTGGAACATACGACATTGTGTGATAGTTGGAGTATCTGGGCTTACACCTGGAACATAGGACATTGTGCGATAGATGGAGTATCCGGGCTTACACCTGGAACATGGAACATTGTGTGATAGTTGGAGTATCCGGGCTTATAGCTGGAACATGAGACATTGTGTGATAGTTGGAGTATCTGGGCTTACACCTGGAACATGGAACATTGTGTGATAGTTGGAGTATCTGGGCTTACACCTGGAACATGGGACATTGTGTGATAGTTGGAGTATCCGGGCTTACACCTGGAACATGGGACATTGTGTGATAGTTGGAGTATCTGGGCTTACACCTGGAACATGGGACATTGTGTGATAGTTGGAGTATCCGGGCTTACACCTGGAACATTGTGTGATAGTTGGAGTATCTGGGCTTACACCTGGAACATGGGACATTGTGTGATAGTTGGAGTATCCGGGCTTACACATGGAACATGGGACATTGTGTGATACTTGGAGTATCTGGGCTTACACCTGGAACATGGGACATTGTGTGATAGTTGGAGTATCCGGGCTTACACCTGGAACATTGTGTGATAGTTGGAGTATCTGGGCTTACACCTGGAACATGGGACATTGTGTGATAGTTGGAGTATCCGGGCTTACACCTGGAACATTGTGTGATAGTTGGAGTATCTGGGCTTACACCTGGAACATGGGACATTGTGTGATAGTTGGAGTATCCGGGCTTACACCTGGAACATTGTGTGATAGTTGGAGTATCTGGGCTTACACCTGGAACATGGGACATTGTGTGATAGTTGGAGTATCCGGGCTTACACCTGGAACAGTGGACATTGTGTGATAGTTGGAGTATCTGGGCTTACACCTGGAACATGGGACATTGTGTGATAGTTGGAGTATCCGTGCTTACACCTGGAACATAGGACATTGTGTGATAGTTGGAGTATCTGGGCTTATACCTGGAACATTGGACATTGTGTGATAGTTGGAGTATCCGGGCTTACACCTGGAACATTGGACATTGTGTGATAGTTGGAGTATCCGGGCTTACACCTGGAACATTGTGTGATAGTTGGAGTATCCGGGTTTACACCTGGAACATTGTGTGATAGTTGGAGTATCCGGGCTTACACCTGGAACATTGGACATTGCGTGATAGTTGGAGTATCTGGGCTTACACCTGGAACATTGTGTGATAGTTGGAGTATCCGGGCTTACACCTGGAACATTGGACATTGTGTGATAGTTGGAGTATCCGGGCTTACACCTGGAACATTGTGTGATAGTTGGAGTATCCGGGCTTACACCTGGAACATGGGACATTGTGTGATAGTTGGAGTATCCGGGCTTACACCTGGAACATTGGACATTGTGTGATAGTTGGAGTATCGGGGCTTACACCTGGAACATGGGACATAATGTGATAGTTGGAGTATCTGGGCTTACACCTGGAACATTGTGTGATAGTTGGAGTATCCGGGCTTACACCTGGAACATAGGACATTGTGTGATAGTTGGAGTATCTGGGCTTACACCTGGAACATAGGACATTGTGTGATAGTTGGAGTATCCGGGCTTACACCTGGAACATGGAACATTGTATGATAGTTGGAGTATCCGGGCTTATAGCTGGAACATTGTGTGATAGTTGGAGTATCCGGGCTTACACCTGGAACATTGTGTGATAGTTGGAGTATCTGGGCTTATAGCTGGAACATTGTATGATAGTTGGAGTATCTGGGCTTACACCTGGAACATAGGACATTGTGTGATAGTTGGAGTATCCGGGCTTACACCTGGAACATAGGACATTGTGTGATAGTTGGAGTATCCGGGCTTACACCTGGAACATAGGACATTGTGTGATAGTTGGAGTATCCGGGCTTACACCTGGAACATAGGACATTGTGTGATAGTTGGAGTATCTGGGCTTACACCTGGAACATTGTGTGATAGTTGGAGTATCCGGGCTTACACCTGGAACATAGGACATTGTGTGATAGTTGGAGTATCCGGGCTTACACCTGGAACATTGTGTGATAGTTGGAGTATCCGGGCTTACACCTGGAACATTGTGTGATAGTTGGAGTATCCGGGCTTACACCTGGAACATTGTGTGATAGTTGGAGTATCCGGGCTTACACCTGGAACATTGTGTGATAGATGGAGTATCCGGGCTTACACCTGGAATATTGTGTGATAGTTGGAGTATCCGGGCTTACACCTGGAACATTGTGTGATAGTTGGAGTATCCGGGCTTACACCTGGAACATTGTGTGATAGTTGGAGTATCCGGGCTTACACCTGGAACATTGTGTGATAGTTGGAGTATCCGGGCTTACACCTGGAACATAGGACATTGTGTGATAGTTGGAGTATCCGGGCTTATAGCTGGAACATTGTGTGATAGTTGGAGTATCCGGGCTTACACCTGGAACACTGTGTGATAGTTGGAGTATCCGGGCTTACACCTGGAACATTGTGTGATAGTTGGAGTATCCGGGCTTACACCTGGAACATTGTGTGATAGTTGGAGTATCCGGGCTTACACCTGGAACACTGTGTGATAGTTGGAGTATCCGGGCTTACACCTGGAACATTGTGTGATAGTTGGAGTATCCGGGCTTACACCTGGAACACTGTGTGATAGTTGGAGTATCCGGGCTTATAGCTGGAACATTGTGTGATAGTTGGAGTATCCGGGCTTACACCTGGAACATTGTGTGATAGTTGGAGTATCCGGGCTTATAGCTGGAACATTGTGTGATAGTTGGAGTATCCAGGCTTACACCTGGAACATTGTGTGATAGTTGGAGTATCCGGGCTTACACCTGGAACATGGGACATTGTGTGATAGTTGGAGTATCCGGGCTTACACCTGGAACATTGGACATTGTGTGATAGTTGGAGTATCGGGGCTTATAGCTGGAACATTGTGTGATAGTTGGAGTATCCAGGCTTACACCTGGAACATTGTGTGATAGTTGGAGTATCCGGGCTTACACCTGGAACATGGGACATTGTGTGATAGTTGGAGTATCCGGGCTTACACCTGGAACATTGGACATTGTGTGATTGTTGGAGTATCCGGGCTTATAGCTGGAACATTGTGTGATAGTTGGAGTATCCGGGCTTACACCTGGAACATTGTGTGATAGTTGGAGTATCCGGGCTTACACCTGGAACATTGTGTGATAGTTGGAGTATCCGGGCTTACACCTGGAACACTGTGTGATAGTTGGAGTATCCGGGCTTACACCTGGAACATTGTGTGATAGTGTGAGTATCCGGGCTTATAGCTGGAAAATTGTGTGATAGTTGGAGTATCCGGGCTTACACCTGGAACATTGTGTGATAGTTGGAGTATCCGGGCTTACACCTGGAACATTGTGTGATAGTTGGAGTATCCGGGCTTATAGCTGGAACATTGTGTGATAGTTGGAGTATCCGGACTTACACCTGGAACATTGTGTGATAGTTGGAGTATCCAGGCTTACACCTGGAACATTGTGTGATAGTTGGAGTATCCGGGCTTACACCTGGAACATTGTGTGATAGTGGGAGTATCCGGGCTTACACCTGGAACATTGTGTGATAATTGGAGTATCCGGGCTTACACCTGGAACATGGGACATTGTGTGATAGTTGGAGTATCCAGGCTTACACCTGGAACATAGGACATTGTGTGATAGTTGGAGTATCCGGGCTTATATCAGGAACATTGTGTGATAGTTGGAGTATCCGGGCTTACACCTGGAACACTGTGTGATAGTTGGAGTATCCGGGCTTACACCTGGAACATTGTGTGATAGTTGGAGTATCCGGGCTTACACCTGGAACACTGTGAGATAGTTGGAGTATCCGGGCTTACACCTGGAACATTGTGTGATAGTTGGAGTATCCGGGCTTATAGCTGGAACATTGTGTGATAGTCGGAGTATCCGGGCTTACACCTGGAACACTGTGTGATAGTTGGAGTATCCGGGCTTACACCTGGAACATTGTGTGATAGTTGGAGTATCCGGGCTTACACCTGGAACATTGTGTGATAGTTGGAGTATCCGGGCTTATAGCTGGAACATTGTGTGATAGTTGGAGTATCCGGGCTTACACCTGGAACATTGTGTGATAGTTGGAGTATCCGGGCTTATAGCTGGAACATTGTGTGATAGTTGGAGTATCCGGGCTTATAGATGGAACATTGTGTGATAGTTGGAGTATCCGGGCTTATAGCTGGAACATTGTGTGATAGTTGGAGTATCCGGGCTTATAGCTGGAACATTGTGTGATAGTTGGAGTATCCGGGCTTATAGCTGGAACATTGTGTGATAGTTGGAGTATCCGGGCTTATAGCTGGAACATTGTGTGATAGTTGGAGTATCCGGGCTTACACCTGGAACATTGTGTGATAGTTGGAGTATCCGGGCTTACACCTGGAACATTGTGTGATAGTTGGAGTATCCGGGCTTACACCTGGAACATAGGACATTGTGTGATAGTTGGAGTATCCGGGCTTATAGCTGGAACATTGTGTGATAGTTGGAGTATCCGGGCTTACACCTGGAACACTGTGTGATAGTTGGAGTATCCGGGCTTACACCTGGAACATTGTGTGATAGTTGGAGTATCCGGGCTTACACCTGGAACATTGTGTGATAGTTGGAGTATCCGGGCTTACACCTGGAACACTGTGTGATAGTTGGAGTATCCGGGCTTACACCTGGAACATTGTGTGATAGTTGGAGTATCCGGGCTTACACCTGGAACACTGTGTGATAGTTGGAGTATCCGGGCTTATAGCTGGAACATTGTGTGATAGTTGGAGTATCCGGGCTTACACCTGGAACATTGTGTGATAGTTGGAGTATCCGGGCTTATAGCTGGAACATTGTGTGATAGTTGGAGTATCCAGGCTTACACCTGGAACATTGTGTGATAGTTGGAGTATCCGGGCTTACACCTGGAACATGGGACATTGTGTGATAGTTGGAGTATCCGGGCTTACACCTGGAACATTGGACATTGTGTGATAGTTGGAGTATCGGGGCTTATAGCTGGAACATTGTGTGATAGTTGGAGTATCCAGGCTTACACCTGGAACATTGTGTGATAGTTGGAGTATCCGGGCTTACACCTGGAACATGGGACATTGTGTGATAGTTGGAGTATCCGGGCTTACACCTGGAACATTGGACATTGTGTGATTGTTGGAGTATCCGGGCTTATAGCTGGAACATTGTGTGATAGTTGGAGTATCCGGGCTTACACCTGGAACATTGTGTGATAGTTGGAGTATCCGGGCTTACACCTGGAACATTGTGTGATAGTTGGAGTATCCGGGCTTACACCTGGAACACTGTGTGATAGTTGGAGTATCCGGGCTTACACCTGGAACATTGTGTGATAGTGTGAGTATCCGGGCTTATAGCTGGAAAATTGTGTGATAGTTGGAGTATCCGGGCTTACACCTGGAACATTGTGTGATAGTTGGAGTATCCGGGCTTACACCTGGAACATTGTGTGATAGTTGGAGTATCCGGGCTTATAGCTGGAACATTGTGTGATAGTTGGAGTATCCGGACTTACACCTGGAACATTGTGTGATAGTTGGAGTATCCAGGCTTACACCTGGAACATTGTGTGATAGTTGGAGTATCCGGGCTTACACCTGGAACATTGTGTGATAGTGGGAGTATCCGGGCTTACACCTGGAACATTGTGTGATAATTGGAGTATCCGGGCTTACACCTGGAACATGGGACATTGTGTGATAGTTGGAGTATCCAGGCTTACACCTGGAACATAGGACATTGTGTGATAGTTGGAGTATCCGGGCTTATATCAGGAACATTGTGTGATAGTTGGAGTATCCGGGCTTACACCTGGAACACTGTGTGATAGTTGGAGTATCCGGGCTTACACCTGGAACATTGTGTGATAGTTGGAGTATCCGGGCTTACACCTGGAACACTGTGAGATAGTTGGAGTATCCGGGCTTACACCTGGAACATTGTGTGATAGTTGGAGTATCCGGGCTTATAGCTGGAACATTGTGTGATAGTCGGAGTATCCGGGCTTACACCTGGAACACTGTGTGATAGTTGGAGTATCCGGGCTTACACCTGGAACATTGTGTGATAGTTGGAGTATCCGGGCTTACACCTGGAACATTGTGTGATAGTTGGAGTATCCGGGCTTATAGCTGGAACATTGTGTGATAGTTGGAGTATCCGGGCTTACACCTGGAACATTGTGTGATAGTTGGAGTATCCGGGCTTATAGCTGGAACATTGTGTGATAGTTGGAGTATCCGGGCTTATAGCTGGAACATTGTGTGATAGTTGGAGTATCCGGGCTTATAGCTGGAACATTGTGTGATAGTTGGAGTATCCGGGCTTATAGCTGGAACATTGTGTGATAGTTGGAGTGTTTATTAATTTGAACCATTCTCTTTATGTATGAAAATGTGCAAACCAAGACTATGTTCGTCAAGAGTAAGGCCCGGAGGTTCATGCACTATTAAATGAATATACAAACTTTGGGGATTGGTTGCTTACACTAAAACAAGAAAGAAAGTTCATATACACATATGTCCCAAAATCCTTTGTTTTCGCTTTATTAATGAAAGAACATTGTACAGTGACACGTTAATTGACAGCCTGTTTGAAAGTGTTTTACTCATGAACATACATACATACATAATACATAATTCCTGGAACAAACTGTACGAAGGGATGAGGAAAATGATGACAATCTGCAAGAGTCGGATATGAGAATGTTAACCAGGGTGAGGGGAACGAGTTGTTACAATCTACTTGACCTAACAGACCAAGAAATGTGGGTTCCGTGTTACTGCCGAGGGTTGAAGCAGACGACTCCGACCTTGACAATAGTATTTCTGAGAACCGACTTACAGCAGAGGATGGATTTGGCGGTAAGATTGATTTCAAAATTTTATTACAATACCACACACTTTAATTAATAAAATTTAATTAACAAAATTACTGTATATTCAGTCAGTAGCAAACAAAGAAATTGTTTCATTATTTCAGATTGCTTTGCGCTTTTTTGAACAAAGCGATGATGTATTGTTGGCGCGACAGCGCTGCACCAACTATGTTTATACATTATGTAAACATATTAATGTTAATATACAGTTTGCACCTTTACTATGCATATTTATTTTGATATTTAACTTCCGAAAATATTTGTTATGTGTTATCCCAAAAAAACATGTCAACCGAAGTGGCTCTGCCCCCTTTATTTTGGATAAACGGGGTTCTTCTGCTTTTATGGCCTCATTGGACCACTTCAGTCAATCATTTCCTGGTCCTCTTCTTCAGTAAGTTTGCTTTCCGAGTCGCCCAGTAGCTTTTCATTCGCTCCGATCTTACAGGCGTTCCTCATCTGTAAATACCCTTTTTATTGTATTACGTTTGTCTATTTTTGCCTGAAATCTTATTCTTATGTCTTTCAGTTATTTTTAATATTTTGTTTTGTTTTGCAAGTCATCCAAGGTTATTTCCGATTCTTTCATATCTTCTCTAATTTCCTTAATCCATCCTACTTGTTGTTTCATATTCCAAAGTTTCACTACACTTTTTCTAGATAATCTGGATTTCGGTCTCCTCATGATGTGACCAAAAAAAGAAATCCGTTTCTTCCGAATAGTATCAGTGATGGGCTCCAGTTCTCTGCATACCACTTCATTTGGTACTATCCGCCATTGTCCATCTTTCTGATATTTTTTGTTTAAGCATGGTCTAGCTACTCTTCTTCCTACTGTACATGTTTCTGAAAGGTGTACGTGTTAGATACAGCCTATTGTATACTTGAATTTTGCTCATAATAAGACTGGCTGCGTGGCTCATCGGTAACGTTCTCGCTTGCTGATCCCCAGGTTGCAGGATCAATCCTGACATTTGATGGTGCGCAATTGAGAGGGAGCCGTGTCACTAGATTTACTGGCACGTTAAAGATCCCCTTTGGGGCTAAATCCCTGCTACATTAGTCACAAGGGACGAAACGTTATTATTATCAGATTAATAATCTGAACACAATGATCAATTATTGTCATTGCATCAATTTACAGAAACTTTCATATTCAGACTTTCCATTATGTTGCCACCATCGGTTCTTCGAGGACAGTC
Source organism: Meconema thalassinum (assembly GCA_946902985.2). Taxonomy (NCBI): domain Eukaryota; kingdom Metazoa; phylum Arthropoda; class Insecta; order Orthoptera; family Tettigoniidae; genus Meconema; species Meconema thalassinum. The sequence continues at coordinate 281,670,100 of OX336388.2, forward strand.
CTGAATGATGTGCTTCACCGTTTGTCCACAGTCACACTGTAACCTGTTCCACTTGAACAAAGAGTCCGCACAAACATCACAATTACTCCTGATCCGGTTTAATTTTGACCATATCCGATGAGGAAGATCAAAGCCAGGTACTTTAGATGTGACAGATGGCATGTTTCGGCTCTCCTGTTGAGCAAAAATCTTCCAAACATGAGACCACTGCTGGACTATGTCAAAGTCTCGTAGCTGTCTTCACAGGGGGCTGCCTTGAGCGATGTCTGAATTTGTTATGCTGAGGTACATTGGTACAGAGTCTTCCTCCTGTCGGTAGGGACTGTACCACTCACCAACTGAGCAAGCACCTTCTGTTTAAAATGTGCACTGACCAACTGTGACCACTTCACACATAAGAAGTAGATTTAATAATTTTCTTTCCTTGGCCATACCGAAAGCTTTCCCAGAATACAAGGAACGTTTTTAATTAATGAGTTAATAGCTGAATTGCAAAATAATTTTACTTTCTGTGAATTCAATTACCCGACAATACAGCAAAACAATTTCCACTGACATAAATACCCCTTGCGTCTAGCTACCGAGACGTCAGCGAGGCTTTGGGGCCCTTCGCCTGTTATCGGCAAACCTCGCGTTAGCTCGAGTTTTACCTCCATTGTCAGCTAAACACGTGCTAGTGGAATGCAATAAATCTGAGGTTCTGTTCTCTGAAGTATTTCAAGTCCTTCGTGCTACAGCACAGCTTGGCAATTCTTCTGTCATTAAACTGTTTAGCTAATGAACTACCGTGTTGATTGATGTAATGGAAAATTATTATTATTCAAGTCCTTACAGAATATTATGAATAGCTTCAATGTACATATATAATATAGCGTGCAAAACCTACAAACCTACAAACCTACAAACCTACAAACCTGCCACGAAGAAGCCACAAAAGAAATTGACTTTCGTTAAGCCTGGTGAGAAGGAGTGCGATGATATAAAAACTTAATTAATAGAAACGGCTCATATGTCCCTATAAAGCACACCAAGAACTTATTTTGGCACATATTTTATTCATTTGAGGTGCCGCTTCCTGGTGGTGCTGATTGGTACTATTGCCATTCCGTACCACCTAAACTCCATAAGTGCCCTATAGAGAGAGATAGCGTGTGCTCTATCTGTGGAGGATATATATTTGTGCCATTCTGTGTCTTTTGTATTATTGTTGTTCTTTGGTGAATGTTAATAAATAGATCGGCTACAATTTGGTGACCCCGACGTGATATGAACACGCAACCTTCTGACTTGTCTTGTGAACACTAGCGTTAAATTTGTAATTCATCTGTGATTAACCTGTTTAGTTAACGAACTACCGTGTTAATTGATGTAATAGAGAAGTATTATTATTGATGTCTTTACAGAATGTTATGAATGTACATACTATATAATATAGTGTGCTCTAAGCTCAATGTGCAGTTCCACAGCCTGCTGTTTACCTGCACGCTGAGCGCTGAGAGTACCGAGCTAACCCGAGGTTTGCCGATAGCAGGCGAAGAGTTCCAAAGCCGCGCTGACATCTTGGTAGCTAGACGTAAGTCATAAATACTCATTCTTTCTGGTAAATGCGAAAGACACATGCAGGAAAATGTAGCAAGTAGAGAATATTGTCATCAACAACAAACAAAATGAATCAAGGTTTCAATTTAAGTCATAAAATAATATCCCAGCAAATTGTTGAACTGTGGACATAGAATGCTGACTTACCCTCCACAGCGCTTGCCCTCCACGTTCTCCTTGCATTGGCAGGTGCCCGACGCGGGGTCACAGTTCGCCTCATTACCCAGACTGCCCGCCTCAGTGCAGCCGCACTCCTTGCAGCCGAAGGCCCCAAAGTCATAGTGGTTAACGTCACAGCGGTCACACTTGTCACCTGTCACACCGGGCTTGCATTGACAGCGACCCTCGCTGTTGCACTGTAGACTCCTGGAGCCTGGAACATGAACAAACATCCCTTATTAGAGGTGTAGACTCCTGGAGATATCACAACTGAGGTAAAGGATGAACCCTGTTTTCAGATACAAGCCAATACTGCGCACCACCAAGGAAGGAGGGCAATTTCATTCATGCTGAGGGAAGGTGGGTATCTAAGCTACCTCAGGTATACATTACATTGCCTGGCTACGTTTCACGGCATTGTTACAGCATAGCTGCCACAACCCATGTATGTAGGATTGAATTATTGCAACCGCAGATTCTAATGTTAATAAGGCAATTTGAGCAAACACAAGCCTGGTAAAAAGTGTTATAGTTAAAGAAGGTCCAGTATTACCTAACAATAAGTGTTAGCTGCTAATCGTACAGCCAGTGTTCCCGGTCGGATTACATTTCTAATAGTATCAATACAACCATGAAGGGTATAAGAGCTGATGGGTTCCTTGAGGAACTAAATAAGCAAACATATGTTGAGTGTGATTAATTCATCTGAATCATAAAGGTATAGCTAATGTAAGGGTTATTACTAAATGTCTTGAACTTGTAAAAATATACGGACATAATCCTAAGAAGTTATTGATTAGAATAAAAGAAAATAATGCAATGAATATAAATCTTCTTTCATTATAACCAGTAGGCCCAATTAACGTTTTAAATTCATTGTGTAATGTTTTAATATCAGAATATCAAATTACATTAATCAATAAATAAGAGGTAAGATTATTACTCCTAAGAATGTTCCTAATCAATTTAAAGATACGTTTATAATGTTAGTTGAAGGATCAAAAACAGAAAATTAATTTTGTTATCAATTTCAGTTTAAAGAAATTTCAGATAAATTAGATTGTTCCTTAGAACAGGAAATTGGCTGATAAATTAAGTAAAAGTAGTTAATAAAACTGTTACTAACAAGATTAAGGCAATAGAAAATATTGAAAATAACATAATCTTCTTATAGGTGCTATTCGAGGAATCAACAAATATTATTATATTATTAATAATTTTAGTATGACATACTAATGCTGGCATCCGTCATTTCCGAGGCCTGTTCCTGTTTTGTAAGCAAATATAATATCCACTACTGGCTTGCTATGCCTATCGTAGCTTCCCCAGAGCACCGTCAGCCGTCACTTTTCAGGGTTCCTATAGGGCCTTCACTGTTGTTAACTAATCTTCGAGTTTCAGTGGAAATAACGAGAGTTTGTTGACGAAATAGTAACTTAGATCGTGTATTTACACGTCCACCACGCTACAAGGCACAAACAACACAAGGAATACTTAAATATAAAATCAATGCTGCCAACTTAAATTGTTAACTACCAACTCCAACACTTCCCCTGGTAGTTAACCTCAAACAATGACAATCCTTTAATTCATCAAAAATACCAAAAAAATCAGTTCCTGTTATAAACTAAACCAAATTGAGGATCTTTATGAAACTCTGGGTCTTTGGCCCATTCAATTACTCTGTAAACAAGTCTGCAACATTCTTGTTTGAATTCTTTCAATACCCCTTTAATGTAGGCTAGTCAGTTTGATGAACAGACATTACTCCTTCCCTGTACTCCACATTCATAGAAAGAAAGTTGGTCATATTTCCTAACTTCTTAATCTCCAATCTAATGTCCAACTCTTCTTTGAACCATTCAACCCGTTCTCTTTTTCCCCAGCATGTCAAGTCATCAACATAAACACCAATGAACAGATCCTTATCTTTGTCAACAAACACACATGGATCCTTCACCAGAGGTTTCAAACCTAATTCTGACAAATTCATATACAAGGTCGAATGCCATTCCATAGCACTTAGTTTAAGCCCATACAAGCTTTTGAGCAATTTACACACTTTATTTTTATCCACCTCAAAATATTTAGGTTGTTCCATGAAAACTTCCTCACTGTGCAAATATGCTGTGAGCACATCAATATGTTCCTGAACCCACCCATTAATGACAGTTATGGCCATCATCAGTCGAATCGTTTTTCTTTTAATTACCGGAGCGGGATAATATTCAATTGCGATGCCGCCGCGATAAAATTCCCCTAAAACAAAATGGCGTCTACCATGACGTCATCAGCGACGTCACTCCTCCAGCAAGCTTACGGGAAAAGCCTGGGTAATAGGGGTTTTTGGGTGGGGAAACACAAAAACCTTCGAATTCGCGATATTTTTTTACGCATCGAAATCTACAATTGAGCTATGTAGCTCAATTGCATATTTCGATACGTATAAAAATTTCGCGATTTCAATTGATATTTTCAATTTCCCGCATCGAAATCTACAATTGGACTATATAGATCAATTGTAGATTCCGATATACCTCGTATTTCGTACAATTTCATAATTTAAAAAACGTGCATCGAAATCTACAATTCACCTAAAGAGCTCAATTGCATATTTCGATGCGTAGAAAAATTTCGCGATTTCAACTGATATTTTCAATTTTCCGCATCCAAATCTACACTTGGACTATATAGATCAATTGTAGATTCCGATATACCTCGTATTTCGTACAATTTCATAATTGAAAAAAAAAGTGCATCGAAATCTACAATTCACCTAAATAGCTCAATAACATATTTCGATGCGTAGAAAAATTTCGCGATTTCAATTGATATTTTCAATTTCCCACATCGAAATCTACACTTGGACTATATAGATCAATTGTAGATTCCGATATACCTCGTATTTCGTACAATTTCATAATTTAAAAAACGTGCATCGAAATCTACAATTCACCTAAATAGCTCAATAGCATATTTCGATGCGTAGAAAAATTTCGCGATTTCAATTGATATTTTCAATTTCCCGCATCGAAATCTACACTTGGACTATATAGATCACTTGCAGATTCCGATACACATCGTATTTCTTACAATTTCATAATTGAAAAAAAAACGTGCATCGAAATCTACAATTCACCTAAATAGCTCAATTGCATATTTCAATGCGCAGAAAAATTTCGCGATTTCAACTGATATTTTCAATTTTCCGCATCCAAATCTACACTTGGACTATATAGATCAATTGTAGATTCCGATATACCTCGTATTTCGTACAATTTCATAATTAAAAAAACGTGCATCGAAATCTACAATTCACCTAAATAGCTCAATAGCATATTTCGATGCGTAGAAAAATTTCGCGATTTCAATTGATATTTTCAATTTCCCGCATCGAAATCTACACTTGGACTATATAGATCAATTGCAGATTCCGATACACATCGTATTTCTTACAATTTCATAATTGAAAAAAAAAGTGCATCGAAATCTACAATTCACCTAAATAGCTCAATTGCATATTTCGATGCGTAGAAAAATTTCGCGACTTCAATTGATATTTTCAATTTTCCGCAATTGTAGATTCCGATACACATCGCAATTCTTACAATTTCATAATTCGAATCGGAGGTATGTGTATAGCATTATAATTTCTGTATAAAACATTGAAGGTTTAGTCTTTTTATGTTTTCCACTGTATGAAACCTATTTCGCTAATACAAGAGACTGTTATAGTATGTCTTTTGCAGGTGTTCTTGTAAATTCCAATTTTGACCAATATGTTACCGATCACTTTACTATGACAAATTTTCAATGAAATGCAACAACAAATATAAATATAGGAACATAACACGACAGACATCAAATTCCACTCACCTCGCAATGAATGACTCCCAATGCTGGGCAGGTATTTGTTCCGAACACACAACACAAAAAAACTCTTTCTTTTCCATGGCTCAGAAATTATATCAAAACCAGATAATGAAAAATTTAGTGATAGCAGTTCACTTTAGACCATTCTTTGTATAAATATCTTTAAAAACTGAAATTACCTGATTTAATAGTCAGGAGGATATCAGGAGTATTAGATGTTCACTGCCCCGCTGTCATAGACCCACTTACATAGTTGAAATCGAAGTTCTCACCCCCACACTCAAAAGTTAACAAGAAAGAACCGCAGCTTTCACACGTGATGTATGAAATCACTAAGTGAACTCAATTGCAGTGTTTATTTATGTATTTATAATGTTTTACATACAAAAAGAGACCTAACCTGGGGCTTACGCCCCAGACCCCCTTGCTTGTGGTACTAACATTAATTTTTGACCTAGTAGCGGACATAAATTCTATCTTATTAATGTTTTACATACAAAAACAAACCTAACCTGGGGCTTACGCCCCAGACCCCCTTGCTTGTGGTACTAACATTAATTTTTAACCTAGTAGCGGACACAAATTCTATCTTATTAATGTTTTACATACAAAAACAAACCTAACCTGGGGCTTACGCCACAGACCCCCTTGCTTGTAGTACTAGCAGTAATTTTCCACAAGATAGTTCCTAACTTAGTAGCGAAGGCGTGTGGTGAATTTCTTTATTCAAGTTGGTAACGTATTCACATGATCGTCTTTCGGGTGTCACATGACTGTCAAAGATTGCATTCTATTCGTGAAATAACAATTATTGCGGTGCAGCAGTGGCTATTGAGTATGAAGAGATTGTGAAACAACTCCCCGAAAGGTATGCATATCATAAATGATATATTTTCAATAAGCTAAGGTGTTGAAAGTGATGAAAAGGGAGGATGGTCTAAAGTGAACAATAAATAATTTAGTTTACATTTCATCTTCACAATAACATACATACCCATACATACTCATTCACTCCAGGCATACAACATACACTCAAAAGTTAACAAGAAAGAACCGCAGCTTGCGAACAATAAATTAAAAAGGCCACAACTTGGCCAATAAAACAAATTCAATATTACTTCATAATGTAAAATGAAAGACAAATTAACGCAGACTTCTCAATGAAAACAAATGTACAATGATTTAGTGTACTTTAAAAATTAGATTAAATTAACCTAGCCTATCATTTCAAAAAATAAAAATTTATATACTTCATTATTGCAATTAAACGCTACTACGCATGGCTACTTCTCAAATAGAACAATAAACGCCGAAAACAAGAATTAACACTTCAAGACCAAAACTATCAATCTTTCAGTACTTACCAACAACCATCCAGCACGCCCCTTCCACATACGTCAGCCCGTTATATCCAAATACTACGTCACACACCACTGCACCAAAATGGAATTCTAACACACTCCATTCACGAATTCAAACTTTCATTACAATTCACCAACACAATTGCGTAGACGACACTACTATCACAATCTCGTAATAAACATACGCAAACAGGTGAAAAAAAATGGCCGACTGTCACGAGAGAACCGCGCGAAACTAATGTATCAATCAGCTGACGAGCTCCCGGCAAGCAATGCGACTGAATACGTCAGTAGTGACATCACGGTAACGTCACTGATGTAACTAAAATTTCCCCAGATGGGGCCGCATCGTAATGTCGCAATGAACCTAATCAGCAACATATACCGACAAATTACAGCAAGAACATTCTTTACGCTTCCTTAACCTTTCACTCCTTCTCAAAACGTTCTCATTATTTTCAGCCTCAATCACATTTTTATCATTCTCTTGGACATTGCTTTCAATCTCAATCTCTGACTCATCACTACAATAATTTCTTATCATAACATCAGTTTGAACATGCTTAATAGTAGGTCTAACCTGTTCTACCATGGGAAATATACTTTCATCAAATTTTACATGATATCCAATCACAAATGATTTAGTCTCAAGATTAAACAATTTATACCCTTCACATTGTTTTCATAACCTATGAATACACATCTCACTGCTCGGGGCTGAAATTTACCTACTTTCTGAAATAACCAAGCTTTACAACCAAATGCACGTAACCTTGGATATTCTTTTTCAGCACTCTCTCCCTTCCACATTTCATATGGGATCTGATTCCCAATAGCCCTAGATGGACAGATTCCTAATAAGGCAAGCAGTGTTGGCTGCTTCAGCCCAAAATGAATCTGACAAACCTGACTGCACTAACAAACACCTTATCTTATCTTCTGCAATCCTATTAAACCTCTCAGCTAAACCATTTTGTTCTGGAGTATAAGCTACCGGTACCCTCTTTCTATGACCTATCCCATTCGCTTTCAAATAGGTCTCGAATTTATTACCACAATATTCGCCACCTCCATCTGTTTGAAAGCATTGAAGTTTCAAGTCATGCATTTTTTTCTACTTCAGCTTGATACTCCAAAAACTTTGAGAAAGCCTCACCTTTACTTTTCAAGAATTTAACAACTGTAAATCTGGAATAATCATCCACAAAACTCATCATGTATTTATGACCACCATTTGATTTAACATGAGATGTTAACAAATCATTATGTACCAATTCCAGTGGTTTACTGCATTGGCGTTCACTCTTCTGCGGGAAACTACATCTAGTCATCTTCCCCAGAACACACACATCACAACTCTTATTCTCACTCTTTAAACCTGACAAATATGGAATTTTCTGCATAGCAGCTTCATGTGGATGCCCTAACCTTACATGCCACAAATCTGAACTCACTGCTCGCAAGGCTACAGCTTCAATTTCATCACTCATCTCATCTTCACTGACATCAGCATTCGATATACAAGCTACACTGTGATTAGGTTCCAACAAATACAACCCATTTGATTCTAGACTTGTAAACACGCACTCATCATTATACATACCTTTAGCACCTTCTTTGTTAAAGTGAGCAAATACATCATTCTTGGCTAAGCGCCCAACTGAAATCAAATTGAATGCTAAATCTGGGACGTGCAAAACATTTCTCATCTCAATCACATTACCACCACACTTATCAGATAATGCAAGTTTGACAATACCTTTTCCACTAACTGGGCTTGTCCAATCTTAACACTGCCCTTACACTCTGAATAGGAGGAAAACAACTCTCTTTTAGACGTCATATGTTCTGACGCTGCCGAGTCAAGATACCAAACATCAGAACTGTTCATTGACACCATTGCGAACACACTGATACAGGCTATAGTCTTCCCCGTTTTATTGGAATTTCCATTGTCGTCCCTTTTTCCATTATTTGATTTCATTTTGGTACAATCTGATGCCCAATGACCATACTCGTGACAGTTAAAACATTTAACTTCTGGACAAAACTTGCTAATATGCCCTAACCTCTGACATTTGTAACATTTAACACTATTACTATCACCACTTTTTCCACTCTGCACACTATTCTTCTTACTGTTTTTGTACACTAACTTGTCATTCTTGCCTTTCTTGGAGATGAGTGCACTTGATGCGGAAGTCTCCTGCGCGGCTTCTAACTGGGTCCGGCGTCGCTCCTCGTCTAGAAGTCGTCCTTTAACCTTCCGTGTTGTAAGATCCGGCTCCCTCAGTAGATTTTGGACGAAGGTCTCGTACTCCTCCATCGGTAGCCCGACTAGCAGGAAGTTGGCCATCATCTCGTCGTCGAATATTATGCCACCCCTGGCAATTTTTTTGTTCAATCTCTGGATACTGGCCGCATACTCTTGCATCGACATATTTGGGGTCTTCGAAATATTTGTCATTTCTTTCAAGGACTGAAGTGCATTAAACTTGGTAGAAGAGACGTGAATTTCTTCCAGAATTTCCCAAGCATGCTTCGCTCTAATACAATCTTCCACATCTAACAAGAAATCATCCCCAACGGATTTGTATAATACCGAAAAAGCTTTCCTATTTAAGCGTGCCTGATCCACATTCAACTCGTTCTCATCCAAGCCTGGTTCAATCGCCACCCAACAGTTCTTATCGATCATATGCGCCTTCACTCTCAGTTTCCAGGCGAAGTAGTTTCCATTTGCTAGCTTTGGAATGGAAACGAGGTCTTTGTCATCTCCGCAGCCATCTTGGTACTGTCGCTGTAACGTTCGCCGGTTCAGTCACAAACACTCACAATCTGTTTTTAAAATTCAGATTTCATCTCAATCTCAACAATCCGTAATTCACGCTCTGATCTACGTACTTCGCACTGCTCTGGGCTCATAACCTGTTGTTAACTAATCTTCAAGTTTCAGTGGAAATAACGAGAGTTTGTTAACGAAATAGTAGATCGTGTATTTACACGTCCATCACGCTACAAGGCACAAACAACACAAGGAATACTAAAATATAAAATCAATGCTGCCAACTTAAATTGTTAACTACCAACTCCAACACTTCACAGCTACCGTAGCGGTCCCGGGGCACACGAAGTCCCCACTGTACCTCGCCCCTACAGGCAATCCCATACTTCATGCCATTGCCCGTCTCCCACCACGTGGAGGAAGGGTGGATAATGAAGAAAAGAGACATAAGCAGAATACAGGCAAGTGAAATGAAGTTCCTGCGAAGTAGGATCGGAGTAACAAGAAGAGGCAGGGTGAGGAATGAAAAGGTCAGGGAAATAGTGAAAGAGGAACCCTTGCAAGGTAGGATTGAGACATCAAGACTGAGGTGGTATGGACACTTAAAGAGAATGGATGAGAAGAAGATTCCCAAGAGGATACATGAGATGCAGATGCAGAAGAAACGACCAAGAGATAGATGGCTGAAAGGAGTGGAGGAATGTGTCAAGATGAGAGCCGAGGACTGGACTGTAGTGACAGCGGAGAGGTGGTGGGAAGAAAGGACTAAGTGGCGAGGCTTATGTTCCAAACAGACCCAGCTTGGGGCTGGAAACTGTTCAAGATGATGATGATGATAATACTAATGCTATTTTTAACTAATTTTTTCATCAAAAGTAAACGTTAATTACTATAAAATGGTTTAAGAGACCACTACTTACTCTCAGTCATCTGATGAATTAGCATCAAGAATTCAGTTAATAAATGTTTTAGTATTAACTCTCTCTAAAACAATGGGTATAAAACTATTGTTAGTTCCACAAATTTCTGAACATTGACCTTAATATAAACTAGGCCGATTATTAAAGAAGCTTGTTTGATTTAACCAGCCTGGTGTAACGTCTACTTTTACCCCTACAGCAGGAACTCTTCATGAGTGTGAAACGTCTGCAGCTGTTACTAATATTCAAACTTGTGTATTTAGAGGTAAAACTGTACGATTGTCTACATCTAATACTCAAAATCCGTTATTGGATATTTCATTATAGGAATTGAATTCATGAGGAGTTACGAAATCAGTATATTCATAACTTCAATACCATTGCCACGGTCGGTGAATGGATAGCGTGTCGGTTTACCAACCCCAAGATTGCAGGTTCGCTCCTGGCCATGGTAAGTGATTTTTGAAAGGCGGCAAAAATACGACACCATGTCATACGATGTTGGCATGTTAAAGAACCCATTTGAATTCAGTAGGCCATGTTCAAATGGCAAAATTAATCTCGGGAGTTTCCGCCAACACAAAGTTCCTCATTTCTCTACTAGAAAGCGCTGTAGTGTTCAAGGAGCTTAGATATCTAACCCCCTTGACTTTCCAAGTGCTTCAAGGAACAACGAAATTCGACATGCAAGCTATCCTCTGGGTGTCAAATTACAAAGCTTGCACCCGGGACCGAGGCCATACGATATTTATTATTATTGATGTCCTACAGGTTTTACAGTAATAATAGGATCCGTTGATTCATCTAATAAATATAGAAGTCGTAAAGATGGGAGGGCAATAAAAATAACTGTAATAGCTGGTAAAATTGTTCAAATTACTTCAATTGTTTGCCCTTCCAATAAGTATTGATGAGTGTTAATATAATATAAGATACAAGAACAGTAATCATTAATAGAATTAATAATGTATGATCGTGAAAAGAACAATTATTAACAAAAGACACCAAGTAAATGGCCAATGGAGATTGCTGCCGAATGAAGTGGTATATCAAGAGAGTGAATCAATAATAGATACAATGCCATATCTCACGCCTACCAGAAACCAGACTAATAAAACAGCTGTTTAGTTACTTATGGAAGAGTAGAACAAAGAACGACTGGTTCAAAAGAGATCGAGCATGATTTAGATGAATTAAATTTAACGATGCTCCAAATTAAAAATAGACAGGAGAAGAATATTTAAAGGAATAAATACTTAAGATTCACATTAACAACATTTGAACACTAGAACTACACCTGTCATCACAGATGAACAAAGGGCAGCCGGGTCAGATAGAGGGGAGAAATTTTGGGTGCAGAAGAAGCTGAAGCTGAATCGCTAATCTCCAAATGCTGTTGTTAGATTTAATTGTATTTGTGTTGATTCAAGTGCTCCAATGAGGGCGTAAAATATGGGGGGGGGGGGGGAAAGTGATGCACTATTTTGTAAATTTAAATCTGATCATGTTGCCATTTTTAGCCTACTTTCGATTTTTGCAAAAAATGAAAGTAGACTTATGAGATCAACACAGGGCGAAAAATTGTGTGTCTGTCTGTGTGGCCGAAGCCGTCGGATTTTTTAAGAGCGTTAAAATCCCTCAGTATGCCTTCCTTCGGAGGGGAAGTAAAGCCGGCGGTCCCATGTCATAGATTTATGGCATGTTAAAGAACCTTCCACTAATTGCACCTGTGTGAAGCTAAATTGGATAGGTTAAGAATGTAAACAACGCTCTTAGGTTTCTATGTTCGTTGCCAAGAGCCGACTGCAGTGGTGTCTAGTATCTAAGTTATGAACTTGGCCTAGTAATCGTTGACGGTGGCGCTTGGCGGCAAAAGTAGGAACTATTTGAAAAAATTATAAGTTGCAGTACTTAAATTAAAAACAGATAACACACACTAATACAGTCATCACATTTAACACCGGTTATCAGACAGATTCTACACACACCTCAAGTACACGGGGCTACATGACCGCGTTGTCGCAGCCCCTAAACTTAAGAACCAACCAACCAACCATCTGTCTGTGTGTGTGTGTGTGTGTGTGTGTGTACTCTGAATGTCTGTCCCCCCTATCAATTCGAACACGGTGAAACCTAATTGAACGAAATTCGGTACAGAGGTAGCACTAGCAAAGGACACCTCAGTGTCATGTTTTATATCGCCGCCATCTTGACGAAAACGTAATGGCGGCCACCCAAATGTTAAAAGCTTAAATCAAATTACGACCAACCTAATCATCTGATCTCTACCACATTTTGCAACATTGTACCTTTATGTACGAAGAATGTTTTGACCGAACTACAAGGTCATCAGCCCAATAATTTGCGGATGGCGGCCATGTATGTGTGCAAATTGATTCACCATAGGCTATCAATTCAAATACGGTGAAACCGAATTGAATGAAATTTTGTACAGAGGTAGCACTAGCAAAGGGACCTCATATTCATGTTTAATATCCGTATAGCACGTTGTCTTACAACAAGCTACTACAACCAAACTTCAATTATACTCCTTGAAAAGGACAAAGAGTTATAACAATACCCATGCATTTAGGAGAAAGTAGGCTATATGTTCTTTACTGAACAGCTTGTTCTAATAAAAGTTAATTTATTTATATGTAGAGCTTAAATCTACTGCTCTTATCTGCCATATTAGAAATTAGTTAATATAGGTGATTCTGAATAACTATGCTCTGCGGGACGTACATTTTGATATCATTCTAAAGAACTTACTCTATTTAAAGAAAATAGAATACGGCGATTAGAAATCATGCTTCCTCGGATGATAAAAATAAGTAAAATGACCAATAAACGAAATAGTTGAACCTAAAGTGGAAATAACATTTGAATATGTACTGTATAAACATCGGGGTAATCAGAATATCGTCGTGCTATTCCCGATAATCCTTCCCACTTAGCATTTTTCCCATGTTATCCACCAGTTGTATTCATTGCGTGGCTTCTTTCGTTATGTTGTTGCCGTTATGTTGACGGGATAGTTGCCTAATAGTGCAAATAGGGGTGTGTGTGTTTATTTAGATTATCTGGGTTGTTTAGTTTAGGTAAATGAATGTCTATGGCTTCCTTTTTGTCAAGTTCCCTGCCTTTTGTTTCGTAGTGTGTGATTCATAGGTCTGTTGCTATATTTGTGAAGCTATGTCCGGTGTCATACATGTATTCGCATACTGCTGAATGTTACCTGTGTTTGATAGTATTTCTATGCTCTTTATAACGTGTGTCCATCCTCGTGCCTGTCTGCCCTACCGGTACGTAATTTGCTAGACACCATGTTTCTTGGCATGAAAATAAGCACACTCCTGATTTTGAGTATGAGTTTTTTTTATATTGCTATTTTTGAAAACATTAGTGATTTTGTACGAGTTTGGATTCACAAAATTCAAACGCGTGAACTTACGTACATCACTGGTTGGTGTTTGTAATATACTATATTTTGTCCGAAGTCTTAGTATTATTGGATCTATCTTATTGAGTGTGAAGTAATTCCCCTCCCAGGGAACAAGAGTGGAACCTGTACTCACCTATATCGTTACAATTACACGCCACGCAGTAGTTGTCTTCCCTCTGATAGTAGTTCTCGCGACAGCGCTCGCAGTTGGGCCCGTCCCTGTTGCCCGTACAGTCCAGGCAGTGACCACCGTGGCCCGTGCTCTCGTACAGCTGCTTGTCGAAGAAGCAGCGGTTTGAGAAACCATTGCAGTTGCATGCTGAAACAAGAGAAAAGTGCTGTGTTACAAACATGGTAAAGTTAGCGCAGATTCAGAACAGAGATAGGCGCCTATAGAGCATCCAGCGTTTAGAAAAGACTGTGGGTCTTATGGGCTTTTACTTTTAACGGAAATCCCCCCTACATTGGTTTTGTTGCCTCACCTTTTATCATGAAGGAACTCTGAACATATATAGTTTTCGTCATAATAGCTTCCTACAATTATCTGCCAACTGATTACCTTAGTTATTGCGTACAAGTATCGCTTATATTACGTCTTAGTAATTTAAACATTTTCGAGGTTAGCACGCTGGAAAGAAGAGCCTCGTCCAGTGCTGCATGCTCGCCCGGAGTGGAGCACGTGCTCAGTTCCGCCGGCAACATAAGTTCTGAAGCACTATCCGTCATTGGTGTTAATGTTGTGTGTCTGTTTTATTTTCTGTTCGATCGAATCAGGGCTGCCGACAGTTGTGATCGAACCCACTATCTCCCGAATGCAAGCTCACAGCTGCGCGCCCCTAACTGCACGGCCAACTCACTACAATATTACAAATATTAATCGAAACTAAACAACAAGAATAAAATTGAAAGAAACTAAATTACAGCCTAACTAATAACTAAAGAGGTGATGATCAACAGTATTGCTGACATAAAATTTTTTAACATCGTCTGCATACATCCGAGAAGGAAGGTAGGGTTGTGCTCTCGACATCTGTCAATCAGTAATGCGTCATATCACAACGAAATGAATGTCGTTATTGGTTCTCTTCGCATACAGTAGCCTTAATACTGGTCCAATCCGTTAACACCTGCAAAACTGCTCCTTCCTGGGCGTGTTCTATTTCAGGTAGCTGCTGGGGTTGTGGTTGTCTCGCTAACTTATGAAAGGACAGTACTCGAAGCGGGTGAACATAACGTATGACGTCAGCGCTACCTCTGCCTAGAGTTAGCAACACTGTCGCCATAAGGCTCCACAGTCTTTTCTAAACGCTGGATGCTCTATAGAGCCATGGGACCTACATATATTTATTTGCAAATGTGGACTCTGTCCATGGTGGCAAATTACAATTACTAAGCAAAATAAATCATTCAATGCAACAATAAATCATTCATACAGCTTGAAAAAATACATTTGGTATAAGGAAATAATACAGTAATAATGATAACTAGTTGAAACCCGTCAAAACATGACGGTCATTGGGAAAATATTTACTGAAGAATTCTCTTATATGCATTTTTGAACGATTACTTTTTGACACTGTTGCAACCTTAAAAGCGTCGAAAGGTCGACTTCGCAACATATAACTGGCCATTACTGAAACCTTGATGAGGCAAATAGAGTTTCCCCTTGAGCTTTATTGATTGTGATAAAGTACGCCAAGCGAATTGGAAATTGGAAAAATGAAGTGTTTTATCGGAAGATAAATCAAGTAGAAGTGCCCATTAAGTGATTTGTCTCCACATATAGTCCTACTTAATCTAAAAGTAGAGCAATAGCAATATTTCACCCTTTTTAATTGTCATAAACAAAGATCTCAGTAAGACGCAGCAGGATCCGCCATTTTTCTGGTGGAATAGAGTTATTGTGCGCAAGCGCGGGAGCGACAAATATTATATTTTTCTTTAATAATTTAAAAATATATCCTAACATATATTTTCCTTTTAAAGATACTCTGCAAATCTACAGGCCAAGAGCTCTCGTTAGAATGCATTACGAAGTCAATCGGTTAAGACGTTTTCTCAATCTCGAGGTAACAAAAATCACCATAGTGTTTTAAATATACAGATAAATATATAGATAATAGAGATAAAATATAAAATAAGAATACGGATAGACTACTTTATAATTTTCTTCATCCATCAAGTCACCTCTATTTATACGTGGAAACCAAACAACAAGACGTCACAATTAACTTCGAAAATCTCACATGAATTGGGCGCGACTCGAACCCGTTCCGCCTTGGTGAGAGACAAACATCATCACACCCCAGAACAGATATATCTAATATCTATAAACATATCGCAAGATTACTAAATCAAGACCAGGCCAGGAAGAGAGGAAAAATATTGAGTCGAATTTACAAATAAAGAAGCATAGAGTTAGTATAAAGACTTGTGACCTCCAGAGAGGCCTGGTGCAAGTCACAATGAAGATAAAATGAATGATGAGGGTGTCACAGTCCCCGAGTCAGGGGAAGTAATCGCAGGAGGTTTAACTGCCATGACCCTGCCGGGAATCGAACCCAGAACCTAGGGTGCTATATGCGGACATGGACAATTAGTTTCAGTGGCAGGGGGATTCCCGTTTAGCTAGAAAAGTGTTATTGTGCTTAGGTTAGTAAGTGTGAAAATAAGCGTAGCGCAGCTTTTTGAGTCTCATTTCAGTGGAAAATTTAGACGTGTAGGGGGATGACGCGATCAGTAGCCACCGCGTCACTTGAGGGATTTGGAAGTTTCAAAGATACAAAGAAACCAGAAAATTGGGTATGTTTTGCATTTCACGAGCCGATGTAGATAATATTAGTTCCGGCAGAGAGAGGAGAGGAGAGGAGGGGGACGACCCACGCCCACTGTCTGTCCACAACTTACTCGCGAGCACTTTCTCCATCAATCCTTCACAGTCTCGGGAACACTTGACATCTAAATTATGCTACTTTCTCCTAAACTAAGATAGATTTCTGATTATTGTGCATTTTGTTTACTAATTCCGGATGCTTAATTTATATTTTAAAAAATACGTAAATATAAACCTTTCGCGGAAATATAAAAACGGCTCCCCTATGTCCACAAAAGAGCTGTTTAAAATGTACATATTTTCAGAAGCTTTTAAACCATAATGGCTTCATAAATTGACAGAGTAGGGCTACTACACATACTGGGCTATTCAAAAAGATGGAAAAGATTTGAAACATTTATTTCTTCCAAACTACAAACGATAGGAACACAATTCGAACGTTCCTGGAAAGAGAAAAGTTCAATTTTCACTTTTTTCTGCATTCAATACGAACTGCATGTGTTACACGACAAATGTGAAAATGGTGGCTCATTGTTTGCCACACACGAATCAGCTTTAACAATTCGATGTCGCAGACTTTGAACAGTGTCAGGGATAGGAGGGATAAAACACGGTCTTTTACGTAACCCCACAGATAAATATCACACGGAGTGAGGTCTGGAGACATGGGGGGCCACTGGCGATGAAGTTGATCTTCTGCTCCTCCTCTTCCAATCCATCGTCCTGGAATGGTGTCATTCAGGTACCTTGGACGTGGAATAACCAGTTTTGAAGCTTGTCTAGATAGGTTAGTCCTGTCACAGTTTTCTCCATGAAGAAGAAAGGTCCATAAACTTTGTTTACAGATATGGCACAGAAGAGGTTAATATTCGGTGAATCTCGTTCATGTTTAATAATTGCCATAGGATTTTCACTTGGCCAAATTCTAACGTTATGGCGGTTAACTGTACCGGAAAGATGAAAAGTGGATTCATCAGAAAAAAAAAGTAATCATTCACATTTTACACTTTTGTCTGTGCAGGGACGTTGGAATTATGGTTCTACCGTTTGTAGTTTGGACAAAATAAATGTTTCAAATCTGTTCCTTCTTTCTCAATAACCCTGTATTCTGGTAGAGGAAGTGTAACTCTTAACCCCAAGATATATCAGCTAATAGGCATACGTGGATATAATATTT
Source organism: Meconema thalassinum (assembly GCA_946902985.2). Lineage (NCBI taxonomy): Eukaryota > Metazoa > Arthropoda > Insecta > Orthoptera > Tettigoniidae > Meconema > Meconema thalassinum. Next base: position 281,688,252 of record OX336388.2, read on the forward strand.
ATTCTTGTAAACAATCAACTAATACCTTTAGGGCTGAAGATGTTTCCACCTCGTCTAACGTATTCATTAAACATAAGTTAAAGCGGCTTCGGTGGCGTAGTTGGTAGCATGCTGAGCATCTATGCCCAAGATCGCGGGTTCAAACCCGGCCGAAGTCGTCGGATTTTTTAAGAGCGTTAAAAATCCCTCAGTATTCCTTCCTTCAGAGGGGAAGTAAAGCCGGCGGTCCAATGTCATAGATTTATGGAATGTTAAAGAACCTTCCACTAATTACAACTGTGTGAAGCTAAATTTTATACTGTATAGGTTAAACATTCGACAAACGCTCTTAGGTTCCGAGGTTCGTCGCCAGGAGCCGACTGCGGTGGCATCTGGTAATCAAGTTCTGAACTAGTAGTCGTTGACGGTGGCGTTTGACGGCAAAAGTAGGAACTACTTGAAAAAATTTAATGTCTGCAGTCCTCTCTTGAATTGAAAACAGATAACACACACTAATACAGTCATCACAATTAACACCGGTTATCCGACAGTTTCTACACACACCCAAAGTACACGGGGCTACATGACCGCGTTGTTGCAGCCCCTAAACTGAGGAACCAACCAACCAAACAGAAGTTAAGGTTAACCCGTACTTCAAGTTTCGGGCCGTCATCTGCTTGGATACAGACCTATCATTAAACATATAAAGACTGAGCATATTCGATTAAAATTATTCCAACTTATTAAAAGACCTCATATGATCTAAACAATTTTACAATAAACTCACTCAATTGCTTTAAAACCTACGGTATAGAATGTACTTCCGAAAAATTCTACTATGATTGGTGATCACAAGCTACTTCTGAAATTAATCCAAGAATGATTTTTTGTAGAAGATTATATTAGAAATGCAATTTTTCGTAGTTATAGCTCTATTCCATGTACTGTACCTATCTAATTAAAATTCAGCAATCTTTCTAGGTTTGTGCCGTGTCTTGTGTGGGGTTTCACCTAGGACACCAAGCTGGCTCATCAGCGGGCTCTTGGTGTCCTCGCCCGGACACCCACGGGAGTAGGGAACTGCGCTTAATAGGGAGGCTATGGCTGCTTGAGCTTTTAGTTCTCGCAGGTGCGCTTCATAAAAAGGAAAATAGTGCTTTTAAAATAGAACAAGGTTCCATGGAGGTTGGTGGAGCCTATCAGGAGCCAATGGCAGGTCTAGAGAATTCCAATTGTACCAACAGCACTCGTGGCTCCCTTCTACAAGGGCTGGACACTAACTTACGGTACCGTATGTAGGCTAAATTAATTCAAAAGGCAGTGATATTGGCAACAAAGTCTGGAAATTCATTGGCAGTGATTTAAATTAAGGAGATGATTATACTTTGATGTAATGTGCATATTTACCAGAGAGTAACAATAATAATAATAATAATAATATTTTTTTTTTTAGCGTATGGCTTTTAGTGCCGGGAGTGTCCGAGGACATGTTCGGCTCGCCAGTTTTGTAGCTGCTTCAAGACGGACACCCAATGGGTGAGCTACAAGTACCGTTGGGGAGGGAAGGTGGGAAGTTGGAATGTAAGGACGAGGAGTTGGAAGGTAGCGGCTGTGGCCTATATAGTTAGGGACCAACCCCGGCATTTTGCCTGGAAGGAAGATGGGAAACCACAGAAGACCATCTTCAAGGTTGCCGGCGGGGGGATTCGAACCTCCTCGCCTCCCGGATGTGAGCGACTGCCATCAGTCATGCCGTAACCACCACGGCTAACTCACCCGGTATAATAATAATAATAATGGAGGACATATTGTGGCTGGCTCGTTAGCTGATTGTTAGAGAGCGACTTGGCTCAGGGCTAACCTTGACATTTAAAGTCTTGTAGAGAAACTTTTGGTCGCGTGTAATGGCTGTCTAAAGCATAATAAAGACTTCAATTTAGAGTTGAATGTAACAAAAAATGACGTCGAGTCTCGGAATTGAGGTTGATTAGAAAGCCGAGAGACAGGTGCACGCAATGCAGTCCACCTGAGGCAGGGTTCGAACCCCCCTCCCCACATAGACAAATCAAACTGCTATATTGTACTCAGCAAAAAACCTATCGAGGTATTTAATTTATTTACCCGAGTCAGAAGCGGCACAGTAATAACAATACACAACGTTAACTGTTAATTAATTACACATTAGCTATAACAATAACATTATTATTATTATTAATTAATTTTAGTGAACCACCTTATCAATGTCTATACTGTATATAACAAGTAGTTCCTTGAAGAACTAAAACCTATTTTCACATGTCCTACTTATGTTAATTGCCACTATCAACATACAACATGTCAGTTTGATTGCTGTAATAGATTCGTAGATATTGAGAACCGTCTAAATATTTCGGATGGTCACCATGTTGCATTTTTATATATGTACAGTAGGCCATACAGCCATGTCTATTACATGAAGATTATTGTGTAGGTGTTTTATTCCAACTTCAATTGCATGATTAGGACACAAGAAATAACAACGAGTATTTAAAATTTCGCACAGCCGCCATCTTGTGGTTATGAAAACAATTGAAATAAAATGGATGTCTTTGGATTAAAATTTGTATAAGCATTTACCGTACCAAGTTTCGCTGCACTGGGATGGATAAATCGCGAGAAACGTCCTTTTATATATTTAAATTTCACGTCGACACCATGTTGGATTTATGCTCACCAGGTTATTGAAAGGCCTATGTGTGAACTTATGTTTATAGCCTCTATACACATACACATTTTAAGTTTGATTGCTGTCATGGATTAATAGATATTGAGCAACGTCTAAATATTTCGGATGGTTGCCATGTTGGATTTTAATATATTTAGGCCATAGAGTTCTGTACTATTAGTTGAGGATTATTGGAACATGCAAATATAATACAGATGTTATGTAATGTAGATTGTCACAATATATTACGTTTGCCCGTTCCAATTTTTTGCCCACTGTTTCATGAATATTGGTTGTTTTATACTCAAAGTACGAAGAAGTACTCAAAGTATCCACAAATTACATTTTGGCTTGACAATATCCAAATTGTTTCATACGACTTATACATATAAAGTACATGGTCAGTTGGGTTAAGATTATGTACTGCATTACCAAATTGGACAGCTAATTTCAACAGAACGATCCAACTAGTAGGAATCTACTAGTTTATTTCAAGGTTAGATAATTTTATACCCTCAACCTTCACCAATCTGTTAACAACACCATAACTGACAACTACGTTTGATCTGAAAAATGTGTTCAAGGTTAGACCACATCAATGTAATACAGACTATCCATTAGGGTTGATTTAAGTTCGACCCTAACTATTATGTGTCAGAAAACTGTATCATAATGAGGCTCATTATAACACTATTTTTCATTATGAAACAGTTTCTCCCACCAATCAGACCTCAAGAAACAGTTGTGTGACCAATTAGATAAGGATACCTTCGCGCAAGCGCTCAAAATCCAGCATGTCTATATAAATTACCGCAAGTGCACCGTCCATATGTTCGCGTAAATAAACTGGTGAATATGAGACAAGAAATAGCACTGTACCTTAATATCCCCAAAACCAATTTCTATACAGCGCGTGGTTTTGAAACGACTTCGGTGACAGTTTTATTGAATACTGGTGCAAAATCTGAACATATGGTATTGAAGCACACAGAGCGCATACGTCGGTTGTCCAGAGAGCTTGGAAAACAGAGATATACTACCCACCGCAGCACCCGATCACAACATACTAGTGACTGAATAGATATTTATGAATATTTATGTTAAAACATATAATAAAGTTATAATTATCGTCGAACATAAACAGTCGTATGCAACTTGCCTATAATGGTAATTAAGACACTCGTATGGAAATTATAAAACTCGCATACGCTCTTTTATAAAAAACACTCGTGTCTTAATTATAGCCATTATAGGCTCGTTGCATAATGTACTATTATAGTCACATTACGTCCGATTAACCATAATATTAAACCACACTGAAGGATTGTGATATAACTGGAAGCTACATCCTATAGCAGCGACGTCCGATTCACTATAACCTAACCATATTATAGATTTACAAGCAGTCCTTTAAGGTACATTTATATTCAGTCTATTCTTATTTATTCATATGTTGTTGTTTTTTTTTTCTTATTGTTTTTTTGTGAGCTTTCTTTTTATTTAAATTTCTAAGTGCTTTGTAAGGAGATCCATTTTCTCTTTTGTCTTTGTAAACTTAGTTTTAAGATTATTTTAATAATCAATCTACGCAGACGATGGTGTCATTGAACACCGAAACATGTACCTATAGCAGCAATTCCTTAGTGTTTGCCAAGGCGGCATAGTGCTACCAGTCAACACGGATTAGTTATTACTAGGGCTCGGATCGATATGCTCGATAAGATCTCCAGATATGCTCGAAAACCATGTGTTTTATGCTCGATAGATATGCTCGAAAAATCCATTATATGCGGTTAAATATGCAGAATATGCTCGAAAAATACCGTTAGAGACTATAAAAAGGAAAGGGAAACGAAAATTAGAGACTATAAAAAGGAAAGGGAAACGAAAAATACAGTAACATACCTTTATATGCGAGCTTTATTTTCTAATAGTATGTATGATACACTGCAATATACTCGCATTCAAGTTTATCAAGTATATATAAGAGAAGTTTTCTTATAAAAGTTCATTTACAAAATGTTCTGAATTAGGCGAGTCAATGAAGTAGATCTGCATTGGCCTGTACTACAAGAATTTTTTCTATGTTTTCAGTTTTGAATGATTTTCTTAAATCAATCAATAAAAGTTTCAATGACGAGAACGACCTCGCTAAAGGCTAAAAACCAGCGGTTCCATTATTCGCACTAGATAGGCTTTTCAATAATTATTTCTGTTTTCGAACCTTAAGGATGGTCAGGGTCCGATTTCAAGGGGGGGGGGGGGGATTCGAAGAAAAACAAACTATTTAGACGAAAACCACAAGAATATGCATTTTATTTATATGCTTCTATTCTGAAACCACGGTTTTATGCATTTATATGCTCGATAAATTTCAATTCCGTTGGTCCCAGAGAGGCGAAAATACCACCGAAAGGCTTCTTTCAATGTGTACTATTCAGGAAAAAAATATGCAAATATGCTCGAATCCGAGCCCTAGTTATTACCATTGACATAATGTTTAATGTTTACGTCCCTTTTAACAACTGTGGCTTTTAGAGATGCTGGGGTGCCGGTAGATTGCCCCGAAGGGGATCTTTAACGTAACTCTACTGACACGACTCCCTCAAATTTGCGCACCCTCAAATGCTACAGTAGCTGACTGTGCCAGAATTCGATCCTCCAACCTTGGGGACAGCAAGCGAGAACGTTATTACAAAAGAAAATTGCTACGTGTTCAGGTGCAAAGTGAAAGGGATTTCACTTTTCACTTTCGCAATTTGGTGTCATTCCCCGACTTTTAACGCCCGTATCCCTCGAGAGGCCCTTAGCTCTTAGACAACTCTTCTCATGAAAATCAGATGAAAGTAGGATTATGAGATCAATCCATGGGCGATGTGAGTGAGCTCCTCATGTCACAAAGAAACTTTGAGGGGTGGTGGTGGTGGTACTGGCTTTCAGATAGCCTATCTGACTTTTGCCATGTTCATTGAAATCGCAGTTGTCAACTGTTAGGAATACCTTTGAAGAAACCACTTCAATACAAACTGTAGGAAATGTCAGGCCATTTCAGGAATTATCAACTGTTAGCAATAGGTAGTACCAACCTGACAGCTGCCCCTAAAGAACTCGCAAACGGCTGACTCTATTTTCACGAAACTTCATATGAATCTAGTACCAACAACCAACACACAATTTATGAAGTTTCAGGTATTTCCAATGTTGCCAGTTGTTGGTAATAGCTGGTACCAACCTTGGAGTTGCTCTTGAAAAACTCCTTACAGATGTGGGAAGTAGCTGTCAAATGTAGGCTAAGTTGGAAGCTCTGCCAGTCCAGAAGGAATATTAAGAAACCCAGTTCAATGACTTCAACCCGTGAAGAAGTTCCCACGCAGCTTTGTCAAGGTGAGCCATCAGCATTCCACCCTTTCACAAAGAAGCAGACCCATTTGTTTCAGCAAGTCAAACGGAACGTCCTCTATCTTCATTCTTTATTCAATTATGAGAAAATGTTCCAAAAATCTCAACAATTTCCGAATACCATCGCCAAACGATGAGATCAGACCAGAAATAGCTCAGACTGGTTAGCAAATAGTGTATATGTGACGGGAATGAGTGGACAGGAGTTCCATACATGGCAGACAATGCATCACTGCGGAACAAAGAACACAGCCGCAGTGGGTTACTCGCCCATTAAGGGCATATGCTAGCAAACTAGGGCTATCAACAGTCTTAAAATAGCACTAGGCTACTCGTGGGATAAGTTAACAACAACATATAATATTTGTTTATGAATTTAAACATTATAAGCCAATATAATTATCATGTACTATTGTTACTAAGTGACGTATGGCAACGTTGCAAAGCAAGGCGACGGTAGAGCGATGTAAACAGTGTGACAATCAGTTTGCTCTGATCTCATAACATAACCTCTTATTACTCACCAGTGCCTTCGCTCTTAAGAACCTACTAAGAACAGCAACAAGTGCTCTTGAAGCGTGTGACAAAAATTTCCCCCCAATTTTTATATCCTTATCAAACGTTTGGCAAATTTAACCTCTCTCTGTAGCTACCCGTACTGCCGAACGGAGTTTCAGTTGGTTTATAACATACATAAGAAATTCTTCTTCTGAAAACAGACTCAACGGTCTAGCATTGTTACAGAGACGTACATCACTGACGAAGTTATAAACCGATTTGGCAATGCTTCAAGAAACCTTGACTTTATATTATAGTGTAAGTTGTAAATCATAACAGTAATGTTAATACTTTCCATGTAAACACTATCAAGTGAACAAGATGATTGTATTAATAACAAGTATCATAAAATGCTCGTAGTTGTGTTTGACATTAAACAAACATAAAACATCGCAACAAATAGGTTGAAAAAGTGATGCCAATAGCCTGAAAACTCATCATTTTGCACCAAATTATACAAACGTTTTCCGGGAAGGAACCCCGGACCCCCTATTCTTTGGGGCCTATACACATCCGGTTGGGCACCCCCCAAAATAAAACTCTATATACGCCCCTGCCGTACATGCCACGATAATGTGTCCATGACGTACGTTTGCAACACGAGCTACGTCATTATACAACATTAACTAGGGGAATATGCTTGTGACTTAAAATACTGAATATTAAAGTCAGAAATGACAAAAGGATGGTGTATTGGCTTTCACGGGTAGTCAAAGCCGATATACCATATTTTTGGAAGCCTTCATAGGGAGATTATGGCTGCTTGAGCTTTTAGTTCTCGCAGTAAAGAGGCGCAGGTGCGGTTCATTAAAAGGGAGGTAGCGCACAGTTCGCTATTCCTGTGGGGGTCCGGGCGGAGATCCCATGAGGCCGCTGATGAGCCAGCTTGGTGTCCTAGGCGAAACCCCTCACAAGACACAGGACAAACCTTGAAAAAAAAATGCTCAGAAATGATAATTTATTCAGGCCAAGCTCTGTGAAAATATTCATGCAGACAACAAACTTAAAGAACACTTCAACAATACAATGACATTCTGAAACATTATACGCATGTATAAAACAGCTTACAGCACGAAATGATACATAAAACGCCAAACGCCACACAGTTTTAACACTGCTTGAGTTAGTCCCTACGCTCGCTGTGTCCAAGAAAATGGCTCGCTTTGTGAGAGACAAATGTAGAGCGAGAAGGAAATGGATGTAGGCTACGCTTGCTCTGGGCAACTTGAGGCTTACGTATCAGCCAGTTGTGCAGGCCTGCTCTATGGGATTGACGTCGGGTGAGTTCAGAGGCCAACCGATATTGTACAACTATAGCAAATATAGGCACGTAATGAAGCTATTACAGAATATTACGAAAGTAGACCAACACTCTAAATCTTCCCTTCTCAATTATCTTTGCCAAATACTTCTACTTAAATCCACGAGTACAATTATCATAAGTAGAGTTAAATAAAATGTAATGAACGAATTTGACTATGAAAGTAGGTGGCTAAAAATAATAATAATAATAATAATAACAATAACCACACAGCCCTTATTATTCCCACTCCAGCGGGGTCGAGGATGGGATGAAACTAATTTCTATGTGGGGTGAGTTTTACGATGGGATGCCCTTTAAGGCGCTAACCACATGAAAGGGAGTTGGAAGGAAGCGACCGCGGCCTATCGAGTCGAAAATGGAAAACCACAGAAACACATTTCAAGGGCGGCCGACGATGAGGTTCGAACCCACTTCTACCGAGTCTGTAGATAGCTTGACCTTACGCTGCACCTTAGCGTAATGAGGAAACTAAATGGGCCTAGTTCATTGTTCACAGCCTTCTATGACCATCTTATCTCCTTCACAGCCTTCTGTAACCATATTATCTCTTTCACAGGCACCTGTAACCACTCTGTCCTTTTCACAGCCTTCTGTAACCATCTTGTCTCTTTCACAGCCTTCTGTAACCATCTTGTCGCTTTCACAGCCTTCTGTAACCATCTTATCTCTTTCACAGCCTTCTGTAACCATCTTATCACTTTCACAGCCTTCTGTAACCATCTTATCTCTTTCACAGCCTTCTGTAACCACCTTATCCCTTTCACAGCCTTCTGTAACCATCTTATCTCTTTCACAGGCACCTGTAACCACCCTGTCCTTCTCACAGACTTCTGTATCCACCCTGTTCTTCTCACAGCTTTCTGTATCCACCCTGCCCTTTTCACAGCCTCCTGTAACCACCCTGTCCTTTTGACAGCCGTCTGTAACCACCCTGTCATTTTCACAGCCTCCTGTATTCACCTTGCCCTTTTCACGGCCTCCTGGTATCCACATTGCTTTGTGCACTCTGTGATAATTTCATAGTCTCCTATAACCACGTTTGGTCATCTTGATGTGCTATTTCCTCTCGTTGAACTTCAGATAATCCCAAAGAAATCACTAAGAAATGAAGCTGATAAAACTGTGAGCCGTTTTGCGTTTCACGTATCATTTCGTTCATTGAACTGGAGCGCAGCGCGCATTCCAAGTTTCCAAGAAGCTGATAGACTTGGAACAGGACATCAAAGCCCGAAGTTGGAATGACGCGGTCCTTAAATGACCGATACGAAATTAATAATAATAATAATAATAATAATGCGTGCGTCTAGCCAGATCGCTAGCACACGTGGGTCGATCAGTTCCTTCACCTTCTCTCCTCACACGAGGCAGCCAGAGTTATGGCTAGTTAAACCAAAAACGTTTAACCAGCTTATTGCTTCCCACCAGCCGCTTTATATTCTACTAAACGACTCTCTGCAGACTGAGGTCATCGGTTCGATAATCTTTTGCTATAGAATTTTGTGATATTATAGGCCATGTTATATTCACATTTATCCTGCTGTGTTGCTTGGCATTCACATGCGAGAGTTTATTATGTGTGTCTGTGGTCGACTCGCCTTTGTGTGGGGTAAGTGTTCCTGCCGTGCTTAGGAGTGGTTAGAGACGGCGCTGGGATTCGAACATCAGATCCCCATTGCAATAGCACTCGGCTATGCTCAGGACGGCCCAGCGCCCTTTGGGTTGATTTCATTTCATCTGCTGACCATTTGGGGAACAAAACATGAACGACAACGTGTACTTTATGATTTATCGATATTTAATTATGAGATTTTAATTACCGACTGGGCTCGTCAGCAGCACCTGCGAGAAGTAGCTCACCACGAGCGGGATCAGAGGTTCATATCCCAGCGCTGGCACCGGTTAACGTAGTGTGGTTGTTCCCTGGGGTTTCCACACTTCCTCGAGACAATCGCCGGTATAGCTAGCACCTTATTTCAAGTCTCGAGGCTTTAATAATAAACACTACTACAGTCACCACAGAACACACACCCAACTGCAGGGGGCTGATAACCAAGAAGTCTCAAGTCCCCAAAACGAATTAACACAACAAACGTTTGTTGCGATAACCGTTAATGGGATGTGTGTTGCACAAGCCATAGTGTCGGGAATATGTCCACGCTAAGACCCACAGCTCAAGAGCGTCCATGGGCATCACCTTAGTTTCATAGTAATTCCTTTGGAATTCTCTAAAGTTCAACGGGAGGAAATAACACATCAAGATGACCGAACGTGGTTATAGGAGACTATGATATTATCACAGAGTGGTCAGAATACACCAGTGCTGTCCAACTTTCTGGAGTGCTGGGGCACATTTAACTAATGCCCAAAGAGGAGCGGTTATCACACTTACTGCATTTATTATTATTATTATTTCGGCATTATTATCGCTTCAAAAATACTACAAAATACAGTAATTACGATTAAAATTACTAACTAACATAATTATTATTTATTTTTCTTCTTCTTCTTCTTCTTAGTCTTTACTCTCCAGGTTGGTGGAACCCACGGACTCAGCGAGGGAACTCACCACTACCGCCTCTACGGGCAGTGTCCTAGAGCTGGGAACAGCTAATCGGAGGGGATACAACTGGTGAGGTGTGATTGGCACCTCGCCCAGGCGGCCACACCTGCAAAGCGAACAGGGGCCTCATGAGGGAAGGTAATGAATGACTGGTCAGGATGGATAGGCAAGGAAGAGAGAAGGAGGCTGCCGTGGCCTTGAAGAAGGTACCATCCCGGCATTTGCCCGAAGACGAAGTGGGAAACCACGGAAAACCACTTCGAGGATGGCTGAGGTGGGAATCGAACCCCCTCTACTCATTTGGAACACCCGAGGCTGAGTAGACCCCGTTCCAGTCCTCATACCACTTTTCAAATTTCGTGGCAGAGCCGGGAATCGAACCCAGGACCTCCGGGGTGGCAGCTAACCATGCTGACCGCTACGCTACGGAGGCGACTATTTTTATTTATTTATTTATTTATTTATGTATTTATCGTATGGCTTTTAGTGCCGGGAGTGTCCGAGGACATGTTCGGCTTGCCAGAGGCTGTAGCTGCTTGCAGCGGACACCCATGGGGTGAGCTACAAGTTCCATTCAATTTCAAGTAGTTCCAACTTTCGCTACCAGATGTCAATGATACCTAGTGGTGAACGTTGGAACTTTGATAGAGCGTTTCAACGAAACCTAACCTAGAAATTTAGCTTCACACAAGTTTAGTCTGTGGAAGGTTCTTTTACATGCCATAAATCTATGACATGGGACCGCCGGCTTTACTTCCCCCCCGAAGGAAGGCAAACTGAGGGATTTTAACGCTCTTAAAATCATCCGACGACTTCGGCCGGGTTTGAGCCCGCTATCTTGGGCACAGCAGTTCAGCATGCTACCAACTTAGGCCACCGAAGCCGCTACTTACATAATTAGTGTGAAGTTTGACACACTGCATGTTCGCTGTGCGTCGCTGGAACAAGCTGCTGTTAATGCCTCATCTAGATGTGAGTCTGTCAGGTATTTATACTTGATGATGTTCATAGATGAAAATGTGACCTCGCAAACATATGTCGAACCAAAACAAGAATACATTTTCAAAGCAACTCTATGGACCATGGGATACTTATTCTTGTCCACCAGAGATCAGAAATTGCTTGAAGTTGTATAACATGATTTCAGAGGTATATCTTCTTGAAGATCTAAATTTCCGTTTCTACTTCTTCCAAATTACAATTTTCGAAGATCTCACACATCCTACCCCCAAGTTCAGTAATGTCCACTGAAGCGAATGGATTATTGATGAACATTATCACTGGTTCAAGTACTGAAAACTGGCTAAATCTGTTACTAAATTCTGTGGATAAGATTTCAAGATGCTGAGCAAAAGATGGAAGATCGCATTCACCGACATTTACGGTTTCCATAATTGATTTCAAAGTTGGGAAGTGAGAAAAGGAATTTATTTTGAAATGTTCAACAATACCTTTAGTTTCCGCTCAAAAGCATTTAGTGCACTTACCATGCATGAAATATTGCGATCTTTCCCTTGCAATTGGAGGTTTAGCTCATTTAATTTTGAAGTGATATATGTCAAAAAACCTAAATCTAGTAGCCATGATCTCTCATCAAGTTCTTGACAATATTGCCCACAAGATTTCAGAAAATCTCTGATCTCATCCAGAAGACTGCAAAATTGTTCCAGAGTTTTCCGCCTACTAAGACACCTAACGTCTGACTTGAGAGAATAATTACGTCACCATGCTCAGAATCTGATATATTCAAAAGATTTCTAAACAATCGGTATAATAATAATATCGCATGGCCTCGGTTGCCGGGAGCAATCTCTGTTATTTGACACCCAGAGAGTAGCTTGCAAGTCAAATTTCGTTGTTCCTTGAAGTACTATGAAAGTCAAGGAGGTTAGATATCTAAACTCCTTGAACACTATAGCGCTTTCTAGTAGAGAAATGAGGAACTTTGTGTTGGCGGAAACTCTTGAGATTAATTTTGCCATTATGAACACGGCCTACTGAATTCAAATGGGTTCTTTGACATAAGTGTCGTAATTTTTGCCGCCTTTCAAAAATAATAAATCACTTACCACGGCCAGGAGCGAACCTGCAAGCTTGGGGGGTTGGTAATCTGACACGATAACCACTCAACCACCGTAGCAAGCAAAATCAATCGGTGACGTGTAGAGGATGATCTGACGTAATTTACTGCACGAGTTAAAACTTTCATGACATGGTCGAACTTCAGAACCTTTGTGCATAATGCATTGATAACAAATACATTTTGGAAATGAATCATCTTTACCACGAAGAGCAAGAAACCCATTATTCCTACCAGTCATTGTTGTTGTTATAGCAACAAGTTTAAAGAGTGGAATGTCCCTATCTTTCACAAATTTCAGTAATGCGTTAAATATGTCTTCTCCCCTAGTACATCCATGAAGTGGCAGAACTTTTACAAACTCCTCCTTAATCGTAAAATCATGAAAGACCATTCTAATAAATACACACAACTCTGCAATATCAGAAATACCAGTGCCTTCATCAAACTGAAGCGAAAAATATTCACTCGACTGCAGGTCCTTATATAATTGAGATTCGAAGATGTTAGATATCACTTCAACCCGTCTAGTAACAGTTTGGCGAGACAATTGAAGTCCTTTTATGGAGGACATCAGTGAAGATTTATCTTTGTGACCATCGAACAGAGATTCCGCGGCACTGACCATTGCTTCTTTAACTACTTCTCCGTCACTGAATGGTTTCTTTCTTTAGCTAAAACGTAACAGACTTTGTAAGGAGCCATTGTCACATTACTATTTTGCTGAAATGGTCTCGTAAACGCACTTTGCTGTAATTTTAATTTAGATTTTAAGTCTATAATTCTGTGTTTTCGAAATTCAGAATTAACAGGAAATTCACTATTAAAGTCCTTGTGATTTGTCGAAAAATGTCGTTCTACATTACTTTTCTTCGGAACAGACACACTACAATTACACAATAAGCACACGGGTTTTCCTCTAAATTCGACATAACAACACTGATTTTCCCAATCACTGTTGAAACTGTAAGTACTTTGCCTTTTAGCCATACTGTATCACAACACCAGAACCTTCACTCCGAGGTCTCAAGTTATACTGAATGTTTGGTTGGTTGGATCTCCTTCCGTCGCTATCGGTACAAATAACACTCTTCAAATGATCGAACTTACTGTTAGCGGCATAGCTTTTTTGGGATTTAAGTAACTTTGTCTCTAATTCCCAATCAGTTGAGACCTGACGAAAGCGCAAATTCCGGAGAAGGAAGTATCTTTTGTATGGCAGAATTGTTTGTGACACAGAAAGGGCCTCAGTTCCGAGAAGGGAAGTAAACACCGTTATGGCAAGTAGGTACCCTCCCAATGAGAGGAAACATGGGTCACACACGTGGGTGTGACTGGGAACATGTCCCGAAGAAAATAGTTTTTACTTGAAATTTAAATTAATATTAAAAACTAATTGGAATAAAAATGTGCTTTTGAAGGGCGCCGGGAAAATACACCTTGGGCGCCGAGTTGGACAGCGCTGGAATACACTGTGCACAAAGCAATGTGGATACCAAGAGCTGTGAAAAAGACAAGGTGGACGCAGGAGGCTGTGAAAAGGACAGGATGGTTACAGGTGCCTGTGAGAAGCACAGGGTGGTTACAGGTGCCTGTGAAAGTGATAAGATGGTTACAGGTGCCTGTGAGAAGCACATGGTGGTTACAGGTGCCTGTGAAAGTAATAAGATGGTTACAGGTGCCTGTGAGAAGCACATGGTGGTTACAGGTGCCTGTGAAAGTGATAGGATGGTTACAGGATGCTGTGAAAAGGACAGGGTGGTTACAGGAGCCTGTGAAAATGATAAGATGGTTACAGGTGCCTGTGAAAAGGACAGGGTGGTTACAGAAGCCTGTGAAAGAGATAAGATGGTTACAGAAGGCTGTGAAAAGGACAGGGGGTTACAGGAGCCTGTGAAAGTGATAAGATGGTTACAGGAGGCTGTGAAAGAGACAAGATGGTTACAGAAGGCTGTGAAAAGGACAGGGTGGTTACAGGTGCCTGTGAAAGAGACAATATGGTTACAGAAGGCTGTGAAAAGGACAGGGTGGTTACAGGTGCCTGTGAAAGAGACAAGATGGTTACAGAAGGCTGTGAAAAGGACAGGGTGATTACAGGTGCCTGTGAAAGTGATAAGATGGTTACAGGTGCCTGCGAGAAGCACAGGGTGGTTACAGGTGCCTGGGAAAGTGATAAGATAAGGCTGTGAAAAGGACAGGGTGGTTACAGAAGGCTGTGAAAGAGACAATATGGTTACAGAAGGCTGTGAAAAGGACAGGGTGGTTACAGGAGCCTGTGAAAGTGATAAAATGGTTACAGGGGGCTGTGAAAAGGACAGGGTGGTTACAGGAGCCTGTGAAAGAGATAAGATGGTTACAGTAGGCTGTGAAAAGGACAGGGTGGTTACAGGAGCCTGTGAAAGAGATAAGATGGTTACAGGCGACTGTGAAAAGGACAGGGTGGTTACAGGTGCCTGTGAGAAGCACAGGGTGGTTACAGGTGCCTGTGAACATGATAAGATGGTTACAGGTGCCTGTGAGAAGCATAGGGTGGTTACAGGTGCCTGTGAAAGTGATAAGATGGTTACAGGAGGCTGTGAAAAGGACAGGGTGGTTACAGGAGCCTGTGAAAGAGATAAGATGGTTACAGAAGGCTGTGAAAAGGACAGGGTGGTTACAGGAGCCTGTGAAAGAGATAAGATGGTTATAGGAGGCTGTGAAAAGGACAGGGTGGTTACAGGAGCCTGTGAGAAAGACATGATGGTTACAGGTGCCTGTGAAAGTGATAAGATGTTTACAGAAGGCTGTGAAAAGGACAGGGTGGTTACAGGAGCCTATGAGAAGGACAGGGTGGTTACAGGAGCCTGTGAGAAGGACAGGATGGTTACAGGTGCCTGTGAAAGTGATAAGATGGTTACAGGAGCCTGTGAAAGTGATAAGATGGTTACAGAAGGCTGTGAAAAGGACAGGGTGGTTACAGGAGCCTGTGAGAAGGACAGGATGGTTACAGGTGCCTGTGAAAGTGATATGATGGTTACAGGTGCCTGTGAAAAGCACATGGTGGTTACAGGTGCCTGTGAAAGTGATAAAATGGTTACAGGAGGCTGTGAAAATGACAGGGTGGTTACAGGAGCCTGTGAAAGAGATAAGATGGTTACAGAAGGCTGTGAAAAGGACAGGGTGGTTACAGGAGCCTGTGAGAAGGACAGGGTGGTTACAGATGCCTGTGAAAGTGATAAGATGGTTACAGAAGGCTGTGAAGAGGACAGGGTGGATACAGGAGTCTGTGAAAGTGATAAGATGGTTACAGAAGGCTGTGAAAAGGACAGGGTGGTTACAGGAGCCTGTGAAAGAGATAAGATGGTTATAGGAGGCTGTGAAAAGGACAGGGTGGTTACAGGAGCCTGTGGAAAGGACAGGGTGATTACAGGAGCCTGTGAGAAGGACAGGATGATTACAGGAGCCTATGAAAAGGACAGAGTGGTTACAGGAGCCTGTGAGAAGGACAGGATGATTACAGGAGCCTATGAAAGACAGGGTGGTTACAGGAGCCTGTGAAAGAGATAAAATGGTTATAGAGACTGTGAAAAGGACAGGGTGATTACATGAGCCTGTGAAAAGGACAGGGTGATTACAGGAGCCTGTGAAAAGGACAGGGTGATTACAGGAGCCTGTGAAAGAGACAAGGAAGCTGTGAATAAGGCAGGTGTCGAGGAATAATCGGCAGCGAGGCTGTTGACATTCATGGGTGGAGTGAAATAGCAATACGCGACCTTTATAACTACGTGGGATGTCACAAGGTCCCACCTAATGACAATATGGCTCTCAAATTGGGACACGCGCTGGCTTGCTCTAACCTTCAGAAGGCTGCCACACATTCTGGTTAGCTTTATAGCTGCATTTCCTTCAAACCACGGACACATGGCGACCACCGGACCCCATATGCACTTTTTGACCTTCCTTGATTAACTCGCGTTCTCCTCCCACCCCGAATCATAGGGTGTTTTTAATTTCCCTGCGTTATTGGCACTTGTCTTTTTCGGGGGGTCAGACGTCTTCACGGCATCGCCTGCCTAATTGTATGTGGCATTATCACACTCTTCACCCTCAAGGGTTGGTTGGTTCCTCAGTTTAGGGGCTGCGACAACGCGGTCATGTAGCCCCGTCTACTTTGGGTGTGTGTAGAATCTGTCTGATAACCCGTGTTAATTGTGATGGCTGTATTAGTGTGTGTTATCTGTTTTAATTCAAGTAAGAACTGCAGATGATAATTTCAAGTAGTTTCTACTTTTGCCACCAAATGCTACCGTCCACGACACCTACATTGCGGACTTGGCTACTAGATGGCATTGCAGTCAGCACTTGGCAGCGAACGTTGGAACTAATAGAGCGTTAACAATTATAACCTACAAATTTTGGCTTCACACAAGTGTAGGCATACTGAGGGATTTTAACGCTCTTAAGAATCGGACGACTACAGCCGGGTTTGAACCCGCGACCTTGGGCATAGAAGCCGACTTTACGTGGAGTATAGAGAAACTAGTTCAGCGTTGGGACAGGCGCTCGAATTGCCATGTAAGTGTACGAAAGCTCTCGAATAGAGGATTCAGAGACTTGGAAGGAAGTAGAGCCATGAAAGACAAAGAGCAAACAGGAGAATTTCCGTCCCGAAGGTTCAGGATTCCTTCGGGGGCGCCAAGTATCGAGAGCAGTGATCCCTTGTGGGTGGCGTAGTTGGTAGCATGCTGAGCTTCTGTGCCCAAGGTCATGGGTTCAAACCCGGCCAAAGGCATCGGATTTTTAACAGCGTTAAAAATTCTTGAGTATGCCTTCCTTCGGAGGGGAAGTAAAGCCGGTGGTCCCATGACATATTTATTTATTTATTTATTTATTTATTTATTTATTTATTTATTTATTTATGGCACGTAAAAGAACCTTCCACTAACTACAACTGTGTGAAGCTAAATTATAGGTTAGATTTGACTAACGCTCTTAGGTTCCAATGTTCGTCGCCAGAAGCCGACAGCGGTGGCATCCAGTACCAAGTTCAGAACTAGTTGTCGTTGACGGTGGCGTTTGGTGGCAAAAGTGGGGACTACTTGAAAATTGAATGCCTGGTCCTTACTTGAATTAAAACAGATAACACAATCTAATACAGTCATCACAATTAACACCGGTTATCAGACAGATTCTACACACACCCAAAGTATACGGGGCTACATGACCGCGTAGTCGCAGCCCCTAAACTGAGGAACCAACCAACAAACCTCACGTAAAGAAGGCCACTGGTTGCTAGTCAAACTATTGGTCCACTGCATCACGAACCGCTGTGGTAAATCGCTCACCCTTCAGGAACTTCTTCAATGGTCCAAATACGCGATGGGCTGTGAGGCTTGATGCAGTTTGCCCTGTGCCGTGTGGCCGTGCGTTATCATGGAGCATACGCACGCTTTATGACAAATTTCCCCGCCTTTTGTTTTTCAATGATCTTTCGGGGGTTCAGTAAGGAGTGGAAGTACAGAGTGGTAGCATTGCCAACCTTATCGTGTTGGAACCCATTTCCCAGTGTTGCCACAGTGAACGTTATTTGAAACTCTTGTATAATCGTGTACACCGACTGGAGATCATTTCAAATTTCGTTTTTGATGTGTAAGATCTTTCCACCCGGTTGCTGTATATTTTTCGTGCGGGTGATTTCGGAAATGGTACGGAAACAATGAGCGCGGTGGCGGAGATTGGTACAACGACGTACTGTCGGCCATGTGGCTATGTGGAATGTATATCGCATACGGTTTACTTCATGGTTTGGAGGCCCCATTGAAGATATTCCTACAATAAATCATCTTCAAGTTGTCGTTCATTGGTGTGAAAATATTCATTATATCATATTTGATGAAAGGATTTGGCACATGAGTTTTACATGTAGGTCTAGTTATTTCAATGACCAACAGAGTTCACTGTTAACAAGGGATTTGTGCTCCCGGCAGACGCATAGTAGGATAACATGTCACATGTTACACATCATACGCGACTGCTGTAAGGCTCGTAATTTTTTTTCTTCTAAATGATGGATGTATCAAGCCCTGATTCATCATTATCAGCAGTTTGAGGACCACCATGTCCTCTACTCAGGGCACTTACACAATACACGTTGTTTCTTTATCCTGCCCTTGTAGTTTACATGTCCAGTTCGACCTCTCAGGGCCAACACTAAGGAATCCATCAGGGTCATTAACTCCTGAGCCCACCTGCCATGGGCTCTTGGGGACTTAGTACAGACACACACCCTGCCTAATGTTAAACTATAGCATGCCTTTCTAACATCACAGGTTCGCGAAATATCGAGGGAAGTAAAAGCCGATTACCTTGCAGTTTTGGATTATTTGGATAAGAAAAGGGGATCTTTAAAGGTGTTCTTTTTACTGTGCACTGCATTTATTTACGTACTGTAATTCAGTAACAATGACTTCTAAACATAAGACACACGGCAGGAGAAAATTAAAGTTATTGAAGAACACGAGAAAAACGAACGTCCGGCTGTATTATGTGAGGAGTGCACTCAGCCTTGTTAGTCAAACTGTTGGTTCCGGATTTATTTTTCATCTACTCGTATGAATGAATCTTGCCGCGGCCCCACAACTCAATTGCACCACGTGCGTGTCCAACAGTTGGTGTTTAAACTTAGATCACTTTGTGACTGTAAATACAATGGTCCGTGGAAATTCAGTAGAAACAGACCAACTTTCATTGATACTTAACATAGGTTTATTGTACCCTTTTATGAGAGAGGGATTATGTTTAGTAAATGATATACGTTGGTAGTTGTAGCAGACAGCTGGTGAGGTGCTACCCCATACTGGGACTCAAACCTCCGATCTCCGGCTCTGACCACTTTGGCAATGATAGCCTAGAGCCGGACATGATAATTCTGCATTGGCTATGGCTATTTGCACATTACACGATCTAATAACTGAAAGCTTCCCATTGAGGTCGTGAATACAAAATTCCCATAAAATGAAGAAGAATAAAAAAGTCCCACGTTGCTTAGCGCCATTGTTTACCAATGTTTACATAGAGAAATAACGCGGCGCACCGTAGCGAAAGCCTGCCCTCTCGCCAGAGTGCCTGTTGACCTCTCCACACCTTGAATACAGGTCATCCCAATACAACTGCCCTCAGGGTTTCGATCGACCACAGGGTCATCGAGTTCCGGAAGTGGTCATGAGTCACGAGGCGAGGTTCCACCCCTCACTACTAGGGATGGGTCGCGAGGAGTCGAGACTGCTGGCCTGGACTTATAGTTCCACCTTCCTCCCTTGATATGATATACCCTGTGTTAGCCAGCAAACATGAACGATTGTTTCGGGTTATCACCATCGGTGTATTATTATTGTTATTGTGTGTATTATGATTATTATCCTGCCTAAAGTGCAATATTACAACAATTTGGTACAATTATTGTAAATATTAATAATAAGTAGGGCTCGGATTTTTAGGTGGTAAAAATCGGGAAAATATTTATTAAAATACCTGAAATATGTGACAAAAAAAAGTGTGAAGCCTCCGTGGCTTAGGCGGCAGCACGCCGGCCTCTCACCGCTGGGTCCGTGGTTCAAATCCCGGCCACTCCATGTGAGATCTGTGCTGGACAAAACGGAGGCAGACAGGTTTTTCTCCGGGTACTCCGGTTTTCCCTGTCAAAATTTCATTCCAGCAACACTCTCCACTATCATTTTATTTCATCTGTCGTGCATTTAATCATTGCCCCAGAGGAGTGCGTCAGGCCTCGGCAGTCGGCACAGTTCATATCCTCGCCGCTAGATGGGGGCTTCATTCATTCCATTCCTGACCCGGTCGGAGACTGGAAGCAGGCTGTGGATTTTCATTTCATGTGATAAAAAAGTAAAAATATGTGGTTATAATTTGGTTTATTAATGTGAATATAAACAATATGCTATGTCTCACTGCTGAAGCATTACAATACACAACGAGATACATCTTCAGGTTGTCCATCACAAATGACCGACGATTGTCGCGAAACACTTCTTCTGAAGGCGCGAAACTGCTGCAATATGTT
The DNA here is from genome assembly GCA_946902985.2 of Meconema thalassinum. NCBI lineage: Eukaryota > Metazoa > Arthropoda > Insecta > Orthoptera > Tettigoniidae > Meconema > Meconema thalassinum. The sequence continues at coordinate 281,708,912 of OX336388.2, forward strand.
TCTTGCCCTCGAGGTGTTGTGTAACTTAAGATCGCTGTTCAGCCTTAATTGCTTTCCCACAACAGAACGCCTCCATCAGAAGTAAAATTATCTTTAAATTCTGCAACAGACGATAACTTGTAGTTGCTTTTACTTTAGGCATCCCCGGCTTCCACAGTGAGTGGGATGGGGCGACAAGATAAGAATAACACAGTTGCAAGCTGACATACGCTCTGCATGAAGATTAGATAGCTCACAGGTTCTTCGCCGTTGAAGTAACACAGAACAAAAATGTAATAAACAGAAAGATCTAGCTTACTGATTTTTTAAAATGTAAATATTATGTCTTTTTATGTGCTAATAAGTGAAAAGCATGGAGTTTATGTATTTATATACAAAATGTTTAAAATATGTATTTACATAAAAATCCGAGCTCTAATAATAAAAGTAAGAAGAAGAAGAATAAATTGCTATTTTTTGGACATTTGTACAGGATGGATGATAGTAGTTTAACCAAGCAGATCTTCACATTCCTGTGGAACAGCAACCTGGGTACAAGAAGTCAAAAAGGATTCGTAAAGAAACAATATCAGAGAAGAAGATACACCACAGAGAGATATTTTGAGGCAAAAAGTGCTAAAAATGGAAGGATTCCAAGGGAGGAAGGGAAAGAAAACCGACTCGATGTGGTCCGAGGAAAGGAAGACGAATGAAGGAATACTGGAGAAAGAAGAAGGAACAGTAAAGGACCAAGCATTGAAATTGGCTCGTGGTCCCTAGACGACCGGAACGATAATAATAATAATAATAACTCCGCCACTGCCGGTCCCAAGCCCGGGGCCTCATCTCGTAAGTGATGAGGAAGGAGGAGGGGGAGGAGTAACACCTCGTTAAAAAACCTGGGTCCATCTGGCTCCGGATGGTAGCACCCTGTAAGGGCCCCTGCCTAGGGTTACTAGGTGAAAATTGGTCAACGGTCCTGATAGCGGAAGAGGAATCTAATGATTCCCAACGATGGATGGAGCGGAAGAGCCAGGTGGTTTCCCCACCAATAAAGAACTCTAAATCCAAAAGCGTTTGTTCCCAGATTGGGCGGCTTATGGTCAGCGTCTGTTCACCAAGTGGTGCGGCTGCAAACATGCTCCAGGAACTAACAATCCCTGGTTCTAAGAAACCTAGTGGATAACCACTAGACCCCATTTCTTACAAGTAACCATGGAGCGTGCAAATAATAACATTATTACCCCAGGTGGTAACCAATCCACCCGTCAACTGACGGCACCCGGGCGTTCGGACTCTGGGGGACCCGGGCAACCACGGCCACAGAGAAAATCGGAGTTCTCTGGCAAACTTCTACATAAGACACCAACATACGTAGGCACTCTAAACATCAACACTCTCATACAGCCTGGAAAGTTGCACAATCTAGTGACAGAACTCGATAGACAGAAGCTTCTAATCCTCGCGCTGCAGGAGACACGTATCACAGATGAAGACACCATGGACTACGGCAATTACCGCTTGTTCAAGAGCAAGACTGACAGGCGCGTTGCCAAAGGCGCTCCACTTCTGGGGATGGCATTCATGGTCCACAAGACCATAGTAGAATCCTTAGAAGAAGTTACTCCAGTAAACAACAGATTGATGAGCATGCGCTTCCGGTGCGCCAACAAAAAATACACACTGATCAACGCACACGCCCCCACTAACCAAAGTAACAAGAGCGATCCACAGTCCGCAGAAAAATTCTGGTCGACCCTTGACACAGTGATGTCCAAAGTCCCCAGGGATGACGTCAAACTCCTCATGGGCGACTTCAATGCACAGATCGGTAGAGTAAAGGTGTACAGGAAAACAGTCGGAAACTATCCTGCACATAAATTCACAAATAAAAATGGCACACGACGCATAGAACTCTGCCAGCAGAATAACCTCAAGATCATGTCAACATCTCTTAGAAAACACCCTAGAAAACAGAAAACCTGGCGTTCTCCAGTCCAGCAGTTAGGTGAGTACCAAATCGACCATGTGGCAATCTCATATCCAGTACAGAAGGAGATTCATGATGTACAGGTTCGTAGAGGAGCCAACATTGACTCTGACCATTACCTAACCCGCGTCAAGGTCAAGTTCACCCCAAAGAGAACTTTCTGTAAGAAAACCCCCTTACCAAAATTTGACACAAAAAAGATCGCAGACTCTGGAGTGAAGGAAGCCTGGGAAAAAGAACATGCCAATGACTGGCAAAATTTCCACCGAAAAATCATAGAAGCAGCACAAGCTCTCATTCCTTTGAAGAAGTATTCCAAACATCCTTGGTGGGATGTTGATTGTGAGAATGCACTCATTACCAGGAAATTGGCATATCAGAAATACAACAGTAAAAAATCCCCAGAAAATTTACAGACTTTCCATGAAACACGAAAAGCAACCGCAAAAATTATCAGACAATCCAAGAGGAGATACCTGAAGGAACAGTTGGACTCCATTGAGGACAACTTCCGTAACTACAACGTAAGGGACTTCTACAGAACGTTTGCAGGACACATCAGAGGGTACACACCACCAAACCTTTGCTTCAGAAAATGTGATGGAAAATTAGCACTAACGAATAAGGAGAATTGCAAGGTGATGGCACAATACTTCTCTGATCTTCTCAACTGTCCAGAACCAATAGAGAGATTCTCAGAGGAAGAACCTACAGTCAAGAACGCAGACTCATTACCTCCGACAGAAGAGGAAGTCCACAGGCACATCATCAAACTTAAGAACAACAGGACATCTGGTGAAGACGGTATAGTGGCCGAACTACTGAAAAACCTAGAGCCACACTCACTTAGGGAACTCACACAGATTATCACTGACATCTGGACATCAGAAAAGCTACCAAATGAGTGGAAATGTGCATTGATCCACCCATTACACAAAAAAGGCGACCGCTCTGACGTAAACAATTACAGGGGCATTTCACTATTACAAGTTACATACAAGATCCTCTCAGCGTGCCTACTCCAAAGGGCTCGGGACCAGCTGGAACACAAGATTGGCGAGTACCAGGCGGGATTTCGTCCTGGTCGCTCCTGCGCGGAACAAATCTTCAACCTAAAAAGTATATTGAAAATCAAAGCCCTCAGGAATACTCCAGTTATATGTACCTTCGTTGACTTCAAGAAGGCATATGACTCCATTGACCGTCAGTCATTGTTCAACATCTTACACGAGCAAGGTTTGGATAGCAAGACCTTGCGATTGATCAAACAGACACTGACAGACACGCCATCAAAAGTGAAATTCATGGGGGAAATCTCAGAACCATTTCAGATCAATACAGGTGTTCGCCAAGGTGACGGGCTCTCTCCGCTCCTCTTCAACCTAGTGCTGAACAAAGTTATCAAGGAATGGGAGAAAGAGCTGAGACTTCAAGGTTACTGGAGGCCAGTGCGACTAGGACGACCAAAGGACGAACTGGAGGTTGGATGTCTAGCCTTCGCGGATGATCTGGCTCTACTCTCAGATAACGAAACCACATCAATCAGACAGATAGAAGTACTCCAAGAGAGCGCCGAAAAAGTAGGACTACAGATCTCGTTCCAAAAGACAGAGTTTTTCTGTACGAAATTCGACATACAGAATTTAAACACGAAATATGGCAAGATCAATAGAGTCGCCCACTTTAAATACCTAGGTGAAGTGCTTGAACAGACGGGAAAAGAGAAAATCACGCAGAACACTAGGTTAATGAAAATGAAGAGAGCCTTATACAAGACACAGAGTGTCTACAACAAAAAATGTCTGTCCACATTCACTAAACTTCGTCATTACAACACGGTTATTAAACCTGAGGTGCTTTATGCTAGTGAGACATTGACCTAACACACTAAGGGCGACTTGGAAAAAATCCTCTCAGAGGAAAGAAAAATAATAAGGAAAATAATTGGACCAAAGCACACAGATGAAGGATACAGGCTTCACTCCAGAGACACCACAGAGAAATTGTCCAACCTCGCAGCAGACATCAGAAAGAGGCGCCTAAAATTTTACGGCCACATCAGCAGACTCCCACAAACCAGACTCACCAACAAAATTCTTAGATACATACAGCGGCTCAAGATTACTACACCCTGGATGATGCAAGTCAAAATTGATCTAGTAAAAGCACAGGTCGACCCAGAAGACGTCATAGACAAAAGCGTATTTAGACACAAAGTATACAAGTGGGAAGTGTTGTCAGAGAGAGCTGCACCTACAGCCCAAAGACCAAAGTGGACCGAAGAAGGGAAGAGGGCCTTTAGTTCACGAATGAAAGAGTACTGGAAAGACAGTAAGAACAAAAAGTCATGATTGCTTCGCTTGGTCTAATAGGCCTGTAAAAAAAAGAAAAAATTAATGATAATAATAATAATAATAATAATGAGAGATTCGGAGAAAATACTCATATGAATCACCAATATGAACTGCGATTCCATAAGAACAAAAAACATTGAGTACATAGAGTAGACAATAATATCACAATCTTTATTACCCAATAGCAATAATAATATAATATGACGACACAGCTCTCAAATAGTCAATAATTTGGACTTAAATTACATAAAACGAAACACCGGCATAGAGTATAAGATTAAAACCAATTAATTGGTGATAGTAATAATATATTCTGACTGACAGAATACTCTGCAATAGTCGCCAATTTGGATTTGCATGACATCACATATCTATGACGAACATAAAACCAGTTCAGTGGAAAATCTTTCCAGGTAACATCGCACGCATCAGGTTAACGTGGGGTCGCACCCATCCCTACCCCTCACAGTTCCCCGACAAGGAACACACAGTCCATCGGGTGGTAAATTCACAGGTCACCAAATAGAGTTCAGTTATTGCAGTGAAGGTTAAAGAACATAACGTACCACTTGAAGTATTTAGGGTGCATGAAACCCTAACCGCACGGCCACTTGCTCGGTATTGCTCAATTAATCCTGGTAATAAATACATGGGCAATAACACAACATAAACTAACATAAAATATGATGATAAGTTTTTGGATTCCCATCACACAGTATCCAGGCTTTGGACTGGCAAAATGTTTATAAACATTTTGGCGTGTTTAAAATCAGCTGTGGTTAAGCTCTAGTCATTTTTCGTTTTCTTTACTTTGTATTTTTTTTATTTTAAATTGTTCTTTTGTGGGTTTTATGTCCTAGCGAATAGCAATGTGAAGTTTCATTCCAAGTTCTCCGAATATGAGACAGCTCTCAAGCAAGATTTCAAGTTTCCATTCTCTTCATACCGCTTCATTATGCTGTCAAACCGTTCATCATACTTGACATATTTCTTCTTTCTTTTTGAACTTTCAATGTATGATTCGTACTTCATTCGTTGAAGTGCGCACATAAACCGCCCTTATTCGTTGTGCACAACTCCATGTTACAATACCAAAATGTTTAAAGCCGCACAGTGTGATCGCCACTGATGTTTATGCGGTAATGAACCTGTAACTGGAATGCCCGTCTGACATCAAGTGGTACGTTATGTCCGTGGTACGTTATGTCCGGACACCTTCAGTGCAAGTGGAGCGTAGATCGCCTAAAGGGCTGCCATTCAAACTATCTGCCCCAGGTGCTGACGCCATTTGTACTGTATATCAAACAAAATGTCATGTAAATCCAAATTGGCGACATCTTAGGCCGTATAAAAGATAACTTGTAAATTACGATCATCCTTTGCTATTTCCAAGGAGCAAGAAAACCAACATTATATTGTGAATTAACGCCCATAGGAGGATGGACAAGCTGTGTGCTACCCCAGCGGTGGTCCGGGCAAGGTGTAGCTATTGTGGGTAAATATCAGATGACGTTACAACTTCCGGATCTGTCTCTTTCGATGAGCGATATCGCCTGCTGATCCCAAGATCGCGGGTTCAAACCCGGCCGAAGTCATCGGGTTTTATAAGAGCGTTAAAAATTCATCAGTATGCCTTCCTTCGGAGGGGAAGTAAAGCCGGCAGTCCCATGACATGGATTTATGGCATGTAAAAGAACCTTCCACTAACTACACTTGTGTGAAGCCAAATTTGTAAGTTAGAATTGATTAACGCTCTATTAAGTTCCAACGTTCGTCACCAGGCGCTAGTGGCGATGGCATCTAGTAGTAGCTAAGTTCACAGCTAGGTGTGATTAACCGTAGCATTTGGTAACAAAAGTAGGAACTACTTGAAATAAATCGTCTTCAGTCCTTACCTGAATTACAGATAACACACACTAATACAGCCATCACAATTAACACCGGTTATCAGACGGATTCTACACACACCCAAAGTACACGGGGCTACATGAGCGCGTTGTCGCAGCCTCTAAACTGAGGAAGTAACCAAATTAGTTACTCACTTCCCATGACGATGTGGAATAGTGAAACCAGTCGACTTTAAATATAAAGTCGAATTAAAATCCTCTAGTCTCTACTTAGTATAAAACTAAGTTCCCGATTCGTGGATGTCACGGGTAATCTCGAGAACCACTGGATGGATTTTTATGCGGTTTTCACCATTCTATAAAGGATATCTCAAGGTAGGTTTCTGTACAAAATAGTTTATTTATGATCAAATGAAGCCAAGCAGTAACGATTTCAGTGAAAAAGTCGAAAAAGAAACCTGGCGTCCTTGCAAATTTTAAGCTTACGCTGGGTAAACCGTTAAAAATATCAATATACTATCAGTGTAAGAATTGTATATTGGCTTTCACGGCCGGTGAATTAAAACTCAGCTATTCTTCTAGGTTTGTGCTGTGTCTTGTGTGGGGTTTCGCCTAGGACACCAAGCTGGCTCATCGGCGGGCTCTTGGTGTCCCTGCCCGGACGGTAGTGGATTTTTAATTCACCGGCCGTGAAAGCCAATATACCATCTTTTTGGAAGCCTTCATAGGGAAGTTGAGGCTGCTTGAGCTTTTGGTTCTCGCAGTCAATGAGTGCAGTTGCACTCTATATAAAGGGAGGTATCGCGCAGTTCGATACTCCTGTGGGGGTCCGGGCGGGGACACCAAGAGCCCGCCGATGAGCCAGCTTGGTGTCCTAGGCGAAACCCCACACAAGACACGGCACAAACCTAGAAGAATTGCTAAGTATATGAATTGTTCAGCATGAAAAGTTCTACAAAAAGGCCCGCGAGAGCACATCTCTATCTTCAATACATCGCCCACTATAAGTGTTTTTACATTTTCATTTCTTCCAACAATCTCCAATCAATTACTGAGGCGACAGTTTACGAGCTAGCTAGAGGCGAGCCTATCAACCCAGTTACAGCCTAGCTAGCGGGCGAGCCTATTACCCCAGATACAGCCAGCAGCAAACTGTCGAGTCGTGTTGAGTTAAGAATTCAGAGAAGAGTGGATGTGTTTGGAGTTTCCCTGGAAGTGCTTTTCTTATTTTCGCCTGTGAACCTTTCGTTCCTCAAAATACACAGTCAAGTTAAGATTGGACGGAAGGTGGATTTGTGTTTCATGCACCTCACCATTCTTAAATTACGTCTGACAAGAATTCGTTGCACATGCATCTCCATGATAATATAGTTAATAGCCCTGTCAGTGGTTTTAACCCATCATTCCGAGACGTAAAACGGATATAGGTCGTAGTTCATTGACATGGACAAAAGAGCGCTTATTAGTAATGCATTTATAACTGTTCCCGGGCGAAGCCGGGGTGGATTGCGAGTAAATAACTAAATAAATCTATTCATTAATTATTCAAATGTCTGATCAATTAACAACTGTGTGTATCGCCTGGAATCCCCGCTTGAGAGGGTTGATGCATAGCAAGTGAGTCGATGAGGCAAAAATAGTGGTGATTTATTGACGCAAGTCTCCGTGATCTTTGACAAATTTATGGAAATTACAGGGGAAAACGCCTGTAATGGGCCATTATCGCCGGCAATTTGTGCTTGGGCGATAATATCCATCTTCCGTAACGAATGGCGGGCATGTTACCAGGCCTGCGACAACAATTTTAGCTAGTCGTTTGTTTTCCTCGTGGTGGACGCGTGCCATAATTGATTTCATGCATAACGGAGCCGCACCTTCACTCCGCAGGTCGCAGGTTCGAACAGAGCACTGCTGTGCGTAGTTGAGTCGGTAAGAGGGCAGTGCTTATCAAACGAGAAAAGCTGTGAGAACGATTCCTACCCACGTAGTAGATCTTAAAACTAAACTTGCCACTTCCAACAAACACAAATGACCCTGAGGTTGCATGTTCCTGGGAGTAATGGCGGCCTACACTAAATAGAGCCTGGTACACTCAGCCTCGCGAGGCAATGGGTTCAATGGTTCTCCGTGGTTTACCACATACTCCAGGCAAATGCCGGGATGGTGCCTAAATTAAGGCCACAGCCACCACCTTCCCAATTCTAGCGTGGCACAGTCAGTAGAGGCGCTGACAAGGGGAGGATACGATGCATGGATCACCGATTCGAACCATCTTTAGCACACATCTAGGGCATGACCAGGCGTATACCAGGTGCGAGTAGTAAGGTGCGCTTCTCAGCCGTTTCCGAGTTATTAATTAATTGCAATTACAGTGCGGCGTCTATGTGCGTTGTACGCTACCAACGAGCGTGTGGTGCAGCGGTAAGAACCCTGCTTGCTACGTAAGCACGGGATCGATGGTTCGAATCCCACCGGCCAGCCTTTGCAGTGTGTCCTTTTTTTTTTTTTTGTAACCATTGTCAATTTCCAACCAATATCCAAAGCAAGAGTCACTGCTTACGGGGTGGTCTGATGGTTTACAGACGTGCAATGAACGGAACAGACTGGGCCTTCAATGTATCAATCTCTTATATAAAAACAAGTGTCCTGACTGACTGACTGATTCAATGACTCACTGACTCATCATCGCCCAGCCAAAACTATTAAAGTTAGAAACATGAAATTTTGGGGATATGTTCGTGGCAAGTCGAAAACGCGCACTAACGAAGGATTTTTGGATATTCTGGGTCTAAAGGGGTGTTAAGGGGGTAGACCTGCATTTCATTGAATAACAATATCTCCCGATTGGTTTCATTGGGAGAAGTGATACTCGCCATATACACTCATCATTAAAAATAAGAAGACACGTGTCTGAGGGTTTTTCGATGTGGTGTATATTATGAGGCGAACGGGGTGAGAAGTGGGGGTTGAAGGATTCCTAACGGAGCGTGTATCTTTTAAACGACATAGGCGAGGATTTTGAAATTCAGCGGAAAAAAATCAGCTTAAAAATAAGTAAATAGGTGTTTGACCGTTTTTTCATAAATCCAATTTAAGGGGCCCATAGGGAGGGGTGAAATTCTGGGGGGAAAAACAGCAAAATAAAGTGTCCTAACTGATTGACTGACAGACTCACTCATCAAACTCAGGGGAAAAAAATCTGCTTAAAAATAAGTAAATAGGTGTTCGACAGTTTTTTTCATAAAACCAATTTAAGGGATTCATGGGGAGGGGTGGAATTCTGAAAAAAGGAAATTGAGAGAAAAAGTCCTGACTCACTCACCATCGTCCAGCCAAAATTATTGAAGTTAGACACATGATATTTTGGGGAATATGATCATTGTATGTCAAAACCGTCCACGAAGGGAGGATTTTCGGATATTCATGTTCTAAAGGGGTCTTACGGGGGTTAAACCTGTATTTCATTGAATAACAATAACTCCCGATTGGTTTCATAGGGGGATGTGATACTCGGCATATAAACACATCATTAAAATTAAGAAGACATATGTCTGAGGGTTTTTCGATATGGTGTATATTATGAGGTGAAAGGGGTGAAAAGTGGGGGTGAAGGATTCCTAACGGAGCATGTATCTCTTAAACGACATGGGCGAGGAGTTTGAAACTCAGCGGAAAAAATCACATTAAAAGATAAGTAAATAGATGTTCGATCGTTTTTTTAATAAATTCAATTTAAGGGGCCCATGCGGAGGGGTGAAATTCTGGGGGGGGGGGGAGAAACCGGAAATAAAGTGTCCCAACTGATTGACTGACTCACTCACTCTTCAAAGTCAGGGAGAGAAACTGCTTAAAAATAAGTGTTCGACAGTTTATTTTTCATAAATCAAATTTAAGGGGTTCATGATGAGGGGTCAAATTATGAAAAAAATGCCCTGACTTACTCACTCATCATCGTCCAGCCAAAATTATTGAAGTTAGAAACATGACATTTTTGGGATATGTTCGTTGTATGTCAAAACCGTACACTAAGGGAGTATTTTCGGATATTCAGGTTCTAAAGATGTCGTAAGGGGGTTAAACATGCATTTTATTGAATAAGAATATCTCACGAGTGGTTTCATTTGTGGATGTGATACTCGGCATATAAACTAATCATTAAAAATAAGCAGTCATGTGTTTAAGGGTTATTCGATGTGATGTATATTATAAGGTGAAAGGGGTGAAAAGTGGGGGTTGACGGACTCCTAACGGAGCGTGTATCTCTTAAACGACATAAGCGAGAAGTTTGAAACTCGGCGAAAAAAAGACAGCTTAAAAATAAGTAAATCGGTGTTCGACCGTTTTTTTTTCATAAATTCAATTTAAGGGGCCAATGGGGTGGGGTGAAATTCTAGAAGAAAAAAAGGGGAGAAAGTGCCCTGACTGACTGACTAACTCACTCACACATCAAACTCAGGGGAAAAAGACAGATTAAAATATAAATTAATAGGTGTTCGAGAGTTCCTTCATAAATCCAATTTAAGGAGCGCATGGGGAGGGCGTAAAATTCTGGTAAAAATAATTCAAAGAAAATGACCTGACTGACTCACTCACTCATCATCGCCCAGCGAAAACTATTGAAGTAGGAAACATTAGATTTTGGGAATATTTTCGCTCTATGTCGCAAACGTCAACTAATGAAAGATTTTTGTTTATTCGGGTTCTTAAGAGGTGTTAAGGGGGTAAACGTGCATTTCATTGATTAGCAATATCTCACGAGTTGTTTCTTTGGGGATGTGATATTCGGCATATAAACTAATCATTAAAAATAAGCAGTCATGTGTCTAAGGGTTATTCGATGTGATGTATATTATAAGGTGAAAGGGGTGAAAAGTGGGGGTTGACGGACTCCTAACGGAGCGTGTATCTCTTAAACGACATACGCGAGAAGTTTGAAACTCGGCTTAAAAATAAGTAAATCGGTGTTCGACCGTTTTTTTTCATAAATCCAATTTTAGGGGCCCTTGGAGAGGGGTGAAATTCTGGGGGAATAAACAGGAAAGAAAGTGTTCTAACTGATTAACTCACTCACTCATCAAACTCAGGGGGGAAGAACAGCTTAAAAATAAGTAAATAGGTGTTCGACCGTTTTTTTTTTCATAAATCCAATTTAAGGGGTTCATGAGAGGGGTGAAATTCTGAAAAATAAATGAAAGAAAATGTTCTGACTTACTCACTCACTCATCATCGCCCAGCCGAAATAATTGAAGTTAGAAACATGAAATTTTGGGGTTATGTTCGTTGTATGTCGAAAACGTCCACTAAGGAAGGTTTTTTTGGATATTCAGGTTCTAAAGGGGTGTTAAGGTGGTAGACCTGCATTTAATTGAATAACAATATCTCCCGATTGGTTTCCTTGGGGGGATGCGATACTGGTAATATTAACTCATCATTAAGAATAAGAAGACACATGTCTGAGGGTTTTTCGATGTAGTGTATTTTATGAGGTGTATGTGTGAAAAGTGGGGGTTGAAGGATTCCTAACGGAGCAAGTATCTCTTAAAAGACAGAGGCATAAAGTAGGAAACTCAGCGGGAAAAATCAGCTTGAAAAAAAGTAAATTGGTGGTCGACCGTTTTTTCATAAATCCAATTTAAGGGGCCCATGGGGAGGGGTGAAATTCTGGGGAAAGAAGTCCACTAAGGAAGGATTTTTGGATATTCACTCATCATCCCCCAGCCAAACATATTGCAGTTAGAAAAACTTGAAAGTTTGGGGATGTGTTCGTTGTATGTCGAAAACGTCCACAAAGGATGGATTTTTGGATATTCATGTTCTGATGGGGTGTTAAAGGGGGTTAAACTTGCATTTCATTGATTAACAATATCTCACGAGTTGTTTCATATGGGGATGTGATATTCGGCATATAAATTAATCAGAAAAGATAAGCAGACATATGTCTAAGGGTTTATCGATATGATGTATATTATGAGGTGAAAGGGGTGAAAATTGGGGGTTGAAGAATTCTTAACGGAGCGTGTATCTCATAAACGACATAAGCGAGAAGTTTGAAATTCAGCGGAAAATATCCGCTTAAAAATGAGTAAATAGGTGTTCGGCGTTTTTTTTCATAAATCCCTTTTAAGGGGTTCATGGGGAGGGGAGAAATTCTCAAAAATAAATGAAAGAAAATGTCCTGACTGACTCACTCACTCACCATCGCCCAGCCAAAATTATTGAAGTTAGAAACATGAAATTTTGGGGTTATGTTTGCTGTATGTCGAAAACGTCCACTAAGGAAAGATTTTTGGATATCCAGGTTCTAAAGGGGTGTTAAGGGGATAAACGTGCATTTTATTGAATAACAATATCTCACGAGTGGTTTCATTTGGGGATGTGATACTTGCCATATAAACTAATCATTAAAAATAAGCTAGCCCATGTCGAATGGTTTTTCGATGTGGTGTATATTATGAGTGAAAGGGGTGAAAAGTGGGGGTTGAAGGATTCCTAACGGAGTGTGCTTCTCTTAAACGACATAGGCGAGGAGTTTGAAACTCAGAGGAAAACAATCAGTTTAATAAAAATATAAAAAAAATATTAAATAAATAGGTGTTCGACCGTTTTTTTTTCTTTCATAAATCCAATTTAAAGGGCCCATCGGGAGGGGTGAAATTCTGGAAGAAAAACGTCCACTAAGGAAGGATTTTTGGATATTCACTCTCATCGACCAATTAAAACTATTAATGTAAGAAATATGATATTTTGGGGATATGTTTGTTGTGTGTCGAAAACGTCTACTAAGGAGGGATTTTTTAATATTCAGGTTCTAAAGGGGTGTTAACGGGGTTAAACCTGCATTTCATTGAATAACAATATGACACGACTATGACGCGAGCGACGCCGCGGGTACCTGCTAGTGTATACATATGATAGAATACACCTGACCGTGTGTAATACCAATGTATTTGCAATGCCCCGACTGTACATTATGTTATGTCACAAACGTTGACCCCACCCCATACGATGATTTCAGAATCACTTTTCCCGCTCACAAAACACGTTATTACAATTGACTGCAAAATGAACATTATTCACGACATCTACAGTTGTACGAATTGCCTATGTTTACAAAAAAAATAGGCTCACCGGTGGGATTCGATCTAGTGATCCCGCGCTTACAAAGCAGGGTTTTTACCGCTGCACCACGCGCTCCTTGGTTTCATGTTAACGTACAGCGCACATGAACGTCGTACTGCAATTACGAATAATTAATAATTAATTTCTCGGAATCGGCTGAGAAGCGCACCTTACTACTTGCACCTGGTATACGCCTGGTCATGCCCTACAAGTGTACTAAAGTTGGTTCGAATCGGTGACACATGCATCGTATCCTCCCCTTGTGAGCTTCTAACTGAAAGGGCGTGGGTTCGATCCCCACCCAGGTATTGGATTTTAGAAACGAAACTACCACTTTCGGAAACGCAAATAGCCCTGGGGTTTACTCAGTCTACACCAGAAATGAGTACCAGGGTAATTCCTGGGAGCAAAGAAGGCCGGGCGTGGAGCTGACAACTCCATCCCATCTAGTGCCGATGTAAGAAGCCACTACTCCCAGGACCTCCATAGCCTGTACGGAGTTGACTTTGCTATCACAGATAGATTCAATTTACACCCAAGTGCATACGGCTAAATTAGTACAACAACAACAAACTTTAAAACTAGGAAAGGAAAATATTATTTTCTACATTCATGTTGTTTCTTTTGGGCTTTATTCTTCAAATAGTCCGTGACGAACCGTTGGTCGTAGTCCCTGTTCCTTCACACCTCCTAGGTAATGCCAAACAATCTCCACCCTTAGGAACTTCAGGGTGACGGTTTCTGGAATCGGGGAGCGCAAGGAATTCCTAAGCAGAGTCTTTCCAGCTTTCCCAGTGATATTAGGGAGGGACCTCTTTCCTGTCTCCCTTTTCCAAGTCCCTCAAGCAGCTCTATCCTGAAGGCATATACATTAAATCATTCTTCGTGGGTTAAGGTAAGACGGTAGGCCGTACACCGACAATGTTGACTTAAGCAAATTCATGCCCCGTTTTCAGAAACTACTGAACAGATTTGTCTGAAATGTTCACTGTAAATTAAAAGATCTCTGTGCAACTTACTGATCCTAAATGACGTCATTCTAAAGATATTTATAAATTAATTTCCATGCATTCCAATTTTCTTGTGAAACAAAACAAAAACAAGAAGTTCCGTGACGAACTAAAGTGCCTACTTTCTTAAAATTAAGATTCATGTCAATGATTAATAATCTATATGGACCTACGTAGAATAATGACGAAATTAGGTTGGTTTTAGGCCTATCGAAATTTCTAATTAGTTCGAAATATACCTGGTATAATGTAGCCTAATAGAGCACTACAGTTGGCAGCCCTGGTAACTGAATATATTCTTAGTTCCATCTCTTAAGGTACAGATTACAAAATTTGGTTGAAGACCAATGGATAGCATCGACGTTACATGCAGTTAACATTGGATCTTACAGCGCGCGTAAAACCATGTTGGCAACAATGCCATGCATGTGTTGGTCAGTATGATCTCTTGTTGTGCCAATTTTGGATGAAATCCATTTGTTAATATAGAAGTAACAGGAATTTTAAAATTGGACCTATCAACAGGCTCAGAATCATGTTGGCAGCACTGACGTACATTACAAGGGCTGTTTTTTAAGTAAGAGTCATTTTTATTTTAAAGCCCGTAGTTAGTGCGCACGCCGCAACAAGCGTGCGCGCTACCTCCCGACATCCTTTGCGAACAAGCAGGCGTCCTTTGCAGCTGTGTAGCTAACCTGTACGCTGAACTGTGCATCTTTACAAAGTTCAAGATTATTGATTCGCCCGCCGCGTGTGAGGTACAATCTGTGATACGTTTTTTGAGTGCAAGAAACATGTCGGCTGCAGACATTCGTCGTCAGCTTTGTGAGGTGTATGGTGATAATGCAATGACGGAAGGTAAAGTGCGAAAATGGGTACGCGAATTCAAAAGTGGCCGTGAAAATGTTCATGACGATGAACGCTCGGGTCTGTGATCACAGATGACTTGGTGACTGCAATTGACACGAAAATTCACGAGGACCGAAGATTCATGATAACCATTCTATCAATGGATTTTCCTCAAGTGTGAATTCTTGGTTGTCACAGCAGGCGGCAAACTTTTATGCAGAGGGATTTCAGAACTTAGTTTTAAGGTATGACAAGTGCCTAAATAAACAAGGCAACTATGTAGAAAAATAGAGGAAGATATGTAAAACCTAAAATTAAATGTGGTTTCAAAATAAAATGTTAATTAAAACACGGCCCTTACTTAAAAAACAGCCCTCGTAGTTACTCCAAATTAATCTAGAATGTCAGGTACTATACGTGTGCATAGTTTAAAGCTGTCGGCTTGCATACTTTCTGATACATTGGTATGTGGATAAAAGAATAGAGATATCATTTATTAAGAGTTGGCAGCCCTGGTGGCTCTTAATAATGCGCTGAGTCATATCTGTTTATGCACACATATTACATACGAAATTTGGTTGAAATCCAATCGATAGTGTAGAAGTTATATGCATATAAAAATTGGGCCTATCAGCAGACTTTGAATAATTTTGGCAACACTGCAATGTATGGCATCCAGGAAATTAAACTGAAATATTATTATCTATATGTGTACCAATTTTGGAATAGCTTCCATGCATACCTTCCATGATATCAAACATGGAGCTCAAATTTCCAGTGCAGTTGGTAGCACTGACATCATTTTCAAATATGGGCTTGAGATATCTAGGTATAGGCTATATCTTTACTCATACCAACTTTGGTTTCGATTGCTACAGCCGTTTAGGAGTTGATAGGGGGGGGGGGTCACACAGACAGACAGACACACATTTGCCCGGATCGATCTCATAAGTCTACCTTTTCCTCATTTTTGCAAAATGTGAAAAGTAGGCTAAAAATATTACAGTAGAATTTCTGGTGCAATCAATTTGATTGACGATCCACAGTTACAATACAGGAGTGTTTAAAAACTGTGATATTTTCATTAACATTTCTCGTATAGTTTGTGAGAAAACGGGACAAATGTTTCAGAATTGTGGGTTTTGAGAAAATGAGACGTTAAGTTTTACAATATGTATATGCTAGGAAAAACAACTTTTGTTTTGAACCCATGTGCAATTGGTTCAAGCGTCGAATCCATATTTTATATGCAAAAGACGAGAGGAAATAAGGCAGTCTTTAGAATGTACTGGAAAGATTTTAAGAAGTGGGCTGTTATAATGTGGCGCAAGAATGGGTGACCACGAGTCATGCGGACGTGAGATCACGCTTGACGCATCGATAAGGAGCTGGCGCATGATTATTAATAGAACGAGAAAAACTTTCCACGACGAGTAAGAGAGAAGAAGTTTCGGAAATAGACCTTACTCAGCTATAAAATGACAACCTTGCAATGACGCAAGAAGAGAAATAATTAAAATTAAGCCATTTGCAAGCATTTAATTAATCATTGTTGATCATTCTGGAATATAGATTTTTGTGTGGGGAAAAAGTTTATAATATTTGCACAGGAAAGAACTGCAGACGTGGCATGACGTAGTTAGTTATTCCCCGAGCCCAGAGTTGGTAGAGAGGGAAAAATAAACCTCACCACCCACATATCGAGGAGCCAAATTATTTAATATCTTGGAATTGTGTGATCGATTTTCATGATCAAAGAAACCAGTTTACGTTTAAAACAAGAGCTTTCCAAAGATATATTTTTCAAAATTATACGACAAATACTTCAGAAGTTAGTGCTGGAGAAGAAGCGGATTTGATCTTTTTGCCGCAGATTTGGATAAAAACTGAATGAGGAGCATTCAGTTTACCAAAGGCGCGGGAGCGCATGGTTCTGTTTCAATCAACAATGCAGTTTACAACAGACCTCGTACGGAGGTGCTGCATCACAGCACATGCACACGGGCGTGACGCTGTGTCACAACAATTCAGTCTTGAGCGACCGCTGAGGCGGGTCGTACTGTTTCGCCAAGTATTCAGTTTACCAGAGACGCCAGAGAGCATGGTACTGTTTCGCAAAGTATCAGTCAGCCCAGAGGAGCGTGACGTTGGAGCATCAACTACAAGACAAGCTACAAGTAAACCCCTAGTGCAGGAGTGCTGCATCAAAGTACATTCAGTTATAAAAGACGCCAGAGAGCGTGATACTGTGTCGCAAAGAACAACAAGTCATTTTAGTGAGCGCCTAGACGCTGCACGCAGGAACAATATCGTTAAAAGTTCACCAGTACAGTCAATGTTTAGGCTGTGGACTTAAGAAATAACCGGCGATAGGTACTCGAATATATAGTTCAGTTAAAGAACCGACGCATCATAAGGTTTCGAAGTACCCAAGGAAAGTGAAATAGACAGTTCTATCTACGTTAAGGAACCAGATCAGGGTAGAACGAAATAGTAACGCCTAGTGTTCCTGAATCGAGGGGGCTAGAGCGAAGGACGATAAAAATTAGGAATTGTAGTTCCAGGCTTTGTCTAGGTGTACAAATGAACAGTCAAACATTGGGGAGTACTCCAATAAGCCACGAATCAAAGTAACAGAAAGTAATACAAGGAAATTACTAGATCACCGATATACAAGTTCGAGCGATCGTAATAGTAATACATCAAGGACAGACTTTTATTAGACGAACAAGTTAGCGTCTAGCAAGATACGACATCGTGCAGTAAAGTTATAGAAGCCGATAGTCAAACCCAGAATTAGAAGATCAGCCGTTCCAGTGAGGTTAGTTCGATCGAGACTTTCAATTATCTCTTCAGAGTAGGAAGCCGACGTGCATATAGTGCAACCCTTGGAAACGATAAAGGAAAATAAATCACGTGTGTAAGGCGAATAATTAACGCCAGAGTGATAAAAATTTTATGTAATGTAAATATAGTGAAATTTTTGAGTGTAATATTTTTAGTGAAATTGTATTGTGTTAAGTGAAAACGAATACAAAATGGTATTCGTTATATTCCAAGTGATTAAGGTATATATTTTATGTGCTGTTAAGAAAGTGTCATTGAGTGTAAATATAACCATGAAAATGGCTTAAGAAGAAGTTGGTGGGTGAAAAATGTTCCATCGTTGGAGAATTCGGTCGCTGACCGTACAGCCATGTGAGTAACAATTTCATTATTATGTGTTTTGGGAAGATTTGCGTATAATCCTCATGAGTGAGAGCAGGGATGTGTAATAACAGGTGAAAGAAAGATTGCGCGATCTGAACAATTAATTTGATAGAAATATAATAAATATGTGAAATATTAATGAATCCCTTGTGGAAAATATTCAGTAAAATATCAGTTTAAATGGTAAATGATATAAATATGGTAAAGCAAGCGTAATAATAATAATAATAATAATTAAATGAATGAATATTGTGATGAATTTTATATAAAAAGTGGTAGCTTAAGAGCTCCTTTAGATGAATAAATACATGTTGTGAATACATGTTCTTTACGGTAAAAATGATTATTGTTAATGGAGGAAGAGTAATATATATTTTGAGATGTAGATCAAACGTTGATTTGAATTTATTTGTTCTTTGAAGGCAACTTGGCTAATTAATGTATGAGCGCCATGTCGCGCATTGAAGTAATTTTGTCACGCTAGGAATGCGTTGAAATGCTCTGTAAAAGTAATTATGAGGGACAGTTAGTCGTGGTGATGAACGGTTATAAGTCCTCAAAGTTGTGATAGTGATCACGAGGCATTGTGTGTTGTATGTTAAAAAAGGGTGCCATTTATGTTGTATTATGAGCGCTGGTAATGGGCGAGGCCTACCCTAAGTCGCTAATGTTATAAGTCCTCAAAATTGGGATACTGCTCCTGAGGCATTTGAAAGGATCGAACTCAGAATCGTCCGTGTTGAAGTCCCTTAATATTGGTTGTATTATTGAATTTTTCTTACCCGCTAATGAAGACACTTCATAATTATACTATACCGAACCTAAAAATGTTGTTTTGTGGTTATTTTGTATCGGAAGCCTTGTCATTCAGAGAATTGCATTTGAAACAGCTGTGTGTAAAAGCTGAAGTAGCCAGTCCCTTGTGAAAGCGAGACTGTGGGCTCTCCTCTCCATGCAATAAATCAAACCAAGTAGTTAAGACAGACCCTTACCCTCTGGTATTGCGGTAGGTTGGAGAACGGGATATCTGAGTCCCAACACACGGAAGTGTTTAAGATTGTTTGAACGACCCGGTAGTTGAACCGAGGTCCCTTGATATCCATTATTATCGCTTGCAGAGTTCAGATCGTTGCTTTCTTAAAATATAATTGTCTTTAAAGACAATATGATAAATCCCTAACTTTATTATTCAATGATTTAGTGATTCACGAGTTCTATTGAAGACATTAGATTCCGGGAGTAATCTTAAGTTTGACTTGCTCAGTAGTTTTCTATAGCTCAGGAATGCGCAAATTTTTCCCAATCACGGTAGTGAGTTGGTAGCTTGAGAGAGAGAGGGATGGTAACATATGAACGTTGTGAAAGCCCAAAATTAATTAGAGATTAGCCATACTTTGATATTATGATTAAAAACAGATATACTCATGTAAATATTAATTGATTTGTGTTTAATGGTTAGCACAGTGTATGTAAACTTTACCGAGCCATTTGGAGCTCGTTATTGTGAAGAATTGGAATTGACACCATATGGGAGTGAAACTTAGTTGAAGTTTTGTTGGTTTTTGGAAAACCAGTCATTATTATTTTGTAATGGTTTAATATGAATTCCTTGTTCAATTTTGGACAGGTGTGAAGTGGAGTGCCAGTATTTTCATTTGTTTAATTTTTATAGCGCCATATTTTGGATAATTAAAGGTTTTGAGAGTAGGATTTGATTTTGTTTATTTTTGGAAGCATATCCTATGATTCATCCAAAGTGTGTAGGTCACAGAGTGGAAGAACAAACCATGAACCCCGATACTCCCGATTGAGCATTGCTGGCAAACTGTGATTTCCATATTTCATTGTTGAAATGGGCACCGTTTAAAACGTTGCGAGCCTGCAAACATTCGATTATCAAAATCCGCTGTAGCAGGTTGACCAACATATGAACCGTATAATTCTCTACAAAACACAACAAGAAGAAAAACCTCTCTAACTGTAAAAGAGCCGGAGATATAAGACTTTTACGAAAAGGAGCGGAAAATTATTACAGAGCGACAGATGTCATAAAAATTTTAAAAATAATAATGCAGTTATAACTGGAGGACTGTGATAAATAATACATATACATGTTCAGAACTGAACTTAGTGTCTAATTACACAAAAAATCTAAAAATAAATTTCTTGAGAACTTTCAGCCTACCTTGGTTGGTTGGTTCTTAAGTTTAGGGGCTGCGACAACGCGGTCATATAGCCCCGTGTACTTTGGGTGTGTGTAGAATCTGTCTGATAACCGGTGTTAATTGTGATGACTGTAGTAGTGTGTGTTATCTGTTTTAATTTAAGTACTGCAACTTAGAATTTTTCAAATAGTTCCTACTTTTGCCGCCAAGCGCCACCGTCAACGATTACTAGGCCAAGTTCAGAACTTAGCTACTAGACACCACCGCAGTCGGCTCTTGGCAACGAACATAGAAACCTAAGAGCGTTGTTTACATTCTTAACCTATCCAATTTAGCTTCACACTGGTGCAATTAGTGGAAGGTTCTTTAACATGCCATAAAACTATGACATGGGACCGCCGGCTTTACTTCCCCTCCGAAGGAAGGCATACTGAGGGATTTTAACGCTCTTAAAAAATCCGACGGCTTCGGCCGGGATTGAACCCGCTATCTTGGGCATGCTACCGACTACGCCACCGAAGCCGCTAAATTCAGCCTACCTTAAGGGTATTTCCTTTCCTCTATACCACCATTACACGTCGTTAATGTAGAAATACGACCCCTCAAAACAAATACCATCGTCATTATAAAATTGATGATAAAATTATCCACAAATATTGCGCAACATCAGAGGAATATGGTGTGCCTCTTTTCCCCTACATTCTTCCATGTTTTCTTAGGGGCATATGACCTCGTAGTTCCGCCCCTTAAAACCTCAATAACTAACTGACTAACTAACTAACTAACATTCCTCCATGTTGCAGAGAACACGTGGCACGGACTATCAACATAGTGGGATCTGATAAGTATTAACTTTGATCACTGAAATTCCTTGAAGATGTAACCTCAGAGATCTCCATCAGTCCTCATTTAATTAAATGGTACGGGCTTAATGTACGTCGCAGGCAGGCTATTCGTAACACTTCCAAATGAATAGTTCAATTAAGATGTAACATTATGTATGTAAATGAGATAGCGCGAGTGTGAGGTTAGGGACGTCATCGGGCTGATTGGAATACTGGTGTTCACAGGTGCAAATAATAATATTCTGAGCACTGAATCTTTTAGCTGTGAGTGAATTTTAACCCCCTGGTATTCTTGTTAGGGCATCGGGGATAAGGTGACAGATTGTTTCACGGCAGTGTACTCATTAGAGACACCGGTTGAGTTAGCTGTGGTCGTTACGACGTGGCTGCAGACAGTCGCTCACATCCGGGAGGCGAGGAGGTTTGAATCCCCCCGCCGACAACCTTGAAAATGGTCTTCTGTGGTTTCCCATCTTCCTTCCAGGCAAATGCCAGGGTTGGTCCCTAACTATAGGCTACAGCCACTACCTTACATTCACACTTTCCTCCCCAGACAACACTCCCGACGTGACGGTACTTGTAGCTCACCCCATGGGTGTCCGCATAGAAGCAGCTACAAACTCTCGCGAGTCGAACATGTCCTCGGACACTCCCGGCACTAATAGCCATACGCTAAAAATAACTCATTAGAGACGAATGCGACTGGGCCAATATTTGAAAGTAAGCAGCCCAGTATTTGAAAATGGGAAATACGTAAAATGACAGCCGACCAGCTCTTCTCTCAACTCCGGAGATAGACGATTGAGATACCGGTTGGTAGTGATAAAACATACCGTCGGTATGTTTTATCACTACCAACCGGTATCTCAAACGTCTATCTCCGCCTAGCCAACAGCCGCTTCTCCACACTCCCGTAAGAGAACCAGGCTGATGACCTAGATGTTAAACCACAAACATGCAAGGTATTCGTGAAATGTTACAACTTTTCAAGATTTGAACTACTAAATGAAATTCTAAATTACCTTTATATAAAGGTGATCCATAAACGAATCTGCTATTCCCACCGCCAAGTGTCTTATCATAGCAGCTGTTGTGCCCAGGGCTCAGCCACTTCGCCTCGATACGTGCTGCCAGCCGGTTCAACACTGTGACGTCACTGGGTTGTAACTCGCGCCAACACTGCCATACAACCACCACTGCTTTTCATTAGCCGGCAGCATGTATTCAGTACTTAATGACCCCCATGATACCATTCTACCCCTAGTGGCACCCTCTTAGATATTATACACTTTCAACAGTCAATAAATAATGCTTTAATTAAAGGCTAATGCACCTAGACAAGGTAAAATGTTCGAAATCACAACAAATCAGTTACAGATATGCTTACTTCTTGGATCTTACCCATTTAATAGCTTTTTTCATCTGTTTTCTCTCACTAAATTTGTTTCTATTAACTTCTCTAATTCTAATAAATGTTCTGAGTCTTGCATACACGTTAATGGCTTCTTTACATACACTCGGGAATAGCGAATGCAGCCTATTTTTTAACACTTTCACTATTCCCGGTTGCCGATTAAACCCGAATAGAGGACCATGTATTTCTAAAAACACCTTTTCAAATTCTTTCACTAAACTAAACCACTGGTCACTTGGTTCAGTAAGGCAGCCGTATGATAGAGTTCGTATCCACGATGGCTGCCCCCCTTCCGGATTTGGAGCGAATTTTGTAATTCTTCCAAGGCTAGGGTCAATATCCCGAACACGGAAAGCAACGTAGCCAGCGATGTACTTAACTCCTTCGTCCTCAGCCCATGTCATTTCGCTCTCGACATCGTGATCTGTAATAAAACCATACCAATCCACAAATAAGTTTTTATACATAAAAATATATCATAAATAATTGCATTGCTTTATAAATACTTTAATATCACAATTTAAAATATTAAAAACCTAATCAATATATTTTTGATGAAACTATGAAAGTACAAATTATGTAAAATGTTTTAAAAACTGTTTTGTGACGTTTGAAATATATTACAATAAATTCGCGTAATATGGATGAGTATGATTAATAATTACCTGGCACTGTTATATCCTCCTCCAAGAAGTTGACGTCTGCATTGCTCCCTATATTACTTGATTGCATGGATCCTATTTCCTCGGGTGTAAAAGCCATTTGGAGTAAGTCCGAGGTCAAATATGCTGGAATTTCTTTACATATCTCCTCAGTTGGCGTGATGTTCGTCTTCCTTGAAGGCATGGGCATTTTGTTTGATATCATAAGTGTTCTGAGACGGGATATAACATCAGAAGGACAAGGGTGGTCATGAAATCGTCCTAGCCCACGAAGCTGGCTAAACAAACTTTCAAGAGCATCTTGAGTAAGACGAGTAGTAATTATATATTTAATGCCATAGTCCGCCTGAAGCTGTTCAAACATGTCTCTTAAAGATTTTATTGATACTAACATGCCTTTCTGGAATGGAAGCATTTTAGTTTTCCCTTTCACTCTCATTCGCGATACTACATATTCAACTTGGTTTAGTATAAGATGTTGTTCTTCTGCATGTTCAGCTACACCAAAGGCAACTTTAAGAGGATGCGCTGGATCAGCATGTTGACTTCTTGAATTCATAATGTCGTAAAAATTATCCATAAGTTCAAAAAAGTTTGCAGCTTGGAAGTTTCCAATCAGTGATGCGATTGCTTTCGCTGTTGTTCTTGAAAAAAACTGCTTTTGCAGGTCCAACTTTTTGTCTGTCATTACCTTTCACAGTCAGATAAGCTGGATTCAACTTATGGCACAACTTTATTTCACCACAGTCCTTCTCCAAAACATCTCTTAAAATGGATGAATCCAATTCAGTGCCGTTTCCCAAGATAAGACCACTGTCAAGAAAGTGGTTGCGAAGCAGTTTAAAATAATGAGGCATATCGGCAAAAACAAAAACTTGTCTCTCTGAATCATTTGGGTGGGCAAAAGATGTTTTATTCTCAGAAATCTGCAAAGATGACCACAAAGATAGATAATTGCTCCCTCCCATATCTGACACTATGGAGGTAACTAACAATCCAGAGGACTCTACGGCTTGTATTATTGTCATGAGTAATGGTTTATCGATAGAAGTGTCAAACTCAAAGTAAATAGGTTGTTTCCAGCTCGATATTAGACCTCTTACTAATACTACTTGCACTTTAGATGAGGGACCAAGTATTTTGTCCATGGCTGAGTCATATACAACACTACTATCAATATGCATTTCATCAAAATTAATTACACACAGCTTGTCAAAATCGGATAGTTCATCAAACCTTTTTTTAATTAGGCATAGTACATTCCTTAGAATACCTGGAAAGCATGTGAACTTTGCGCACCATCTTCTCAAGGTTGTGGCTGATGGGAGAGGAAATTTCAATTTTTCCCTCCAGAAATCATAAGATTTTGGAGACAGAGCCCTTATCATCACACAACGAGATATGTCGTCACTTGTCCACCGTACTTGCTTGTTAGTTTCTATAGCCTTTATCTGCGTGGGAGTCATAGTTTGCTTGGCCCACTTGGTTAGAACTGCTTTGTTTTTATGCTCCTTTATATCGCATATTTCACTTCGTAGACGTTTGGCCGTGTTGTTAAACCGTTTGTAGCAATTAGACTTTCTTAACTTACTGTCAACTAAAATTTTATTTTTCCGTTTTAGACATTTTAGCTGCGATTTCAAGCCCACTATTTCATTTTGTAATGATTCAATAACCCCGGATTTACGTTCACAGTCTGTACAACGGATTAAGCTCGGTGGTTCTTCACTTTTCTCAGTTTCACATTCTCTGGAATTGTCAATATCCTCAGTACAAATAGCCTGTTTTTTTGTAGGACTTAACTGTGCCAACCTTACTATAGCTGAAGCTCTAACGGCTCTGTTTCTGCTCCTGTGTGCCCTAAGTACAGAGGTTTGGCTTAGTGTACTATCATTGGGCAGATTTTGAGAAGGGACTGCAGATTTATTTAGTACTCTTTTCAATGGAAGTCCTAAAAGGCGGTTTTTCATATCATCTTGATAATCAGTAGGCAAGAAATGCTTACTACAAATACGTGCATTTTTTACGTTAATACTGTCCTTCCTGTGGCACTTGGTAACCCATTGCTTTGAAATATCACTATCATTTGGGAATCGGTGGTAAATGACGCCTACCTCACAGTCCTTGGTGTTGCGGTAGGTATTTCCACAATTAAAAATAGCACAGCTCATGTTTCATTGCGATTCTAAAATACTAAATCATTTACATATATAATTAAAGCTCGAAAACTGTAACGAATTATTAGACAATAACCTGCTTAAACACTGACGATGGACAACTCTCATGCACAACACACACAATGAACTTCTCTGTGACACTGAATCAAACAAACAACAGGTGATTCTATGGGAAAAGCCAAGTGGGCAAGCTCGGCTTACAACCCTATGACGTCACACGGCCAACGTCCCCCTCCCCTTACCGGCAGCAGCGGCTTCGGCCTAACTTCAAACGAGTGGCTGAGCCCTTCTAGCTTTCGCCGGCCCTGGTTGTGCCCGTGTGCGAGCAGCGGAGACTTCGATACACGTATGAACGAGGAGCTCCGGAGTGGGGCGGGGAGAAACATGTACCTTAAGTGGTTTAATCGCGCACCTCCGAGCATGAATAATGTATGGCTAGGAAGTACATTCACATTAAGAACAGCGCTGGTGTTCAATGTACAGGCTCAATGCGACAACATTTGGCTTGTCTCTACTTAGTATAAAACGAAGTCCCCGATTCTTGGATGTCACGGGTAATCTCAAGAACCACTGGATGGATTTTGATGCGGTTTTCTCCATTCTGTAAAGAATATCTTCAAGAAAGTTTCTGTAGAAAATAGTGAAAAAGTCGAGAAAAAACTGGTTTCCGTGCGCTTTTTAAGCTTACGCTGGGCAAACCGTTAAAATATCAATACACATTGAGTTCAAGAATTGTTCAGCGTGAAAAGTTCTACAAAAAAATCCGCGAGAGCATATCTCTATCTTCAATACATCGCCCACTATAAGTGTGTTTACGTGTTCATTTCTTCCAACAATCTCGATTCAATTACTGAGGCGGCAGTTTACGAGCTAGCTAGGGGCGAGCCTATCATCCCAGTTACAGCCTAGCTGGCGGGCGAGCCTACTACCCCAGATACAGCCAGCTGCAAATTACTTACGAGTCGTGTTGAGTTAAGACTTCAGAGAAGAGTGGTTGTGTTTGGAGTTTCCCTGGAAGTGCAACTCGGCTTTTCTTCATTTCGCCTGTGAACTTTTCGTTTCGCAAAATACACAGTCAAGTTAAGATTGGACGGAAGGGGGATTTGAGTTTCATGCACCTCGCCATTCTTAAATTACGTCTGACAAGAATTCGTTGCACATGCATCTCCATGATAATATAATTGATAGTCCAGTCAGTGATTTTAACCCATCATGCCGAGACGTAAAACGAATATAGGTCGTAGTTCATTAGCGCTTGACACGTAACGCCTTCATAACTGATCCCAGGCGAAGCTGCGACGGGTTGCTAGTGTAATATAAATGACGATATCTGAAGCGAGATGGGAGCTTTACGGTGCAATAGTGATCTGACCCTAAACATTGTAATTTAAACAATCAACAGCGTCCTAGTTCGTCTTGCGTCCATGCTAGAGTAACTCTTGTTTCTGGGATAAGTTTAACCCTTATTAAATGATATTCAGTCGACGTTCCTTGGCCTAAAGGATGTGACAACAAGATGAACGCTGAATTTTTGAACCGAGCATCAAGGTCATCATTGCCTTAATAATCTCATATTCTGAGCCTTCTGTTGGCGACCGCGGGGCCACCTTGTGCCATACTGGCTAGCTATTATAACTTAGTGTAGTTAGTAGCGTTTTTGTAATAAAAATGTAGCCTATAGTTCGGTGCTTCATTTTGGACTTGAGACATTTGGAGGAGACATTTTATCAATAGCTGGACCACTGTGACCGATCTTCAGAAGCTTTCAAAACGGAAATACCGGACGGTTGATGTAGTGACATGCATGCGCGCCTGACTGAGGCTTTACAGTAGTCACGCTTCAGTGAAGAAGCTCCAGACAGCCATTGCTGTGATACATGGCAGCTTCGGGAGCGTACTTGGTAGCCTTCCTTCGGAGGGGAAGAAAGCCCATATCATAGATTTATGGCATGTAAAAGAACCTTCCATTAACTATAATATTTGGATTACCGATATTAAGCATGATATCAAATAGCATTAGACGATCTCAAGAACAAAATATTAACATAAGCCTACTCATTAATTGATTAACTTGCCACGGTGGGTGAGTGGATAGCGTGTCGGTCTACTAATCCCAAGATTGCAGGTTCGCTCCTGGCCGTGGTAAGTGATTTTTTTTGAGAGTCGGCAAAAATACGACACGCATGTCATACGATGTTGGCATGTCAAAGAACCCATTTGATTTCAGTAGGCCAAGTTCATAATGGCAAAATTAATCTCGGGAGTTTCCGCCGACACAAAGTTCCTCATTTCTCTACTAGAAAGCGCTATGGTGTTCAAGGAGCTCAGATATCTAACCTCCTTGACTTTCATAGTGATTCAGGGAACAACGAAATTTGACATGCAAGCTACCCTCTGGGTGTCAAATTACAAAGCTTGCACCCGGCACCCGAGGCCATACGATATTATTATTATTATTATTATTATTATTATTATTATTAATTGATTAAGCCACAGTGAGAGTTCACATCACTGGAATCAGTGGAAAATGTTACTAACTTATATTTATTACACAAAATCAACGATTCGGTAACGATAAAGTAATAGCTAAACCAGTGGCGTACGCAGGATTTCCTTCTGGGGGGGGGGGGGGGTCATTAATATAGTAGGGTAATTGTGTACACTAATAACCTTGCTGTTCCGCCCCTTTATACTTTCGATTAATATTCATTAAAAAAAAACAATAAACATTCTCATGGCAAAAAAAAAACAATTTTGGCCTTATTATTTTTTCAGCACAATAAAAATGTTTTTAACTTAAAAAGGGTAACTAAATGTTAAAACTGAAACGATGCAGTGGTATTATCACGTGGACTGGTTATAATATTGACATTATGTGGGAGATAAATGATGTTTAGCTCTCAGTGTTCCTACTGCTATTAGGCTACAATAATTGACTCAAAATATGCCATCTTAATGACTTTATCTGTATCATTAATTGGAATAAATTGCAGAAACTCCTCATGTACTGAATTATCTTTAACGAAACGGACACACAATTAAAGCGAAGTGATAAAAGTTACCGATCGCTCACTTCAAAAGTAAAACTGATCCATAGTTAGCTCCAAATTTGAAGGAGGATTGTCACTGCGAGTAGAGTTAAGGCCATTTACCAAGTGACGAACGTGGCAACTTTTGAAATACGGTATATACACGAGTTAAGACGCCTCACTACCGGTAGTGTAAAACAGCTGATAGATGGGGCAAAAAGATTCAAGTAAACAAATGTCTCTGGGAAGGGGGTTGAACCGAAACCCCCCGTCGGTAAACCACTGAGCTAAATTAGGATTGTTGGATTGTAGCCCCGAGCTCCAGTCTCCAGTCGTGTTTGCCCCGTGCAGCAAGGTGATATCCATGTCCTTGTTTGAGCGCACTCTAGGTGATGTTAGAACAAACACGACTCTGTTTGCCTGCAATTAGCCAATCCACTCGCTGCAGGGACACACCTCCGTCAGCCTGGCTCGATCAAATGCATCAAGACACGTTTTAAGCAAATGTTGATTTTTAAAGCAGAAACCAAGACAATGCTTCGTCCGACTTTCCACTGCTCTGAAGTAATTCAATTGATACAACAAAGATTCTGTGACCGTGTTTATAATTAGAACTTAAACAGTGACAAGTTCTTTCAAGTATAAGGTGCGTTCAAAAAGTAACGAGCCGGAGGCATAATTACAGAAACCAGTACCTGTATGTTAGAAGTATTGGCCCTGACTGTTGAGGCACTTGTCGCATTGCGACACGAGGCGGTGAATGGCTGTCTCATAAAATTCCCTGGGCTGCGATGTGAACCAGTTCCGCACGTACAGCTGGACGTCGGCGTCCAAGGTGAATTGTTGGCCCCGCAGAGCCCTTTTCAGGGGACCAAACATGGCGTAATCACAGGGAGAGAGGTCTGGACTGTATGGAGGGTGGCCGAGAACCTCCCATTTGAATTTCTGCATGAGTGCCGCGACTGTGTTGGCCGTATGAGGTCGTGCATTGTCGTGGAGCGACCACGGCGGCTATGGCGTTCACTGTCACTTGGCGGTCCTGTGTAATGAGTGCATCAACCAGCTGGACGTTGTCATCGGTAATGCACGGGGGGGGGGGGGAGGGGGGTGCCCCAGACCGGGCATCATCGGCTAACGACGCCCGTCCTTCCCTGAAGCGCTTGTGCCACGCCTTGACCCTTGCAAGGGATATGCAGTGTTTGCCGTACACTTGTGACATTCGGCGATGAATGTCCGTTCCCCCTACTCCTTCTGCTGTCAGAAACCGAACAACACCTCTTTGCTCTTCGGTTGACGCCTCCATGTCACTGCAATGCGACTGGCAGCGTTGGACGATTGATGTATGCTGCTGTTCGCGTTGTATCGTCACGTGACGTGCACGCATGCCCTCTAGCGACGGGCTGTGATCTTCCACGCTCTGGTCGGAACCACACCTCGTTACACACGCCAGAATTAGCCGATGTCGTCACCGGTTTGCGCATTCCAGCCTCCGGCTCGTTACTTTTTGAACGCACCTTATAATATCCTTCCATTTTTCTTTTCAGAAAGGACACATACAGGGTGTAACTAAACATGTGGGAAAGCTCCGGGGATTCCCTAGAGGACCTGACAACAAGCAAAGCATGTCCGGTAAACATATGGTGTACCTATGTGCATTCGTTACGAGCATTGTTTGTGGGTGCATAACACACAGACGGCGCGACGGCACGATGCTAGTTGGACATATGTGGAGGGCACAAAGGCCACTTGTATGTTTCGTCGCTATTCAAGTCTGTGTGCATTTGTTTTACATTCAAAGCCACGTGATGTCAGGTGATTAGCAAACACGTAAACACGTCCACACAGGTCATATAAGCTACAGTAGAGTGGAGTGATACTTGTTGTCAGTTGTTATTGAGTGAACGGACAGTACACGTCGTGATATAATCGGGTAATCGAATCCGGAAACGGCAGACATGCATCTTCTGTATGGACGGGCGCAGTGTAACGCAAATGAAGCACGGTGTTTGTATGCGGAACACTTTACTAATAGACGTTTACCCAACACCAAGACGTTCCAAAGAATACATGCGCGTCTTTGCGAAACAGGCTTGTTTAACAGACATGTTGGATGACCTATGAGCACAAGAACACCTGACACAGAGGAACGTGTTCTCAATCATATTAAGGAAAATGACAGGAGCAGCAACAGGGAAACAGCGGCAATTGTAGACGTAAGTCATATGACAGTGTGGAGAAATCTACGTGGACAGCTCCTTTATCCATATCACCTTGAAAGAGTCCAAGGTCTTACTTCTGTTAACTTTCCATCCAGGGCAGCATTTTGTACCTGGTTACGACAGACGTGTGTTCAGGAGCAACAGTTCCCTGCTGCCATTCTGTTTACCGACGAAGCGAAGTTTACCCGAGATAGAGTGCAGAACTTTCACAATACGCTGATGCAAATCCCAGAGAAGTTGTACAAACCAGACATCAACAACAGTTCAGTATTAATGTGTGGGCTGCAATAATCGGTGACATTAATTGGTCCTTTCATTTTACCAGGAACATTGACAGAAGCGTCATACTGCGCCTTTTTAACGAATGATTTAACTGGTTTGTTGCAAGACGTTCCACTGGATTTAATTCAGCGCATGTGGTTCATGCATGATGGAGCTCCGCCTCATTTTGCTCTTGCTGCTAGAGCCATTTTACATCAGTGATTCCCAAAGAAATGGATAGGGCGTCAGGGTCCGACAACGTGGCCTGCTCGATCTCCCGATCTCAACACATAGGGTCATTTAAAGGCCATTGTGTATGCCACGCCTATTCATAACGTAGACATGCTGCGTCAGCGAATAGAGCAAGGATGTCAGCAGATACGACAGACGCCGGGAATATGGGAGCGTGTGAGACAGACAATATGGTGGCGCACAGACGCCTGCATTACAGCTCGTGGTAGCCACTTTGAGCACCTTCTGTAGAGAACTGTAAGATGTAACGTACACTTTATTATCACAAATGACCAACCTGCAAAGTGAAGCGGTCTGTGTTATGTACACCAGCAATGCTTGTAACACGGAAACGAATGTACGAGGGCAGATCAAAAACTAAGTTTCACTCGCAGTTATGGCCATTTATTACACCACCTATACAACAGCAACACGCCTATAACGACATACAATGTAACGTCACTTTTCCATATAGTTTCCAAGAGTCTCCAAACATTTCTGCGAACGCACAACCAACTTGTCGATGTCGGATGCATAGAAAGTTCCTCCAGCGTTCTGCAACCACACGGAGACAGCGGCCTTCACCTCCTCACTGGTCTGGAAATGTCGACCACCGTTCTGTCTAATGATCGCATTCACACTGTTGACATTTGCACGGGTCTTGGACGTTGCGGGCCTGTCCTCGCGATATCCGTGCGTCCGGCTTCGAATTGCTGACACCACTTTACGATCCCTTGCCGGGAAAAGGCCCGCTCCCCATACACAGCACTAATTTCACGATGAATGTCGGTGCAATTCTTCCTTTTGGCCCATAGGAATCGGATTGTCGCACGCACCTCATATTTGGAGTGAACGTCCAGTCGACGCGCCACTGCATTTGGCCGCTATTCACTCCATACAAGACGAGACACCACAGCGCTCTGCCTAACAGATGTGAAGGCAGTGTCTGTCCCTTTCTGCGCTGTGCCCACGTTTGCGACACACAGCGCGCTGCTGCAGCGCGTTAGTTCAACTAACTTTTTTGATCCACCTTCGTACATAGGCCTACACCAAATGTTTACAGGACACGTTTTGCCTTTTGTCAGGTCCTCTATGGAATCCCCGGAGCTTTCCCACAGATTTAGTTGCACGCTGTATACATTGCAGTTTTTTATTGGATTCGCTTTTGGAGTTGTTCAATCTAAGATGTTCATATTTGAATGGAAGAACCTTTCAATAAACTTGGTGCCCAATGTTTGTTACAATTAGACAATCTAAGATTTAGTGACAACAAAACGCACTAATTTCTAGAATATTTTTCCAAGAATAGATACAATTATTTAATTAGCAATATGTTTATAGGCTACAGTATAAAAAGGTTCAAGCTTCTCCAATGTTCTGATTGTAACAGATCTAAATTACATCTTATTCAAGACAATCAACATTTGCTATAGAATATACTATACTTGTTTTTGTTCAAACATAAATTTAATCTTTTTCTATTTGATAATGAATATTTTCTTCTTTATCGTTAGTTAAATAGATGCTCGCAGTTTGATTGATACCAACACTAGCCCATGCAGATTATAATATAATCGAAACTAATACTATCATATAATTGGTTTCGTTTTTAGTATATGATTAATATAACATAAATAACTAGCGGGCCCGTGCGAGAAATCTCGCATGTTCATAAACCACACTTTCCCCAATAGGTTTGAGCATCAGTATTTGCAAATCGCACACTTCTTACAAGAATCGATATGCATGAAATTAGAATGCAATTCGTCACTGCTAATGTCATTTGTTTGCTGAGTCCATTGATTGACAGCTTAGCTGTAACACTTGTAACATTTTTATAATGTCGTTGATCGTTGTTGATGACTATTGTGGTTCAATAAAACAAACATGATATGAATAAATAATATACACTGTGGTGTGACCTTACCTGTGATAGTGTAATATAATAAGTTGTTGAGCGCCAGATTCCTATTTAAGATAGTGAATCGAAATTTATTGATTTAACCTCGGCTATCAGCAGTAGAGTCGAGAACCACTTACCCGGGCCGTAGTGAGACAAAGTCATCTAACCAATCCGTATTTAATCAAGGAGTATGATTGCCTTAAAGTACCAACTACAATGAAAGAAATAGGCATTACGTTGAAGAGAATGAATTTATTAAATGCAAAAACAAAATATTAATAAAACAGAATAGTGATAGTCACACAATTGAATTTAAAATTACTCAATGCGGCAATTAATTATTTAAAAGAAAATGAATATTAAAATGAATTGAAAGTTAAATGAAGTTAAATTATAATAGAGACGATAGTTTTATTGAATTGTTGGCTCACCCAGTCGAAGATTCGTCATATTTAAGAAATGATCGATGATCTCGATGTTACGTCGCTTATGTTTAAAAAAATGATGTGATATCTCATTTACTATGAAATATCCTCATTAAGTACGTTGCCATCTGTAGAAAGACTCTTGATCAGGGATATAACCCATTATGTATTGATATAGATGTCGGCAAGACATCGTTCAGTGTCGACTCTCGGTGCTCAGTCCATTAGGACCCAGAAAGCAAGGTTACAACTTCCTTCCTTCATTGATAGCTATAGATCAATGCGTCTTTTGTCGGAGTCGCAGGTACTAATGACTTCCTTGTCACGTGGTCTTCGACGGTCTCCCCCTCCAGTAAGCTTCCCTTTCTTCAGTGTTCATTCTCTCACGAGGGTTAATTGCACCACAATTTGTAATCTTAGACGCGTACGTACCGTAGAAAATGGCGTGTTGGTTACACCATAGTGGGTGTCTTAGCATCTCAGGAAAATGACGCAGTTTGCCGTGGTGAAATTCTTACTACGTCGTTCAGTTTGTGACGCACAGGGTTAGTCCATATCGCCAGTCTTGTTGCAATATATAATACTTCGTCTCTTTACAAGTAATTGTTAATAAAAATCTAATTGAATATAATAATCAAAACCGCTTACAATTATCTGAT
The DNA here is from genome assembly GCA_946902985.2 of Meconema thalassinum. NCBI lineage: Eukaryota > Metazoa > Arthropoda > Insecta > Orthoptera > Tettigoniidae > Meconema > Meconema thalassinum. Next base: position 281,743,260 of record OX336388.2, read on the forward strand.
ATAAAAATCATCTCATGGATGTACTAGTTAATAATAATAATAATAACATGATAATAAATGAATAACCCTTTAAATATAACAGCTATGGGATCGAATCGTTACACACTCACCGGTTATTCGATACTTATGAAATTATACGATTTGAGTACTCATTCCTGTTTCTGAAATCCATGCAAAATGATAAAGGAAAGACCTCAGAATGTTAAAATGAAATGAAACAGGCGTCACAGCGGCCAAAATGTCAAGTGGGCAGCAATTATGGAGCGTATTTTCCTACAACAACCGTATCTGCAAATCGCACACTTCGCACATTTTTAAAAGACATTTCTTAAAGAAATTATAGATATTTATGAAATTAGAGTGCATTCGTCACTGCTAATGTCTATTCTCGTTAATTTCAATGCTCATTTGTCACGATCGGTCGCTTGTGAGCGCCGCAGGAGGGATCTATACTACTGAAATAATATATATGAAGATAAGGCCACCTAAAAGAGGGCAGCTAATGCTAGTCGCATTGCCTCGATAATAAATATATTTATACCTATTTTGGGTATTTTGAATCCATACGCCATTACGGACATTAACTTCATATCTATGCGTAATATAGGCTACAGTAATTTCCCGACTTAACAACCCTTGCTATAGTTTGTGTATATGAATAGTACATTATGCAACGAGCCTATAATGGCTATAATTAAGACACGAGTATGTTTATAAAACGAGCGTATGCGAGTTTGTTTTAACATAAATATTCATAAATATCTGTTGAGATTGTCACTAGAATTTTGTGATCGGGTGCTGCGCTGGGTAGGATATCTCTGATTTCCAAGCTCTCTGACCGACCGACGCAAGCGCTCTGTGTGCTTCAATGCCATATGTGCAGATGGAGCACCAGTATTCAGTAAAATTGTCACCGAATGCGTTTGAAAACAACGCGCTGTGTAGAAATTGGATTTGGGGATATTAAGGTACAGTGCTATTTCCTGTCTCATATTCACCAGTTTATTTCCGCGAACATATGGACGGTGCACGTTCAGTAATTTATACAGACATGTTGGATTTTGAGCACATGCGCGAAGGTATTCTTATCTAATTGGTCAAACAACTGTTTCTTGGGCTGTGATTGGTGGGAGGAACTGTTTCATAATGAAAAATAGTGTTATAATGACCATCATTATGATACAGTTTTCAGACATATAATAGTCAGGGTCGATCATAAAGAATATTATAAGTAGGGCTCGGATTCGAGCATATTTGCATTTTTTTCCCCTGAATAGTACACATTGAAAGAAGCCTTTCGGTGGTATTTTCACCTGTCTGGGACCAACAGAATTGAAATTTATCGAGCATATAAATGGAGATTTTTGTTGTTTTCGTCTAAATAGTTTGCTTTCCTTCGAATTCCTCCATCCCTCCCCGAATTCGGGCCCTGACCATCCTTAAGGTTCGAAAACAGAAATAATTATTCAAAAGCCTATTTGGTGCGAATAATGGAACCGCAGGTTTTTAAACTTTAGCGAGGTCGTTCTCGTCATTGAAACTTTTATTGACTGATTGAAGAAAATCATTCAAAACTGAAAACATAGAAAATTTCTTGTTGTACAGACCAATGCAGATCTACTTCATTGACTCGCCTAATTCTTAACATTTTGTAAATGAACTTTTAAACTGTAACTTTTATAAGAACACTTCTCTTATAGACTATATACTTGAAAAACTTGAATGCGAGTATGTTATTGTTTTTTTTTCGTTTCACTTTCTTTCTATTTTTTAACGGTGTTTTTGAGCATATTCTGCATATTTAACCGCATATAATGGGGGGTTTCGAGCATATCTATCGAGCATAAAACACATGGTTTTCGAGCATATCTGGAGATTTTATCGAACATATCGATCCGAGCCCTAATTATAAGCATAGATACTCGTTTCCCTTCGTTATTGCAGGTTCTAATCTGAGTATACTATTCATCATTCCATTCTCTTCGGCTCCTTTCGACTGGTTTGGATTCTGACTTTCCTGGTTTAGATCTAACAGCAGAGCGACGGCGCTCACTGAGTCGAGGACACAACGACGGTAACAACAGTATGTCGAAGAAGAAGTAGAAGAAGGTAATAGGCTGGCGCCACCTCAGGTGAGAACTAGTTCCGCCATGGTCCACTGGTTTCAATCAAGTGGTACCAGCCTGGATCTCACTGGCTGAACGATGAGATGGTATCTCACAGCGCCGCCTCCACACTCCACTTGAACCCACAAATCTAACTCAGTCGAGTGCGCTTCAAGTTGGACGATGGTAGGCTCGCATTATCACAGTATAAACTAAAGAGACGCTGAACGCCTGAGAATATGATTCAGGCCAAAACCAACTCTGTGCTGAAGAATCCAGCATTCTACACGCTATTGTGGACCTTGACCAAGCAACCACTTGCAATCCGTGGGTTCCATCACAAGCTTGTATCATACAGCATACAATATCCTATCTTGCAAAAGAAACACCAGATCAATCATGGAAGACTACATGAAAACATTCATTTGACCTTTCCACTTGTTTAATTCAGATAAGAGCAATACTTCATAGTATTATTTAATTGATGTGTGGTAATTTGACTGCAATAACATTTCATTTAAATGTCCTGAGTTTGAACACGTCTACTTGTTTTAGGGTTCATGTTTCATAGCCTTAGCTTCATTGGTTGAGAGACGAGAGAAAATCAGTGGATTACTAAATGTGAGGCTGGTGTCGTATGAGGATAAACAAAAGAAGACCAAGATGCACTACGGAAGGTGAACACCTAGCTCAAGTATCACAGCGGATGGGAAATGTACGAGAGAAGTAAACACTCACATTACACAGGCGAAAACCCCGTATTCTACAAAGTAATCTAACATCAAAGATCATCAACTTGGAGTATCGAAAGCTAAGGCTAATTGAGGAGATAAAGACAGGCGGCTTCGATGGCGTAGTTGGTAGCATGCTGAGCTTCTATGCCCAAAGTCACGGGTTCAAACCAGGACGGATTTTTTAAAAGCGGTAAAATCCTTCAGTATGCCTTCCTTTGGAGGGGAAGTAAATCCGGCGGTCCCATGTCAAACATTTATGGCATGTAAAACAACCTTCCACTAACTTCAATTGTGTGAAGCTAAATTATAGGTTAGATTTGGCTGACGCTCTTAGGTTCCAACGTTCGTCACTAGGAGTCGACTGCGATGGCATATAGTGACCAAGTTCACAACTAGTTGTCGTTGACGGTGTCGTCTGGTAGCTGACGTAGGAACTACCGTACTTGAAAATCGAATGTCTGCAGTCCTCACTTGAATTCAAAACAGATAACACACACTAATACAGCCATCACAATTAACACCGGTTATCAGATTCTACATACACCCAAAGTACACGGGGCTACATGACCGCGTTGTTGCAGCCCCTAAACTGAGGAACCAACCAAAGACAAACAAAGGAAGGAAGAAAGAAAGAATAATATATTTTTCTGATAACCTGTGCTATTCTGGTGTTCGTAGTAGTGTGCGTTGGATGGGGACGAGGCAGCCATAGCCTTAAGTTAGGAAACGTCCCACATTCACCTGAAGTACAAGTGGGAAACCAAGGGAAACCAGTTCTAGGATCTGACATGGGCAGATGACCTCGCTGTTTCGCCCCTTAAAACCTCAATAACTAACTAACTCTGAGAGCCGAGCCAGATATCGAACCTTGACCTCCGGGGCTCACAGCCACAATGCTTGTCACTGCGCCACTAACTGAATGTGAGGAAATAGTTCGGTGAAGAACTATACAGCCTGTTTTCATATATCCTACTTACTGTATGTAAATAGCCACTATCAACATACAACATGTCAGTTTGATTGTTGTAATAGATTCCTAGATATTGACATCATCATCATCTTGCACAGTTTCCAGCCACTGGCCGGGTCTGTTTGGAACACAAGCCTCTCCAACGTCTTCTGTCTTCCCACCATCTCTCAGCCTCCACCCTTGTCCAGTCTTCTCCTCTCTTCTTCACGCTTTCTTCCACCCCCTTCAGCCACCTGTCTCTCGGTCTTCCCCTCGGTCTCTTTCCTTCCCACTTCGTCTCATGTACTCTCCTGGGTATCCTCTTCTCCTCCATTCGTTTTACATGTCCATACCATCTAAGTCTAGATTTCTCTATACCATCCTGTAATGGTTCCTCCTTCATTAATTCTCTGGTCCTCTCATTTCTTATTCTGTCCATCTTTGTAGCTCCAATACTGCTTCTCAAGAACCTCATCTCACTGGCCTGTATTTTCCTTTCATAACCCAGGTCTCCGAGGCATACGTCAGGATAGGGATATAGTACGTCCGATATATGATCTTTTTGCTGTTCTGAGGGACATCCTTGCTCCATAACATGCTTCTCACACTCCTCCGAAATGCTTCTGCCTGCCTCCCCCGCTCATTTATTTCTCTATCGTTTCTTCCATTATCTTGTATCAGGCTTCCTAGATATTGACAACCGTCTAAATATTTCGGATGGTCGCCATGTTGGATTTTTATAAATGTAGGTCTTAGAGTTTTGTAGGCTACTATTAAATGAAGATTATTGTGTAGGTGTAGTATTCAAACTTCAATCGCATGATTAGGACACAATAAATAGAAACGAGATTATAAAACTTCGCTCAGCCGCCATCTTGTTGTTATGAAAACAATTGAAATAAATTAGATGCCAGTGGATTAAGATTTGTACAAGCATTTACCGTACCAAGTGTCACTGCGCTCGCTTGGTTAAATCTCGAGAAACGACCATTTCAATATTTATATTTCGCGTCGCCACCATGTTGGATTTGTGCTCACCAGGTTATTGAAAGTCCCGTACGTGAACTTATGTTAATTGCCTCTATCAACATACGAAATTTCAGTTTCACTACTGTCATAGATTAATAGATATTGAGAACCGTCTAAATATTTCGCATGGTCGCCATGTTGGATTTTTATATATGTAGGCCATAGAGTTATGTACAATTAGATGACAATTTTTGCGTAGATTCATTATTCAAACGTTCACTTCGATCGCATGATTAATACACAAGAAATAAAAACTTAATTATAAATTGAGCACAGCCGCCATCTTGAGGCTATGTGAACAATTGAACTAAATTACGTGCCAGTGCAGTAAAATGTGTATAAACATTTGCTGTACCATATTTCATTGCGTTTGGATAATAAATCGCGAGAGAAGTATATTTAACAGTTTCAACTTCACTTGGCCCCCATGTTCGTTCTGTAGTTAAAAGGGCTGGCTGCGTGGCTCAGGGGTAACGTTCTCGCTTGCTGGGCCCAAGGTTGCAGGTTCGTATCCTGGCGCAGTCAGCTGGCATTTGAGGGTGCGCAAATGCGAGGGAGCCGTGTCAGTAGATTTACTGGCACGTTAAAGGTCCCCTTCGGGGAAAAATTCCGGCACCCCGGCGTCTCTAAAAGCCAGAGTAGTTAAAAGGGACGTAAAACCAATAGCATTATTATTTAGTTAAAAGGTTTTTGAAAGTAACATAGGTGACCGTCTAGTAGTGCCCTTTATCGCCGTACAAAATTTCAGGGTGATATAGAATGCCGGTGAATTATTTCGCACAGCCGCCATGTTGGATTGGTTTTACGTAATAAAATTTGAAGGACACGGTTGTGGTCGGCCAAAATACTGCTATGATCTTATCAAGTTTCATTGAAATCGCTCCAACCGTTTAGAAGTTATTGGGAGCGGACACACACACACACACACACACACATACACATGCAGGAAGTAGTCCAAAAATGGGACACGTCGATATGTGAGCTTGAGGGAGCGAGATTTCATGCTCAGTGTCGCAAGTACGGTGTGTACGATATATTTTATTAGTGTTTTAGATCATTTTCTAATGGTAACCTGTGCGCAGACCTATTCCACGTTGGGTTCAGTAATCCCTTCCAGTCGACGTCGATTGCTTTCGTCGTAAAAATAACAAATGTCGTCTTAGTTATTGATGTTTTCAGGAACGGAAGAGTGAGGTCATGTGCCCTTGAAATGAGCTCTCCATTATGTCGGAGTGAGGACACAAATTAAAAGCTCATAAGTTAGGTTGTGTCAATTTAAAGGCAAGCAAATATACGCGTGGCAGCAGTGGGCCATACAACTCCCACCGTGTCTGCTCGCTGTCAGACTAGGACGACATAATATGGGCAGCTTTTAACATGACCGTTGCTTTCAAAAGTAGGGAACTGTTACGGGGTAGCCCTGGGTGGTGTCATCTCGTGCTTGAACATGGGACTATAATAGTAGACACTAGACGCTGAATATTAATGTACAAAATGTTATACAATATATTTATGGAACATCCATAGACAGTGCAATGGAAATGCCCAATGGTGAACATATATTATTGGTATTGCATTGGCTGCGGCTGTGCAAAAGAAAAAGAAAAAAAACCTTTCTGAAAACGTAGCTCATGCAACAGTACAAATCAATCTATTAGAAGAGATAGCCAATAAAACAGTTTAAAGCTTTCTGTATAAAAAAACAAAATTTATGACAAATATTAAAAATGCTCCAGAAACCCTAATGACCAAAATTTATCAATTTAAGAGGGTAGATAAGTTCAAATATTTGGGGGAAATAATTCAGAAGAATGGCTTAGAAAAATCTGCTGCAGAAGAAAGAGTGCACAAGATTCAAAGAGCATATGGTATAACCAGGAATATCTATAACAAAAAATGTTTATCTAAGAAATTGAAAATACAGCAATTAAACCAGAATGCTTATATGCCACTGAATGTCTAATACTAAAATATAAATTGGATAAATTAGAAGTATCACAAAGAAAAATTATACGCAAAATTCTCGGTCCATTAAGAACTACAGAGTTTTGGAATCTAATAAGTAACGAAGAAATCTATCGGAACATTGAAAACATAACAGAGACAATAAAGAAGAGGCGATTGTTATTTTTCGGACATTTATATAGAATGAATGATAGCAGGTTAACCAAACAGATTTTTAAATATCTTTGGAAAAAGAAATCGACAACAGCCTGGTTTCAAGAAGTAAAGAAAGGTTTAGAAAGAAACAATGTAAGAGAAGAAGATGCACTAGACAGAGACATTTTCAAAAAAAAAAGGGGTATTGGGAATGGAAAGATTCCAAGAAAGGCAATATAAGAAAACAGGCTCAAAGTGGTCGGAAGAGAGAAAGAAGACACAGATGAAGGAGCACTGGAGGAAGAAGAAAGAACAACAAAGGACTGAACATTGAAATTGGTTCGTGGTCCTCAGAAGACCCTAACGGAGAAAGAAGAACAAAGAAACGCAAATGAGCGAAAGGTTCGTTTCAGAAGCGAAATGAATACACTCATCAAAACTTATTAAATGAACTGAGACTGAGTGAGCCAACTGTTTTCGGATACTTTTAGCGTTTGGATGGTAGTTGATTTGATGAACTTGTTGGAATTGTTACTCCACAATAATATTAACTGTCGTGGCGTAGTGAGGAGCTGCAACATGCATTTTGTCTCAGCATTCCTTCTTAGACGAATAATATAAATTTAACTACGATACAAAATACGATCTTTTCAAGTCAATTGTACAGTCCGCCCCATGGTGTTGGGGTAGCACGGCGGCCTCGCACCCGGACGCCCCTGGTTCGATTCCCGGCTCCATCAAGGAATTGAAACTGACGAGAGGGCTGGAAACCCTAATTATACCGATTTGTGGCTTCATTTTGCCCACGTTTTCCCACTATGAGACGGCAGTAACATCTGCTCTGGAGTAGAAGTCAAGGTCATTGATGTGTTGCTGTCAGTAGTGTGTCACACACGAGGTGACTCAGTCCCCGGGTTATTTTAGAACACCACATCGCGAGCTAATGTTAGAGCCACGAGGGGACAACTAGACGAGTCTAGCCACCACGGTACTTGTACGCATCTCACCTCACGATACCGGCCGATCAAGGTGCCAGTGTTTAGCCTGGAAAACAGGTCGTTAACGCAGTGGGGCTGCCTCAGGTCATCGCTAGCATGCACGTGTGTAGTCACAAATTGATCTTTAGAGCAAAAAGAACACCAAAATATCCCAGTGGAAGATGTATGATTCCGTTAGCGTGGCAGCTGAAATGTTCCACTTGAATAGCGCTCGTATCATATTAGAACTTCCGCACACGTGGGAAGCTAAGCTGGCAGGCGGGAACAACATCAGACCGCACCAACATTTCAGTCGAGACTTGTGTCCTTACTTTAGACACTTCAGACTGTTTCCCGCGCATTCCGGCGTCAAGTTCCGTGATAATGATCACATGTAGCCGACACCTTGACCGTTCCCTACTTTCCTTCGTTACGCGTCTATGAAAACTGGGCTGATATAGCGCCGTTATCTCTTAACTACACTGACAGGCAAAAAAAATAAAAAAAAATTCATCATTACTAGGGCTAGGATTATGATGACCTAAGTGCAAAAGTGCAAAATAAAAAAATGCATTTATGACCTAAAAATTTGCAGAAAATTACCTAATTAAAAAAAAAGACCTTTGATTTTCTATGATTTCTGTATATATTTTTTTTTTTGGTCTCGTGTGGTAACAAAATGAATTCAAGCTATTAATATTGGCAAAACAGACATTTTGTAATACATTCTCAGGTTATGAATTTTAAAAATAATACTTACATATTTACAAAACAGACGTTTCTCAGCCATAAAGGTCCCAATTGTTCATTCCAAATGTGTGAGTTGCAATGAACAACGAATACATGAAGTATATTTTCAAAGAAAATGATTGTCTAGTGTCAGCCAACAAAGCTTTATACATAGAAAAGCGCATAGAAAAGAAGCATACTTAATGCAAACAATGTTTCACTTGACAACATTTTAGCAATTGAACACATTGTCTGATACCCTTTATTTTTCTCCAAAACCTTCTTCGTCTTCTCAGACACAGCTTGTCCCACTTTGCCACACGCGCGATCCAAATCATTCACCACTTTCAGCACATGTTGTAACTGCTGCACTAGCGGCACTTCCGACTCTTCCAGAGCGGTTATGGTAGTAGGAAGAAATCCAAAATTGTGCTTTTATGTAAGCAAGTTTCCCTGCAATTTCACTATCTGCCGAGAGATTCTGCGCTGCTTTGATTGATGCGGCTTCAGTGCTGTCAAATGAATCCACGATTTGTTTCACCACTTGTAAGTTCTCGCTATAATATGTGCAGGCTTCAATCCAGGTTCCCCATCTTGTCAAAACGAGAGAAGGAGGAAGTGGAATGTCTGGAGCTTCAAACTTGAAAGTTGAAACTCGAGAGGGTGCCTTCAAGAATATCTTTTTCACACATCCTATCAATTGGTCAACTTCTGGAAAATGACCGCGAACCTCTTCCGCGACTCGGTGTAACGCGTGGGCCAAACAAGTTAAATTCACCATTTTAGAGTACGAAGCGAATTAGCAGCCTTGACCATGTAGGGGGCTGCATCCGTTGCTAAGAGCAACACATTGTCATGCCGAATGTCATCAGGCCACAACAATGCCAACGATTTATCAAGAACTTTGCTGATTGTTGAGTACCGGTAGTTCACTTTTTGTAAATGCTCACAATAGAGTAGAAAGTGTTCCCCAGGAACATCCTCGTCCAGTGTTCCTACCACCACGTTAGCTACATATCGTCCTGAAGAGTCTGTCGTCCCGCCCACCGATACCCATATTTTTTAAATTCCAACTCTTTTCCTCATTTCTTCCAAAGTTTTTTCATAGCATCGTCTAACATAGATTTTCCTTAACGTAGAGGAATCCGGTATGAATTTGCCCGTGTGCTTCTCTAAGAAATTGTTCAATTTAGGGTTGTTTAACTTACTCAATGGGATATCGGCACAAAGAAACACTCTATACAGTTCTTCAAAGAATGGTGAAAAGGATGAATGGGTTTCTCCAAGAAGCTTCTGTTGTAGTAATGTTCCTTCATCTTGAAGTCGTTGCAGAACACGTTTGTGTTTCTCACGCGATACATGTTGTTCCACCGTAAACCTTTTTACAGCGGCCACTCTAACGTCACGAAGTTTGCAGTAAAGTATTGTCCCGTCAGTGGTGAAGACCCTTTCTCCATACTGCGAAACAAATTGTGTTAGTTTAACAGACCCACTTTGCTTCACTTTAGGCATATCGTAACATCGCGTCTAATAGAACAGCACTTCCGGCTCGAAGAAATACCACGAACTCAATGAATCATTGCAAGCTGTAGCCTTCTACCTACGCGAGAGGCAAATTAATGTACTTTCTTGTATGGACGAGTCCATAATACACATACTTTTGGGAATAGGGGAAGAGGGTACCGTTTCCTGGAAAATATATGTTATGCTTGTATGAAATCAAACAAAATATTCAACACGAAAATTTAGTAAAATACAGAATTAGAATAGCTAAACATAAAAAATTATCCTTCTTTCTTGAAAATAGTATAAAAATTACCAAAATGACCTAAAAAATTCCCCCAAAATGCCCTATACCTCAAAATTGGCAAAAAATGCAAAAAAAAGACCTAACAAATAGACTTCATTGAACTCATTCTTTCATGCAACATATGTATATATATTTGAGCAACGTGTCAGTCTTACCAAAAAAAGATGCAAAATCATCAGAATCCTAGCCCTGATCATTACTTTCATTGGTTGGTTGGTTGGTTCTTAAGTTTAGGGACTGCGACAACGCGGTCATGTAGCCCCGTGTACTTTGGGTGTGTGTAGAATCTGTCTGATAACCGGTGTTAATTGTGATGACTGTATTAGTGTGTGTTATCTGTTTTTTAATTTAAGTACATACTGCAACTTATATTTTTTCAAATAGTTCCTACTTTTGCCGCCAAGCGCCACCGACAACGACTACTAGGCCAAGTTCAGAACTTAGATACTAGACGACACCGCAGTCGGCTCTTGGCAACGAACGTAGACACCTAAGAGCGTTGTTTACATTCTTAACCTATCCAATTTAGCTTCACACAGGTGTAATTAGTGGACGGTTCTTAAACATGCCATAAATCTATGACATGGGACCGCCGGCTTTACTTCCCCTCCGAAGGAAGGCATACTGCAGGATTTTTAACGCTCTTAAAATATCCGACGGCTTCGGCCGGGTTTGAACCCGCTATCTTGGGCATAGAAGCTCAGCATGCTACCGACTACGCCACCGAAGCTGCTTTACTTCCATTCAAATCATAAATATGAACGGTATAGGCCTAGTACAGTACACACTGTAGTTAGGCCTATAGCTTGGAAGTGAGGTTAATTGGTGTCCATTACCATTCTTCATGTCATTGTTTCACTTAACAATAGCGATTCTTTGACATGATGCTGTTTCCCGCGGAAAGATGTGCGCGCCATCGCTATCGTCAACAATGCAATGATTTATTCCTTTACCTTTTGCCACTTGTTGGCAGAGGAGAAGTTCAATACAGCCACATCCTCAGTTGTTCTTGTGCAATTCAGTAACGAATATGCGCTTGAGGCCTGAAGATGTCGCCAGGGCAGTGGCTCTGATCGAAAATGGTGGCGCGCACATCTTTCCGCGGGAAACAGCATCATGTCAATGAATCGCTATTGTTAAGTGAAGCAGTGACATGAACAATGTTAATACATCCAGGAAACCAATTAACCTCACTTCCATGCTATAAACAGTAATGCTTATGTAGTAGGCCTAGAGCATTCACTTTTATGATTTAAATGAAAGTTATGTTGTAAGGTAACTTTTTCTCGGCTCGGGGTGGTTGGAAAATGTAGTTCATGGTCGCGTTGTAATCCTTATACATCAAAATGTTATGCTGTATGACTGTGAAATACGTAAATTAATTCATTTATTTTATATCGGTTTGTATTTTACGGGTAAATAAGACATGTTTCACCTGCTAGCCACTCTGGGGAAGCTGTACAGCGTTGCCGAGATGGAGCGCATCACGCGTCATGGCGCGCCTCGCTCGGAAGTGATGGGCTCCATCTCAGCAACGCTGTATAGATTTCCCCGGAGTGGCTAGCAGGTGAACCATGTCTTGTTTCCCCGTACAAATACAAACCGATATAAAATAAGTGAATTAACTTACGTATTTTACAGTCATACAGCATTACCTTTTGATGTATAAGGATTACAACGCGACCAAGAACTACATTTTCCAACCACCCCGAGCCGAGAAAAAGTTACCTTACAAATATGATAACAACTTTGTTTTTTGGACACACGTTGTTGTTGTTGTTTGAGTCTTCAGTCTTTTGACTGGTTTGATGCAGCTCTCCATGACTCCCTGTCCTGAGCTAATCGTTTCATCTCTACATAGCTACCACACCCTACATCCGAGGCAATCTGCTTAATATTTTCTAACCTTGGTCTACCCCTACAGTTCTTGTCCTCGACCCTTCCTTCCATAACTAAGCTTGCTATACCTGGGTGTCTTAGTATGTGTCCTACCAACCTATCTCTTCTCTTCATTAGCAGTCGCCAGAAACATCTCTCCTCTCCCACTCGTCTTAATACCTCTTTGTTTGTAACCCTATCTACCCATATGATCTTCATCATTCTCCTGTAACACCACATTTCAAATGCTTCAATTCTCCTCTTTTCTGCTGCACCAATAGTCCAAGTTTCACTTCCATAGAGCGCCACGCTCCAGACAAAGGCTTTCAAAAATGACTTCCTAATACCTAAATCTATATTCGATGTCAGCAGATTCCTTTTTTGTAGAAATGCTTTCTTTGCCTGAGCCAACCTACTTTTTATATCCTCTTTGCTTCGCCCATCACTGGTTATTCTGCTTCCTAAGTAACAGAAGTCTCCTACTTCCTTCAGCTTTTCACCTGCCAATTTGATCTCCATAGAGGTTTCTGATTTATTTCGGCTGCATTCCAGTATTTTTGTTTTACATTTATTAATTTTCATCATGAATTCTTTCCGTAAGACGGAGTCCATACCATTCAAAAACTCATTCAAATCCTCAGGCTTGTCGGCCAAGATGACGATGTCATCAGCAAATCTCAGAGTTGAAATTATTTCTCCTTGAATCTTCACTCCCACTTTACATTTTTCTGCAATTTCCTTCATTGCTTGTTCAATGTAAAGATTGAAAAGTATGGGTGATAAGTTGCAGCCTTGCCTTACACCTTTCTGAATACCAGCTTCTCTCTCATGTCCTTCAACTCGAATGACTGCTGTCTGGTTTCTGTATAGATTGTATATCACCCTCCTATCCCTGTACTTTATTCCAATCGATTTCAAAATGTCAAACAATTTAGTCCAATCAACGTTATCAAAAGCCTTTTCTAAGTCTACAAAAGCCATGAACGTTCTCTTATCTTTCCTTATTCTACCTTCCAAAATCAGCCTAAGACTTAGTACAGCTTCCCTTGTTCCTACATTTCTCCTGAAACCAAACTGGTCTTCACCCAACTCCATTTCCATCTGGCTTTCAATCCTCTTGTAAATTATTCTAGACAGGATCTTTGAAGCATGAGTAATCAAGCTGATTGTACGGTTATCTTCACATCTGTCAGCTCCCACTTTCTTTGGTATAGGGATGATTACATTCTTCTTGAAATCAGGGGGTACCTCACCTGTCTCATAAATCCTACACACCAAGTGAAATAACCTGATCAGACCTTCATCTCCTATGCAGCGTAGTAACTCAATCGGTATATCATCTATGCCTGGTGCTTTGTTCCTGCTTAAGTCTTCCAAAGCTCTATCAAATTCTGATCTCAATATTAAATCTCCTTTCGCATCCTCATCAATTTCCTCCTCCCTTTCCATTACATGATTCTCAATCTCCTTTCCCTTATACAAATTTTTGAAATTAATAAACCAGTTATACAACACTCCAATGTATATTGCGTTAAAATTTGGATTCGATCTGATGACGGGTTTGTGAGATAATAATTCTTAAAAGTGACGCATGGTTGAAACACGCTTAAAACTTTTTGTGTTCCAAATGCATAAAAAATATTAAAATATAAATTAAAAATTCCAAACCTACATGAACTAAGTTAACGTAAAATAGAACGACGAAAATGATGATGTTATTGGGTTTTAAGTAGGTCTATTGGTTACTTCACAAACGACCTTCAAACTTGAGTGCACACATTATTTTGGTCGACAGTAAGCCTAAAACTTGATGATATGACACGAGGTTTGACAAACATCTGAGAGAATTGCAGGCAATAGTTTCGAAATTATTCATTGATACTTTTAGGTAACTAATTTAAAATAACCCTGTACACGGAAATATTATTGGTCATTTGTGTAGATAGATATTTTTCTAAATATTAAGGGAGATGCTTTCCCCTGTCCCCGTTGTTATGTTGTCGTTGGCAGCGATTGGTGACCCTCAGCTGTACTGTCTACGGTCTCAATAGAGCTGTGTGGGTGACGGATAAGCGGGGTCTTACACCTGTCAAGTGCTCACACACGGTACAGCTAAATATGGCCGCGTGCGCCTCGAGCACCCACGACCTCATGAATGAAACATGGCGACTGAGGCGCCACAAACCGGGGCGTGTCAATGATGAGTCTCCGGGTTGGCGCGGCGATGCTTCTCCAGGCAACCACGCGACCCAGTCCCTGATCTTTTCATGGTATCTTCTGCAAAAGGGGACACAGGATCTGTGAGCCTTAATCATCATTTGTCCGTCATTTGGCCCATTTCTTCTTCTAGTAAGATTTGAGTCGTAGTTCGTAATAGACCATTAATATCTATTCATTTTCATTATCATCCATATCATCTAGGGCTGATGACCTCGATGTATTGTTCCTTAAAGCAACACCGTATCATTCCATTCGTGATCTACCAATATGTTGTCTGAGTCTTTTGACTGGTTTGATGCAGCGCTCCATGCCTCCCTGTCCTGAGCTGATCGTTTCATCTCAACATTGCTGCTACACCCTACATCCGAGGCAATCTGATTACAAATTCAAACCTTGGTCTACCCCTACTGTTCTTGTCCTCGACCCTTCCTTCCATAACTAAGCTTGCAATTCGTGAGTGTCTTAGTATGTGTCCTACTAACCTATCTCTTCTCTTCATTAGTAGTCGCCAGAAACATCTCTCCTCTCCCACTCGTCTTAATACCTCCTCATTTGTAACCCTATCTACCCATCTGATCTTCATCATTCTCCTATAACACCACATCTCAAACGCTTCAATTAGCCTCTTTTCTGCTGGACCAATAGTCCAAGTTTCACTTCCATAGAGCGCCACGCTCCAGACAAAGACTTTCAAAAATGACTTCCTAATACACGAATCTATATTCGATGACAACAGATTCCTTTTCTGTAGGAATGCTTTCCTTGCCTGAGCCAACCCACTTTTTATATCCTCTTTGCTTCGTCCATCACTGGTTATTTTGCTTTCTAAGTAACAGAAGTCTCCTACTTCCTTCAGCTTTTCACCTGCCAATTTGATCTCCATAGAGGTGTCTGATTTATTTCGGCTGCATTCGAATATTTTCATCATGAATTCTTTCCTCAAGACGGAGTCCATACCATTCAAATCCTCAGGCGTGTCGGCCAAGATGACGATGTCATCAGCAAATCTCAGAGTTGACATCTACCAAAGCAACACCAAAATAAAAGTATTAATTCAAACATTTAGAAAAGGAAACCTCCAAACATACCGAATGTTGAATGATCAAAGAACTAGTTACCGTATTTCAGCAACTTATGCAAAGGTCTAAATTTCTTGTACAGTGAAAGGCGAGCACAAAGCCTGATGCAAACAGCTTGACCTTCCCTAGGACACGTTAGTCAAACACATCAAATAATAAAACTCAACAATTTTTCTAGGTTTGTGCCGTGTCTTGTGTGGGGTTTCGCCTAGAACACCAAGCTGGCTCATCGACGGGCTCTTGGTGTCTCCGCCCGGACACAAGACACGGCACAAACCTAGAAGAATTGCTGAGTTTTAATTCACTGGCCGTAAAAGCCAATATACCATCTTTTTGGAAGACATCAAATAATGTTAAAATGTTCTAACGAAGGCCTGTACAAACATACATGTGTCCGAGGAAATGTTTGGCT
This sequence comes from Meconema thalassinum, assembly GCA_946902985.2. Taxonomy (NCBI): domain Eukaryota; kingdom Metazoa; phylum Arthropoda; class Insecta; order Orthoptera; family Tettigoniidae; genus Meconema; species Meconema thalassinum. The sequence goes on from OX336388.2 coordinate 281,759,282, forward strand.
CGCCAGAGTTTGTAGCTGCTTCTATGCGGACACCCATGGGGTGAGCTACAAGTACCGTCGCGTGGGGAGGAAAGTGTGAATGTAAGGTAGCGGCTGTGGCCTATAGTTAGGGACCAACCCCGGCATTTGCCTGGGAGGAAGATGGGAAACCACAGAAGACCATATTCAAGCCTGCCGGCGGGGGGATTCGAGCCTCCTCGCCTCGCGGATGTGAGCGACTGCCTGCAGCCACGCCGTAACGAACACGGCTAACTCACCCGGTTGCCTAGGTATTGAAACACTTTCTTTCTTTCTTTGGGAATAGGAAACTGCATGCAAGCACTATGTGCCCGCAGAAAGCACACCCATTGCCTGTTAGTTCAAGTAATATCCGCTATCCAGCTCATCAGCATTTCTTATTGTAAAAAGAAGTGTTCATTGACAGGTATAAACGGACTGAAAAATGCTTTAATATCTTGGTATCGTCGTCAAATCTGTAAAGTATTTTCTTTATAACTAAGTTGGGTTTAGGAATATGCTCCTAAAGAATAGCCCTTTGATCTAATACAGTGAGATTGTTTTACTGGAGCGGGGCCAGTGACCAGCTACCAGGCGCGCGCCTACCGCCTACATCCGAACTCGGTCCGCAGATTGCGTGCAGGTAGAAACATTAATTGCGAGCTAACCAGGGTCACTAAACTTTCATCAACGTGGGTGTAAAGCGTCAGCACACAGATAAGAAGGTAACATAAACAACAGCTTCCTGCAAGATTTAATTAAAGAAGCACACATGTTTTTTTGAAATTTCTTGGGAGTCTGGATGACCTCACGTCACCAGTTAAAGGTTAGAACTTACCTTTTCACAGAAGATGCTGAAAATGTTCTCCTTCAGCCGACAGACAGTAACTTTGGAAGTTACTTTATGTAGCTACTCCTGCATCCCCCTGCGAGTTTACTGGGATTAATCGAAGCATGGACCTAAGCCCGTTTGATGTTTAATTGTGGGTTAATTTAAAAATACAAAGTGTACAGACCATACTCTAGTGGAGCTGGAGAACAATATACGGCAGCAGATATCCCTCACAACAGAAGGGAATTACAACGTGTAAACGCTAATTTATTTACACGATACAACGCCTGTCTGTCAGCTGAAAGAGAACATTTTAAGCATCTTCTGTGAAAAGGTAAGTTCTTTAACGATTTGCTGGTGAATTTACCATTAATTAATGTACTTTGTTTCGGTTTCCACCTGCGCGCAATCTGCGGACCGAGATCGGTTGGCTGGCGCGCCTGGACGCTGGCCCAGCTCACCCTGTACTACACTACACGCTAGAACGATCAGTGTGTCAAACCTTGCCTGTCAAGATTGCTAACACTATATCAAAAAGTGGAGCCGGTTTCTATCTTTGAAACTGGAGTACGGATATAGCTGCCATCACCAGAACTCCCCAGAGTAATAGTTTGAGGCCACGCATGACGCTGCATGGCCTCTTCAAATTCACATAGCCTACTGTACTATAACGTGTGTTTTGTCGTACATGGAAAATCCATAATATAGCCTAGATTTTGATACAATCTTGACTGGAACAAATAGAAACATAATCTCTACTTAGTATAAAACAAAGTCCCCGATTCTTGGATGTCACGGGTAATCTCGAGAACCACTGGATGGATTTTGATGCAGTTTTCACCATTCTGTAAAGGATATCTCGAGGAAGATTTCTGTAGAAAATTATTTATTTATGAACAAAGGAAGCCTAGTAGTAACGATTACAGTGAACAAGTTGAAAAAAAAAAACGGGCGTCCGTGCGCTTTTTAAGCTTACGCTGGGCAAACCGTTAAAAATATCAATATACTATGAGTGTAAGAATTGTTCAGCATGAAAAGCTCTACAAAAAAGTCTTCAATACATCGCCCACTAAAAGTGTCTACACGTTTTCATTTCTTCCAACAATCTCCAATTACTGAGGCGACAGTTTACGAGCTATCTAGGGGCGAGTCTATTACCCCCACTTACAGCCTAGCTAGTAGGCGAGCCTATTACCCCAGATACCGCCAGCAGCAAACCGTCAAGTCGTGTTGAAGTAAGACTTCAGAGAAGAGTGGTTGTGTTAGGAGTTTCCCTTGAAGTGCAACTCAGCTTTTCTTCATTTCGCCTGTGAACATTTCGTTCCGCAAAATACACAGTCAAGTTAAGATTGGACGGAAGGGGGATTTGTGTTTCATGGACAGTTTAACGTGGCTCTATCGCGTATTACATCAGGACGAAATCTTTTCGTGTTCACTGCTGGAGGGAAAACGACTAATGTCGTATACAAGGAAATCTTATAAGACCTCGATTAAAAGTAGCCTATCACCGTGCATTCAAAACTGTTCCCGGGCGAAGCCGGGTCGAGTTGCTAGGACGTTGAATAAGAAAGGCATATTTTCACAACAGTAATAGTTATTGTTGTTTTAAGGGGCGGAACTACGAGCATAACAGCAAGTACAACACGACCACGCCTCTTTGGTACTTAACATGTTGATGTTGAGGGCAGTTCCCTTACAGCCACATTCCCCCAAATGCCAACCTACTTCTCCGGGATTCGATTCCCCAAATTAGGCGAGAGCCTTGCTGACCACATCCAAGGCGGTTCTATCAATCAAGTACCCAGGGCAAACAAATCAGACGAGCCTTCTTTGTCTCTCATGGACACTTCCGTTAATGTACCGACAGCGCTAGCTACGCTCACTAGGCCATGGGGCCAAGCTCTCTGCTGACTCTGTAGACGTGGGTTCGAGCCCCATCGTCGGCCATCCTTGAAATTATTTTCCGTGGTTTCCCCATTTTCAACTCCAGGCAAATGCTGGGACGGTACCTTCTGACAGGCCACGGCCGCTTCCTTCCACATCCTTGCCCAGTTTCATTCATTCATTTCATCTCGCATTTCAGCGCGCAGGTCACCCACCTTCACTCGGCCTCTCAGGAGGCCACACGACATAAAGTCAGTTAATCTTGAACATTTTCTAAGAAATAATTTTAACAGGCAATTAAAAAAATAAATTATGTAGAACAGATTGCCTCGGATGTACGAGTATTGATAGAGAACTGCCACTGAGGCTATACAATGTTCTGGCTTGAAGTAATCTAATAAGAAAGTAAACCTAGCTTAACATCTAATCAAACAAAGTATAAATGACACTTAAAACTAAACAAGCCAATTAGCAAACACGTCGTATACAAGACGAATTATACAAACTATAATATAACATGACGGTCATTGGGAAAATATTTACTGAAGGATTGTTCGAAAGATCGACTTCGCAACATATAACTGGCCATGACTGAAACCTTGATGAGGCAAATAGAGTTTCCCCTTGAGCTTTATTGATTGTGATAAAGTACGCCAAGCTAATTGGAAATTGGAAAATGGAAGTGTTTTTTCGGAAGATGTTAAATCAAGTCGAAGGATTATAGCCTGCTGCCCATTAAGTGATTTGCCTCCACACATACTTGCTCTAAACGTTTGAGCCATAGAGCCAGTAAGACGCGGCGGGATCCGCCATTTTTCTGGTGGAACAGAGCCATTGTGCGCAAGCGCGGGAGCGACAAATATTACATTTTACTTTAATAATTTAAAAATATACCCTAACATATATTTTCCTTTTAAAGACACTCTGCAAATCTACATGCCAAGAGCTCTCGTTAGACTGCATTACGAAGTCAATCGGTTAAGACGTTTTCTCAGTCTCGCGGTAACAAAAATCACCATAATGTTTTAAATATATAGATAATTAAATAAATAATCTACCTAATGTATTATAAAATCTATTGAAAAAAAACAAATTACAGTACCGGTATTTTAATAAAAACTACAATTTTTTTATGAATTATAATATGATCTATTATTAAAATAAGTAGACTATATGAGTGACATGATTGCTCGAACTACTATCAATTCCACCGAAGTTGTAACTTGGATACTAAAAATATTATAAAAAGCTGTACGGCACGGATATATTTCAAAAATTTCGTATCAACTATTTATATTTTTGATTGTATGTATAATCGTGGTTTACGAATTCAACAACTGAGGTGTTAACATAGGTATTTCTTGAGTTGTGAAGTACCAACACAGTGAAGGCGGAATGTATTGAAGAGCCGCGCAAAGGGATGATTTATTGTACCGTATTGTATTAGTTGTACGGTGAAACGATTAGCTCAATACAGGGAGCATGGAGTGCTGCATCGAACCAATCTACAGACTCAAATCAAGTTTATTTCAGTTGCCTCATTCAGCGGACTGAGCATTGTGATCATCATCCCCGTACAATTTGTCTCATAAACTATGTTATTGTGGTGTCTGTAGTAGGGTGGGTATTTTCAATTGAAGTTAAAATGGGAACCTTTTGTTTGTTACGAACCATCACAGCATTTCCCTGAGTATCAAAGTCACCTCTTTTCAGTTTTGCCTCACGAGGCTGGGTCGGGAATCAAACCCACGACCCTTGGGACTGACGTCACTATACGAAGGGCTGTCGGGACAATCTGAAGCCTCCCTTTAACCCTTAAAAGGGCAAAACTGTTTATTTTTATTTATATGTGTTTTGACGTTTTAATTTATTTTAATTATTATATTTATTAGTCTAATAATTTAATTTTTTGTTTCTGTAATTTTATTGTTTATAGGCTATATTTATTTTTATGTTCGACCCTGACTATTATGTGTCAGAAAACTGTATCATAATGAGGCTCATTATAACACTATTTTTCATTATGAAACAGTTTCTCCCACCAATCAGAGCTCAAGAAACAGTTGTGTGACCAGTTAGATAAGGATACCTTCGCGCATGCGCTCAAAATCCAACATGTCTATATAAATTACCGAAAGTGCACCGTCCATATGTTCCGGTAAATAAACTGGTGAATATGAGACAAGAAATAGCACTGTACCTTAATATCCCCAAAACCAATTTCTACACAGCGCGTGGTTTTGAAACGACTTCGGTGACAGTTTTACTGAATACTGGTGCACAATCTGAACATATGGCATTGAAGCACACAGAGCGCATGCGTCGGTTGTCCAGAGAGCTTGGAAAACAGAGATATACTACCCACCGCAGCACCCGATCACAACATTCTAGTGACTGAACAGATATTTATGAATATTTATGTTAAAACATATAATAATGTTATAATTATCGTCGAACATAAACAGTCGTATGCAACTCGGCTATAATGGTAATTAAGACACTCGTATGGAAATTATAAAACTCGCATACGCTCGTTTTATAAAAATACTCGTGTCTTAAGTATAGCCATTATAGGCTCGTTGCATAATGTACTATTAATTTACAATTTATGTTCTTATAGATTTAATTTTGATATCTTTTCTTGAATTAATTAATTAACTAATTCCGAATTGATTTTACAATAATTGTTTTGATAATTATTTTATAGTTATGTTTATTATTTTAATTTTTATATTTCTTTTATTATTAAAATTGTAAATTTATGATTTTTATTTCTATATTTATATTATATTTTTACACGTTAATTGTTGTTTTTTATTTTTTATTTTATCCAGCACATTACGTCCAGTAGATACGTATATAATATTTGATTTGTAGAAATACTAGCACTTCGGCATGAAAATTCTCCGTAATTTGGCTTAAAGATTCAACTAGCAGCATGTTTGAAAGCATAAACTGTCCTTGTGACAGGAGGTTATATGGACACCACTATCCCATAAAGCTGCATTATATGGCTGTGAAACTTGGAAATTCACGGCTAAGGTAATTAAGCGGTTAACCGGCCGCGGTAGCCAAGAGCGCTAACGCGCTACCTCATGCCTCGCTGGCATCGGGAGAGCGCGGGTTCGAATCCCACCTCGGCCGTCCTGAAAATGGTTTTCGTGGTTTCCCGTTTTCACCACCAGGCAAATGCCGGGACGGTTCCTTTCAATAGGTCCACGGCCCATTTCCTTCCAATATCACTTCCCTGACCCATCCTGGAAAGAAAACTACTTGGCCATTGGCTGCATTAATTAAAAATATAATTAAGCGGTTAGATGTTTTCCAACAACGTTGCCTTAGACGAATTCTTGGAGTCTTTTATCGTGATCATGTCACACACGAAGACGTCTTAAGAAGACAGACTCACTACGCCTTTCAAAGACTGTAACTGAGCGTCGGATGCAACTTGCTGGCCGCGTCCTCCGCATGCCCGAACACCGTCACCCACAAACTGCACCAACAATAAGATGGACACCACCGAGAGGGAAAACGAAACAAGGCCTGCCTCGAAGACCTTGGCGTCAAACAATGAGGGAAGATCTCTGTTGCTGGAGAAGACTTGTGCCTTGCACAGGACCTAATGATGATCATGATCCCATAAAGGGTGAAATAGTCGAACCTGAAGGAAATCCGTTCTATCCCCACTTTGTCACTCGTTACGCCAGAGGAACAGTTATCGCCGATCAATCTCCCAGTCCCGACATTGGTACATTGACCCGCGCCGCTATCGGGCCATCTCCAGCACCTACACAGAGCTACTGATCTTCATGACGCAGACGAACGATGCCTGGAATACAAAGTGGACCAAGAGAAACCCAACTCCAGATACAATCTCCTTACAAGGACAAAAAAGTCCAATGAGAATCTGACATTACACTGAACAGTAGATAAACTCCCTCTTCAAATCACAGAAACTCAGGCCTTGCAGAGTGAGGTGACGCTCATTCAAGGTAGTGTAGTTAGAAACTTTCACAAGTAGTTCCGTGAAGAACTATACAGCCTATTTTTATATATCCTACTTATGTTAATTGCCTCTATCAACTTACAAAATTTCAGTTTGATTGCTGTAATATATTCGTAGATATTGAGAACCGTCTAAATATTTCGGATGGTCGCCATGTTGGATTTTTATATATGTAGGCCATAGAGTTATGTACTATTATTTAAACGTTCACTTCGATCGCATGATTAATACACAAAAAATAAAAACTTAAGTATAAAATTGCGCACAGCCACCATCTTGAGGTTATGTAGACAATTGAACTAAATTACATGCCAGTGCATTACAATGTGTATAAACAGTTACTGTACCACATTTCACTGCGCTCAGATGGTTAAATCGCGAGAAAAGTCTATTTAAATATTTCAACTTCGCTTGGCCGCCATGCTAGTTTTGTAGTTACCAGGTTTTTAAAGTCACATAGGTGAACTTTCAGCAGTGCCCTATATTACTGTACAAAATTTCAGAGTGATATCAGTAATAGTTTCGGAGATATTGAATGCCGGTGACATATTTCGCACAGCCGCAATGTTGGATTGGTGAGACGTAATAAAATTTGAAGGGCACGGTCGGAGTCGGCCAAAAATAGTACTTTAACCTCACAGAGTTTCATTGAAATCGGTCCAGCCGTTTAGAAGTTATTAAGGGGACACACACAGACAGACAGACAGACACACACACATACACACACACACACACACACACACACACACGGACAAAAGGTGATCTCATAAGGCTATTTTTAGATAAATTAAAAAAGGCTAGAAATGCTTGCAGGTTGCAGCGCCTGAGATCGAAAGAGTACAATTTTGCCCTCTCTTGTCTCAGCCTCCGGATGAAATGCCACCACCGATATCGTCCTTGTGACCTGACCAACATGTGTGTAATGCTCCAGGAGAGTTCCTTTGTCTGTCTCACTCAATCAACTTACAAATGGTATTCCGTGGTATCTAGTCCAGGTGAATGCTGGGATGTTTCTTAACTTATAAGGTGCGTTCAATAAGTAACGAGCCGGAGGCTGTAATGCGCAAACCGGTGACAACATCGGTTTGCGCATTACAGCCTCCGGCTCGTTACTTTTTGAACGCACCTTATAATAACACGGCAGGTTCCTTCCCTACTCTAGCTCCAATACGTAACTCTGTTCCACACACCTAGAAGAATTGCTGAGATTTAATTCACTGGCCGTGAATGCCAATCTTACTGTTCCACGTAATTCCTATCAATAGTTGGTTTATGTCCCGCAAATTACAGCCTATAGACGTGTTATTAAACCCTGTTCACACATAACTAGCAACCCGTCCCGGCTTCGCCCGGTATCTTTAATGTTTTTACCCAGCTTAAACTCAAAAGCTCACGGACGGCAGGTCCCATACGCAATTCAAAAATGTCGAGGTGAACAGCGAAACTCCAAACACAAATACTCTTCACTCAAGTCTTAACTCAACACGACTCGACAGTTTGTTGCTGGCCGAAGTCGCTCCTAAACTAGGAATTTAAATTTCCACTGAATGGAAATTGTTGGAAGAAATGAAAATGTGAAAACACTTATAATGGGCGATATATTGAAGATAGAGATATGCTCTCGCGGACCTTTTTGTAGAATTTTTCATGCTGAACAATTCTTACACTCATAGTATAAATATCCAGTATTTTTTTGACGGTTTACCCAGCGTAAGCTTAAAAGGCGCACGGACGGCAGGACTTTCTTCGACTCGATTCACTGAAATCGTTATTGCTCGGCTTCCTTCGGTCATTAATGAAGGTTTTTCTGCAGATATCTTCCTAGAGAAATCTTTACAGAATGGTGAAAACCGCATCAAAATCCATCCAGTGATTCTCGAGATTACCCGTGACATCCAAGAATGGGGGACTTTTTTTATACAATGTAGAGATTCGCTGTTTTACCTACCGTACTATATTTCAGTGAAATACGATTGTGTTTCAAAATCTACTCCGAGCGTACACAGATTCAATCAGGGCGGGGTTTGCTGCTGTGCTCACTTCATGGCAAATCTCGAGAACTAAAAGGTATTGTCGATACTTCGAGTTAACGGCTCAGTGCAGCAGACACACCGCATAATGCAAAGAAAGTGAACAAGCCAAATAATCTGAATTGTCAGGACCAAGTTCTAAGTAACATTTTCTCTTTTAATATCTGTGTTGTTTGGTAAGTTTTACACAATAATAATATCGTATGGCCTCGGGTGCCGGGTGCAAGCTTTGTTATTTGACACCCAGTGGGTAGCTTGCATGTCGCATTTTGTAGTTGCTTGGAGCGCTATGAAAGTCAAGGAGGTTAGATATTTAAGCTCCTCGACACTATAGCGCTTCCTAGTAGAGAACGGAGGAACTTTGTGTTGGCGGAAAATCCCGAGATTAATTTTGCCATTATGAATACAGCCTACTGAATTCAAATGTGTTCTTTAACATGCCAACAACGTATGACATGCGTGTCGTGATTTTTGTCAGGTTTAAAAAAAATCACTTACCACGGCCAGGAGCGAACCTGCAAGCTTGGTGTTGGTAGTCAGACACGATAACCACTCACCCACCGTGGCAAGCAAGTTTTACATATCGTCACTACACTTCCAATATCCACTATTATGATCTCGTTCGGTCACGTCGGCCAGCTAAATGTGAAGGTACAATCCACGCACGGTTCCTCCTGTACACTATAATGCAGGAAAATGACCTTTATGTTCGACGATGTCGAAATGTAAACATTATGTGTCAGAAAACTGTACCATAATGAGGCTCATTATAACACTATTTTTCATTATGAAACAGTTTCTCCCACCAATCAGAGCTCAAGAAACAGTTGTGTGACCAATTAGATAAGGATACCTTCACGCATGCAAATCCAACATGTCTATATAAATTACTGAAAGTGCACCGTCCATAAGTTCGCGTAAATAAACTGGCGAATATGAGACAAGAAATAGCACTGTACCTTAATATCCCCAAGACCAATTTCTACACAGCGCTTTGCTTTCAAACGACTTCGGTGACAATATTAGTGAATGCTATAGAACTGGACGGCAGGCTGTAAACAATAGGTGTTCTGTGTTGGGAAGCAAAGTGAATGGTCTCTGCTTTCGGAGTGCCTAGACTCATGCATTCGCTCTGTTCAGTCAGCAAACCACCCAGCGCGCCCTATTCACTAACTGAACCCCACAGATGAAAATGAAAATCCACAGCCTGCTTCCAGTCTCCGACCGGGTCAGGAATGGAATGAATGAAGCCCCCATCTAGCGGCGAGAATATGAACTGTGTCGGCTGCCGAGGCCTGACGCACTCCTCTGGGGAAATGATTAATTGCATGACAGATGAAATGAAATGATAGTGGAGAGTGTTGCTGGAATGAAATTTTGACAGGGAAAACCGGAGTACCCGGAGAAAAACCTGTCTGCCTCCGTTTTGTCCAGCACAGATCTCACATAGAGTGACCGAGATTTGAACCACGGACCCAGCGGTGAGAGGCCGGCGTGCTGCCGCCTAAGCCACGGAGGCTTCTGAACCCCACAGATATTTATGATTATTTATATTAAAACATATAATAAAGTTATAATTATCGTCGAACATAAACAGTCGTATGCAACTCGCCTATAATTGTAATTAAGATACTCGTATGGAAATTATAAAACTCGCGGATACTCGTGTCTTAATTATTGCCATTATAGGCTCGTTGCATAATGTACTATTAATAAATGGTAATCCTGCTTGATCTATTTATACATGGCAGGAGGCGTAACGAGTTTTATGGGAAACTGAAGAGGATTATCTAGGCGCAGTCACGGTAGTCAATTGTTTCTTTCTTGTTTTATCCTCCGGACTAAGCGACGGATCCCACCTTTACCCCCACTGAGGGCAGTGTCCTGGAGTCGGGGGATACAACCGGGGAGTGTGACTAGCACATCGCCTCACAGGGGACTTATGAAGGGATGGGAAGATTGGGAGGGATAGACAAGAAACAGGGAAGGCGACGGCCGTGGCCTTACGTTAGGTACCATCCCGACATTTGCTGGAAGACGAAGTGGGAAACTACCTATTGTTTCCTTAGAGAATTTTAAGAAATTTGCCCTCTTCTCCTTGATGAGTCAGGCTCAACTCGACAACACAATAGCACAGATTCTCAGGCAAATCCTACACACACCCAAGTACACGGGGACGATGACCACGATGCCCAAGCCCATACATGAAAAACCAACAGAACCATGTAACAACCTGTGTTAATTGAAGCTAGGAATAGACTGCTTGGCTGCAGTGATCAGCTACCAAGTAGTAGTTTCATTTCATCCCCGTGTGCTTGGGTGTGCAGTCTATAGGATTTGCGAGGCTGAAATGACCAAGATATCCAATCCCCTAAATGCAACAACAAGAACAACAGAAAATTGCGCTATTATTGAAAAAACATTAGCGAACATAATGAAACCCACCCAGTAGAGTACGCAGGATTTCTTTCTGAGGGATTCATTAATATAATAGTGAATTGTGTACATTATTAAAGGATGACCTTGCTGTTCTGCCCCTTAAAACGACAGTTATCATCATAATTAAAATTATATTTCGATTAATATTCATAAAAAACAATAATTAAGTAACCGTTCTCTTTGCATGAAAACTATTTTAGGGCTTATTATTTTTTCGACACAATAAACAAATGAAACAAGAAGTTCCGTGAAGAACTATACAGCCTACTTTTCATGCCAATGATTATTCTACAGCATATGAACCTATCTAGAATAATGACGAAATTAAGTTGGTAATATCGAAATATCTAATTAGTTCAAAATATACCTGGTATAATGTAGCCTAATAGAGCACTACAGTTGGCAGCCCTGGTGACTGAATATATTCTTAGTTCCACCTCTTAAGGTACAGAATACAAAATTTGGTTGAAGTCCAATGGACGATACATGCAGTTAGACACTGGATCTATCAGCACGCGTAAAAGCATGTTACCAACAATACCATGCGTGTGCTGGTCAGAAATAATCTGAATTATTATGATATCTTGTTGTGCCAATTTTGGATGAAATCCATTTGTTAGTATAGAAGTTACATGTATTTTAAAATTGGACATATCAACAGGCATAGAATTATGTTGGCAGCACCGCCTTGTATTAATTACTCCAAATTAATCTAGAATGTCAGGTGCTATACGTGTGCAAAGTATAGAGCTGTTGGCTTGCATACTTTCTGATATATTGATATTAGGGTAAAAATAATATAGACAGCATTTATTAACAGTTGGCAGCCCTGATTGCTCTTAACAATACTTATAGTCATATCTGTTATGGTACACATTGCACATACGAAATTTGGATGAAATCCAACTGATAGTATAGAAGTTACATGTATTTAAAAATTGGTACTATCAGCAGGCTTATAATCATGTTGGTAGAACTGACGTATATTAGTTACTCCAAATTAATCTAAAATGTCAGAATATACGTGTGCATAGTTTAAAGCTGTTGGCTTGCATACTTTCTGATATATTGGTATTTGGATTTAAAAAAATAGAGAAAGCAATTATTAACAGTTGGCAGCCCTGGTGGCTCTTAAGAATACGCTCAGTCATATCTGTTTATGTACAGATATTACATACAAAATTTGGTTGAAATCCAGTTGATAGTGTAGAAGTTATATGCATTTAAACATTGGACCTATCAGAAGGCTTAAAATTATTTTGGCAATACTGTCATGGTTGGCCTCCTGGAAAATAAAATGAAATAGTATTATCTACATGTGTGCCAATTTTGGAATAGCTCCCATGCATACCTTGCAAGATATCCAACATGGAGCTCAAATTTCTAGTGCGTTTTTTCAGCAGTTGGTAGCACCGACATCATTTTCAAATATGGACGTGAGCTATTCCGGTGCACATCTTTACTCATACTAAATTTGGTTTTGATTGCTGCAGCCGTTTAGGAGTTGATAGGGGGGGAGGACAGACACACAGCCAGACAGACAGACAGACAGACAGACACACATTTTCCCGGATCGATCTCATAAGAGTACTTTTTCCTCATTTTTGCAAAATGTGAAAAGTAGGCTAAAAATGTGGAAAACAGCAACTAAATATTAAAACTGGAACGATGCAGTGGTATCATCATGGTTGCTTATAATAATATTGATATTATGTAAGAGAATCTCCGTGTTTCCACCGCCATTACTATTGACTCTCAGAATCTGCCATCTTGATGACTTTATCTGTATCATTAATTGGAATAAATCGCAGAAACTCCTCATGTACTGAATTATCTTTAACGAAACGGACACACAATTAAAGCAACCCGAAGGTTGCCGATCGCACACTTCAACAGTAACACTGATCCATGGCTCGCTCCAACACTGAAGGGGGAGTCTCGCTGTGAGCAGAGTGCAGGACATTTACCAAGTGAGGAACGTGGTGACTTTTATAATATATACAGGAGTTAAGACGGTAGAGTAAAACAGGTGACAGATGGGACAATATAAAGGTTCAAGTAAAGACATTCAGGGGGAGGGGTTAAACGCCACTGCATCTACCATGGACGATTCTAGCTTACAAGTTTACTATTAAAAAGCAGAATTATGATCATCAGCGGATGTGATTATAGAACCTATTGGGTAGCTACACGCGCTAAGGTGCGAGGGATGGGGCCAGGCTATCTCCCCACCGCCGGCCATCCTTCAAATGGTTCTCCGCGGTTTAGAACTCAAGGCAAATGTCGGGGCAGTTCCTTTAATTAGGCCACGGCCGCTTCCCTTGCTAATTAACTCCTACGTGGTGGGTAATTCTTACGGCCTTATTCCCTTTCTGGCGTCAAACCATCAGAGGAGTAATGAGAAACATGTGTTGTTGTTGTTGGGTTTGCCTGAAATCAGACAATTAATAATGTTATTAGTAGTGGTTTTGTAACTGTTCTATATCCACCGCCACCGCTCCACCGCTGGAATTTAAAGATGGCGATATCTTTTGAACGAATTATTGGAGGAAGTCGTGTCAGGTGTCAAATTACTCGGGACGATGTCCCCTTTCCAGTCCACCATTTATTTTTTCCAAAGTTTGCCAAAGGGCCTAACTACACATTTTTGAAAATTTTGCTCTGTGTACAACCTCTCACATGAACGGTGCGCTTTTCAAATAAAGATAGTGAGCATAGCTTAACCTAGTCTAGTCTGGTCTATCTAACCGGAACCAAACCGGAACCGAACCGAACTAAACCGAACCGGAACCGAATCGAACTAAACCGAACCGGAACCGAACCAAACTAAACCGAACCACTACTGTTATTGTTTTTACGTCCCGTTTAGTCAGTTTATCCTCCAGGATTGGCGTTTCTCTCGGTCTCAGCGAGGGATCCCACCATTACCGCCAAGGCAGTGTCCTGGAGCTGGAAACACCTTGCTGGGGGATACAACTGGGGAGATGGAACCAGCGGCCTCACCTGCAAAGCGAACAGGGACCTTATGAGTGATGGGAAGATTGGGAGAGATAAACAAGGAAGAGGGAAGGAGGACCGTGGCCTTAGGGTAGACGAAGTGGGAGATCACGGAAAACCACTTCGAGGATGGCTGAGGTAGGAATCGAACCCCCTCTACTCATTTGGACCACCGGAGGCTGAGTAGACCCCGTTCCAGTCCTCATACCACTCTTCAAATTTCGTGGCAGAGCCGGGAATCGAACTTCCGACCTCCGGGTTAGCAGGTAAGCACACTGACCACTACACCACGGAGGCGCAACGTCCCTTTAACTACTGCAGCTTTTAGAGACGTCGCGTCGCGCCTGGTGCCGAAGGGGATCAGTAACTCTGTCTGATAACCTCCCGGCATTTGCATGGAGTTGAAAATGAGAAACCACGGAGAAGGATTTCAAGGATGGCCGACAGTTGGGTCCGAACACACTTCTCCGAGTCTGGATTTGCGTCTGAATTTGAGTCCTAATACGCCTCTTCAACATTCTTGCTTCGCCCGTACTCCAATGATACCCCCCCCCCCTAAAGAAACGTCATGTACCCACACACACTTATTAGTAGCGTCATGGTTACTTCCGACTTGGAAGTTTCAGTGCTACGCTACTGCTATCTAGCGGTCAGAAGAGAAATCACTTTAACTAGCCAATCACCGGCACCCATTCAAATCGATATATCACGAAAAATCGAGTGTTGATCGCTAAATCGTGACATTGTGAACGAAACTCGAATTGTCGTGATATATCGATTTGAATGGCTGCCTGTGATTGGCTAGTTAGAGTGATTTCACTTCTGACCGCTAGATAGCAGTAGCATAGCTACTATAAGTGCAGCCACACCATATTGTCGGCGGATTTCTTCGCAGGTGACATGTTCTTGAAGTCTAATCTAATCTAATCTAAATAATGCAACATAGTCTCTTAACACTTGATTTATTGACTGCTGACATATTTGGTGAAAAGCCATCAAGGAAATTAATCACTATGGATGTATGCGTCCGGGCGTGGCCGTGCTGAAAGGCCGGGGGCTTGTCACCAGTCGACTCGAGCCGGTTTAGAGCATAAAGGCGCCCGCAGTAGATTCTATCTGATGACAACAAAATGTCTGGACTGGGGAAAGATTGAGCTGGTATCACTTTAATCTGGGGGTAAGTGGGCTGTCAGGTTGTGTTCGTGCGCGCGTGGGCCGGCCAGGCTTCCGGTCTGGCCTTTAAACAGAGAGGAAGAGAAACAAAATACTATTCATGTTCTATTTTAACAATGATAATTTAGGGCTGCGATTAACGTGGTCAAAAATGCCACAGTTTGTTTACAATTGCAACAAGTGTTCGTGCATTCTAATTCAGTCGACTAGTTACCATGGTAACAAGAACACGCGTGCGCGATACTTGTAATACATACAATACAGGTTAATGCTGGGATAGTACCTTACTTCAAGTTCCGGGCCGCCATTCCTGTCCCTAATACAGTTACACTACTACAGTCATCACATAAATACAGGCTATAAGACAAATTCAACACACCTAACTGCACGGGGCAGATGGCCAAGATGTCCCAAGCCCCTAAATTGAATTAACAACAACAAATATTAAGGTGTGTTCAAGGTTATTTTGAGTACAGTATAGTAAAGCCATCATTACTTCTGACTTGACGTTTCAGTGTTACCATACCCTAGAGCTATCTAGCGGTCAGAAGGAAAATTACTTTAACTAGCCAATCACAGGCCGCCATTCAAATCAATATTATCACGACAAATCGAGTTTCGTTCGCGATGTCGCGATTTAGCGAACGAAACTCTAGCCTAGCACTGAAACGCCAAGTCGGAAGTCATGATGGCTTTCTATAGATTACAATTAACCACCCACGACCAGTCTTGCGAGGGGAATGGGGTGCTCCCTGCCCTGGGCCTACTGGAAGAGCCAAGCACCACTCCAGACCCAACCCCAATAGCTCAAGTAGTCTGAACTCTGCATACACACGAAAACAAGGATGCTTCATTTGCACTGGATGTTTTACAGTGAAGATGAGCATAGTTATTAAAAGAACTGTTTGTTTATTAAGGAGGTATACTGTAGTAGCTGAATAATTGTTTATACAAACATTAGTTAAAAAATAAATGAGTAGAACGCGTAACACGAAGTAAGAAATACAATAATGGAAACTCACAAAATGAGCTTCCCACGAAACAGCTGATGTCTTGATCGGAGTAGGTGTACGGGTAATTCCACAGCCAACAAGATGTGTGGCTTCTCTCCTTTCTGAAAGGATCGAGTCGGCTGTGGTCGCCTTCATCTACGCATTTCCCTTTATTACCAGTGAACAAGTGTTTACCTCGGAATTTAGTTAGATAGTCCAAAGAACATCATTTAGAAAAGGTACGCTTTCTTCCCTCATCAATAAAAGACCGCAATTTCCGGAACTGCATCGTGTTTCTAACAATCACCAAAACAAGAGAGTTACACAATACCATTCTCAGTCTGACCTTGATTGCTACGTTAACTACAGAAATGTAGTAGTCTAATGGTATCGGTGATTTCTAACACTTTCACTTCAGGTAAATCCTGAGAAGATTCCTTTCCCAAGGCCACGACCGCCCACTTCCTGGTCACAAATTCATAACAAATTCACACCCACTCATACCAAGCACCACGATGTCGCAAACTACTAACTGAACACAAAATTATCCAACTAAAATTTTGAAGAAAAAAAAAGATTTTTGGAAATGCGATGACGTTTATTGAAATCCGATCTTCACTTAGAATCCGAATTCCTTTGGAATGAGTTATTGGTTACATTGTAATTATTTGATTTGGTGACTTCGGTGGCTTAGTAGGCAGCCATGGCCATGATCGCGGGGTCAAACACGGCCGAGGACGTCGGATATTTTTAAGAGCGTTAAAAATCCCTCTGTATACCTTCCTTCGGAGGGGAAGTAAAGCCGTCGGGCCCATGTCATAGATTTATGGCATGTTAAAGAACCTTCCACTAACTAGACTTGTGTGGCTTGTTAGGTTTGATTAATGCTCTTAAGTTCCAACGTTCGTCACCAGGCGCTGGTTGCGACGGCATCTAGTAGTAGCCAAGTTCACAGCTAGGTGTCGTGGACTGCTTGAAATTATCGTCTGCAGTCCTTACTTGAATTAAAACAGATAACACACACTAATACAGCGATCACAATTAACAGCGGTTATCAGACAGATTCTACACACACCCAAAGTACACGGGGCTACATCAGGGGCGTATATAAGGGGGGTGCTGAGGGGGCTCCAGACCCCCCCCCCGAAAAAGCCAACTTGGGTACAAAATACAATGTATTTCACAGTACTTTTAAGAAATGCTTATCAATTTGTAAAATTTGCTGAATAAATTAACAAATAATCCATCTAGACACTTGCCATTCATACTCCACAGTCTATAATAGAACATTCATTAAGTACTCACAATTTTCCAGGAGTAGTCAGCCCCCCCCCCCCCCCGAAAAAATGTATATACGCCCCTGGGCTACATGACCGCGTTGTCGTAGCCCCTGAAGTAAGGAACCAACCAACCAACCGATTAGTGGGACTTGAGAAATCGTGACCATCAACCCCGTGTACTTGTCCGTGATGACCCTAGTAGTGTAGGCCTAACTGGTGCCTCGTGATATTCCCGCGGTGGGTGCTGTCAGCGCAGAGATTCGAACCTTCGATCTCCGGACTTCATCTCTCCCTTCCAGTTGTTGTGCGGGATTTGAACACGCATGGCTACGTTGTGAGTGCGAATCAAACCCTCATTTCTTTTCCCTTGATCTTAGCTGACAGAGTCCATGGCAGAGAGAGCTACTATACCAGGACGGCGGCTATGCTAGTCTCTCTGTTCCGTATCGCTAATTGTGGACCTGGTCCCCGCCCCTAACACACAGGGTGTGAACCCACGCCCCACCCCCAACCAGCAGGCAGTCTCCCTTAACGGGGACGTAACAACCACCGATAACTGTGCTGAGATTAATAACTAGGGCACGGATTTTTAGGTAAATAAATATTTTTTAATGTAAATACATATTTTAAACGTATACAAATGTAATGCAGCAGAATCTCAGATACAATACGAAAACGAAGGGTTAAATTCTTTGGACATGTTCAAGAATGCCTGACGATAGACTCACTAAGAAAAGTTTTAACCACTTCAACAAGCCCAATAGAAAAGGTAACTCTTATGAGAAATGGTTTGCTAACACCAAGAAGGATCTACAAGAAATGAACATCACTGATCAAGACATCCGCAACAGAACCACTTTCAGAAATAAGATACACACATTTGAGGGGTTCGGGGTTCCTAGAGCCAGAAACAGAGACCAAGAAATAACAACATTGGACAGCTGAAGCTGTGAGCAAGAGAAGGAAGGAATACTGGCGCTAAAGAAAACTGAAATCATCAAGAGTTATTTACGTGGCCCTTGGTTTGCTAAAATCGATTATGATGACATATTTTAAACATTTTTTCTATAATTACATAAATTGCTTTTCACTTATTAGCACATAAACGTACATTATATTTACATTTTATAAAATCAGTGAGCTAGATCTTTCAGTTTATTGCTTTTATGTTCTGTGCTACTTCAACGGGGAAGAACTTCTGAGCTATCTAATCTTCATGCAGAGCGTATGACAGCTCGCAGCTGTGTTCTTGTCGCCCCGTGCCACTCATTGTGGAAGCCTTATCCATAGCCATATTGCACCACGTGCTAGAGCTACGTGGAACCAGTGTCACTCACATGCAGTTCATTTCTGGCACTGTGAAGTGTAAGGCAGTTCTACTATGCCTAAAGTAAAAGCAACTACAAGTTATCGTCTGCATCAGTATATTGCAGAATTTAAGGATAATTTTACTTGTGATTTTACTTTCTGTTGTGGTAAAGCAATCAAGGCTGAACAGCGATCTCAAGTTACACAACACCTCGAGGGCAAGAAAGATATTGGCGCAGTTTCGCGCCTTCAGAAGAAGTGTTTCGTGATAATCGTCGGTCATTTGTGATGGATAAGCTGAAGATGGATCTCGTTTATTGTAATTCTCCAGCAGTCAGTGAGGCATAGCATAAATTGCATTCGTGAGTAAGTTACTGTATATTGTTTATATTCACATTAATAAACTAAATTATAATTACAAATTTCTACATTTTAGTCACATTTTTCAGGCATTTTTGATACACAAAAAAATAAATATCTTCCCGATTGTTAGCACCTAAAATTTCGAGCCCTATTAATAACTAGCAGCAACAATAATACAGTACACTTACAGGAGTCGAAGAACCAGGGGGTGATGCCGTCCCATTTGGTGGCTGCAGAGAGTCCACAGCTGAGCGCGAGCACTGTTGATAACACTAATGGGTGCTTCATGACGTAACACAGGGTCCTAACACAGGTTCAAACCTCGGAACAACTCAAATGTCTCGTAGTTTATAACACTAGGGGATGCGTCTTAGACAATTACACGAACCTATCGGCTACACTGTCAGACGACAGTATTAGCACATGCTTCATGACGAAGCACAGTAATTCACAAATGACAACATACGCCACAAAAGAACTCTGTTAGCAGGTGTCACAGCGACCAAGCAGACGATCGACTCGTTCGCCGGCCAGACCGCGGCACACTGAGACAAGCCGAGCCAAGGAAGGTCGGGGCTGAGGTAGGGCGGTGCGAGATACCTGTCGGATCGCTCTGCCCCCTGCCCCCTGCCCCCCCCCCCCCCCCCCCCCAGACTCCAGACATTACCGTGACGGGACACGGGGCACCTTCATTATGGCAATTATGTTGTGCAGCGCCAAGTCAACGTATCAAATGTTCAATAGCGGGCTAATACACTGCTCTTAACAATGGGCTTCCTCAACCTCTTCTTGCTGTTGTACACCAGGAATATCCGTGGTGCGGTAAACCCTCAACCTCTTCTTGCTGTTGTACACCAGGAATATCCGTGGTGCGGCACACTCTCAACCTCTTCTTGCTGTTGTACACCAGGAATATCCGTGGTGCGGCACACTCTCAACCTCTTCTTGCTGTTGTACATCAGGAATATCCGTGGTGTTGTACATCCTCAACCTCTTCTTGCTGTTGTACATCAGGAATATCCGTGGTGCGGCACACTCTCAACCTCTTCTTGCTGCTGTACACCAGGAATATCCGTGGTGCGGCACACTCTCAACCTCTTCTTGTTGTTGTACATCAGGAATATCCGTGGTGTGGTACATCCTCAACCTCTTCTTACTGTTGTACATCAGGAATATCCGTGGTGCGGCACACTCTCAACCTCTTCTTGCTGCTGTACACCAGGAATATCCGTGGTGCGGCACACTCTCAACCTCTTCTTGCTGTTGTACATCAGGAATATCCGTGGTGTGGTACATCCTCAACCTCTACTTGCTGTTGTACATCAGGAATATCCGTGGTGTGGTATATCCTCAACCTCTTCTTGCTGTTGTACACCAGGAATATCCGTGGTGCGGCACACTCTCAACCTCTTCTTGCTGTTGTACATCAGGAATATCCGTGGTGTGGTACATCATCAACCTCTTCTTGCTGTTGTACACCAGGAATATCCGTGGCGCGGTAAACCCTCAGACTCAGGGACTACTCAGTAGCAAGTTAATGCACTGCTCTGAGGTCCTCAAGTTCAGAACGCTCGGTAGAACCCCACCGTCGGCCTTCTTTGAATTAGTTTCCTCTGATGAGGTTGCTGGCAGGAAAGCGATCCTGTCGTACAAACTCTAGTTAGTTACTGTTGCTTTCACGGACGAAACAGCGAGGTTATCTGCCCCTCGTACAAATGCTCCGCCTTATAGAAATTCATCCCACCTCGTCTCCGACTCCTGCAATACGGATCTAGGATTGGAAACTTGCTATCGTGCTACCTACTACACGAGGAGTTGCGATAACGACCGAATAATTAGCCTCCTACAAACTGTCTGCAAAATGTATTCTGCGATAGTAGCCAAATGATTAGGGACACTATCCAAAACAATCCTGCCACAGGAACAGAATGGTTGTCACATCGTGCACAAGTTAGAGGCAGTATCCCAGCTCAAGCAGTTCAGCATTCCAACGTACAGTACTGCATAGCCTAGCTTTCATTGCTTATGAAAACGCCTTCGACACAGTTAATCCCTAGAAATTGTTGCAAGGACTAATTGATAACGGAATACGAGAGCACGTAACAAGAGTCATAGTAAGAGGCACACGAGAGTATCCATTATCACCCGCACTTTTTAATTGGTATATCAATAAATTGCAGCTGAACGTTTGTGTCTGACAAAGAAAGGAATGATCCAAAAGTTGGAGCTAATAGAGAGAAAGATTCTTAGGAAGATACTTGGACCTAAAAGAACAGAAGATGTGTCGTATAGAAAGAAAAAAAAAAGAACCAATAATTTTTCCTCAGATTGGATAAAATCTCAGACACCATCCGGAAATGAAGGGCCATGTTCTTTGGACATTATATACAGTATACAGAATGGACCCAGCTAGATTAACCAACCGGATAATGAAATTCTTTGCGACCAGGAAAACCACAGCTCGCTGGTATCAGGAGGTGAAGAAGATCCTAGAAGAAATGGCAACGTCTGAAGCTGAAATCAGCAACAGGGAAGCATACAAAGCCAAAATTAAGAATTTCACGGGTTTTAAGAGTCATCCTACATCACGGATCCAGGCACCATGGAGTGCAGAAAGGAGGGGAATGCCGAGCGATAGAATGGAGGAGTATTGGGCAAAACATAAAGATCCAGAAGCAGCTGACGTGGTCCACAGTCGGACTAAATGACATAAGAAGAAGAAGAAGAAGAAATTGTGGATGCTTTCACTCAGAAATAACTTTTGTATTAATGGAAAACCCCTAAACATTATATTGTTGCCATTGAGCAGGTAATGGTTCAGGAGATCCCTTTATAAACTATTTCTTATTGCTACACACTAAACATTTCACTACACTCGTGACATTTAAAGGCACTGCACCAGCTAGCGCAAAATGATTATCGATGATAACACAATTACCTTGGATGTTGGATCTCTTTAGACCAATGGATGTAGAAACAAAATTACATACGTTTCAAAAATTGGTTCGTAAGATTTAAAAAAGGACATTCCCCCCAGGGGCTCACATTTAGTGGGACGTATGTTGACGACCACGGGACCCCAGCTGAGTTCGGCATTGCTTCCACTTACTTGTGCCGGGATTCTCTCCGTCTTCTTTCCTGTCGACCTCTCTTGATCAACTCTTGTTCTCTTCTGCAAGGGGTCAGCCTTCTCTTTCTTTTCATGTTATCGCCTGCCTTCTGCTCAAGGCCCTCAAGGAGGCGGGGTGTATGTAGCCCCACCACTTCTGGTGCATCCTGGATAGTGCTACACCCTCATCGGCTCACGGCTGGTGAGTTTGGGAGTTGGCAACCCCGAGGGATTCCTGAGCTGGGTCCGTTTTATTCCCCTTTTCCTCTGATCTTGGGGCGGGTCCTCTCCTCTTTTCCTTTCCTATCTGTCATTCATGGCTCTCCTTCCTTCCAAGTCCCTCAATCCTCATTCCTAGTAAGTAAGTTTGTAGTTAGTATTAGTTATAGTTTTCATTCTCATTCCATCTTTCACTATCAGCCAAACCATTAGGGGCCGATAACCCTTAAATCAACAATTATCATCATCAAAAAAGACTTTGCTAAAGAACGGAGAACAGAAGCAGTTCTGTCATTCTATAAAACAATGGCTACCATATTGGCCCAGAAACATGGGTACCGTACTATCCAGAGCGGAAATGCGGTGTACCTAACGTTATAAACACCATTGGAAATTGCACAACTTGTTGGTAAGTTCTCGGCTTCCTGCACTCTTACCAAGCAAGTGCTAGACCAAAGAAGAGATGGGTGAAATCTGTAAAAATGGCATAAACCGTGCAGTTTATGATGATAATAATAATTGTAACATGTTGGTTACAAGGGGTTGAACCTATGTACTTCGGATCACTAGTGTCAGTTGTTTCATTTATTTCATATGTTTTCATTCATTTCATTATTTAAATTTTAAGAGGGTATTTATTGTTTAGATAATTAGCCTGGTTTGTGGCAAGGACAAGGATCGACATGGACAAGGAAGTAAGAGTGCCTACTCAATTGTTGTTTGGTATGGAGTATGAACAAAGGGGAAGTGAACGATAAGTGGACTGTAAAAGAGGTTATCTGTAGAGGTTAGCATATTGTCACGTCTGATATAACACATAAATGATTAAGTAGCCTGAATGACTACGAATTGTTCGGGATTGTCCTGATATATTTGGGTGAGTGACTGAAGGATGGTCAAGTAGAGATCGTCGTGGTCTGTATGAGGAAGGAGGATGAATTGTGAGGTTACAAAGATGTTTGACGGAGATAAGTTTCCACCTGTGATGATTATTACGTGCACTATGCCTCCGACAATTTGGTGAGCTCCAATATAATTTGCTGGGTCATTTCGGGTTAATAAAAATTTAAATTTTAACCTAACTTATGAAGTAGCTTCCATTTGTGATCGGTTCATTCACGCGTAATTTTAATAAATTAAATCTTTATTTAACTTATTTCGTAATTATAATAGACTATAGAAAGCCCTGCCTGGACAGAGATAAGGGCTATACAGTTGGTGTCCCGTCACCCTACAGCCCTCAATGAGAGATTCTCTGAGCTCATTAGATAGCCTATTTGTTTCCAAGACTATTTGGAAGCTGGCGCCCTCTCCAGAAAGCATTACATAATGGCCTGAGCTGCCGTGGCGTAGAGCAGATCATCTGTGCTGTATCCTCGAGCCAACATCAGTGCCGCCCACTTCTTCGGCCGGGCGTCGAACTATGAGGCAGACACTCTACCACTTATCCGCTGAGAAGCTACTGTGTGGTGACAACAGAAGAAGCAGGAGACCAGGGTTCGAGTTGAGCGGTTTGCACGAGGACATCGCCTGACTGTCCTTGCCTCATTAAGGCAGTGTTGAAACTCGCCTAAAGCAAGGAATATAACTTGTTTGTGTCTCCACCTTACTCAAGAGCTCAGGGACGCACAACTTGGGGGTTTTGCTGTTGTTAACATTGTTTATACCTTGGTCATTTCCCCCGGCTCGGAACTCTTCACTTTGAATTCAAGTAGATGACCTCGATGTTGCTCGCTCACCGCCGCAAACTGACATTCTGTCGACATGGTTATTGTTTGGTGGGGATTGGGTCACCGTCTGATAACCTGTGCTCACTGTGGAGATAGAAGTGGGAAACCACAGAAAACCACTTCCAGGATGGCTGACACGGGGATCAAACCCTCATCCTCACGATTATGGATGTATCCTGTTTAGACCTTCTAATTGCAATTACATTCCCTGGATGTACGGTGACCGTTGGGAAAGGAGCGCCGGCAGCCTACAACACGGAAGGCGGAATAATAATGACAATAATTATAATATTAAATAAAAATAACAGACGAAATTAGGAAACGCAGAGCCAAATTTGACGCTCACAACCACAGGATGGCCACCTCCAAATTGCCAAATAAGCTACTTGGTATCATAACACAGAGTAAATGCGGCACAGAATGGCTTAAAGAGGTACAGAGAGACTTTCAAGTAATCAGTATAGAACATTTCGAAGACCGAACTGAGTGCCAGACGAAAATAGCGAATGTTAAGTTTGAACCAAGATCATTACAACAACCTGGAAACATTGGACGGATGAGAGGAAGAGGGAACATTCCGCGAGAATGAAGAGATTTGGGAGGAGCGGAGGAGACACACCTCCAAATGACATCATCGCTCTCCTGTAGGGGAATTTTTGCTTAGATAAATAATAAATAAAAATTTTGAAAAACAAGAAAGGAAAATCGTGAGGAATCGTTTGGCCCAACCAGAGATCTCACGAGTTATACCAACATTTCGAGAAAAAGAGATGAAAATGTTATGGACATATCAAATAATGGACAATGAGAAACTTACTAAATCTATCAACTTCTAAAGGCAATGGCTTGTCTCCGCAACCATTGCTCTCTGTCTTAAGCACCTCGTTTCATCTCACAGTAGGAACCATAATGAAGAGTTAGTGTGATGTCTTGAGGTAAACATTTTCTTGGTCGACCTCGGCCTTTCCTCCCTGTGATCTTTCCTTCTAGGAAATTAGTTGGGAAAGCGTTATGTCGCAAGATGTGGCCTGTGAATTTAGCTTTTCTTTTATGGATAGTTGGTCTCAGTTCTCTTTTCCCTTGAATTTCTTCCAGGATGCTGATGTTAGTCCTCTTTTCAATCCATTTGACCAGTAATATTCTCCGCCAGACCCACATCTCAAACGCTTCAAGTCGCTTCCAATCCTGACCTCTGATCTTCCAAGATTCACATCCATACAGAAGCACACTCCACACAAAGGACATGACAAATTTATATCCAAATTTGCATTAATCAAAAGATTTTTCTTATTATTGAATGCCTGCTTTAAGAGCGCTATCCGCCTTCTAATCTCTTCACTACACCTGTTGTCATTGGTGATCAGACTTCTCAAATAAGAAAAACTGGTGCCTTGTTCCACTAACTTGTCCGGAAGCTTAATGTTTGTGTGAATGCTCTCAGGATGTTTACTCACAACTAACACCTTGGTCTTCTTAGCATTACTAAAATGATATTTAATGATGCCCCCTCATTAAGAGCCAAGAATAGAACTTGATAATGACCTCCAAGAAATCAACGTAACAGAGGAAATGTTATGGGACAGGTCTAAATTCAGAACGTTGTGAACAAACATCATTTTGCTGCAAACCCTCGGGTGAGAGGCGCCACTGCATGTAGCCTACCATAGTGAGGTAATGAAGAGATTTTGGGAAGCGAAGAAAGGTCATCTGTGAAATAGGTTCAGTGGGGCGTAATACTGTATAACGCTTGGTCCTTAGAAGACAAACAAACACTAATACTAAAGTAAAGTTGTTTTTTTAAGTTTGGTGGTTTATAACATAGCCACCACGGAGACGACTGAAATTCTACGGGCACCTCTTCCGGATGAGGAACGATAGAATCACCAAGAAGATCTTCAACTTTATTAATGGCTACAAAGCTGGCAGATTGTGGCTTAATGAAGTGAAACAAGACTTCAATAACGCAGGCATTTTAGACTGTGATATTCTTGACCGTTCCAAATTTTGTGATAGAGTTAACTCTTGGTCCCCACCACCTTAAGTGATTAAGACCCGACAAAGGAGAGGAAGGACAAGTTATTGGCTGGACTGAGGAGATGTTGGAGAACAAAGGAGGCATCGCAGAAACACTAGTCATAAGTGCTCCTTAGTGGGCCTAAATCACTAATATAGGCCTAAGATAGAAACGGTTCGCCAATGCTATTTACAGGAGGCCACGACTAGAATTGCGTCATCAGTTGTTGATACACAATCACACAGTTGGAGGTTAGGATCCTTCTAAAGCACTACTGGAACAAGATTACAAAGCTGCTGCCGCGGCTCCAACAATTTGTGACGTGGAAGGAGAAGGTATCGTAAGTGAGCGTGTGGCACAAGGATTCAACACTGGAGATGGAAACACTACATATTACCGCGTTCTGGAAGACCTAAGCTATAGGATATTGAGAATACACGTAGAGTTTTGGAAGAACATCCGCTAAGAAGTACTCGTAGGCTGTCAGAAGAACTTGGTGCATCAAAAGATACCACACATCGGCAGATTAAGAAACTTGGAAAATCAAATCAAATCATCTGTACCTCATGAATTGACCCCTGAACAGGCTCAACGTAGAGTGGATATCTGTCGTCAGCTTATCGGTAACCCCAAGAATGATAGATTTATCAGGATAATATTGTCACATGTGATGAACTAATACCACAACCCTGCCTCAGTCCCCGTCAACCTACCAAAGTCATCGTTAAAAAGGATTGGTTCGGCCCCAAAGTTATGTTGTGTGTCTGCTGGAATTTTGAAGGACTGATTCACTGGGAGTTTGTTCCAACAGGCGAGCAGTCAATGCGGATCTTTATTCTCAACGGCTGGAACGAGTTCATGAAATTTTGAGACGGAGATACCCAGCATTAGTTAAATGAAATGGAGTTCTCTTGCAGCAGGACGATGTAGAATTCATACTGCACGAACAATCATGGCCAACGTTCAGGAATTGGGAGGAGTCAAACGGCTACCACATCCAGCATACAGCCCTGATCTTGCGCCTTTAGATTACCATAATTATTTTTTGATCCATGGCCCATTTCTTGCATGGAAGAAATTTCGAAAACTTTGAAGCTGTGGAAGTGGGTCTCGCATCAAAACCCAGAGACTGGTAGCGTCGCGTCGCGGGATAAGATGGCTCACGACATAGATTCTGATGGTCTCTACTTTGAAGAAAAGTTTAATTTCTTATCTGAAAACTTTCCAAATAAAATTCTCTTTAAAAAAAAAAAAGGTATTGGGTGTGCAACTACGATACGCAACGATATTTGAGCGTGATAACGTATTCTCGGACTGATTTGTTTAAACTATCGCTCTTGCGAAATTTCAGCTTCGTATATATTTTTTTTAAATTATGTATTTTACGGAACGGAAAGTTCACAGGCGAAATGAAGAAAAGCTGAGTTGCACTTCCAGGGAAACTCCCAACACAACCACTTAATCTGAAGTTTTAACACAACACGACTTGACAGTGTGCTGCTGGCTGTATCTGGGGGTAATAGGCTCGCCCGCTTGCTAGGCTGTACCTGGGGTGATAGGCTCTCCCCTAGCCAGATCGTATACTGTCGCCTCAGTATTTGAATGGAGATTGTTGGAAGAAATGAAAACGAAATAACACTTTTAGTGGGCGATGTATTGAAGATAGAGATATGCTCTCCGGGACGTTTTTGTAGAACTTTTCATACAAACAATTCTTACACTCATGGTATATAGATATATTTAATGGTTTGCCCAGCGTAAGCTCAAAAAGTGCACGGACGCCATGTGTTTTCTTTCGACTTTTTCACTGAAATCGTTACTGCTTGGCTTCCTTTGATCATAAATAAATTATTATCTACAGAAATCTTCCTCGAGATATCCTTTACAGAATGGTGAAAACCGCATCCAGAGGTTCACCAGTGACATCCAAAAACGACAGTAGCGCCACTCGAGCGCAGCAACAAGAGAGATAAAGCGATATCATCACCTTTCACTGTAACAGTTCTTCACGAACGTCACTATATTCATCACGTCCAAACGCCATTACTTGCGAGACTTCCCCTGGAAGTGGAGGAACGCGGATGTTCACGGCTGGCAGCAAGAAGCAGAGGTGCAGCCATAATTAAGCCAAGCCTCTGGAGCCCAACAAGACTCAGATCTATAATTCATCCAATCAACATAATTACACGTGGGCGTTCAAACAATCAGTCACGGTCTTCCGGTGACACCTACACTACAGTATAACCATGCGCATCAAAGCACGCACGGCGACTGCAACAGTGGCCTTTCGGAGTGTGTTTTCTCCAGTACCGACCTAATCCATTACCCCGATAAAGCTACAATCACCATAAGGACACATGTTATCAGACAAATCCAACAAGAACACACACCAATATGTCCCGAAACCCCTAAAATAAACTAACATCATCAAACTATAATGCAAAAGACTGCTCCTTGGTCTTCTCCCAGATGTTGACCACTTCAATATTTTGATTTAGAACAGGGAATACCTGGAGTAATCAGGCTAATGCTGGGATAGTACCTTACTACAAGTCCCGGAGTGCCTACCTCATCCCTGTCCCTAATACAGTTACACACACTACTACAGGCTAATGCTGGGATAGTACATTACTACAAGTCCCGGGGCGCCTACGCCATCCCTGTCCCTAATACAGTTACACACACACTACTGCAGGCTAATGCTGGGATAGTACCTTACTACAAGTCCCGGGGCGCCTACCTCATCCCTGTCCCTAATACAGTTACACACACTACTACAGGCTAATGCTGGGATAGTACCTTACTACAAGTCCCGGCGCGCCTACCTCATCCCTGTCCCTAATACAGTTACACACACTACTACAGGCTAATGCTGGGATAGTACCTTACTACAAGTCCCGGAGCGCCTACCCCATCCCTGTCCCTAATACAGTTACACACACTACTACAGGCTAATGCTGGGATAGTACCTTACTACAAGTCCCGGGGCGCCTACCCCATCCCTGTCCCTAATACAGTTACACACACTACTACAGGCTAATGCTGGGGTAGTACAGTCATCACAGAAATATCTGT
Source organism: Meconema thalassinum (assembly GCA_946902985.2). Classification (NCBI taxonomy): domain Eukaryota; kingdom Metazoa; phylum Arthropoda; class Insecta; order Orthoptera; family Tettigoniidae; genus Meconema; species Meconema thalassinum. The sequence goes on from OX336388.2 coordinate 281,788,730, forward strand.
GAGGCCTATCAGACAAATACAAACTGTCAATTGTAAATCTTCAGTTGGTCAACCTGAAATTGCCCAACGACTGGGCAGGTACAATCTCTACTTAGTATAAAACAAAGACTTGGCTGTCACGGGTAATCTCGAGAACCACTGGATGGATTTTGATGCGATGTTCACCATTCTGTAAAGAATTTTTCGAAGAAGGTTTCTGTAGAAAAACAATTATTTGTGACCGAAGGAAGCCGAGCAATAACGATTTCAGTGAATCGAGTCGAAGAAAGACCTGCCGTCCATGCGCTTACGCTGGATTAGAGCGATAAGAATACCTGGCGAAGCTTGTTAAATAGTAAATACAGTAAGTAATAAAACACTCCTGAGAAAATACATAATGGTCACAATTAAATAATGGGCAATTTAGGATTACTTGAATTCCATTATGTAGTCTATTTTATAGCACAGGTAGCGTGCTTAGTTCACAAGCTGCAAACATCAACTAGACTCTAAGTGTAAAAAACCACACCAATTAATATTTGTATATAATTTAATCGTTAACCCCAGTGAAAGGGATTTGATGATGACCGCTTGACGGCCAAAACGTGTAATCCTGAATTGCCCATTATTTAATTGTGATCATAACTAATATAGGCTATGTAGGCTATTTTTTAAAACATATAATTCTGGAATTGGTCAGACTGGTAGCTGTAACTTGTAACAGTACATTTAAAAAAGCACAACACTAATATATTGGTAAATAGTCCAGCTATGATTAGAACGCTGAGCACCAACACGTAAACAGCCGCCATTTTGAATAATTAATTAGCGAGTTTGATAATGCTAAAATCAATTCTGAGATATGTGCTTACTAGGGTGCTTCATTTAGAAAGTGTCATTGCTGTACATATATTACTAGGTGAGATAAAAACTTACGACCCTTACAGTAGTCGCATATGATGTGTAACATGTGACATGTTATCCGTTGTCAACACTGAACTCTGTTGGTCATTGAAATAACTACTTCTAAAACTGCAGTGCCAAATCCTGACCGGTTTTCAGCTAATATCATATAATGAACATTTTCACACCAAACAACGACAACTTGAAGATGATTTATTGCAGGAAGAATATCTTTAATGGGGCCTCCAAACCTTGAAGTAATTTTGTATCCGATATAGATTCCACATAGCCACATGGCCAACAGTACCTCGAGTGCTTACATTAAATAAGAAAACAGCAAAAGTATGAAGATTTAATAAATCAGAATTGTTTTCAGCAAATATGATATAATGAATATTTTCACACAAAAGAACGACAATTTGAAGATGATTTATTGTAGGAATATCTTTAATGGGGCCTCCAAACCTTGAAGTAAACCGTATGCGGTATACATTACACATACCCACATGGCCGAGAGTACGTCGTGGTATCAATCTCCGCCACCTCGCGCGCTCATTGTTTCCGTCCCATGCATTTCCGTTTCATTGTTTCCGTCCCATCCATTTCCGTTTCATTTTCCAAAATCACCCCCACAAAAAATATACAGATACCGATTGGAAACATGCCACACATCAACAATATTTAAAATGTCAACATTTGAAAGGTGGTTTACTGTACCGGTCCCCTTAAGTATCGTTAAAATGTAGGAAGTGTACAAAAATTACTTCCACAAAAGGGCATCTTAAAATGCACTTACTCCGTAGAATCGAACAGACTATGAACCCCACTGATTGCTTATGCATTAGACACGACCTCGAAGAGAAATTGGTACAAGGGTGGGATCTTGATTTATGTCCCACCATCTTGACAGAAGGAGGCAGACCTGTGGTGATTTATTGGTCTGGCAGGCAGTGAGGACAACACCTCAGATCGTCTCATAAAGTAGACACTGCCCTTAGAGGACATGTCCATCTCTGAAATCGTGAAATCACGGAATTACACTCATGTTACACTCCTTCGGTTTGATTAATATCAGCCAATTATAGCTCTCAATTTCCACAATGTGATGTATCGGCTGCCAGACCTGTGATATTCCGTGTTTCCCCTAACTTATGGGTACTCGTTTAAGGTGACGGAAATCTTAATTACCACCGCATGTTTGTAGTGGTGGGGGACAAATGGTGAGGTTAAATTGTTAGTAACATATTTAAGGTGACGCGGACTATAGATCGCCATGTTTATAGTGATGAGGGACAAATGGTGAGGTCAAATTGTAGTAACTTATTTAAGGTGACGAGGACTATAGATCACCATGTTTATAGTGATGGGGGACAAATTGTGAGGTTACATTATAGTAACATATTTAAGGTGACGCTGACTATAGATCACCATGTTTATAGTGACAGGGGAACAAATTGTGAGGTTACATTATAGTAACATATTTAAGGTGACGCTGACTATAGATCACCATGTTTATAGTGACAGGGGAACAAATTGTGAGGTTACATTATAGTAACTTATTTAAGGCGACGCGGACTATAGATCACCATGTTTATAGTGACAGGGGAACAAATTGTGAGGTTACATTGTAGTAACTCATTTAAGGTGACGCGGACTATAGATCACCATGTATATAGTGATGAGGAACAAATGGTGAGGTTACATTATAGTAACTTATTTAAGGTGACGCGGACTATAGATCGCCATGTTTATAGTGATGGGGAACAAATCGTGAGGTTACATTATAGTAACTTATTTAAGGTGACGGGGACTATATAACACCATAATTATGGTGATGGGGGACAAATTGTGAGGTTACAATGTAGGAACTTATTGAAGGTGACGTGGACTATATAACATCATGTTTATAGCGATGGGGGACAAATGGTGAGGTTACATTGTAGTAACTTATTTAAGGTGACGCGGACTATAGATCACCATGTTTATAGTGACAGGGGAACAAATGGTGAGGTTACATTGTAGTAACTCATTTAAGGTGACGCGGACTATAGATCACCATGTTTATAGTGAAAGTGGAACAAATGGTGAAGTTACATTGTAGTAACTTATTTAAGGTGACGCGCACTATAGATCACCATGTTTATAGTGATGGGGAACAAATCGTGAGGTTACATTATAGTAACTTATTTAAGGTGACGTGGACTATATAACACCATAATTATGGTGATGAGGGACAAATGGTGAGGTTTCAATGTAGTAACTTATTTAAGGTGACGCGGACTATAGATCACCATGTTTATAGTGATGAGGAACAAATGGTGAGGTTACATTGCAGTAACTTATTTAAGGTGACGCGGACTGTAGATCACCATGTTTATAGTGATGGGGGACAAATGGTGAGGTTACATTGTAGTAACTCATTTAAGGTGACGCAGACTATAGATCATGTTTATAGTGATGGGGGACAAATGGTGAGGTTACATTATAGTAACTTATTTAAGGTGACGCGGACTATAGATCACCATGTTTATAGTGATGGGGGACAAATGGTGAGGTTACAATGTAGGAACTTATTGAAGGTGACGTGGACTATATAACATCATGTTTATAGCGATGGGGGACAAATGGTGAGGTTACATTGTAGTAACTTATTTAAGGTGACGCGGACTATAGATCACCATGTTTATAGTGACAGGGGAACAAATTGTGAGGTTAAATGGTTAGTAACTTATTTAAGGTGACGCGGACTATAGATCACCAGGTATATAGTGACGAGGGACAAATGGTGAGGTTACATTATAGTAACTTATTTAAGGTGACGCGGACTATAGATCGCCATGTTTATAGTGATGAGGGACAAATGGTGAGGTTACATTATAGTAACTTATTTAAGGTGACGCGGACTATAGATCGCCATGTTTATAGTGATGAGGGACAAATTGTGAGGTTACATTATAGTAACTTATTTAAGGTGACGTGGACTATAGATCACCATGTTTATAGTGACAGGGGAACAAATGGTAAGGTTAAATGGTTAGTAACTTATTTAAGGTGACGTGGACTATAGATCACCATGTTTATAGTGACAGGGGAACAAATGGTGAGGTTAAATGGTTAGTAACTTATTTAAGGTGACGCGGACTATAGATCAGCATGTTTATAGTGACAGGGGAACAAATGGTGAGGTTAAATGGTTAGTAACTTATTTAAGGTGACGCGGACTATAGATCACCATGTTTATAGTGACCGGGGAACAAATGGTGAGGTTAAATGTTTAGTAACATATTTAAGGTGACGCGGACTATAGATCACCATGTTTATAGTGATGAGAGACAAATGCTGAGGTTACAATGTAGTAACTTATTGAAGGTGACCTGGACTATATAACACCATGTTTATGGTGACGGGGAACATATGGTGAGGTTAAATTGTTAGTAACATATTTAAGGTGACGCGGACTATAGATCGCCATGTTTATAGTGACAGGGGACAAAACTTAATGTTACATTGTGGCAACTTATAGTCATTTATTTTAGATGATGCGGACTATATAACAACTTCGGGTTTGTATTGCTAAACAATGGATTTTGAATTAGGAGCAGGGTTGTCGAGTTTTGAAATTGAAAATGATGATGTCACAAAATTTTGGCGTGGACTTCGAAGAGTAAATATAATATTATTTGTTCTTAAAATACGGGAGACGGGAGGATTTGCAAAGAACTATACAACTAAATAACATTCCACGTTATACAGTATATGGGGTTAATCAAGGGAAGCCGTAAAGTTGGTATCTTAGGGTGGCAACAACGAAACCAGCTGAAAAGTAACCTATTATGTGTTTATCTTTTGTCCCTCAACCTTCCGGCAACATCGAATAAGACCATTACGAATTATTGAAAGGCTACTGTTAAGTTGATAGGTTTTGCTCTTGATTACGCCACCTCAACTTACATAAATCATATGTCAGAGGTGCGTATCTCTAGCATGCAAAGTTTAGTCAAAATTAGTGAGTTACTACCATCTATTATTAACAGTTGGCAGAACTGTAGCCGCCCAAAAGATCATAAATAGTGTTCTACGTAGTGTGGTCATTCAAAGTTTAGTTCGAATGGGTTAGTATTTTGTGAGGTATAGAATCACAAGTGTTAAGTTGGCAACACATATTACTAACATTTGGCAACATGGGAATTACATGAAATATTATAAATTGAATATTTTTGGTGTGTGTTGTGTTCGCACAAATTTGATCAGCGGTGTGTGAGTTCCTCCAGGGTAATTGTCAAGTTGGTATTACGTAGGCCTACTACTGACATGTATGCCAATGAAAACAGCAAAAGGCAGAAGCTTGGAGGCAATGCCAGTAGCCCCGTGCAGTTGGGTGTGTGTCTGATAACCTACTCTTTTGTGATGACTGTAGTGATGTGTGTAAGGTACTATCCCAGCATTAGCCTGGAAGGAGAGTGGTTTGAACCGCACTCAGGATGGCCGCTGTCAGCGCCGGGATTCGAACCTATGACCTCCGGACTTGCTGCAGCTGCCCACGCAGTCGTGGTGCACGGCTGGTACGTCACAAAGTGATTGATGGTACAGTACTTTCTACTGCTTTTTGCCAGGAAAGTAGACTAAATACGATGGAAATATAGGATGTTGTGGCCTTCCAACATCCACAGGTCTTTTTGTATGGTCACAAATTCCTGCTCACCATTTGTGGAATGTCATTGATACAGTCCTTCAATTTATATTTTATTCATTAGATCATTAACAACATTCATGTGCACCACATGAGTGGGTCTTGTTTGCAAGATGGCGAACTATGGAACAGGTTTTCTGCTATGTATTCCCGATGTTCCCAGGGATTTAGGGATGATGGTGGTAGAGCACTAAACTTCCCTTCCACCCACATTTCCGGTATTTCCTTAGCCGAGGACAGGTTTGTTGCTGATTGTGGGAATTGGGCACTGCGATATCAATTACGTTCTCTTCCGCACTTTGTGCACAAAAACGCTGGTATGGTTTTAACAGTAATATCTGGTGCGTAGGATTTTCCAAAACGACATCAGGAACATACTGATAGTGAGGCAAAGTCGATCTGCTTGTAGAAAGATGGGACATATAGGGGTACCAGGTAGACAAGACTGTTGGAGGCGGGGCTCGCATTACGTAGCTGCTGAAGAGCTTCCCCCTCCATACACGACTTCGGAAGGTCTAGCGACAAGGACAACGAAGCAAGTAGCAGCGAGAAAGAGAGACACCTCCCTTACCTGACGCACATGCGCAGAAGAAAGGCTAGCAGTTAAGAGGTAAGGGAGCTGGAAACTCTCTCCCCTACTTTGGTGCGCTTGCGCATTGAAACATTCTTTTCTACCTGGTCACTCTATAGCTCGTTTTACGCGAGGCAATGAGAGGCTCTAAAACGAACGGTTTTTGAGATATTGCCAGAAAACTATTCCCAGTCTGCGAAATTGATGAACGATACCATGGCAACGCTATATCACGAGGTCTTATTCCCGCTTTCATTCTGTCTCTGTAAGAGACAATATTTACAAGAAGGAATAACAGACTGTTAAATAGATAGATGCATCAGGAAAATACTGATAGTAAGGCAAAGTATTTTCAGATAATAGGTACTTTTGAGCAAGGTATACTGTAGGTGCATTATTTTGGCCACTTGGATGTGCCTTTTCATGTAATTAGTACAGAAGACTGCTTGGCAGCCTCTTGTGATATGTTGGATTGTTTCCGGTTCTAGTTGGCACCATGGGCATGTATCATCCTGAGATAGTTTTTGGTAGCCACGACATGATCCTGGATTATTTAATCGATTGTTCCCCTTTAGGAGTGCGATTGAACTTGAAAACATGATTTCCTCTTCTGGCGTTTTCCCGCTTCTCTTCCCAAAATCTCTTCATCCTCTCAGAATGCTCCTTCTTCCGCTCAGCTGTCCATTTTCTTCCAGGCTGTCGTGATGGTCTATCCTCAAACTCAACATTTTTTATTTTATTCTGGCACTCGGTGCGGTCTTCCAGATTGTCTATGTTGGCCTGTTGTAGGTCCCTTAGCCACTCCGTGCCACACTTACTTTGTGTTATAACGTTGAGCAATGTCTTCGCCGTATAGAATTGTGCTCGGCGTTTTCTGATTACGTCCGTTATCGTGTGGATCTTTTGGTAGAGTTCGCTTTGAGGTCTATTCTTCTTCTTCTTTTTTCTATTCGGCCAACTAGGTAGCACGTCAGTTCAACTGTCTCTTCTTCCGAGCTCTAACTACAACCCAGTGTTCCCGCATTCGTCTCGGGTGTTGTTCTTTTCTCTCTCGGGACCACGCCTTTCCTGTTTTCAGCTTCGGCTTTTCCCGGGAACCTTTGTGCGTACGTAGTTTTTCCTGAAGTGGAACCCGCTCCTGGATATCTTTAGGGGAAATTTCCATTTCACGTAGATCTTTCTCAACTTCCATGAACCATGCCCCTTTGGTTTTCTTATCTTGAAAGTACGTCAATATCCGTTTTGATATCCTGCCTGGGCTCATTCGTGTCACGTGGCTATAAGAGGCAATCCTTCTTTTTCGAATCGTGTCACTGATCTTCTCCACGTGCTTGTACAATTCGTGGTTGTGACGCCTTCTGTACTCGCTGTTTTCTTTGATGGGACCCAGGATTTTCCTCAAAATCTTTAGCCTCTAGTTTTTCCATTAGACCATTCTTGTTCATTATTAGAGTCACAGCCGCATACAGAGCCTCTGGTCGAATAACAGTGCAGTAATGTCTAATTTTGGCGTTTAAGGATATCGATCTCTTATTGTAGATGTCTTTAGTCAGATTGTATGCCATTTCCATTTTATTAATGCGTGACACGAAGGCTTCTTTCTCTGATAGGTTAGGCTCTATCCATTCATTGAGAGGTATTTAAACTTTTCTGCCTTCTGAACTTTTCCTAGTCCGACTTCCAGTTCCCTGTGCGCTGATTTTAAGTTTCTCATGAACTGTGTCTTCTCAGAGGAGATTTGAAGCCCAGCCTTCAGTGCTTGAGTTTTCAGTTGGTTAAGTTGTTCTTCTTCTGCCGCATAAATGGAATCTGAAAAGATCACTAGATCATCTGCAAAGGCTAGACAGTCGATTGTAAGATTCATATACTTGTACCTAGTCTTACCCCCATTCTCTACCCTAGAATATTTCATTTCTTTCCGCCATTCTCGGATGACCTTTTCTAAAACACAGTTGAAGATAAGAGGTGATAGTCCATCTCCTTGCCTCACTCCTGTCCTGATTTCAAAGGCATCAGATATCTCTCCTCCGAACTTGACTTTGGAGGTGGTGTTGGTCAGGGTTTGCTGAATAATTGATTGTGTCTTTGAGTTTTTTTTTAAATAATCATTTCGGTCTTCTATGGACCACGTTATTTCAACTGCCTTTTCCCTCGTTCTTTCACATTGGCCCAGCATTCGTGCATTCTTCTTCGGTGAGCTTCCTTTCGTTCTTCGGTCCACTTCTTGCCGGTTTTCAATATAGGTTTTGACTGAAAACTCCCTATCTCCCCAAGTTTCTTCTTCAAAGAGTCACGTTCCAAGATGTCCTCATGTGATATCCCCAGTTTTTGTAGGTCCTTTTCCACCTCTGTAAACCAGATCCCTTTGGTTTTCTTTCCCACAAAGTAGGCACAGATTCGATTGGACAATCTTCCGGAGCTCATTCGTGTTAAATGGCCATAAAAAGGAGAGTCTTTTTTTTGCGAATGGTGTCCGTTATTTTCTGCACTTGTAGATAAAGTTCATCGTTGTGTGGTCTTCTATACTCTTCTCGTTCCTTGACCGGGCCCAAGATCATTCTCAGAATCTTCCTCTCTTTGGCTTCGAGTTATTCTGCCAGGCCTTTCTTATTCATCGCCAGGCATTCTGATGCATATAACGCCTCCGGGCGAATAACGGTAACGAAGTGCCTCAGTTTGACCTTGAAGGACATTGATCGTGTTTTGTAAATGTCTTTGGTAAAATGGTAAGCCATTTCCATTTTGTTAATAAGCTATTATTATTATTATTAATAATAATAATGCCAACATAATCATCGATGAGGCCATCATTTATGAATATTTTAATAAATTTATTAGAGCACAAAATATGCAATTGAATTAAACATGACTTATCTTTTTCTCGAACATCATCATCTTCATCATCATCATCATCATCATCATCATCTTCATCATCATCATCATCATCATCATCACAGAAAGAAACCAGAAATTTGACTGGGCTCCTACAGCGCAGACGCGACGACCACCGACAAGTGGAAAGAAGCCAACTACCAACTAAGACACATAAACCACCAGATTAGCTGAGCACGGATCTCACCCCAAGCTATGCTCCACGAAGACGCACCACTCGCCGAACGAGCAATGCGTGTGCGCCCTAAGCGGGAAGCAATGTGACCATCATCATGCACTGAGTTGTGCAGGAAGGACAATTCCTTTAACTAGGTTCTGCACAGAACGACTGTGAAATTAATTACTTGTCACTACTACAAAACTTCCTCTGATCACACTGCATTACATGATATCCGTCACACGCTTTGCCACAGAGGGCACACACGCACCAGCAATCCGGTTGATGGTACATTTTGTTTGCACACACCCTGAAGTGGAACCCATGCACTGAGAATCTGGTTAACAAGTGTCTCATCCCATAGAAACCCCTCGTCCAATCCCGCGATGATTTATGAATATTTTCTACTTGGCTACAACTTGGTTTAGCGGGTTATGGTATAAACATGTTGGTATTGTATGGAGCAGGTCAAACCGTTCTAAGGGGGAGAACATCGGTAAGCTGGTAATGATTTATTTCTTAATAGCTGGAATTTCAGTAAGGATTTTTTCTTGTAGCCATTGCCACATTGTAAATAAATAAACTAATACTAATACAGTCGAACCTCCCTTCTGCGGATGATGAAGATGATGATGATGATGATGATGATGATGATGATGATGATGATGATGATGATGATGAAGATGATGATGATGATGATGATGATGATGATGATGTTCGAGAAAAAGATAAGTCATGTTTAATTCAATTGCATATTTTGTGCTCTAATAAATTTATTAAAATATTCATAAATGATGGCGGCATCGATGATTATGTTGGCATTATTATTATTATTATTATTATTATTATTATTATTATTATTAATAATAATAATAATAGCTTATTACCAAATGGAAATGGCTTACCATTTTACCAAAGACATTTACAAAACACGATCAATGTCCTTCAAGACCAAACTGAGGCATTACGTTACCGTTATTCGCCCGGAGGCGTTATATGCATCAGAATGCCTGGCGATGAATAAGAAACGCCTGGCAGAATAACTCGAAGCCAAAGAGAGGAAGATTCTGAGAATGATCTTGGGCCCGGTCAAGGAATGAGAAGAGTATAGAAGATCACACAACGATGAACTTTATCTACATGTGCAGAAAATAACGGACACCATTCGCAAAAGAAGACTCTCCTTTTATGACCATTTAACACGAATGAGCTCAGGAAAATTGTCCAATCGAATATTTTTTTTTCAGTGCAGCTATGACCTCTGTTGACCGTTTAGCAAGTTTACATTTCGGTGAAATAATAGAAGACTTCAGTCGGAAAAAAGGGGCAAAGTAACATTTCATAGTTTACATAATCTTCTTCAAGGGGACTTAAAGGTTTCTTTCATATTATTTAAAAAATGTACTATAGTGTACTCAAAATACTATAACTATTCTTTATTTTATTATTTTTACAAAACTACTTTCCATTTGATTTCATATTTTTTAATTTCCTATTGTTGTGGGCCCCGCCTTATCATAACGGCCGGGTTCTCGCAAGGCCTGGATCCGTCAGTGGGGGAGAACATCGGTAAGCTGTTAATGAATATCTCTTAAATGCTGGAATTTAAATAGGGATTCTTTCTTGTAGTTATTGTAAATAAATAAACTGATACATAAACAAAATAAGGCTCGTTTAAGGATGATCGCTGAGGTATGAATGGCAGCAGGAAGATGGTGACACACTTGGCGGGGGCGCAAGACACGTGCTATTTATATAGAGTAGACACTTCCTGTTCCATCGCCGCCAGGAACCAGCATTGCCAGTGGCTTCATAGCATTTGTATACAAGGACTTCAAACGAGCATCGGGACGGGCATTACTGATGGACTAAGCAAGGAATATGTGGCTGTGAAAGTGTTCACGAACTTCTAAAACAGGCGGCTAATACCAATGTGGTCGCAGTAGTTACTGGGACAAAACAGGTGCATGCGGTTGTGTTTATTATCAGTTATCACCTTCGCAAACGTTGTGGATGGTAAAATACACGTGAATCTACTCCGTTGTAATGAGAGCGAACAGAATCGCTACGTCAAGCTCATTCACAGAACAAATCTCCGCCATTGTGAAACATGGATCTGGTGAGACATCTCCTCGCACTTCTTGGACATCAATTCAGCGGTTCCGCCATTTGGCCTGTGTGATTGGCAAATTGAAAAGGAAATCTACCTCTTTTAGAATGAAACGCACAAAAATTAATTGCAACCGAAATTGCGAAAAATTACGTGATTAACATATTATATTGCTATGGACTACAGAAGAGGAAGAAAACTAAGGGACGCCATGTTTCGCCCGTCAAGCGAGTATATCAGATCCAAATAATATCTACAAGACAAAATAGCTCTACAAAACGCTACCAAATTACAACGACTCTCATTAACGTTCTCTGGCCTTAAAAAAGGAACCCCGTCAAACATTTAGCAAGTGTGCCAACTCTTACTGATATGAACCGCAGCCAATGGCCAGAGCAGGGTGTATTAATTAAACGCCCGAGGGCTCCCATCAATTTCAATTTCAAGTAGTTCCAACTTTGGCTACCAGAGCTGCCACTGTCACTGACACCTAGCAGCGAACACTGGAACTTGATAGAGGGTTTCTAACCCAAATAACCTACAAATTTAGCTGCACTACCAATTGTAGTGGCAGGTTCTTTTACATGCCATAAATCTATTAAATGAGCCCGCCGGCCTCTCTTCCTCCCCGAAGGAAGGAATACTGAGGGGTTTTAATTGTCTTAAAATTCCAACGACTTTGACCGGGTTTGAACCCGCGATCTTGACCCACAAGTACACTGCTAAAACACACACAAACAGTGTTTGTCTGCTAATAATGGAGACTTATCTACAACCACTCATCTCATGTAAATAAAACTGTATGCTTTTATAGGAGTAGCCTAGTTGATATTGAAAACTTTCGTTAGTGAGTGTCGTAGGTTTGGTTTGTCTTCTATATTTGGATCTGAGAATGCTCGCGCGACGAGCGAAACATGTGCTCTTCTGCAGTCCATAACAATATATAATTATTGATTTATTAATCTTATGGCTTTTAGTGCAGGGAGTGTACGAGGACATGTTCGGCTCGCCAGAGGCTGTACCTGCTTCGATGCGGACACCCATGGGGTGAGCTACAAGTTCCGTTCAATTTCACGTAGTTCCAACTTTCGCTACCATGTGCCATTGATACCTCGTGCGTGATGTCACCATAACGTACAGCGTGCATAGTAAACCCAGTGACGAAGGCAGATGACCTCGTAGTTCCGCCCCTTGAACCCTCAATAACTAACTAACTGAAGGCAGTGGGTGCTCTACCCCGTCACAGTTAATATAATCAGCGCTGTCGTCAGACAATGGATTCATTACACATTAAACCATTAAGTCCACTTCCTTTCTGCAACTCCAGCGCCTTAAACGCGCGGTTACAAAGCAGACGACCAACCGCATCATACAAAATGTTCCTTCACACTTTCAACAAAACTACCAGTCCATGGCTCGTTGACACAGTTCCGTCTTCTTTACAAAAATAAAATCTGTACAATTGTACAGCATTCTGTTTGGAACAAATATGTTGCCATTAGTAACAGTTTGCAGTCGGTGACCGAACAATTACTGGGATATATTATATACTGTGGTGGCGTAGTTGGCAGCATGCTGAGCTTCTATGCCCAAGATCGCGGGTTCAAACCCGGCCGAAGTCGTCAGATTTTTTTTTACGAGCGTTTAAAGACCATCAGTATGCCTTCCTTCGGAGGGGAAGTAAAGCCGGCGCGGGGCGGTCCCATCTCATAGATTTATGGCATGAAAAAGAACCCTCCACTAATTAAACTTGTGTGAAGCTAAATTTTCAGGTAATAATAATAATAATAATAATAATAATAATAATAATAATAACGTATGGCCTCGGGTGCCGGGTGCAAGCTTGGTTATTTGACACCCAAAGGGCAGTTTGCATGTCAAATTGTGTTGCTCCTTGGAGCGGTATGAAAGTCAAGGAGGTTAGATATCTAAGCTCCTTGACACTATAGCGCTTTCTAGTGGAGAAAGGTGGAACATTTGTGTTGGCGGAAAATCCCGAGATTAATCTTGCCATTATGAACACGGCCTACTTAATTCAAATGGGTTCTTTAACATGCCAACAACGTAGGCTATGACATGCGTGCCCTGATTTTATCGCCTTTCAAAAATCGCTTACCACGGCCAGGAGTGAACCTGCAAGCTTAGGGTTGGTAGTCCGACAAGATAACCACTCACCCATCGTGGCAAGCTTGGGGTTGGTAGTCCGAGACGATAATCACTCACCCACCGTGCAGGTTGGATTTGGTTGAAACGCTCTATCAAAGTTCTAACGTTGACCACTAGGTGACCTACCGGTATCCTTAATGTGCATAAATCATGGACTCCCTTTTGCCCGGAAAGAGCTCCGCTCCTTGGTCTCCCTGAATGCCAGGGATTGTCGGCGCAACTAAGAGCTGGTATTTCAGTCATACCACCTAACTAATGTGACCACAGAAAAATTAACACGTATTGTCATGGAACATTGTTAAGTTCTTAAGTTTGGCTGAAACGTGCATATTGTGGACAAAACGAGGAATAATTCATATTGCCCAGTTTATGGAATGTTGGACCAATCTCTTCTCTTCTCCGAAATATCTGCCGTTCGGAAATATTTGCCGAAGCGTTCTGCGAACTTCTCGTTGGTTAACAAATCGGTAAACTAGTAAGAGCGGCAACATTGCGAGAAAATGAAAATATTGCTACAAAAATGCGTTCTTTTTTTGTTTTTTGTTATTGTGCTGGATAATTTGGAGTAGATTTTTATACTACTGGGGAGATTTAGCCACAATGACACAGGTTGTCAGTGAGATTCCAAACATAACCAAAATGAATCAACAACAACTCGTTTTAACAACCATTAACGTTTCCTGGAAAATATTTATTTGAAGAAGAAGAGCAACAACAATTGGGGTTGTGTGGGAAGTGCACACTCATGGTGTAGTGGCTAGCGGGTTCCTTTCCCGACTTTGGTCTGACGGCTGGGACAGGGTTCAATTTCCACCCCAGCCATCCTAGAATGGGTTTTCTGTGGTTTCTCACTTGTACTCCAGGCAAATACTGGGATGGGTTGTAAATTAAAGTCACGGCCGCTTCCTTCCCTCAGTTGCACAATGGTGTAGGTTATCACACACACGTGAGTACAAGGCCAACAAAATGTGTAACTTATTAGTTTTGAAATGTACCAATAATTTCAACAGTGGAAATATTTGCTCCAATCAAATATTCATGTTCGAACTTGTTGGACAAATCACCAGTGGCGTACGTGGGATTTCCTTCCGGGGGGATTAATACAGTATAATAGGATAATTGTGTACATTATTAAAGAGAAATGACCTTGCTGTTCCGCCCCTTAAAACGACAGCTACAAAGAAAATCTCACCAAGCTCTCTCACAAAATCACTACAAGGAATAACATCCTACACAAGCTTTGTGGTAGTTCATGGGGAGCCTCGGCTGACTGCTTACGATTAAGGGGTATTAGTCTTGTCTACTCTGCAGCGGAATACTGTGCCCCTGTTTGGCTGGAAAGTGCACATGTGCATAAAGTGGATACTAAGTTGAATGAAACCATATGCTGCATAATTGGTACTGTCAAGTCTACACTCGCCACTGGTTACCCGTTCTTAGCGATATCCCACCACCCCACCTGAGGAGAAAGGAAGCTCTGCTGAGAGAAGCAAAGAAGATACTGTCATTTCACTCATTACCAGTTCACCAGGAATTTTGTTACCCATCACCACAACGACTTCGATCTAGGAGAGCAGCAAGTGTATTGGCCGGCCGACTCTTGAGGGACCGGAGCTAGCGGGAAGAGTGGTCAAATTCAACATCTGGTAATAATGCTTATGAGCTAAATCCAACTCGGAAAGGAAGTGGATTCGACCTGCTACGAAAACTATGGTGTCGCCTCAAGAGACTGAGAACTGGGCATGGACGCTGTAGTTTCTTGCGTCATAAGTGGGGCTGGATGGATTCTCCAATGTGTGAATGTAGTGGGGTTGAAAATCTTGGACTGGGACTTATGAATTTCTTGTTATAATCACCATACGATTAAATAAATAATTATCATAATTAATATTCAAGAATCAATAATTAAGTAACCGTTCTCTTTGCATGAAAACTATTTTAGGCCTCATAATTTTTCCGACACAATAAAAAACGAAAAATCATAAAAATATAGAAAACAGTAACTAAATATTAAAGTTGGAACGATGCAGTGCTGTCACCATGACCATAGTTACGGAGAGAATCTCCGTGTTCCCACCGCCATTACTATTGTCTATCTTGATGACTTTATCTGTATCATTAATTGGAATAAATTACAGAAACTCCTCAAGTACTGAATTATCTTTAACGAAACGGACACACAATTAAAGCAACCCGAAGCGACGTGAAGAAGGTTACCGATCGCACACTTCAACAGTAAAACTGATCCATGACTGAAGGGGGAGTCTCACTGCGAGCAGAGTGCAGGACATTTACCAAGCGAGGAACGTGACCACTTTTATAATGTATACAGGAGTTAAGACGCCTCACTAGTGGTAGTGTAAAATAGGTGATTTATTTATCGTATGGCTTTTAGTGCCGGGAGTGTCCGAGGACATGTTCGGCTCGCCCGAGTCTGTAACTGCTTCAAGCGGACACCCTTATTAGGGTGAGCTACAAGTTCCATTCAATTTCAAGTAGTTCAAACTTTCTCTACCAGATGTCAATGATACCTAGTGGTGAACGTAGGAACTTTGATAGAGCGTTCCAACGAAATCTAACCTAGAAATTTAGCTTCACACAAGTTTAGTCTGTGGAAGGATCTTGTGGAAGGATCTTTAACATGCCATAAATCTATGACATGGGACCACCGGCTTTACTTCCCCTCCGAAAGAAGGCATACTGAGGGATTTTAACGCTCTTAAACAATCCAGCGACTTCGGCCGGGTTTGAACCCGCTATCTTGGGCACAGCAGTTCAGCATGCTACCAACTACGCCACCGAAGCCACTATACGGTTTATCAATCTTGATGGGATCCAGCATCTGAAACCTCCTTCTTCCTCTTCGGATTTTCCCTTGGACTGTCCCTTATAATGCACTTTTCAACAAACCACCTCCCCTTATGCAGTGTCCAATCCAATTCATTTTTAGCCTATTTTCACCTTTTGTCCGTGTGTGTGTGTGTGTGTCCCTGATAACTTCTAAACGGCTGGAGCGATTTCAATGAAACTCGGTAAGTTAATCGCACTATTCCGGACGACGCCGAGCGTACCCTTCAAATTTTGTTACGACTCACCAATCCAATATTTCGGCTCAGCGAAATAAGTTCCCCTATGTGCCTTTTGAAAACTAGGTAACTACAAAACATGGCAGACAAGCGAAGTTGCGACTTTTAAATAGACGTTTCTCGCGATTTAACCAACCAAATGCAATAAAACTTGGTACAGTATATGTTTATACACATTGTAATGCACCGACATCTAACTTCATTCAATTGTTTACATAACCTCAAGATGGCGGCTGTGCGAAATATTTCACCGGCATTCTATATCTCTGAAACTATTAGCGGTATCACCCTGAAATTTTGTACGGAGATAAAGGGCACTACTGCAAGTTCATCTGTAAGACTTTCAAAAACCGGTGAACTACAAAACGGATATGGCGGCCAAGCGAAATTGAAAATTTTAAATTGACCTTTCTCGCGATTTAATGATCCAAACGCAATGAAACTTGCTACCGGAAATGTTTATACACATTGTAATGAACTAGTATCTAATTTAGTTAAATTGTTTACATAACCTCAAGATGGCGGCTGTGTGAATTTTAAGATTAAGTTTTTATTTCTTGTGTCGTAATCATGCGATCGAAGTGAAAGTTTGAATAATGAACCTACGCAATAATTTTTCTTTAATGGTACATGACTCTTTGGCCAATACATACCGTATAACAATCCAACATGAAGACCATCCGAAATATTTAAATATATCTCAATATCTACGAATCTATTACAGCAATCAAACTGAATTTTTTAATGTTCATAGGGGCTATGAACATAAGTTCACCTATAGGACTTTCAATAACCTGGTGATCACAAATCCAACATGGCGGCGACGCGAAGTATAAATATTCACATGGACGTTTCTCGCAATTTAACCATCCGAGTGCAGTGAAACTTGGTACAGTAAATCCTTATACAAATGTTAATCCAGTGGCTTCTAATTTATTTCAATTGTTTACATAACCACAATATGGCAGCTGTGCGAAATTTTAAAATCTCGTTTTTACTTCTTGTGTCCTAATCATCGGATTGAAGTTTGAATACTACAGGTACACAATAATCTTCATGTAACAGTACATAACTCTAAGACCTACATATAAAAATCCAACATGGCGACCATCCGCAATATTTAGACGGTTCTCAGTATCTACGAATCTATCACAACAATCAAACTGAAATTTTGTATGTTGATAGTGGCAATTAACATAAGTAGGATATATGAAAATAGGCTATAGTTCTTCACGGAACTACTTGTTCTCTTCCTTACCTTCTTTAGCATCATTCTACCTTCTCCTACTTTCTTTAATACTTCCTCACTTCTCACTATGTCTTTCCAAAGGAGATACAAAATAAATGGTTATTTAGTGACTTGAAGGGAGGTTGTTAGGGGTGCAATGAGGGTCAGCTATGTCATTAGGATAGTGGTCAGGCACCAAACGCTATTAACGGCCGCCCGTTATCGATCCATTAAGTTGGTAAATACCGTTATCAAGAGGTGCTAAGGAAGTCCTCAATAAATTATTGTGGCGGCGAGCTCTTATGACATGTTTGGTCTTAATGGACGAGAATTACTTGTGAGTTGGTTCCCACACGCTCGCTCGCCTTTTAGCTGCACTCCACAACACCATTGAGATTATAGGAAGGGCCGCCTCTATCTTACTTTAGGTACTGAAAGCAAGTTAATTATTCCTTGTTCAAGACAGGGCTGCCAACATACATACCAGGGGCATATATACAATTTCTTTTCGGGGAGGGGACTGACTATCCCGGAAATTTGTGAGTATTCTCAGGGGATTGTCACCGCAAAATGGAGCATATAACTTTGTGTAATTATTTTAGATAAGAGTTAATTGTAAAACTCTAAGTTTATATAGCCTACAATTAGTGGCGATACAACACAACACACAAATACAATGTTATACAATGAATGTTCTATTATGCCCTATGGAGTATGAATGGTGAATATCTAAATATTTGTCAATAGCAGAAAGGTAAACAGTTTTTTCTTACAAATTGATAATTTATTTCTCAAAAGTACCGTACTGTGGAATTCTCAGTTTAGCCTCTCAAAGCTGAGTGTACCCCGTTCCTTCCCTCAGACCAGAATTAAAATTTCTTGGCAGATCCGGGAAACGAATTCGGACCTCCGGGGCAAGAATGCTAGCCACTACACCACGAGGTAGTCTAATTTCAATCTGAATATTGTTTATAACTTAGCCAAGAAGTTAAGATTAGGATACAACAAAATTTACAACTATTTTATGCTTTTACCAAAACAACACGTTCTTAATTTTTGTTGGCGTTTTTTCGGGGAGGGGGGAGGGGGGGCTGGAGCCCCCACAGCTCCCCCTTATGTACGCCCCTGATACTTTCGTAATCGTAAAATCATACTGAAATAACATAACATAACAAAGTATACAGCAGGCGTTGCAAGGCCAATCAAAGACTAATAGAAAGAAAGGAATATAATAAAATTATTGATTTTACATCCCTTTTAACAACTGCGGCTTTTAGAGACTCTGGGGTCACGGAATGTCGGCCCAAAGGGGATCTTTAACGTGCAGAAAGAAAGATTAAAAACAAGTGTTTGAATTGTAATTTCGTAACATCTAGGTCATTTCCCCACAATGATAATAATAGCCTAGTGAAAAAGGAAACGGTTACTAAACGAACATGGTGAAATTTTCAAACTGATATCTTCCTAGTCTCAACCTTTTTTTGCTGGCTTAGGCCGACACTCATTGCTTGTATAGAGAATGAACTGTTGGCGTACTGCTCGGTCCCAGCTCCGTGAATCTGGATCACATAGTTGTCGATATAGCCTATGATGACAGACGTGTGAAATTCCCGGTAGTAACAGACCAAAATACATTGGGGCGTGCACAAATGTTCACTGAAGTTCATTTGTTGAAATGATTCGCAGGCAATTTATTGTAAAATAGATTTCTAATTCGGAAAACTTCTACTCATGCGCTACCTATTGTAAATAACACAACAATTCACTAAAGTTAAATCGCAATCGGATGAACGCATACGGGACTTGAAACGATTCGCGAGCCGTCACTCAATTATTGTTGAATCTACTCGTGGCTACCGATTCTAAAATGGATTTTCTAAGCCAGAAACCTTTCGTGGAGTCCACACAACAACTCACCAAGTTTCATCACAATCGGCTGAATGGTGTATGTACGCATAGGGGACAAACATACATACGTCATACATTGATTTTTAGCCTACTTTTCACATTTTGCAAAAAGGAGGAAAAAGTAGACTTATGAGATCGATCCGGGAAAATGTTTGTCTGTCTGTCTGTCCTTCTGTCTGTCTGGCTGTGTGTGTGTCCTCCCCTATCAACTCCTAAACGGCTGCAGAAATCGAAACCAAATTTAGTATGAGTAAAGATGTATACCGGAATATCTCAAGTCCATATTTGAAAATGATGTCAGTGCTACCAACTGCTGAAAAGACGCACTAGAAATTTGAGCTCCATGTTGGATATCTTGGAAGGTATGCATGGGAGCTATTCCAAAATTGGCACACATATAGATAACACTATTTCAGTTTAATTTCCAGGAGGCCATACATGACAGTGTTGCCAAAATAATTTTAAGCCTTCTGATAAGTCCAATTTTTAAATGCCTATAACTTCTACACTGTCAATTGGATTTCAACCAAATTTTGTGTGTAATATGTGTACATAAACAGATATGACTGAGCGTTTTCTTAAGAGCCACCAGGGCTGCCCACTGTTAATAATTGCTCTCTCTATTCTTTTATCCAAATACCAATATATCAGAAAGTATGCAAGCCGACAGCTTTAACTATGCACACGTATAGAACCTGACATTTTAGATTAATTTTGGAGTAACTTATATACTTCAGTTCTACCAACATGATTCTAAGCCTGCTGATAGGGCCAATTTTTAAATACATGTAACCTCTATACTATCAGTTGGATTTCAACCAAATTTCGTATGTGCTATGTGTAACATGACAGATATGACTATAAGTATTCTTAAGAGCAATCAGGGCTGCCAACTGTTAATAAATGCTGTCTATATTTTTTTAACCTAATATCAATATATCAGGAAGTATGCAAGCCAACAGCCCTATACTTTGCACACGTATAGCTCCTGATATTCTAGATTAATTTGGAATAATTAATATAAGTCAGTGCTGCCAACATGATTCTATACCTGCTGATAGGTCCAATTTTAAAATACATGTAACTTCTATGCAAACAAATGGATTTCGTCCAAAATTGACACAACATGATATCATAATATTTCAGATCAGGCTATTTCTGACTAGCACACGCATGACATTGTTGCCAACATGCTTTTACGCCTGCTGATAGATCCAATGTCTAACTGCATGTAATGTCCATTGGACTTCAACCAATTTTGTATTCTGTGCCTTAAGAGATGGAACTAAGAATATATTCAGTCACCAAGGCTGCCAACTGTAATGCTCTATTAGGCTACATTATACCAGGTATATTTCGAACTAATTAGAGATTTCGATATTACAAACTTAATTTCGTCATTATTCTAGATAGTTTCATATACTGTAGATTAATCATTGGCATGAAACTTAATTTTACGAAAAGTGGGCTCTTTAGTTCGTCACGGAACTTCTTGTACAGGGGGTACATAATCCAACATAGATTTATTCTGAATTGTTCCATTAATTTCCGATACGAACAATTCTTCGCACTAGTGAAATAATCCGACTATTCAGTGTTTCGACAACGTGGTCATGTAGCCCCGTGTACTTTGGGTGTGTGTAGAATCTGTCTGATAACCGGTGTTAATTGTGATGACTGTATTAGTGTGTGTTATCAGTTTTAATTCAAGTAAGGACTCCAGACATTCAATTTTCAAGTAGTTTTTACTTTTGCTAACAAACGCCACCGTTAACGATCAACTAGCTCTGAACTTGGTTACTAGATGCCACCACAGTCAGCTGCTGGCGACGAACGTTGGAACCTAAGAGCGTTAGTCAAATCTAACCTATAATTTACCTTCACACAAGTGCACTTAGTGGAAAGTAGCGGCTCCGGTGACGTAGTTGGTAGCATGCTTAGCTTCTATGCCCAAGATGGTGGCATGTAAAAGAACCTTACACATACTATACTTGTGTAAAGCTAAATTTCTAGGTTAGATTTCGTTGAAACGCTCTATCAAAGGTCCAACGTTCACCACTAGGTATCAGTGACATCTGGTAGCGGAATTTGGATCTACTTGAAATTTAACGGAACTTGTAACTCATCCTATGGGTGTCCGCTTGAAGCAGCTACAGGCTCCGGGGAGCCGAATATGCCCTCGGACACTCCCGGCACTAAAAGCCATACGCTAAATAAACAAAATAAATAATAAAATAGTGGGAGGTTCCTTTACGTGTTTTAATCTATGGCATGGGACCGCCGGGTTTACTTCCCCTCAGAAGGAAGGCATACTGAGGGATTTTTAAGGCTCTTAAAAATTCCGACGACATCGGCCGGGTTTGAACCCGCGACCTTGGGCATAGAAGGAAAGAAAGAAACAAGCAAAGAATGAGATAACAAGCGAGGATCTCTCAGGCTGAATGGAGATGAGGCACATTACATTCGCCCCTGCTTCCAACAATTGAACACTTTCTTTACACAAATTGCTGTAACTTTCGGGTATATTCGAGTAAGTCGTATACATATCTAAACTGTTCGATGTATCTTAACAATCGACTGTACGAAATACTCGAGTACTTGGAATGTACGAATGATATGAACGGTGTTGAGATTGGCAAACCGGGAATGACGTCACACAGACAGGCCTATGCTGCCCAGTGGACACCAGTACATGAACAGGCACAAATCAGCTAAGTGTTTAGCGTGACTACAAAAGTAAATAACAAATTTGTGAAGTTCCGGTAACAATTAATAATAAACTGTTTAGAACAGCTCGCTACGGTAGAAGTTACCTATTCTAAGAGGAAGTACTCACTATACAAGTGATTGCCACGGTGAGTGAGTGGTTATCGAGTCGGACTGCCAACCCCAAGCTTGCAAGTTCGCTCTTGGCCGTGGTAAGTGATTTTTGAAAGGCGACAAAATCACTACATGCATGTCATACGTTGTTGGCATGTCAAAGAACCCATTTGAATTCAGTAGGCCGTGTTCATAATGGCAAATTTAACCTCGGTATTTTCCGCCAACACAAAAAAATCCTTTCTCTAGAGAGCGCTATAGTGTCAAGGAGCTGAGATATCTAACCTCCTTGACTTTCTTAGAGCTCCAAGGAACAACAAAATTCGACATGCAGGCTGCCGTCTGGGTGTCGATTAACAAAGCTTGCACCCGGCACCGAGGCCATACGATATTATTAATATTCAAGTGCAACAGACAATATAACTGGATACACAGTTTAATTAAAAACGTCTCTAGCTTCATAATGGAAATACTGTTGTTGTACATATCCACTGAGTGAGCAGGATCTGATGATGCTCGCTTGACGAACGAAACTCGTCATCCAGTTTAGCCCCCCATTTGTGCGAGAAGTGTATAATTCATGTAATTGATTTCAGGCGCACATTCGTGTTGACCGACTGAAAAGCTTCTACTATTCAATTGATCACAACAACAATACAACTACTACCTGTTGGAACAGCGCGCTGCCTCGGGTTCGATTCCCGGCTGCGTCAGGGATTTTAGAAACTAATAATAATGTTATTGGTTTTACGTCCCTTTTAACTACCATGGCTTTTTTTTTAGAAACTGATGTGAGGGCTGGAACGGGGTGCACTCAGTCACGTGAGGACAATTCAGTAGTTCTCTGACATTGAGGCAGTGACGGAGACCAAGTTTAACGGCCGACGGGACACAACGCGTTGACCACGCGTCACCCCATAATCTACAGGCCAAATGGCTGGGCAGCGGTCGCTTAGGCCCTTCATGACAAGAAACAACATCCTACATAAACTTAGTGGTACTTCCTGGGGAGCCTCTGACTAACTGGCATTAGCCTTGTCTATTCAACAGCAGAATACTGTGCACCCGTGTGGTTGAAAAGTGCACATGTGCATAAAGTAGACTCAAGATTAAATGATACAATGCGATGCATCACTGGTACTATTAAACCAACGCCTTGCCATTGGCTGCCTGTGCTGAGCCACATTCCTCCACCACATCTAAGAAGGAAACAAGCATTGTTGAGAGAGGCTAAGAAGATCAGGGCTTCACCTACTTTACCAATATACCATGAATTTTGCCATCCCTCACAACAGCGACTACGGTCTAGGAAGCCAACATGTGTTACTGCAGAAATACTATATGTGGATGGGTTTAATTTAAACCAAAGTTGGAGAAACGAGTGGTCAACTAAAACAGCGGGGACAAGTGCCCATTCTCTTGATCCTACAAAGGAACTGAAAGGTTCAGACCTCCCAAGGAAACTGTGGTGCCGGCCATGGCTGCTGTAAATTCTTTCAACACACATGGGGCTGGACCAATTCAGCAATGTGCGACTGTGATCAAGAGGAGCAGACAATGGATCATCTGCTCCGACGCTGCCCTCTGTTCTCGTTCCCTGGGAACCCTGCTGAACTCTTTCATGTCACTCCAAATGTCATAACTTGGTTGCAGAATGTGGATAATGTTGTATAATGTAAATTTTGTATATAATTCACCATACGATTAAATAAATAAATGGGCTGTAGTGCCACAAAGTTTGGTAACAAGCATTATGAAAGTTGCCAAGTTTATTGCCATTCGGTCACACGTGCCTTCTCGATAAAGATCCTCGTGGTAGGTAATGTTTGGATGTTTTGATACGCCCTTACCTTTATACAAATCTAGTTTTCTTGAAAATATGCATTGTATTTTTCTTTAAGAGTAACTGAACTTCAATGTGGAATTGGTTAGTTAAATGATAACTGTCAGTCGGCCAACTCCCATTATAATCTGCGAGAAATATAAGAGCTGGTTTCTTTTTAAGTTCCGATGGACTGTATAAAAATAACAGATTGACGTACCAAACTGATTTTACTACTGAATGTTTGCTTGTTTTATTCTTATGTCTCAACATAATCGCCAGAACAATTGAAACATTTGTCGTATCGTTACACCAGCTTTCCAATGCCCTCGGCAAAATATTCTGCCACCACTGAGGTGGGTGCGTCTGGAGAGTCTCCTGAAGTGTTTCCTTTTTGGCGAGGCGTTTGCCGCCCAACCATGCCTTCAATTCTCGAAAAAGGTGAAAATCATTCAGTGCTGGTTTGGACTAAACGGCAGATGGTCCAAAACTTCACACTTGAATTCTTTGAAAAAGTCTATCGTGACGTTGGCACAGTTGGCACGCCTCGCCAAAAAGGAAACACTTCAGGAGACTGTCCAGACGCACCCACCTCAGTGGTGGCAGAATGTTTTGCCGAGGGCATTGGAAAGCTGGTGTAATGATACGGCAAATGTTTCAATCGTTTTGGCGACTATGTTGAGACATAAGAATAATACAAGCAAACATTTAGTAGTGAAATTAGTTTGGTATGTCAATCTCTTATTTTTATATAGTCCATCGGAACTGGAGAAAAAAACAGCCCTCGTATTAGACTACGTAAAAAAAACTTGTGATTGCACAGAATACAACCGAAGGTGTTGTTTCCTTCATCATGCGCATATCGTCAAGTGTTGGTTAATTAAATCAGCACGTTAGCTTCTTGCACTACTTGGAGAGCCCAGTCTTCGACACCAAGTATTTTGTGCGGTTGGCACACATGGTAACAACATTCATACACTATGGAACACACCACTTGTGGTCCGCTCGTCTGCTATAGTATACTTTCTTGCTGTTGGGTTGAATCAGGGCTGTATTCAAAGTCACCATGCGTAACATAAACTATAAAGCAACAGTAATGGTTCGCACAAGATCTACCGCTGTCTGCACTGTCTCGGCCGACAACTTTCCATTTAGTAAGATGACTCGCCCTTCTTAACTTGTCACCCCGTGCCACTCACTGTGGAAGCCAGGGATTTCCTTGTCCATAGCCATATTGCACCACGTGCTAGAGCTACCTGGAACCAGTGTCACTCACATACAGTTCATTTCTGGCACTGTGAAGTGTAAGGCAGTTCTCGATGCCTAAAGTAAAAACAACTACAAGTTATCGTCTGCAGCAGTATGTTGTAGAGTTTAAGGATAATTTTACTTCTGATGGGGGCGTTCTGTTGTGGTAAAGCAATCAAGGCTGAACAGCGATCTCAAGTTACACAACACTTCCTGGGCAAGAAACATATTGCCGCAGTTTCGCGCCTTCAGAAGAAGTGTTTTAGCGATAATCGTCTGTCATTTGTGATGAACAACCTGAAGATGTATCTCGTTGTGTATTATAATACTTCAGCAGTCAGTGAGACATAGCATTCGTGAGTACTGCATATTGTTTATATTCACATTAATAAACTAAATTATAATTAAACATTTTTACTTTTTTATCACATATTACAGGTATTTTTAATACGAAAGAAATAAACATTTTCCCGATTCATAGCCCCTAAAAATCCGAGCCCTACTAATGACTGCCAATAGCATGCCCATAAATTAGGATAAAAAGCAAAAAATTATTTTAAACCTTATCACAAAACCGAGTTTGAGCAGGAATATTACACGTTGCACGTAAAGGATCGCACAGTTCATGGGTGTCATAAAGAACAGTTCTTTAAGTCGTGGGAAGTGAAAGAAAAAATATCCACGTCTCATCTTGGGTTTACTGTGTCCAATGCTGTCTTTAGTGGCTGTTTTATTAGCTGCTAAGGCTAAACCAGGGGTGACCAACCTACGACACACCATGTGGCCCTTCCCACAATGTGGGAGAACTGGCGTGAAAAATATATCACGAGGACACGCGCCGGGTCATTGGGTCGCTCCCTTTTTGTCGTAGTCGTACGGATTTTAATGAAGTAATTCACCTGGTGTCTTCCTATGAACTATTGCTAATATAAAATGAGGTTTATTTGTATTTTTCAGATTTAATATGCAAAAAAAATGACAATAATTATCGTAACAGTATATTCACCATGATAGTGGCGGCAAAGCAGTCATTTTTTAAATGACTAAATATGGATCAACAAGAACGTGAGCTATGTGATTGTGCTGCACCACAATAGGTGGATTTCCCCCCTTATATTTTACAGATTGTCCCGACTAACGTAAGCTGAAAATTGTCACGCGAGGATTGGCGCCATGGGTAAATCTGACCCGACCTTAAATAATATAGAAATAACTTGAGTGTTCCAAAAGCTATGGACATGTTTCTTTTGCAGGGTGAAGTTCAAGGCTAGGAAGGAAGGTACAGTAAGTGACAGGAAATGAGGGCTGACCAAAACGAAAATATAGAGCATTATTTAAGCCTCGGGTCACAAAATATCCATGCGCTTATTTCGAGCCCTGAATTGGAAACTGTAAGGAAACGAACTCGAGACCGTGAAAAGAACTCATGTGTTATGACCGTGAGTAGCATGATAACACATGAATATAGGAGTGTTCCTGTAATTTATTCACAAAACGCGAAGCTGCACACACCCAATATCTGGAGGAGATGTCTGCTTGACATAAAACATACCAGATAGCTAATGTAGTGTTTGAGTGGGGCAACTTGCAAGTCCCGAGCCACGTTTTTCGAAATGCGAGAGAAAAAATAGCCTGAAGGCATATTCACACTTAAAAATTTTATGCGCTTCCAAAACTTAGTAAGATTAATAAAGAAATGAAATCACGCAGTTACAATTTGCGCCTAGATGGCCACTCTTAGAGTGTCAAGTCCTGGTCGGGGATTCACCGAGGCGATATGGAGGGGAGATACGACGCGATATCAATTACGCATTCCAGGGCTCGGATTCCGGTGACGTGTCATCTTTTAAATTGTTCACCACAGACATTGCTATCTTATATACAGGTCGGACGTTTGTTTTAGACGATTGTCCTTGATCTTGAAGCCTGCGGATGAGCCTACACACAATCACTCTCTCACCCTATCGCTTCACACTTGTCACCACCGATCTGATGTAATGGAATTCCAGACTTGAGCAGGCAGTACAGTCCACGTCGAAGTATTGTGTGACACGGAAGTTCACGTTACGTGGTTACGAACAAAACGTAATTATATTTTCCAATGACTGTACTTCAGCAGTAGTGTCGGACAGCTTTGTCAATCATCGGAGCGCTTGGGGCAGCTGATAACAACACAGGTACTGTAGTAACTCGCCTCCAGGCTTCCATTAAGATTTTTCACTCGTCTAAAACAAACGTCCGGCCTGTACAAATCCTATTCATGGCCCCACATTACAGAACTGCATATTTATTAAGTAATTTTTTCGTATTTTTTCAACGTACTTTGCTTTTAGGTCATTTTCCTGCCTTTCGCGTCATTATTGTGTCATGTTATGTAATTTATTAGAATATTTTATACGTTTTAAGTCATTTTTTGACATTTTTAATGGTTTATGATGCACTTTTTGTGTATGGTACTGGATATTAACGTAACTGAAACTGAAAGTGCGGAAGAATACGAAGACATGAGAATCTTTACAACTTTGTTCAACCCTTATTTCTTGGAATATTCACATTCCAGGAGACACACTAGACTGTAATAATAACCAGTATTTGTGTGCTAATAATTCGTATTTGTCAAATAATAATTAAATTATATTAGGTAGCTATTATAATCATTTCAACAAACAATGACGTGGTCTGTTTGCATTTTTGATGTGCAACAACTTTCCGCTCGGTTCCTGGATAGTTTTGTGGGAGTGATTTTGAAAATTGGGGACGGAAGTGAATCGGGCGGAAGTAGATCGAACGGAAGTGGATCGGACGGAAGTGAAGACGCACTGCCAGAAAAGTGGGACGGAAGTGAATCGGGCGGAAGTGGATCGAACGGAAGTGGATCGGACGGAAGTGAAGACGCACTGCCAGCTGGATGTACAATTGAAAATGTGTGTATTGGAAAAAAGGCAGTGTGTGCTCTGTAGCGCGAGAATGTTATGGCAATACAGTAGGCAGTGCATTTAGCAGGCACTGGTTTGACGAGCACAGTGGCAAATGTTTCACCGACTTTCATTTGTCATTGAGCAGTTTATGAAGCTTCACGTTCAAGGTTGAATATCACATGGGTTAGGACAAAGACGACAAATGACATTTAAGTAAGCGGCATTATTGTCAAGCTGTGGCTGAGTAGTCAAATATTAAATACATTACCGAATGTTGTTATATGAGTGGAATAAAAGCTGTATTTTCATCATATGTGAGACTAGGTCATTTCATGATTGTAGGAAGCCATGTTTTGATTGTTACGACGAACTGTATGAGAGCCTTGAGAATAATTAATGTTATAGTTACTGAGGAATGTGCTCACAGTATTTTTGAGAGTACTGTCGACGTTGTGTGTCACTTTGTTATTATGAATTATTAATGTAAAAGGAAGGAAGGAAGCTTGTAGTTTTGCGTGTCCGTTAATATCACGATCATGATCCACGGTACCTCCCTTTTACGTGGAATGCGAACCACAGGACATGGCATTTCAATTCGAAAATCTCACATGTATTGACCGGGAATCAAACCCGGTGTACCTTGGTGAGAGACTAACAGCTTGACCGCTGCGCCACAAATGTGACAGTAGCATATCTTTAATTCAATCTATACATTCATCATAGTACCAGTATGAAGATGGAGTGTAAATTAACATTTTAAGAATGTCCATCCAAGCTGTGTAGTATACGAGTAGGATAACATGTCAGATGTTACACATCATATGCGACTACTGTAAGGCTCGTATCTTTTTTTTTTTTTGTATGATGAAATTATGTCAGTTTCATTCAAATTTTTAGGACATTTTTTAAGATTTTGGGTCATTTTATGAGATTTTTGCAGTCATTTTATTGGTCCTTTTTCAACAAGTTTAGGTCACCAAAATCAGGCCCTGCTCACTCCATGATCGATTTTGGAAAATTAACTCATGCTACTGTACCCGTTTATCCTTGAGTGGTATCTGTGAGAATCCGAAGATGCAGATGGATCGCAGCAACTTGCACTAACCGGCTAGAAAACCTACGAAGAAGCTAGTGGCAAATAAAGCTACAGGCCGGACGTTTGTTTTAGACGATTGCCCTTGACCTTGAAGCCTGCGGGTGAGCCTGTACACAGTCACTCTATCTCCCTATCGCTTCACATTTGTCACCACCGATCTGATGTAATGGGATTCCAGACTTGAGCACGTGGCGACACCGACTTGCATGGAGTACAGTCAACGTCGAAGTATTGTGTGACGAGGAAGTACACGTTACGTAATTACGAACAGAACGTCATTATATTTGCCAATTACTGTACTTCAGTAGGAGTGTGAGACAGCTTTGTCTATCATCGGACCGCTTGGGGCAGCTGATAACAACACAGGTACTGCAGTAACTCGCCCCCAGGCTTCCATTAAGATTTTTCACTCGTCTAAAACAAACGTCCGGCCTGTAACTACTATTGTGCTATAGGACTATAGAATGACGAAATAAGAACCAGAACATTAAAGGTGCTGTTCAGTGATTACTGGAAGGTTACCAAGTTCATAACGGAAACGGTTTGCTCACAGTGCAGGGGAACTACACGGGACTGTTACTGCACAACGCACAAACTAAATATATTATTATTATTATTATTATTCAAATTCAGCAGCAGTCTTAAGTGGAACACCCGCTTTAATGGCCATTAAAAGAGCATCTAAACACTTTGTGTGTGCCACTAGTGGGTTGGCAGTGTTCAATTTATAGGTGAGCAAAGGTGGTAACTATTCACAGTATTCTCTATTATAGCATTTTACCCTCCAGGATCGGCTTTTCCCACGGACTAAGCGACGGATCCCACCTCTACCGCCACTGAGCTTGAGACTCTGAGTCACTGGGGTGTGTGACCAGCACTACGCCCAGGCGGCCTCACCAGCAAAGCGAAGAGGGGCCTGAGGAAGGGATGGGAAGAGTGGGACGGTTAGGCAAGGAAGTGGGAAGGAGGCGGCCGTGGCCTGACGGTAGGTAACATCCCGGCATTTGCCCGAAGACGAAGTGGGGAACCACGGAAAACCACTTCGAAGATGGCTGAGGTGGGAATCGAACCCGCTCTACTCATTTGCACCACCCGAGGCTGAGTAGACCCCGTACCAGTTCTCATACCACTTTTCAAATTTCGTGGCAGAGTCGGGAATCGAAGCCAGGACCTCCGGGGCGGCATCTAACCATGCTGACCGCTACGCTACCGAGGCGACGCCGTTCACAGTATTCATCGCAGCATATTCGGTACCCACGAAGATTATCGTGAGGTAATTACTGGGGCAAACAGCAATAACTAACTAATACTATTTCTTGTCTGTGAGATTTTAGCAATCAAGTTTTCTTACTTTATTAAGCCATTCATTCCTTGAAGAGACAATGCTGCCAACATTCAAGTCACTATCAGTTTCAGTATCTGCAACCCTCGTTCTAACCGACAGCAAGAAAGTTCAAAGTTTGTTAAAACTCAGCAATTCTTCTAGGTTTGTGCCGTGTCTTGTGTGGGGTTTCGCCTAGGACACCAAGTTGGCTCATCGGCGGGCTCTTGGTGTCCCCGCCCGGACCCTCACTGGAGTAACGAACTGCGCGCCGTGAGAGCCAATATACCATCTTTTTGGAAGCCTTCATAGGGAGGTTGAGGCTGCTTGAGCTTTTGGTTCTCGCAGTCAAGAGGTGCAATTGCACCTTATATAAAGGGAGGTGGCGCGCAGTTCGCTACTCCAGTGGGGGTCCGGGCGGGGACACCAAAAGCCCGCCGATGAACCAACTTGGTGTCCTAGGCGAAACCCCACACAAGACACGGCACACACCTAGAAGAATTGCTGAGTTTTAATTCACTGGCCGTGAAAGCCAATATACCATCTTTTTAAAGTTTGTGATGGAGGGACAAATGGCAAGGTTACTGTGACTATAATCACCATGTCCATGAACATTTGGACTCAGTTTTGTGGTCTCTAACCTATTTTTGTGAATACCTCGAAATATACAACCCCCAACGAGCTCTCTGTGGTTATGTTGCGCAAGCTAGTTCTATTGTTTTTACCTTCTAAACGGCTTGAGCGATTTCCATTAAATGAAAATCGGTAAGGTCATAGCACCATTTCGGCCGACCCCGACCATGCCCTTCAAATTTTATTACGTCTCACCAATCCAACATGGCAGCTATGCGAAATATTTCACCAGCATTCAATATCTCCGAAACGATTACTGTTATCACCCTGAAATTTTGTACGGCGATAAAGGGCACTACTAGAAGTTCACCTGTGAGACTTTCAGAAAACCTGGTAACTACCAAACCAACATGGCGGCCAAGCGAAGTTGAGACATTTAAATATACTTTTCTCGCGATTAAACCTTCCAAAAGCAATGAAACTTGGTACAGCAAATATTCATAGACATTGTAATGCACAGGCATATTTTTCGTTCAATTGTTTACATAACCTCAAGATTGCGGCTGTGCGAAATTTTAAAATTAAGTTTTCATTTCTTGTGTTGTAATCATGGGATCGAAGTGAAAGTTTGAATAATGAACCTACGCAATAATTTTCCTTTAATGGTACATAACTCTATGGCCTAAACATATAACAATCCAACATGGCGACCAACCGAAATATTTAGACAGTTCTCAATATCTACGAATCTTTTATAGCAATCAAACTGAAATTTCTTCCATAGAGGGTATGAACATAAGTTCACCTATAGGACTTTCAATAACCTGGTGAGCACAAACCCAACATGGCGGCGACGCGAACTATAAATATTTAAATGGACGTTTCTCGTGATTTAACCATCAGAGTGCAGTGAAACTTGGTACGGTAAATGCTTATACAAATGTTAATCCACTGGCATCTAATTTATTTAAATTGTTTTCATAACCACAAGAATACAGCTGTTCGAAATATCAAAATCTCGTTTTTACTTCTTGTGTCCTAATCATGCATCGAAGTTTGAATACTACACCTACACAATAATCTTCATGTAATAGTAGGTACATAACTCTAAGAGCTGCATGTATAAAAATCCAACATGGCGACAATCCGAAATATTAGACGGTTCTCAATATCTACGAATCTATTACAAGAATCAAACTGAAATTGTGTATGTTGATAGAGGCAGTTAACATAAGTAGGATATATGAAAATAGGCTTTAGATCTTCACGGAACTAGTTAAACATTATACCGAGAGTACTTCCAGCTTTCGCAAGAAACCTATAAAAATAATGAATGGCTTCCGGGCTGACGTGTTGAGAACGTAATTAAAATGGGCATAATGAAGCAGCGGGTTAATTATCGTAAAGATCATTAGTGTCAGCCTAAGCTTTGTTCTGGCTCACAGCTCACACCTTGCAATGGATCAGGAGTGTAAGATATTCCAGAAACTCATCGTTGATTGTATTCGTACGCTAAAGTGAACTTAGAGTTCTGCTCTCGGCTTGAGCCGTGTCGAAATCGAACGCAAGCCCTTTGTAATACAAGTTGTGATCAGAAACGAAGGTTACTGTACAAGAAAAGCCGCCCAAAACTTAATAAGTATGGTAATTACTACTGATTAACACTTTAAGGGCAGAACTATTATTAACATATTTTAATTGTACTTCGTTCGTTTGAGTCTTCAGTATTTTGACTGGTTTGATGCAGCTCTCTATGCCTCCCTGTCCTGAGCTAATCGTTTCATCTCTACATAGCTACCACACCCTACATCCGAGGCAATCTGTTTAACATATTCTAACCTTGGTCTACCCCTACAGTTCTTGTCCTCGACCCTTCCTTCCATAACTAAGCTTGCTATTCCTGGGTGTCTTAGTATGTGTCCTACTAACCTATCTCTTCTCCTCATTAGCAGTCGACAGAAACATCTCTCCTCTCCCACTCGTCTTAATACCTCTTCGTTTGTAACCCTATCTACCCATCTGATCTTCATCATTCTCCTGTAACACCACATTTCAAATGCTTCAATTCTCCTCTTTTCTGCTGCACCAATAGTCCAAGTTTCACTTCCATAGAACGCCACGCTCCAGACAAAGGCTTTCAAAAATGACTTCCTAATACCTAAATCTATATTCGATGTCAACAGATTCCTTTTTTGTAGAAATGCTTTCCTTGCCTGAGCCAACCTACTTTTTATATCATCTTTGCTTCGTCCATCACTGGTTATTTTGCTTCCTAAGTAACAGAAGTCTCCTACTTCCTTCAGCTTTTCACCTGCCAATTTGATGTCCATAGAGGTTTCTGATTTATTTCGGCTGCATTCTAGTATTTTTGTTTTACAATTATTAATTTTCATCATGAATTCTTTCCGTAAGACGGAGTCCATACCATTCAAAAACTCATTCAAATCCTCAGGCTTGTCGGCCAAGATTACGATGTCATCAGCAAATCGCAGAGTTGAAATTATTTCTCCTTGAATCTTCACTCCCACTTAAAATTTTTCTCTAATTTCCTTCATTGCTTGTTCAATGTAAAGATTGAAAAGTATGGGTGATAAGTTGCAGCCTTGCCTAACTCCTTTCTGAATACCAGCTTCTCTCTCATGTCCTTCAACTCGAATGACTGCTGTCTGGTTTCTGTACAGATTGTAGATCACCCTCCTATCCCTGTACTTTATTCCAATCGATTTCAAAATAACAAACAATTTAGTCCAATCAAGGTTATCAAAAGCCTTTTCTAAGTCTACAAAAGCCATGAACGTTCTCTTATCTTTCCTTATTCTACCTTCCAAAATCAGCCTAAGACTTAGTACAGCTTCCCTTGTTCCTACATTTCTCCTGAAACCAAACTGGTCTTCACCCAACTCCGTTTCTATCTGGCTATCAATCCTCTTGTAAATTATTCTAGACAGGATATTTGAAGCATGAGTAATCAAGCTGATTGTACGGTAATCTTCACATCTGTCAGCTCCCACTTTCTTTGGTATAGGGATGATTACATTCTTCTTGAAATCATAAATCCTACACACCAAGTGAAATAACCTGATCAGACCTTCATCTCCTATGCAGCGTAGCAACTCAATCGGTATATCATCTATGCCTGGTGCTTTGTTCCTGCTTAAGTCTTCCAAAGCTCTATCAAATTCTGATCTCAATATTAAATCTTATTTAAGTTTAATTATTTTTACCAAATTTTAATTTATTCATTTTATTTTGTGTTATCTCTTTAATTCTTATGTTTAATTGTTTTATAATTTTATTTCTATGATCTTAACTTTTTATTATTCTATTTTGTAAGCTTGTTTTAATTTGAATAGTAATTTTATAAGTATATTCATTTTTACAATATATTTATTTTCAATTTTAATTTCTTTCATATTTTATTATTTACCAATACGATTTCATTGTTTTTGTTAAACAGAAAATTATCAAGCATCTTAGGTCTCGAAGATAAAAGCATATTATTTATTTTTATGAAATACAAGCTGTACCCGGCATGCGTTGCAATGCCAATCAAAAAAAGTTTTGGCATTGTAATTTTGTTTCTAGAAGTGCGTTTGCATAAAAAATATTTTCTTCAATTTCCGTTAACTGCCTCTAAGCGATCATAAAATGGACTTACTAATTTTGAAACATTTGTAGGAGCGTGCGCAACAACTCACCAAAGATTCGTCGCAATCGGGTGGTTAACATACAGACTACTAACATATAAAGGTTTCAAAACTTAGAAATGACGATCCCAAACTAATCTTGTTTCTGTATTCCAGTAATAGGCTACGTGCACAACAAACTCTCACATGTGAATTAAACGCAGTACAATTTGACTGAATATGCCGCTTAATCGTTGCCATGTTGCTTGTTCCACACGTTGGTTGCAAACATAGTTCAAAGACATTGGCCAGGGTTCGGTTCTTGGTTCTGTCATGGAGAATATAAATCCAGGTGTGAGGTTGGCCAGCCACTAGGGACACTAGTCGTTCACATTCAAGTACACGAGCTGATGACGACTACGTCCCAATCCCTACATGAAACTCCACCTTGACTCAGCGTGGTCATTTAGCCCCGTGTACTTGGGTATGTTTGTCTGATAACTTGTGTTATTGTGAGAGCTTTGTTAGCGAATCTCTACTTAGTATAAAACGAAGTCTAGGGGCAGATGACTTCGTAGTTCCACCCCTTAAAACCTCAATAACTAACTAAAGTCCCCGATTCTTGGATACCACGGGAGAACCTCTGGATGGATTTTGATGCGGTTTTCACCAATCTGTAAAGGATATCTCGAGGAAGGTTCCTGTTGAAAATAATTTATTTATGATCAAAGGAAGCCAAGCAGTAACGAGTTCAGTGAAAAAGTCGAAAAAAAGCAAAACAACAACCTGGCGTCCGAGCGCTTTTTAAGCTTACGGTGGGCAAACCGTTAAAAATATCTATATACTATGAGTGTAAGAATTGTTCAGCAAGGAATGTTCTACAAAATAGTCCGCGAGAGCATATCTCTATCTTCAATACATCGCCCACTATAGGCTAAGAGTTTTTACGTTTTTATTTCTTTCAACAATCTCTATTCAAATACTGGGGCGACAGTTTACGAGCTGGCTAGGGGCGAGCCTATCACCCCAGTTACATCCTAGCTTCAGAGTAGTTAAAAGGGACGTAAAACCAATAACATTATTATTACATCCTAGCTAGCGGGTGAGCCTATTACCCCAGTTACAGCCAGCAGCAAACTGTGAAGTCGTGTTGAGTTAAGACTTCAGAGAAGAGTGGTTGTATTCTGAGTTTTCCAGAAAGTTCAACTCGGCTTTTCTTCATTTTGCCTGTGAAAGTTTCGTTCCGCAAAATACACAGTCAAGTTAAGATTGGACGGAAGGGGGATTTGTGTTTCATGCACCTCGCCATTCTTAAATTACGTCTGACAAGAACTCGTTGCATATGAATCTCAATGATAATATAATTAGTAGTCCAGTCAGTGATTTTAACCCATCATGCTGACACGTAAAACGGATATTGGTCGTTGTTCATTGACATAGACAAAAAAGCGCTTATCACGTAATGCAATCATAACTGTTCCCGGGCGAAGCCGGGGCGGGTTGCTAGTTTAGTTATAATTCAAATAAGGATTGGCAAGGAGTCAGCCATGACCTTAAATTAGGAACCTATCTAACGCGGACCTCACGGCCACAACGACGAATGCTAGCCACTACACCACCAGGTGGTCGAATTTAACCCTAATATGAGAGTGGAAAGGGGTACATTTAGCCTCGTGAGGCAAAACTGGCAAATAATGGGTTCAATTCCCATCACAGTGGTTTCCCAGCTCCTAGTCTAGTAGCTAAACTTAGGACACGGTCGTCTCCTCCCCAATCCTAGCCCCAACAATAACACAGGTTATCAGTAAGGACCACACATTTATACACAAACAACAATTAAAATAACAATAATTTAACAACAAGCCAATGTTATTCACTCACTTTATACATTCACTGCAGAAAGAAGCATCACAATAAATAATTGCAAGGGTTTCAATGTTTTCAGTGCATAAATGTCCGGTCCCAGCCAACAGTTGAATATTCACTATTACCTGTTTTAATAAATACTTTGTGCTGCTCTTCTCTTCAGGCATTTTGAGTCAAGGACATGCAGACTAAGAATAAAGTAACACATTAACTGAAGAAACTAACCCCGGGCTACTGACTGTGAAAGGAATGTCTTACTCCATTCCCTTCTTCAAATAGCCAGACAGCATTGTGTGAAGTATCGTACGTGTACTGTCATCTCGTTATCTGTTGCTCAGAAAGTTGCTTACAAGGGATGTCCAACGCGCAGGTGAAACCTATTTTGTTCAAGATGTCTTAAATTATACTTAATTTCAACACTGTAAATGCTAAAATATGCTGTTATGTTCAGAATATGCAACAATGCAATAAACCCACACAATATCCATTTGCATATGCATTTTCAAAGAAATCCGGTCCCCAGTTATCAGACAGATTCCACACACACATTCAAGCACACGGGGCTACAAGACCACGATGTTGCACAACCCCGAGTATTCGTGCTCCCGCACACACACTATTGACTGTTCCTAGAAAGACAATCCACAGAATCAAAATAAAAACTTAAGTTTATGAGAATGTTCTCACACCACTGGAGCTTCGCGTCGTAAAACACTCGCACAAGTCGTAACTTCCAGGGAGATAATAGCATTCACTTGGAGAGCGGTGCGTGTTCTACCCTGTGCCCGCCCCACGCACTTCTGCACAAAGCTGCACATTCAGGAACTATTACACTACTTCACAACCCACAGTTTATTTCTTCCTTATTATTGTTGTTGTTCTTGACGTTGTTTGAGTCTACACTCTTTCGACTAAGATGCAGCTCTCCATGCTTCCCTGTCCTGAGCTAATCGTTTCATCTCTACATAGCTATCACACCCTACATCCGACGCAATCTATTTAACATATTCTAACAATATTATCATTCTCCTTCCAAAGGTTGTGCCTAATAATAAAGATCTGGGCCCACATTACCTGACTCAGTATTATATTGACTCTATAGAAGGCTATAATCTGGGCCCACATTACCTCATTCAGTATTATATTGACTCTATAGAAGGCCATGATCTGGGCCCACATTACCTGACTCAGTATTATATTGACTCTATAGAAGGCCATGATCTGGGCCCACATTACCTCATTCAGTAGTATATTGACTCTATAGAAGGCCATGATCTGGGCCCACATTAACTCATTCAGTAGTATATTGACTCTATAGAAGGCCATGATCTGGGCCCACATTACCTCATTCAGTAGTATATTGACTCTATAGAAGGCCATGATCTGGGCCCACATTACCTCATTCAGTAGTGACTCTATAGAAGGCTATGATCTGGGCCCACATTACCTCATTCAGTATTATATTGACTCTATAGAAGGCCATGATCTGGGCCCACATTACCTCATTCAGTAGTATATTGACTCTATAGAAGGCCATGATCTGGGCCCTCATTACCTCATTCAGTAGTATATTGACTCTATAGAAGGCTATGATCTGGGCCCACTTACCTCATTCAGTATTATATTGACTATAGAAGGCTGTGATTTGGGCCCACATTACCTGATTCAGTATTATATTGACTCTATAGAAGGCCATGATCTGGGCCCACATTACCTGACTCAGTACCGGTATTATATTGACCCTATATAAGGCTATGATTTGGGCCCACAATACCTGACTCAGTAGTATAGTGACTCTATAGAAGGCCATGATTTGGGCCCACATTACCTGACTCAGTAGTATAGTGACTCTATAGAAGGCCATGATTTGGGCCCATATTGCCTGACTCAGTTGTATAGTGACTCTATAGTCACTGGGTTCACGTTCTGGTTTTGCATATTGTGTCTCTACTTTTTGCCACGTGTTCGTATTTGAACTGATGCGGAGTAACCGTTCACTACTACATATGTCTCAGGTTATCTGTGATTCATTTACAGGCTTCGAACACCTAAATGAGTGGGAAGAGAATTTTTCTGATGATTTGTGTTATTGTGGTGATTGTTTGGGTAAGTGTCTTTTGAGCATTCTCCCGGATGGAATGTAAAATAACCAGGTAGGAATGGTCACTGTCGAACCTCAGATACCTGATCTCGGAGCTTGTGACTGTTGGTTTCTTGTCGACTATCAGTGTTGTGAAACATTGGGCTTGTATTGCCCATTCCGGGCGCACAGCAGACCTGGACCTGTCCTTGCGGTAGTTCGCTGCCAGCATACTAATAATGTCTTGGTCCAATAATACGCTTATTCTAGGTTACAGACATAGCGCTCATCTGATAAAGCAAATACAGCAAATGTTGGGCTCGTCAGTAGACCTTGTGGGATACCAGTGCTTCTTGGAGCCGACAAGCTCCGTACGGAGGTTGGCTTACACGGCCATGGTGGAACGCCATGTAGCTCACCTAGGCGACTGAAAACGCATATCTCACGTCTCCCAACAAATTGTCTTTGCTGCTATGCAGTCGGTCAACACGATTGTGCCCAAAGAATCGGGCGGAATACAAAATTATAAATATGTAAACATACTGCTGGAAAAATTACATGTATTAGTTAGTTATCAGGCTTATCTCACTTAAATGGGAAATTTAGGATTCTAAATTTCTTTCCAGGCGCGTGTTTACATATTTATAATTTTGTACCCCGCCCGATTCTTTGGGCACAACCGTGTTGACCAACTGAAAACGCATATCTCACGTCTCCCAACACAACCACCCACGGACCTGTCCTCCGCAAACAAAGACCTCCCGGGCTGGGCCAGGGGATCCTCTTCATGGGCGGACCTTGCAGCCAGTGACTTATGTGCCGCCATTCCAAGGGGTTCTGTTCCTCCACATAAAAGTCGAGAGCGGTCCTGGGAGACAAAGCCTGAACCTTGTTAAAATTCCCCCCTGAGTCTAACTGAATTAACAAGTGATAACCAGCAGGAATGTTAGGTTCTCTGCTTTGCTTTGCGTCTTTGTTAGCAGCTGCTATTCCTTCCCGCAAACACTTGGAGAACTACAACTGGTAGCTTAATCGATTAATAATATACTAGCATTACCCGTCGCGGCTTCGCCCGCGAATATTCTAGTTGTAAAGAGTACACTTAGCAAAATCTCAATCATGAATGCTATGACTGATTTATCCTTGGTATGAATAATCAGACTTTATCAATTCAGCTACTGGTGCAGTGGTTAGCGGTTTGTCATTCCTTCATAGGTATATCAGAGCGAAGTTAGTTTTCTGGGAATATCACAGACACTGTTAAATGTGGTTTTCGGAGACCCTTTATAGTCGGGTGAAAAAGACCTTTCGTACCATACTCGCACGTGAAAATTGCGTGAAAAAATTCTAGAATGCCCCTTGACCCCCTTAAGCGCATTATACTGTATGTATTGATGAATTTTACAGCTTAATTTGGTTCAGTGATAACCTTATAACCGTCTGGAAACTTTCACAGTAATGTAATAATTGGAATTGCATTGCGTCTTACAGAAATAGATGGACCTGTGAGATTCTGTTACCATGGTTACCGTGTTGCATTCTTTCATTATTGCATTGTAAATATACATGTTTTAAGGTAATTATTTAATTGTGAGGCATTTAAAGAGTGAGTAAGTGAGTGCGTTATGCTGAACCTGTAGGTACCCCATATGTGTAGGTTGGTGTTAATGGGACCGTATACGATGCCCACATAACCCCAAGCTATGAGCCCTTTCTTGGCTTAAACCTGATGAAAGCCGTACATTTCATTTGCTGACATCCATCTATCGATTTCTGCATGAAAACGCCCCCACGTACATGTCATCAAAATGTAGTTACTTGTCCTCATATCATAATCGAAGCACTCGATCTGGCTCTTCCCTCGCCATCCCCATTAACCTCTCATCCATGTTTAACCGCTCTTTTGCTGTATCTGGGTCTCGACTCCTGCTGATATCCGAAATTCTATAACAATAAATTCATTTAAGGCCGCATGCCGAGATTAGGGTAAGGTGGTACAATTTCGATCAGTTAAGACAAATCATACTACCACAGGCGGCGTGCAGAAGCTAGAATGAATTTCAATTGTGGTGCACGTTCCTTGAACTATAGTGGATGTATTTGATATATATTACAAAATTACAGTTGTTACTTTAGACACAAGAATAAAAAACATAATTTTGTGTAATTGATCAGAAATGTACCTCATCGGGTACAATCATGATCACCTGCTGGTACAATTTCGATCACTGGCATCTTCCACATACGAAGTGTTTTTTCAAACTGAACTAACACACAATTCATGATACCACACATTACATTTCTGGCAACGAATCCAGTCAATTTTTTCATTGATTGTTCACTATAATAGTTCATCAAACAAAATCCACACTCATCGTCGTTTGCTGGCGACCTCTTACTTTCTTCTGTGCCAGTTGACGTCTCTTGCTTCGGAGTTTTTCCAGATTTTCGTTGGAAGTGAGTCGAACTGATGTTTGCGTT
This sequence comes from Meconema thalassinum, assembly GCA_946902985.2. NCBI lineage: Eukaryota > Metazoa > Arthropoda > Insecta > Orthoptera > Tettigoniidae > Meconema > Meconema thalassinum. The sequence goes on from OX336388.2 coordinate 281,830,271, forward strand.
TTCAGGATTAGGGCATAACCCAGCTCTCTTTTTTTTTTTGATACATTCGTGTTGACCGACTGAAAAGTACCAAACCTTTGTTTACTTAGGCAACACTGAAAAATGGCTTCAAACCCCACAATGATAAGCAATAACATTATTAACATTGTTTGACCTAATAATGATAAAGGAAGTGTTTGCTTCTGAATACCATGAACCATAAATATGAATTTGAGTTAGGAACCATATTGTTTATTTCTCAGATATTGGAAACTTAAGAACAGTGTACCATTATTTTCTCTGAATTTATACAAACGTTAGATGCTGAAATCCTTTGAAATACTCATAATTAATTTTTTGCTTCGTAATAAGATTTATATTCCACACAAATATCTGGTTGAATCAATTCCGATCGAAATTGTACTAGTGTATCGAAGTTGTACCTCTCTGCTGATCGAAAATGTACTATTGACATCACTGTATATATCGTCAAGTAGTACCCCACTATGACGAGAGATGGCAGCACATGTCAAGCAGAAGGTCTCCCAGGTAGTGCTAGCACACGCGGAAATCAACAGCATGGTTCTAACCTCATAATATCATTGTTTGCCAGCGTGTAAAAACTAGGAAATTTTATAACAGAGTACAAAACTACATAATTGAACTCACCTAGCTACAAAAAATAATCTGTATATCTGAAGCACAAACCGCTGTATTCGTGATGCAATCACACACAACTCGAGAAGTACTCCGCACTGTAATGGGCGTAATGGTATACACAGTCAAGTACTACCAACACCCCGAAGTGGTAAATATCCGCTAAACCTTAGTTTGATCGGAATTGTACCTATATCGAAATTGTACCACCTTACCCTACCTGTTGAATACTGCTGATTGCCCCGTGTGAATGGTGATGGATGATAGGACGTATGACTGAGGTAGGATTATATCTAGGATATTATAGAAAGGTATGTGACATTGTCATTATTATTATTATTATTATTATTATAATTATTCATGTTCCTTTTTAATTAATATTAGTATTAGCATATGTATTTTACTCCTTGTTTATCATCATAATTATTTGTTGTATTTCCAGAATTGTTCCACATATACTGGTAGCATATTGCGTGGTTAAGTGTAACTTCGCCACTACTGAACACATGAAAATGAAAATCCACAGCCTGCTTCCAGTCTCCGACCGGGTCAGGAATGGAATGAATGAAGCCCCTATCTAGCGGCGAGGATATGAACTGTGCCGGCTGCCGAGGCCTGATGCACTCCTCTGGGGCAATGATTAAATGAATGACAGATGAAATGAAATGATAGTGGAGAGTGTTGCTGGAATGAAATGTTGACAGGGAAAACCGGAGTACCCGGAGAAAAACTTGTCTGCCTCCGTTTTGTCCAGCACAGATCTCACATGGAGTGACCGGGATTTGAACCACGGACCCAGCGGTGAGAGGCCGGCGTGCTGCCGCCTAAGCCACGGAGGCTTTATTACTGAACACATAATAGTACATTATGCAACGAGCCTATAATGGCAATAATTAAGACACGAATATGTTTATAAAACGAGTGTCTTAATTACCATTATAGGCGAGTTGCATACGACTGTTTATGTTCGACGATAATTATTATAACTATTTTATGTTCGAACATAAGTATTCATAAATTTCGCCAGTTTTATGTACTGAACAGAGCGCATGAGACGCAGAGGATGCCTTGTATTTGACCATGGCCACCTCGATTACCCTACTATGACACTAGGCCAGGCAGTCAAACTTAAATTAGAAGGCTGTGGAACTCAGCGCACCTAATTATCTAATTGGTCAAACAACTGTTTCTTGAGCTCTGATTGGTGGGAGAAACTGTTTCATAATGCAAAATAGTGTTATAATGAATCTCAATATAGTACAGTTTTCAGGGTCGAACATAAAATAAATCAATTGACGCTTATTTTCGGAATGTTGTATAGAAATGTATAAAAGTTACTTTTAGCCTAAATGCCCTTCCTTGTTTATGTTCACAATAAGAGCCAGTGACAGTGGAAGGACAAACAGCAATCACATTGGGAAGGTTTCGAAAAACGAACAGTTTTCAGTAAAGATTATGAATTCTTGTTCAATGTTTGCTATTTAGGAGAGGAACATTCTTGTTTTACTTTGGTTGGTTGGTTTCTCAGTTTAGGGGCTGCGAGAACGCGGTCATGTAGCCCCGTGCACTTTGGGTGTGTGTAGAATCTGTCTGATAAGCGGTGTTAATTGTGATGGCTGTATTCGTGTGTGTTATCTGTTTTCAATTCAAGTAAGAAGAGCATTGATGAAGCCTGACCTACAAATTTAGCTTCACACAAGTTTAGTTAGTGGAAGGATCTTTTACATGCCATAAATCTATGACATGGACCACCGTCTTTACTTTCCCTCCGAAGGAAGACATACTGTGGGATTTTAACGCTCTTAAAAAATGAGACGACTTCGGCTAGGTTCGAAACCGCGACCTTGGGCATGGAATTTGTTGTGCTTTGTTTTAGCCTAGTTTTCACAAAGAAGGTTCATTATTTAATAATTAAATGTCCGTTTTGGTTCCGTGAGAGCGAAGTACAAAACAATGAATCAATTATTCGACGAATCGATCGATTCAACACACAATCCATTAATAGATTTGTAGCAATTAATTGATTTTATACTTTGTTTAATAGATTATTTGAATAATGAAATTAAAAGTGCCAGCCCTAGTACGAACTCTAAACCACTTAATACGTGATTTGGTATTTATGGAGGTCTGACAGGGGGGCACCAGGGCCCGCCCTCTAAATATTTGGGTGCTAACCAGTCGTAATGAGTTTTTTCTTTCTTATAAAGTGAAAATAATTACGGTACTGGAATTACTCTAGCGCATAGCAGCCGGACGGGTTTAACCTTCGAGCATACAATAGGATAGACCTTTGCCAGCGGAACATGGGGCCAGAATAAGATCAGCTGATGTTGGTATAAAATGTCGCCTAAGCCCGAGCTGTCAACGTGAGTGGGAAGATTATACATAATTATCATTGATATTCGAGATAATTTTTGTAGTATAATATATTACAAATATTATAAAATACGCATTTTAAGTAGTTAAATCGTACACCATGCTCGGAAATCGCAGGTTCGAATCCCGGCGCTGACAGTGGCTATCCTGAGTGTCGTTTTTCAACACTCCCTCCAGGCAAATGCCGGGATAGCACCTTATTGTTAGTTCAAGTCCCGGGGCAACTTCCTCACCCCTGTCCCTAATAATGTTACACACATTACTACAGTCATCAAATCAAAACAGGTTATCAGACAAGTTTAACTCACACCCAACTACACGGGGCTGATAACCAAGATTTCTCAAATGAAATTAATTAACAGCAACAGATATACACACGACTGCAGCCATTACAGAAATATAAGTTATCAGATAAGTTCAACACATACTCAAGTACACGGGGCTGATGAACCGGAAGTCCCTAGCCACCACAAATGAATTTACTAAACATGGATGGGAAGGCGGATAACATTAGGATATTTTTTTAAGATGTATTGCTCTAGAGGATAAATATTGGGAGTGGAGATAACATTGTTTTTGAGATGCAGTGCTGGATATCACTTGGTAAGCATTGGCATCAACATTAAGCATGGACTAGCCGCAGTTGTTTGGTGAGTTGTAGCCTATAGGTTATGGCTTTCTGTCTTTCTTTATATTGTTATGGATATTTTGCTGTCTGGTACTACTCATTAGGCTTCAATAACACATTTATTATAGTTTGATATAGTCTGAACATTTAGACATGTTAAACAATTCGTGACGAGTGTGTGTTAGTGACAGATAATAAGGTCATTTGTTCTCCGGCGTTTATAATAGTTACATAGATGTAGATGTTGGGGCCGTTAAAACAATCATCATGGTCATTCATAACTACAGTATATACTGTATAAACTAAATGTGCAGGCCTGTGCAATTTATAACTTACGTGTAATGGTGGTTCTTATTAGAGTCACAGCAGGGAAATTATTTAATTTTTAAATATTTATAAATAATAATTTATTATTTATAGAATGAAAATGTATTGTTTTTTTTAACTATATAAATAGAAATGTTAATGGAGTTAAACTGCATAAAATGTTGGTGTTTTCAAATTTTCATTGATGATAGTTATAATTAGGGTAATGGATCCGATCGGGTGATTATCGGCCAACTTTCTTGATTTATAAAGCATAACCAGCATAATAGAGGCATACATGTTACTAGTATGCTTTGTCGACTTTATTATTTTAGATATGTAAAAACATTACAAATATAACCAAATCAGGCAATTATTACGGTTCAAAATTATACGTAAAATATTTCATTCACCTTGTTCTAATTTCCTAACCATGTACACTCGTCGCCGTATGCATTCCAACACTGATACGTCAACACACCAAAATATCGCATATAGCTATGATACTTCACACTTTTCATATAAAAAATAACAGCAATATTCAGAAGGAATTGTAGTTATCGCCACCTTCAACAGAAATAGTCAGTCAATCACAAGGAATACGCTTCAATCGGGATTTAAAGTCACTTCATAATGCTATTCTTATGGGAGACATCTTTGTTTTGCCCAACATCAGCTGATCTTATTTAGGCCCCACGGTCAGCTGGTAGAAGCATAGCGGGCGCCCTCTCTATCCTATTGTATACTCGAAGGGTTTAACATACTTGGACAATAGAACATCGCGTAACAATACTAACTAGGGAGCCTGTGTGTATAGACCACCCGCCCGGCTTTACTGTTATGTGGGCTCAACGCACGGGCTATCGTCTTGTTTATTTTTTCAAAAGCACTTTATAACCAAATAAATATATTTCCGCTGACTTTTCAAGAAATGCAAGATATTTCCTATACTATTGAGCCGATTTGGAAGATTTTGGTACAAACCGCACCTTCTTACTCCCTCTGGTTCAGGAGCTTGGATTTTGATTTAAAAAAATACACCTTAGCAATAATAATAATAATAATAATAACATTACCGTGGCATCTCTCTTCTATCAATAACTTACAAGATCCTCTCAAAAGCTCTGCAGAATAGGGCGGAACAACAAATCGATCCACAACTGGGGGAATACCAAGGGGGTTTCAGAAAGGGACGATCACGTGCTGAGCAGATTATGAATCTGAAGTCCATCCTTTCATATCTGAAACTCAGGAACAGGGAATTCGTGATGACCTTTGTTGATTTTAGGAAAGCGTACGACTCAATTGATCGAACTACCCTATTGCAAATCCTTGAAGAGTTTGGCTTAGATAACAAGACACAATCAATTATTCAGCAAACCCTGACCAACACCACCTCCAAAGTGAAGTTCAGAGGAGAGATGTCTGATGCCTTTGAAATCAGGACAGGAGTGAGGCAAGGAGACGGGCTATCACCGCTTCTCTTCAATTGTGTTTTGGAAAAGGTCATCCGAGAATGACGGAAGGAAATGAAAAATTCAAGGGTAGAAAATGGCGTAAGGCTAGGGTACAAGTATATGAATCTTACAATCGACTGCCTAGCCTTTGCAGATGATCTAGTGATCTTTTCAAATTCCATTGATATGGCGGAAGAACAACTTAACCAGCTGGAAATTCAAGCACTGAAGGCTGGGCTTCAAATCTCCTTTGAGAAGACACAATTCATGACAAATATAAAGTCAGCGCCCAGGGAACTGGAGGTCGGACTAGGAAAAGTTCAGAAGGCAGAAAAGTTTAAATACCTCGGTGAGTGGATAGAGCCTAACCTATCAGAGAAGGAAGCCTTCATGTCACGCATTAATAAAATGGAAATGGCATAAAACCAGACTAAAGACATCTACAATAAGAGATCGATATCCTTAAACGCCAAAATTAGACATTACTGCACTGTTATTCGACCAGAGGCTCTGTATGCGGCTGAGACTCTAATAATGAATAAGAAAGGTCTGATGGAAAAACTAGAGGCTAAAGAAAGGAAGATTTTGAGGAAAATCCTGGGTCCCATCAAAGAAAACAGCGAGTACAGAAGGCGTCACAACCACGAATTGTACAAGCACGTGGAGAAGATCAGTGACACGATTCGAAAAAGAAGGATTGCCTTTTATAGCCACGTGACACGAATGAGCCCAGGCAGGATATCAAAACGGATATTGACGTACTTCCAAGATAAGAAAACCAAAGGGGCATGGTTTACGGAAGTTGAGAAAGATCTACGTAAAATGGAAATTTCCCCTAAAGATATCCAGGAGCGTGTTCCACTTAAGGAATAACTACGTACGCACACAGGTTTCCAGGAAAAGCCGAAGCTGAAAACAGGGAAGGCTTGGTCCCAAGAGAGAAAAGAACAACACCGAAGACGAATGCGGGAACACTGGGCGGTAGTTAGAGCTCGGAAGAAGAGACATTTGAACTGACGTGGTCCCTAGTTGGCCGAATCGAAGAAAGAATAATAATAATAATAATAATAATAATAATAATAATAATAATAACGCAAAATATTGCGTCGGAGCGAAATATCCGATGAAAACAATCAAATAACTTTTCCTTCAAGTATCAAAGTTCTAAACAAAACAATGTTTGCCTCCTACCTAGAAGGTTATGACGCTTAGCAACATCAATAACACAGTTTGTTTACGCTCGTGTTGTAACGTGTTTTTCGAGGGGATTTTATGCCACTGACATAAGTCAGTAGGAAGCTATTCTATATTTATTTACGCGGCAAATTGTTCAGCCAAGAGAAGTTTTCATGTTAATTTATTATTATTATTATTAACTCATTATTATTATTAAGGTATTTCTTTGGAGCATTTTTTATAAAATTATAAGTAATCAGATAGGTTTTCTATGTCATAGAAAACACTATCAAGCAAATTATTACGAACAACAGTATCGTAGAAAATTATATGATTACGGAATTTTACGGAGTTTTGTCAGTTAGGGTATTGTGAGAGAGGTGAGTCACGGGGAATTCGGCTACAGGCTTAATCTTGTCGAGTAGCATGACGCAAGCTGGGTTGCTGCTTGAAGAAAAGACGAAATGGTCTGGAACGGTAATCGACATCATCCTCCCGCCGAGTGTATTGACCCTGAGGAGGGGAGTAGCGCGTGGTGGCACAGCCAATCAGAGGAGAGCGGGCGACTTGAAGAAGCCGGGTCCAGAGAGGGGAGGCGTGGAGTGCATATATGGTTTGCGCGCCGTGGAGGCTAGGTGACTATCTTTGTAAAACTTAACCAGTGTGGTTGTACGTGTGGTGGGTTTCGATGTTCGGACCATAAAGTTATCATATCTAAAAGTATATCATCAACAACGAAGAAGATGACGACGTCCAGGAGGCTGTGGGAAGCTCTCTTCAACATCCAGTACGAGGGAAATGCTTCGGCAATTTCCAGTGGTAGGCGCGAATGACTCAGAACTACGCAATCTCTCGTCTCTTTGTTTAATATTCAGTATATCAGTAACTTCATAGCTTGGGAATAAGAGTAAAATCAGTAATTTACCCGAATCCGTTTTCACGTAATTTTCTAGCGGTAATATTCAAATCGCAACGCTCCAATTTAAATTTTAAACTTATTATTATTATTATTATTATTATTAATTTTGCAATACTTGTTTTATATAATAAATTCATTTCTTTTAACCATGCAATCTTTGCTTTCAGTAGGTAGCATTAGATATAGACCAAATTCCTTCTCCTGATACAATTGTTTGTTGGGTTAATGATCAAATCATACCACGATCTGAGTGAAAAGATTCTTGAAGGTGTTCAACCAAAGCTAGGTGTTGTTAACTATAAATTTAGATTTCAACATAGCGTTGAGGTCTTGGCGCCCATTAAAACAACATATCTTAGTCAGAGTAAATATTTCAAAGTGCAAGACAGAGCTAGTAAGAAACCATTACATTTGTCACGCAACAGTGAGGGCAATAGAAACCGTTTCACTTGTACGCTCAACGTGGAGCAAAGGAAATCGTTTCACTTGTCATCCCAACGAGGAGTAACATTACAGTGTCTTGAACTACAAAAGTTGGATTTCACTTCTAAAAGTAATGTCACCGGTTGTTTCTAAATGATTCATTCCGCACTTATCGCCGCACTATGTTGAGCGGAACCATGCGGAGTCCTGCTCTAGCCCAAGGAACATATGCCTGGTCGATCGCCTGCACAATCCGTTAAGTGACAATATTGCTCTCTTCCAGTCACGCCTCTATAATAGAGATATAACCCCGCACAGGAATCAGCAAAGTTAGAGTGCTAGACATCATGTACTCACTGGTGACCAAGTTCTCAGCCCACACGACATGTAGCAGCATCCACACTGTGGCCAACACCTGCATCACCTCACCGACACTGACTCTCTTATCAGCTACACTTACACCGGAACTAGCGGGAGATAACAGGACAGAGGTCTGATGGTCCAGCGGAAACTGACCTGCATCAGTCATGGCGAAGAATGGTTATTGATAACTAGGGCTCGAATTTGTAGGTGCTAAAAATCGGGGAAATATTTTTTTTTATGTATTAAAAATACCTGAAATACATGACAAAAATTAATTATAGTTTATTAATGTGAATATAAACCATATGCTATGCCTCACTGACAGCTGAAGCATTACAATACACAACGAGATACATCTTCAGGTTGTCCTTCAAAAATAACCGACGATTATCGCGAAACACTTCTTCTGAAGGCGCGAAACTGCGGCAATATGTTTCTTGCCCTCGAGGTGTGTGTAACTTGAGATCGCTGTTCAGCCTTGATTGCTTTACCACATGGTTGGCAGAACAGAACGCCCCCATCAGAAGTAAAATTATCTTTAAATTCTGCAACAGACGATAACTTGTAGTTGCTTTTACATTCAGCATAGTGAACTGCCTTACACTTCACAGTGCCACAACTGAACTGCATGTGAGTGACACTGGTTCCAGGTAGCTCTCACACGTGGTGCAATATGGCTATGGACAAGGAAATCCCCGGCTTCCACAGTGAGTGGCACGGGGAAACAAGAACACAGCTGCGAGCTGACATACGCTCTGCATGAAGATTGGATAGCTCACAGGTTCTTCCCCGTTGAATTAACACAGAAAAAAAATGCAATAAACTGAAAGATCTAGCATACTGATTTTTTAAAGTAAATATTATGTCTTTTTACGTGCTAATAAGTGAAAAGCAGGAATTTATTTAATTATAGAAAACATGTTTAAAATATTTATTTACCTAAAAATCCGAGCCCTATTGATAACAGTACAGTGGCGGTTCAGGAATGAATCTGATAGTGACGCGCCGATATACGCGAAATAAATAAAATAAAGAGAATAATGCGTATGCTTCCACGAACACATCGTCCATAGTGTTTTCTTTTAAGTATTTGACTAATGTCTCAATTTTATAATTTTTGTATTTCTTATCTTAGAATATTAAACTGTAAAACATATTACACACGCAACGCGTCGCTATCTAATATACGAACTGCACGTGCAGCTGTTATAATTTATAATACAGGATAGCTTGAAATGAGAGCAATGTGGATGAGCAATCACTGGTGAGAGACGACTCGCATCACGGAACTCCTGTTGCCATGGTTACCGCTGACTTCTGTTCCCCCTCCGGCCTTACTCAATCACCAAGGCAGGGACGTTCTTATCAGCACATTCCTGTCGCATCAGACTAGTTGAGCAACGCGGCAGTAGATTCGCCACCGCCCCATGTCGTTTGAAGGTCGATGTTAGTAACATCTAATGCAGTAAAAATCATGTTTAAAAATCCTAATAAATATCAAAATATTTGTTTTTAAATCATTACTTATTCTGTAATAAAGCAGGCGACGACGCGGCGATTCAAACGCTTCAATGGAGATCCTCCACTGCCACAGCGGTATCATAACATCTGTCTTTGAAGCTACGGCCAGCGCAGCGTGGCGTGGCGGTCTCCCCCCACCAAGCCACTGGCACATGGCGCTACGAACCATCATAAACTCCATAATGAACACAGTAGCTGTGGGGCGCGCATTGTTAATTGTCAGTTTGCCAAGCAAAGACAAAGATTCATCGTCAACATCACCTCCGGCTTGCACAGGACATTGGAGATGGTGGACGTCCATGAACTCGATTGACGGTGGTAGATTCACCTGGTTCTTGTCTGGGGGTGTTTTATTGTTGTCCCTGAACTTGAAGGATACTCTTGACAATCCTTGAAGAGCTGACGTTCTAACCTGATGTTGTTCTAATCCCCTCATCCGTAATGTAACCGCCCCGGTTACAAGGAACCGAATCCGTGTTCTGGGGAGTTACGAATTTTATTAATGTGATGTGCATATTTTTATTTGAGGTCTTTTTATGTCTTATAATTATCTATCAGAATGTATATTATGACGTGCTTGATTTGCAATTAATTTGATTAGCGTATAAATATTATAATTTTAGCAGGATTCGAATCTAGGGAGTGAGGAATATTTTAACATTGGAGTAGTATACAGTTTTTTATCTGGAAAATGTACACGGACAAGGAAGTACGAGTTGTTGTTGAGAGACAGGGTTAAACCCGAGCGCATGGGGAGGATGAGTCAGGGGTGAGACTTGGCATCTATGTACAAGCGAGGACGATGGACTGTTTCCATATTTGGTGATGTTGAGAATCGGGCAGTGTGATTGGTTGGATCTCGTGGTTGAACCTAGGTAAACCAGTGATTGTGGAAGGGGATGATGACGCGTACTTAGATTTTGTGGAGGCAAGTGGAAGACACTCAGCTTTAGGATCCCGTGGGGATTAGACTCAATTTTGGAACCGCGGGGCGGTATAGTCTCAGTTTTCAGACCGCGTGTAAGCGGAAATTATTCTTTGGTACTCCATGGGAGTAGGACTTGTCTTTTTGGTTTTGTGTGTATAACACTAGTCGTGTTCTTGATACAATAACCAAGTTGCTGGCTATAAGTTCTTGATTGAATGATGAGCCTAGTCTTAAGTATATCGCCAAGATTACTTATTTCGAACAGCACGAAGTATTGTAATCTGATATCTGTACATCTGCATTTCAACTATAGCGGCAAATTATTCGTCCAGGAATGCTAGTCACATATGCTATGCATTATTAAATTCACGAGCGGAGTCAATGCGACGATCCAAAACGGATTCCAAGCATTTGTATGGTTTTAGATCCACGACGCAAATTAAATCGTTGGATGCTGGTTACAAAAATAACAAACATAATAGTAATCATAAAAGTTGAAATGGCGTGTGAAGCAAAATTAATTGTGATGCGAGTAAATAGGGCTAATTCTTTGGGAGCACTGACCCCAGAATTAGTAGAGTTAGGTCACCACTACTGAAGCCAACATCTGTAAGTACCGGTCAACTTTATTCCTGAGGGTCATCTATATCATGCCATATGTGTATCTGTGTAAATACGATAAGGAGTGCAATTATTCTGTACGAGGAGGATCCTGCGAAATGTGTGTTTTATGTCTGGTATAACAATATACGAGGCACGTCCAGAAAGTAAGCTCCGTTTGGTAATTAAATTAAATTGTGTACAGATACAGAAAAAATATTTATTGCACAACATTCTACACCTCTTAAACTACCTTTTCACATAACTGCCGAACTTTTGCAGGCATTTGTCATAGCGTGGCACAAGTTTTTGGATACCTTCTTCATAGAAGTTTGCCGCCGACCCGTAAACGAGAGTGAAGACTCCCCTTAAGATATCCTACTGTTTGGCCATCACTGTTAGGCAAATTGCGTATGTGGTCAGGAGAACTCCTAAACATACGCAGTTCTCCTGGTAAGCACGCAATTTGCCTAACAGTAGTGACCAAACAGTAGGATATCTTAAGGGGAGTCTTCACTCTCGTTTACGGGTCGGCGGCAAACTTCTATGAAGAGGTATCCAAAAACTTGTGCCACGCTATGACAAATGCCTGCAAAAGTTCGGCAGTTATGTGAAAAGGTAGTTTAAGAGGTGTAGAATGTTGTGCAATAAATATTTTTTCTGTATCTGTACACAATTTAATTTAATTACCAAACGGAGCTTACTTTCTGGACGTGCCTCGTATTATCAATTTTACCAGAATCTGAAGGGTTTTATTTATTAGGTCACTTAGGAGTAGTTAGGTGTGAATGTCTATTGCTGTTGGTATTATCGTACAGGTGTTTAACCTCCTTACACCCCGGGGTAGGCTACAGTAACTCTTCGGACTTGGGAGAAATAACGGGTAAAATGTGATTGATATCAGCTAACCAAGCACCATGCCTGTTATCACATCTTCCTTTTCGGTTACCGTCATTATGCTGTTCACAGATAACATCAACAAAGGAATGAAATCTTTATTCAGTAAGCTTACGTTGTCAACGCATTTCCTTGTTGATAATGACCAGCAATTCTTCCAGATTTGTGTGTACCTGTTGAGAGATTTCCTACCACCAACGTGGACTACTGGGTAATGGCACTCATAGCCTCGAGTGTCTGGTTCATTTATCGGAGAAAGTAGAAAGTTTTGAAGCACTTACATTGTTGCCAATATTCAGTTGGTCAGTATGTGCACAGCTTACATATTTCGATGGTCAAGTGAGCATCATTAGGTTTGATAAATGAAATCACCCAACGAGCATTACCAAGTCCCCTCGTAATGTGCGCATAGTAATTTATCACTATTCCATTTCGAAAGGAAAGGAATATTTGTAAAAATTTTTGCAGGCGTAATGTTCGCTAATCCTCTGTTACGGTAACGTTCCGGAGAAAAATCGTCTGTTACGGGAACGTTCTGGAGAAGAATCCCCTGTTACGGAAATGTTCTGAAGAAGAATCCTCTGTTACGGCAACGTTCTGGAGAAGAATCCCCTGTTATGGAAACGTTCTGGAGAAGAATTCTCTGTTATGGGAACGTTCTGCATTTATTTTATTTATCGTATGGCTTTTAGTGCCGGGAGTGTCCGAGGACATGTTCGGCTCGCCTGAGTCTGTAGCTGCTTCCTGCGGACACCCTAAAGGGTGAGCTACAAGTTCCGTTCAATTCCAAGTAGTTCCAACTTTCACCACCAGATATCAATGATACCTAGTGGTGAACGTTGGAACTTTCATAGAGCGTTCTGACGAAATCTAACCTAACAATTTTGCTTTACACAAGTTTAGTCTGTGAAAGGATCTTTTACATGCCATCAATCTATGACATGGGACCGCCAGCTTTACTTCCCCTCCGAAGGAAGGCATACTGAAGGATTTTTAACGCTCTTAAAAAATCCGACGACTTCGGCCGGGTTTGAACCCGCTATCTTGGGAGTAGCAGTTCAGCATGCTACCGACTACGCCACCGAACGTTCTGGAGAAAAATCCTCTGTTACGGGAACGTTCTGGAGAAGAATCCTCTGTTACGGGAACGTTCTGGAGAGAAAACAAGTAGTTCCGTGAAGAACTAAACAGCCTATTTTCATACATCCCACTAATATCAAATGCCGTCTAAATATTTGGGATGGTCACCATTTTGAATTTTTATATTACAGGCCTTAGATTTATGTAGTATTACATGAAGATTGTTGTGTAGGTGTTTTATTCAAACTTCAATCGCTTGATTAGGACACAAGAAATAAAGCGGAATTTTAAAATTTCGCTCAGCCGCCATCTTGTGGCTATGAAAATAATTTAAATGAATTAGATGCCAGTCGATTAAAATTTGTATAAGCATATACCGTATCAAGTTTCACTGCGCTCGGATGGTTAAAACGCAAGAAACGTCCATTTGAATATTTAAATTTAGCGTCGCCGCCATGTTGGATATGTGCTCGCCAGATTATTGAACGTCCCATAGGTGAACTTATGCTTATAGCCTCTATACACTTACAAAATTTCAGTTTGATTGCTGTGGTAGATTAATAGATACTGAGAACTGTTTAAATATTTCGGATGGTCGCCATGTTGGATTTTAATATATGTAGGCCATATAGTTATGTACTATTATATGATGATGCAAATGTTGATTTCGATCGCATGATTAGAACACAAGAAATAAAAACTTAATTTTCGAAATTCGCACAGCCGCCATCTTGAGGTTATATAAACAATGAAACTAAATTAGATACCAGTGCATGGCAATGTGTATAAAAATATGCTGTCCTAAGTTTCATTGCGATTGGATGGTTAGATCGCGAGAAAGGTCTATTTAAAACATTCAACTTCGCTTGGCCGCCATGTTCGTTTTTCAGTTAACCGGTTTTTGAAAGTCTTATAGATGAACTTTCAGAAGTACCCTTTATCCTCGTACAAAATTTCATGGTGATACCGGTATTAGTTTCAGAGATATAGAATGCCTGTGAAATATTTCGCAGAGCCGCCATCTTGAGGTTATGTAAACAATTGAACGAAGTTAGATGTTGATGCATTACAATGTGTATAAACATTACTGTACCAAGTTTCATTGCGTTTGGTTGGTTAAATCGCGAGAAACGTCTGTTTAAAGGTCGCAACTTCGCATGGCCGCCATGTTGGTTTTGTAGTTAATCGGTTTATGAAAGTCTCATTCATGAAATTCCAGTAGTGCCCTTTATCTCCGTACAAAATTTCATGGTGATACCGGTAATAGTTTCAGAGATATAGAATGCCGATGAAATATTTCGCACAGTCGCCATCTTGAGGTTATGTAAACAATTAAACGAAGTTAGATGTCGGTGCATTACAATGTGTATATACATATACTGTACCAAGTTTCATTGCGTTTGGTTGGTTAATTAGCGAGAAACGTCTATTTAAATGTCGCAAATTCGCTTGGCCACCATGTTGGTTTTGTAGTTACCAGGTTTTCAAATGTTACATAGGTGAACTTCTAGTAGTTCCCTTTATCACCGTAAAATATTCCAGGATGATATCGGTAATAGTTTCGGAGATATTGAATGCTGGTGAAATATTTGGCACAGCCGCCATGTTGGATTGGTGAGACGTAACAAACTTTGAAGAGCACGGTCGGGGTCACCCGGAATAGTGCTATGAACTTACCGAGTTTCATTGAAATTGCTCCAGCCGTTTAGAATTTATTAGGGACACACACACACACGCACACACACACGGACAAAATGTGATCTCATAAGCCTATTTTTTCAAAATTGAAAATAGGCTAAAAATATCGATATTTTGGCGAAAATATAATCTACTGCGACTAGGATGGATGCGTGGCTATGCAGTTCACTGACAGCGGCTAATGTGAGTCTGGTGGTCCCCGGATTTTTCCACACCCCCTTCAAGCAAATGCTGGGATAGTGCCTACCGGGGCACCTACCCCTAAAGATAAGTTACAGCTACGACAGTGAGACAAGTACACGGGGCGATTTCGTGAGGAAGACTGGACGAGGTAAAAGACCCTTAACGAGAGCACCTCAGTCACACGATGTGGAGATAGCTTCATTAATTTCCCGCGAGGCAGGTTTACGCAGCCCATTAGCTAAACTAAACGATGCCCGCCTCAGAACTGCACATTACCCTAATTCTTCATCGACTTCCAGTATCGATGTTTAATATGGTCAGCGTAGCGCATTAGGCCAGGAATGCGGCTGTGAAAGGCACCGCGTTTCGCGAGATAACAGGCTCGTCAATATTCATAAACACTTGCGAAGATTCCATCTCTTCTTTACAATAGTCGCAAGACAGTGTTGCCTTATTGCTTCCAGTCGGTCAACAACATGTTCAGTAAAGAATTATAGCCTACTTTCTCCTAAATGCATGGGTATTGTTATAACTCTTTGTCGTTTTCAAGGAGTATAATTGAATGTTAGTTGAAGTAGCTTGTTGAAATATAAGTGCTATATTAAACGTTGATTGATTGAATCTTTACTTGAATTATATATACACACACACTAATACAGCCATCACAATAACACAGGTTAGCAGGCAATATTAAACACTCACCCAAGTACACGACGCTAAATGACATTGATGTACATGCATATCAAATGAAACAACAACAATAGCTTCCTACCCAAATCTCTCCTAGTATAAAAGTACACACACTAGTAAGCCTACAGACATCACAGTGACACAGGTTATCAGAAAACTTCTACACACTCCCAAGTACACGGGGCTACAAGACCATGATGCCGCAACGCTTTTAAAGAATCAACAACAATATACAACGAATTTTAATCGCTGTAGTCGAGTGTTGAAATACATATGTGGTGTTATAAGTATATATATAATATTTTCGATTGTAAATACACACTACACATTTAGGTTGCAGGTTCGAAACCTGGCGCAGTCAGCTGGCATTTGAGGGTGCGCAAATGCGAGGGAGCCGTGTCAGTACATTTACTGGCACGTTAAAGATCCCCTTCGGGGCAAAATTCCGGCACCCCGGCGTCTCTAAAAGCCAGGGTAGTTAAAAGGGACGTAAAACCAATAACATTATTATTATTATTATTATTATTATTATTATTATTATTATTACACACTACATATGCTTAACATATAACGTGTGAGTAGATATAAATCAATAAATACAAAAAAATCAAGTTAAAACATTTAAACCTGCTTGGATTTGATCCACCGACTTGTAGACTATGAGTCTAGAACCCTACCATTACGCTACACACGCCCAGTACTAGCATTAGGTTAACAACTGGTTTAGTATAACTGCATTAGCGTTTTCTGCCGTTTTTATACACCATTTGATACTAAATATGTATTATTATGTTCAGTGCATTCCTAAAAGGATATAAACTTACGAAGTTACTGAAATTTGGACTACCGAGCAAATAGTAGCCTCCATGTTGACCCAACGGGACGGCACGGCTCAGGACGATATGGCACGGTAAGCCTGACCTGTTAGGCACTTCTACGGTTACCTATTCCATTATAATATGCTAATATTCTACCGGTCACCTCCTTGAGGACAGTTCAAGCCTCCCTATGTACGATAAGCTGAATTGTTGATGCCATGCCTTGTTGAATCGAAAGTTACGGTTACGCTATAATACTTGCAAGATGCATACATCAGCCATATTGAAACTATTTGACCGATGACCTTGTAGTTTGGGCAAATGACGCTTCCCACATTAAGGTATATTGTTGAAATATTTGGTAGACATCGGATGATTAGGTTATTCGTAATTTGATTTAAGCTCAAGACAATTGGGTGGGCGCCATTTCTTTTTTGTTATGATGGCGGCGATATACAACATGACACTGAATTGTCCGTTGCTAGTGCTACGTCTGTACCAAAGGTGGTTCGATCTAGTTTCGTTGTGTTTGAATTGATAGCGGGAAGGGGCAGATATTCACAATCACACACACACACAGACTGACAACTTTTGACCCGCGTAGATCTCATAAGTCTACTTTCATTTGTTGCAAGTGGGAAGTCTGGACTTTTGACATTATCTGAGGTGTGGATTGTGTGTGCTTCAGCGTTGGAAGCTAAGCGCGCTTACGCTTACACTTGAAAGATAGACTCTAAAGCATAGAAATCTGTATGTTCGAGCACAGGGCGCACAACTCTGCCCAACTTCACTATCGCCTGGCACAGAAACCATTTCCCATTTGGGGTTGCTGGAGCTTAGAAGGTTGGCACAATGAGCAATTAGCATGTGAATGCATGTTCGATCACTTTGATGCGAGGGAAAGCCGTGGCAATTGTCTGTGTCTGCTATTAGCATGAGAATGTCCCACGTGTGTTTACATAATTCATTACGCTGCTTGTCTCTCGGGTGACAGAGTCAGGCACGTTCTCCCAGTACGACCTTCCCTGGTCATCGCAAGCAAATACCCGACAAGTTGGAGCTGGGGCGCTCTTTAATGACAACTAGTGCTAGTACTTTGAACACATTAGTAGTAAACAATCATCACAGCTACACCCTGATAGATTAGTTTGGGAGAGGAAGACATTTTTAGCTCTTTTATGAAGAAAAAAAATAGACCTATGAGATCACCTTTTGTCCGTGTATGTGTATGTAATGACTTCTAAACGGCTGGAGCGATTTAAATGAAACTGGAATAGGTCATAGCATTATTTTGGCCAACGCCGACTGTGCCATTCAAATTTTATTACGTTTCACAAATCCAACATGGCGGCTGTGCGAAATATTTCACCGGCATTCTATATCTCCGAAACTATTACTGATATCACCCTGACATTTTGTACGGTGATAAAGGGCACTACTAGAAGTTCACCTATGTGACTTTCAAACACCTGTTAACTACAAAACGAACATGGCAGCCAAGCGAAGTTGAAACATTCAAAATAGATTTTTCTCGCGAGTTAACCATCCAAACGCAGTGGAACTTGGTGCAGTAAATGTTTACACATTGTAATGCACTGGCATCTAATATAATCTCTACATGGTGACTGGGCGAAATTTTAAAATTAAGTTTTTATTTCTTGCGATCAAAGCGAACGTTTGAATAATGAACGTACACAATAATCGTCATCTAATCGTCATATATTAAAATCCAACATGGCAACCATCCGAAATATTTAGACGGTTCTCAATATCTACGAATCTACTGTATTACAGCAATCAAACTGAAATTGTATATGCTGATAGACGCAATTAACATATGAAAATAATCTGTATAGTTCTTCACGGAACTACTTGTTTTAGTTCTATTTTTTCGTTGGAAGTGACTGAACACACAGTCAAAATTTCGTCTTCATGCGTGGTAATTTGATTCAATTTAATATTGACGTGATGTGATTTTGAGTGCAACCTTTTGAATGTGAGAATATTTCAAGCTTCATTTCCTTCGTTTGTATACCCCTTAGTAATGTAGGTTTTATTCTTCGGCAACAAAGCGATTCATATTTGCAATTTTCACCTGATTTATGTAAGGCAGTAATACCTAAGACAGGAAGCTCTCGGCTGAAAGGCGGTTACCATATTCTCTGAAAATATGCCACAAACGACGGACACATCACCTAATTATAGCTTCATTGAAGGGGTTGATTACTAACACGGACAGAATAGCATACTTAGCTTCAGCCCGCTCAGTCTCCATGGACAGCCAGCCACTTACCTGAAACAGAAACAAGATAACCTCACATTGCTGTGAATGTAAAACAGGAGAACACGACAAAGTGATAACTTATAGAAGAGCAGTGTTAGTAATTCCACCATTTTCTGTCTAGAATGTGTCCGCAGATTGATTGAGAAGAATCTGATGTTACAGTGCTAGGATATAAGCTACATGATGTGTGCTTAGAAGCAAATTATATCACTATTTTTGTATTTCTTTCAAATTAAAATTAAGTTAAAAAAACATGTTTTTAGGTTATTAGTAAACTTCCTTGCCCTGTATGGATGTAAGCAACACAGCTACAGACATTTCAAAAACATCAAATGCCATTTGGAGGTTCATTCTCTTTAGTGAAATATGAGGGATGTTTCAAAATATTTATTTAGAATGGTTTAATGTATTACCAACACAACAGCCTTGTAAAGTGAGAAGCGATCAAAGTAATCACATGTTACAACGAATGGCCTCGTAGTTGGAACAGTAAACGGTCTCGTTTTCAAAAAGCATCACCAATTAGTTGACACTTTTCATAAGAACACATCACCTCATATAACTTGAGATGACCTTTAAAACATAGCCATTATTTACGAATTCCACTGTAAGAGTAAATAGCCTTACTAAAATGCTGGATTTACAACAGTGATGTTTAGTTCAGGCAAGTGTGAACTCAAAGTCCGTTAGGAAAAAAAAAAAAAAAACTTTAGACGGACGTTTGCTTTTCTCGTGTTCTTCAATAACTTTAATTTTCTCCTCCAGAAGTAATTGGGAATCTCTGTGAATATTGACATATATCCCTAATTGTAATAATATTTGAGGTTGTAAGTCCGGTATTATTTCTCCAGGTCGAAGCGTGAGAGAGGGCTCTCACTGTCAACTGTGCGTTGGGCATGGAGCAGCGCTTCAGGTGGGCGCGGTAACCACTAATTAAGTCTTCCGGGCATCTCGGCTATAAATCGTACCGGCACACACACCTTAACAAGAAATAAATTGAATGTTGTCACGGTGCATGCGAATCTCTGATGGTAATACTGCAATTATAGTGCCATCAGCCCGCACCGGCAGCGGCAGCCTCTTCCAAGTAGGCTGGGACAAAAACACTGCGGTGATAAGACTGAAGCGAGTACATGAAACAGGAGCCTTGTACCGGAGCCGCCCACTGCTCCACTTGAAACAAGGGGGCGATACAGTATCTTAGTAATGTTAAATTCAGGTACACCTTTCCTATTGGTGGGAAATGTGGATACATGGGAGAGCTTTCGCACTTTTGTTGTTAAACTGACGTAGTCTAAAGCACCATACCTTTTGTATGTTTAGCCTACTTTTCACATTTTGTAACAAGAAGTTCCGTGACGAACTAAAGAGCCTACTTTTCTTAAAATGTTTAATCTATATGGACATATCTGGAATAATGACGAAATTTAGTTGGTAATATCGAAATTTCTAATTTGTTCGAAATATACCTGACATAATGTAGCCTAATAGAGCACTACAGTTGGCAGCCCTGGTGACTGAATATATTCTTAGTTCCATCTTTTAAGGAACAGACTACAAAATTTCGTTGAAGTCCAATGGAAGGCATGGACGTTACATGCAGTTAGACTAGACATTGGATCTAGCAGCGCGCGTAAAAACATGTTGGCAACAATGTCATGCATGTGTTGGTCAGAAATAATTTCAAATATTATGATCTCTTGTTGAGCCAATTTTTGATGAAACCCATTTGTTAGTATAGAAGTTACTGGTATTTTAAAGTTGGACCTCTCAGCATGCTTAGAATCATGTTGGTAGCATTGACGTATATAAGTTACTCCAAATTAATCTAGAATGTCAGGTACTATACGTGCGTAAAGTTTAGAGCTGTTCCCAGCGGGGTCGGGAATGAGATGCGATGCAATTCCACGTGGCTGATAGTTTCTACGGTTAGATGCCCTCCCTGATGTCAACCTCGCGTCAGATGAAATGAATGATGACGAATAACAGTACATAATTCACATAATAAAGATTCACTTGAACATTATGATTAATGAAGATTTATGTAGCTGTAACTTTCCACTGACAAATGTCAGCAGTTGTGGATCAAGCTTACCCGAGGAAATTATCAGCTCATCTGGTAATTTGGATCTGTCAATATTTTCGTATGTTTCATTTTGGAGAAAATTTTTCACACAGAAAAGTATTACCGAAAGCAGAAGGAAATCCACAAACATTAGTGGATTCCACCCCCGCACCCTGCGCCATAGAAATCTCGCTCACTCGCTGGCCAGTTCCTATGCCCAAGATCGCGGGTTCAAACCCGGCCGAAGTCGCCGGATTTTTTAAGAACGTTAAAAATTCCTCCGTATTGCACGTAATTCAAAACTACAGTATGTTGCTATGATGATGCTATCATTGCTCTTGGGCCTCAGTTAAAGAGTTAAAAGGTTTGGACACCCCTGCCCTAGAGAAATGTTACTATGGGCCTACTTGAACCAGATCTGTTTTTCAGCTGAAAAGTAGCTGTGGCATATTTTATTAAGCCAGCAGACCATTTGAACCTACGAGAAATGCTACTATCTATTGTAAATATGGAAAAAATAAATCTAGTCAAGTAATTAAAAAAATGTAAGTAGATAGGCTAGCTTCAATACACAAAATTAAATGATCCAATTTCAAGTATTTGCGACTCGGGCTAGCACATGCCACTGTCAACACCCAGCAGCGAACTAAACCAAATAACCAACACGTTTTGCTACTCACCACCAGTAAGTTAGGTTATTGTTCATGCCAAAAACCAATGACAAAAGGTTGGTGCTTTTCAGTCGGTCAACACGATTGTACCCAAATGAGATGGGTTATTCCCTAATCCTAACAAAAATTAGATGATGATGATGATGATGATAATGATAATTGTTGTTTTAAGGGGCCTAACATCTAGGTCATCGGCCCCTAATGGTTTGGGTGATAGTGACGATGAAAATGAAATGTAAACTATAACTAAAACTAACTTATATACTAGACGAAGAAGGCAAAGGATAGGAGGAAAAGAAATGCCCTCAACCCTCAAAGAATGCGGATCGAGGGACTAGGAAGGAAGGAAAGACATAAAAGGCAGATAGGAAAGTGAAAGAGGAGAGGGTCTCCCCACAGGTAATGAATAAAAGGGGGAAAACCGGGCCCAGCTCAGGAATCCCTCGGGGTTGCTAACTCCAGAATTCACCAGCCGTGAGCCCCTGAGGGTGTAGCACAATCCAGGGTGCACCAGAAGTGGTGGGGCTACACACACCCTGCCTCCTTGAGGGCCTTGAGCAGAAGGCAGGAGATACTGTGAGCCCCTGAGAGTGTAGCACTATCCAGGGTGCACCAGAAGTGGTGGGGCTACACACACCCTGCCTCCTGGAGGGCCTTGAGCAGAAGGCAGGAGATACTGTGAGCCCCTGAGGGTGTAGCACTACCCAGGGTGCACCAGAAGTGGTGGGGCTACATACACCCGGCCTCCTTGAGGGCCTTGGGCAGAAGGCAGGAGATACTGTGAGCCCCTGAGGGTGTAGCACTACCCAGGGTGCACCAGAAGTGGTGGGGCTACACACACCCTGCTTCCTTGAGGGCCTTGAGCAGAAGGCAGGAGATAACATGAAAAGAAAATGAAGGCTGACCCCTCGCAGAAGGAGGGTATCAGAAAAGATGAGACAAGGGCCAATTAACGCGGGAAATGAAGATACTCCCTACGCCTCGGATACCCTAATACCGTCGGGGTCGGAAGAGAACAAGAGTTGACCAAGTGAAGTGGACAGGGAAGAAGATGGAGAGGAGCCCGGCACAAATAAGTGGAAGCAATGGCGGACTAAGCAGGGGCCCCGTGGTTGCTAACCCACGTCCCTCTAGATGTGAGCCCCCGGGGAATAACAAAAATTACATGAGCTTGATAAATACTCTTGAATGGCCAGTTTCGATCGTCAAGCGAACATCATCAGATTAATATAATGTAAATATTTTCACCCATAGTTTCAGACATTGATTTTATAGCCCTAGTGTAATGGATCTGATGATGATCGCTTGACGATCAAAACTGGTCATCCTAGTGTATTTATTAATCTCATGTAATTCTTTTCAGGATTAGGGAATAACCCATCTCATTTGGGTACAATCGTGGTCACCGACTGAAAAGCACTAAACTCTTGTTTACTAAAACAACACAGAACAGTGGCTTCAAACGCCATAATGTAAAATATGAGATGGGACCGCCGGCTTTACTTCCCTTCCGGAGGAAGGCATACTGAGGGATTTTTAACGCTCTTAAAAATCCGACGACTTTAGCCGGGTTTGAACCCACGATCTTGGGAATTGAAATTCAGCATGCTACCAACTAAGCCACCGAACCCGTCTTTGAGTGTATAAATAAACACGCTTCGTTGCGCGAAGTGAGAAGTGGGCTTCTCCGTGAAGAAGAAAGGCTGGAAAGTGTTAACCGTGGTCCAAATGACAAGGAGGTCCTCTGTGGGGCCAGACAGCGCCTCTCCTCTCCCACACCGGAACCGGTTCAGTTGGGTGTGGTCACAGCTGGCACAAGACGACCCTCCCAGGGGTCGCGACTCGCAGATAGTCTAATGAGCGACCGCCACAACACAGCTCGGGTCGCGAACCACAGACTGCGCTATTCTCAGAGCACGTGGTGTTGCCATTTCACTCCTTCAGCAACTCTGTTT